>OX465374.1:10530510-11243468 GCA_950004255.1 Mesopsocus fuscifrons | reverse complement strand
TGTTCGGATTGTCGAGGTGGGGGTGCCGCCAGATATGTGAAATGTAATTACTCCTCAGAATTTTATTGAAGAATACGCTCTGGCATGGAGGGAACTGGGATGGTAGTATGTTTTTAATTGCGGCGAATGGAGCTTTCCCTCCTACAGGCTTCGCATATTTAGTGAATAAGTTTTTTCTTGCCTCGTTGACCTTTTTGCATTTTTGGCTATACATTTCACAAGTAAAGGCTTCTACGGCGTCTTTCGTTTCACTTGATACCTCCACTGATGTGCCCAAGGCTGCGAATGCAGACTGGTATGCATCCTTTTTTAACATAAGGGAGTATGGCCGTACTTTCCCCTTTCCAACAAATGCCGCTGTTGCGTCACACCCTGTGTAGGCATGAAAACCAACCAAGGCCTTGCTCACTTTAAGTCCCAGTTTCTTCGCCAGTCCGGTGATGTCCAGAACTCTTTTTTTACTACCCGTTCCGAATTCTACCCAATACTGGTGTCGTAAAGGATCGATATTTATAATGAAGATTATGACAACATCGGTGTCGTTTGTTTTTACCATAAAATGGAGGTCCTTTTTGAGGGACATCGACTGAGATATTTGGTAGCAATGAAGAAATAACCTTGAGTCGGCTTCTTCATGGTCACACCTAATTTCAGAAACTTCCTGGTTTTCTGCACCATTATTGTTACTGAGTAAAGTAAACTATTTTCGCGCCTAATAGTTTCTGGTTTTCCTCTTTCTTCCACTCCTCCGCAAGATAGTTGACCAACGATTTTTTTAAATTCGAATTTCGGAGTGCTTTTTGAAGATCCCGGGGGGCCTTCTGATGCGGACCTTGTATGATATAGTCGATGGCCAGTTCGCCGAAGGTTTCTGGCAAGTTCCTTGTGGGAAGGGAATGAAGGAAAACCATACCGTCTATACAACATCAATGTCACAATACGAAGGAGGTTCAGCATTAGCATGAAACTTTTCCAAGCGTTCCACAAGTGCTGCCTTGTTAGTTTTTGCCATAGTGCCACCAATACTCGCAAGTGAAAGAGGTAAAGGCGTCAAAGAGTGTTCTAAAACCGATTCAAGGTCCAACTTCTTTTCAATGGCAAGAGAGCACATCCTCGCAAATAACCCGCAGACTACTGTTACCTCTTGCAGTTTGCACGTTGGCATTACCATGTTAATTATCCGTTCATGGAGGGATTAACCCCTCCCCCCCCCCCCCCCCCCCCCCGTGGATATGGCTAGGCTGTACAAACTGTGACTATTATCAGTCACCCATATGAAATCGTGAGATTTACTTTTAAAAAAATTGACAAAAATAATAAATAAATTTTCCAAAAAAGGCTTTCTTGGGAGGGGAAAGCCCCGGACCCCAACAGCAAGAAAGTGTTTTTTGGACTCGGGCCATCATGGGGAACCTCCCGGTGAAGGAATTTTTCATCAAGCTTCTCCCGATTTTTTTGGCCCTTTTTGAGATTTTGGAACCTTTCTTGTTGGGGGAAAGCCCCAGACAAACCTTCTTGCTTTGGTGTTTCTAGTGTATGGGGGTTACTCCGCACCATTTGCGACCGATTTTGTCCATCAACCTTTTCACTCTTTTCAGGTGGAAAATCGAAAATTTTCCAAAAACGGCTTTCTTGGGAGGGGTAAGCCCCGGGCCCCAACACCAAGAAAGTGCTTTTTGGACTCGGGCCATCATGGGGAACCTCCCGGTGAAGGAATTTTTCATCAAGCTTTTCCCGATTTTTTTGGCCCTTTTTGAGATTTTGGAACCTTTCTTGTTTGGGGAAAGCCCCGGACAAACCTTCTTGCTTTGGTGTTTCTAGTGACTGGGGGTTACTGCGCACCATTTCTCATCACTTAAACCCATCAAGCCCCTCCCGAGAAAAAAAGGCCCTTTTTTGATTTTTGAAAAAATTCTGGGGGCTAAAAGCCCCAGACCCCAACAGCAAGAAAACGGTTTTTGAACAACTGGACCAAATCCGCATCCCGCTGGGAGGGTGAAAATTGTCAAGCCCTTCACGCATGTTTGTCCCCACGAGCTCCCGAACCATGAGTCATTCATCAGGAAATGCAATCAAAGGATTTATAATTTCTTCTGCTTCTTTTATTAAAGAAATCAAGGAATGAGGTCAGTGGTTTGATCTGGCGAGAGTACCGCTACGCCTTGTGCCCTACATCTCCAGACAAGACCGTCGGGAATGCACTACTTACGATGAGTATAGCTGTACTGTCAGTGCCTTTCCGAAGGCTCTGAGATTGTTGAATTTTCACTATTAATCCCAACTTCCTTTAGTCATTTGAGCTAATTTTACATGATTTTCTCTTCTTGTCGTTTTTTGATCGTCATTGCGTTTATCATACTATACCTATAGGTATTCCATGCTATAGTCGTCGGCAACGAAGTAATGCACCAGGGCTTCGTCTTAGTTTCTTTAGGTAGATAGATTTGGAAAACCTATTGTTATAAATCATTGTGGTTTTCGAACAAAATAAAATGGTCTAAAATGGAGGTGAATTTCGAGAATTAGAAGAAAAGAACTGAAGGTATAAGGTACAAGTATGGGTAGTGATCGTTTTTTGAAAAATCAAAGCTGGGCATTTTTAGTTGTGAACCCTTCTAAGGGTGCGTCCCACCATGCCCAGTTTAGAGAAAACTGGAGATTTTCTCCTATGTTTACCATACTAGATTTTCTCTTTACCGAGTATGGTGGGACTCACCCTAAGGGCTCGCCTACAACTTTTGTCTGATTAAACCCTTCACTGCTGCGAGACATTAGAAAAATTGGACGTGGAGAACAAAAAAAAATCGAGTCAATTTTTAAAAATTTTGTTTTGAGTTTTCCCATCAAATTTTTGTTGGAACACGATAAGCGAGCTCTCTTATCTCTTTCCAATGATCTTTCTAGCCATCAGAGAGACCTAAGTTGACTTTTAAAATATTCGGAAGTTGGGGAGGGGGGGGGCCATGGATGTCATGTCACATTTTCACGCACCGGCCAGGTGTTATCTGCTTCTTCCGTGTTGGAGGCCCTATAGCAGTCGAGAAACGAGTGATCTCGGATCTCCCTATGGCTTGTTTAAAAACATTATGAACTATTAATAACCGTGACTGCATGCTCCCACAAGTCACGTTTGATTTCTCGCTCATGTCCTCTCGTTAGGTTTGGTTGAGATAGTAACCACGCCTTGTCTGTAGATCCTTGACCTTCGCCACTTTTTCTTTACGTTCTCTTTGTTTACTACCCAGCAGAAGTCAGGGACTCGCAGGGTCTTATGAGGGAGGTAGTGTTTGCTTTAGGTTCTAATTCTAACTAACCAATATACGTATATGGAGGGCCTGTAGCCCCAACGTCGGGACCAATTTTAGCCCAAGGTGCTAACCTGGACTGGGGAGGGAGCTTTACATCATTATTACTCCTAGAGAATCAGCGTTACACTTGACCTGTTCTAAAAATGGCTTTAGCGGGTATGCGTATTCCCGGGTTGTGAAAGCGTATTATTAACCTTTACTTTATAATGATTTCCTGTTTTCTGTTTTTTTTTAGACGATGTCGACGACAACGACGACGACGAAAACAACCCCTGCCAAGTTATACGGAAAAGACCTCGGACAGTATGATGAGATCGATGTTGACGAGCTCCTCTCACAACTCACACCAGATGAAATTAGTCTCTTAGGTACGTTTATATCTTTACTTAGTGTTACATTTATAAATCGTGAAAAGCTGTTGAAAAAATGAGCGAGTAATCCAAACGTAAGAAACCCTCTTTCCTTCTGGTGTGTTGTCCGGCTTTCATGTGGAATATCAGAGCTCAGTTGAAAGTTACAATATCTGAAGAGGTGTCGTATTGGTATTGTCGTTGTCGTGGCCACTGTGAGTATGTAAGGGGAAAAGCCCCCGTTCAGAAACATAGATAAACTGTTCCAGTGAGATGAGATTCCACTCAGATTCTGATTTGAGTCAGTTTTGAGACACAACCCGGTTTGGCTGAGCGGGAGCTGAAAATCCCGTGTGCAGGGGCATACAGATGCATTGGAGTGGAGTTGCTGTGTGGAAGGGCCTCGACGTCGAACTTTATCACCCTCTCTTCACTTTCTGTCGCGCTGGCCTGGCTTTTTGGGTGGGAGTAAGAATTCAAATACAAATATTATCTCGCTGCAGTATTCTCCAACTCTCCTCCCATGTCCTCGACTGGGGATCGTGGTGGCGCCGTCTTTGACCACCCCTGGAATGTTGCCCAAAACCGCTGGGTGCGTCATCCCAGCCGAGGATTTGCCAGAACGCTGTAATTGTGTTAAACGTTTCCCTCTCGCCAATAGATCAGCAATCACACAGATCTCCCACAAATATTGTTATAGGTAATTCCTATCCCAAGTAAGTTGAGGGTTGTCACAGGCCTCTCCTTATTGTCCTCACTCTCCGTGTTTTATCACGTCTTCATTTACGTCCGTAGTCACGCACTCTGCATTCTCATTGATGATACCTGCTCTGGCAGTGTGATATGATTCATCGGTCGAGCATCAAAGGACGGTTTAGGCCTGGGCTAGACTGGAGGGAGGATGGAATTAATCATTCTTGCGGTACCTTGTTCACCCCTGTGCTGGCATTATTTCTAGTTGGATGCTCAAAAGGTATATCCAAGTCGGCGGAAAAATCCATAGGAGGGTGGTATACTTCACGAATGTAACTCGAGTGTATTCATGTTATAAATTCAGACCGCGATTTTTGGTAATTTTAGTATGTTGATACATATATTTTATTTTTATTTTTATATGGTATTTTATAGAAAACTTGTTACGATCTCTCCAGACTCCATTAGTTGAACCATCTTTGTAGAGACGACCTTGAAGAGAGATCCAAGTGTGGAGTTAGTAACGAACTGAAGTTTATGGCCTTGGTTCACTTGGTCCGCTCTCACTGAGTTGGTCCCGACTCCCGTCGAGCCATGACAACACGTTCATTATTGTCCTAATTTCCATCAACTTCATGGCTAGCTCCAGGTATTTTGCGCAACGCTTATGAGATTCTTGGGATTTCTTAAATGTGGCGTTAACGAGCATTTGGACCAAATGGACTGAGGTTCCAGTGGGGCAGTCCTGCAGTAGCGCTGCTTTCACACTTTAGTGCTTCAACTCCTCAAGTTAAATTGGGGTGCGCTTCTGGAATCTGAAGAAATCAGTTGAAATAGGATTTCATCACTAAAGAATAATCGGCAACACGACGATAACCCCTACAACCAGCGCTAAGTTCTTGGGAGTTTACTTTGAGGATAACATGACCTGGGATGCCAACCACAGATCAACAAAAACTAAGCTAATGACAAATGCATTTATACTAAGAAGGCTAGCCAGAGTCTGTGAAAGACAAACGGTAGTTAATGCGTATCACGCCCTATTCGAGAGTCACATTAACTACAGCATTATACTCTGGGGTAAGACAGAGAAGTATCTGACTGAAGTTCTCATAGCTCAAAAGAAAATTATACGGAGTATCCTCAGGCTGCACAATCGTGAGAGCTGTCGAGAAGGCTTTCGCGAGCTGGAAATTCTAACTGCACCGTCCTTGTTTATATTAAAGTGCCTACTGACAGTAAAAAAGACGAATGGTCTAGCCACTTGTGGACAGACGCACAACTATGACACACGAGGCAGACATAATCTAGCCACAGTAAAACACCGAACAACTAAATACGAAAGTTGCCCCACTTACGCTGGCACCTGTTTGTCTAATTTACTGCACAAGACCATACAAAACCTCAGTTACAGCAGATTCAAAAAAATAATTAAGGCTGCACTAATTAACAACCCTCTATATACTGTTCAGGAGTTTACCGAGGTGGCTCGCGGCCTACGCTCCGTGGAGCCTTGTCGTAGGTAGTCTTAGGTAGTCGTACTTAGTTGTTTTTCACGGTAATATTATATTGTAAGATGTATTTGACGCTATTTTTAACTTAGGTAGGTTTACGTTTGTATACTTGCCTATGTTAAAATATAAAGAAGTTAAAAAAAAAAAAAAAAAAAAAAATATATATATTCACATGATCGACTCAAAATATTCACCAATAAGTTCTAAATTATTAAATTATTACAGTAATGCTGTGTAAACAGTTTCGCCAATAAGAAGTCCCTTATTATGTGCCTTTACTCAAAATAGTTGTTTGTTCTCAGTGAATTGATGTGTGTTTCCTTTTTAGCAAAGGAAGTAGACCCCGATGACAACCTGTTGCCGCCGTCGCAGAGGTGTAGCTACGAGTGTGAGAAGGACCCAACGGGGCCGCTGGATAGAAAGAAGCTCATCGAGCACATCAACAAAGAAGCCCTGGAGACGCCTGACAAGCCTGAGCTCAAGCCTTTCGTGCCAGGCGTCATTCGCGGCAGAAAGGTTGGTCAGAATTACCTACCACGGAGTGATACACTAAACAAGGCACCTACCTTACTACTCAACTTACTACAAACGGTTGGATTCCAATCATAGCCCGATAAAACGGAAACATTAATTTGACAGCTCTATTAGCCTTGTTAATTTTGACACTAGAGGAAAGTTGGTCACTTACGTGTATCAGTGTAATTACCTGATCTTAACTTACGAAATTATAAGTATACTGCGAATAACTCAGGAGAAACAAGGGTGGGAGACTTTTGCTGACATCTTCAATGCTATATGATTGATTCCTGAGAATTAATATACAACCCCGTTTTTTGACGTTTTTAGTTGTGTGATTTGTGATTTTACTTTACAGTCGAGGAATTTATGAGAAATTTTTTAGTGATAAAACACGTTTTACATTTGTTTTTCATTGTTTTTATCTTCTTTTTTTCATACTTTAATTGCAGTGGGTACCACCGAAACAACACACAGTGAATCGGAATGGCGACGACGAAGAAATTGAAATTGATCTTGGAGATGAATATGATCAAGTCTTGACAACAGCCACCCAAGAAGAAATCATTGATCTGGCAGGTAAGTAAAATAACGTAAAGCTTAATGCTCCCGGGTCACGAAGCCCAGGAGAGATCCCGGCCCACCGAACACCTTACTTTTCCGCGCCTCGGCGGAGGGACGTACTTTAAACGTCACGAACAGTGAGGTATGGAACGTAGAATTGTCCCTGTACTTTCATGGAAAAATAAAAAAGGGTCTGGTTGGGCTCCAAGTGCCAACAAAGCAAAGAAGCGACGATCAAGGACTTTGCCTTGCTTATGATTCTGTTTTCGCTTTGTTCAGCTATCCTGGGTTTCCATTCGATGATGAACCAAGATCAGTACCACGCTTCTCTGCTAAACAAAGGGCAGCCCGTGGGCATGGGCTGGGACGGAATCACCAAGGCCTCACAACCCAAGTTCTTCCCCCAAGACCCGCCCAATACAACAGATGTTGACAAGACGATACAGCAAGTTAAAAAGGATGATCACATGCTGACTAACCTCAACTGGAACAATATTAAGGTGTGAAGATGAGGGAATCGTAGTCATACTGAACGTACGGAACCTTATGATGAAATCAGAGCGTGTTGCTTACCAACAGGCACCTAACCAAGCAAATAATGTTAGTTCATAAAATAAAACCCCACTGATTGCATTTACCTAAGTATTTTGAAAATGTATATGATCAATGTCTTTACTGGGGCGCAAATTTTTTACTTATGTTTACTTTGAACTTGAACAAATATCATTTGGTTTATTCAGAACTCAGTCACCAAAAGTCATAGCGTATGTTATAAATTAATTCCCGTTGCAGAATATTTCGGATGAAAAGTTTGAGGAGTTATTCTCTGCGCTCCCTGAGAGCACACATCTTGAGATCCTCAGCCTGACCAATGTGGGCTTACGCGACCATATGGTAGAGAAACTGGCCGACGCCCTCGAGCACAACAACACCCTCCGAGTCATCAAGTAAGACCTTCTACTATTTAATTTGTATAAAATACGAAGGGTAAAAAGTCATTTAATTTAGTTGTTATATTTGTGTGTCACTACTCAACACGTTTTCTTTTTACCTACCTACCTTTCTTCGTAGGTTTTACTTTCTCTGGGGAGATGACAAAATTCATGACATATTTCGAAGTCAAGATTTTACATTTCCCAAGATCATGGGGGCCCCTTAGTCGAGAGAAGTAATTTTTGGAAAATATCTTTCTGTCCTTCCTTTCGTCCATTCTGCTGTTATCGACCTAGCGCACACATTTATGAAACCCTAAACAAATCCGGTGCAAACACCTTTAGGTTCCTCCTAAATACGAGAAAGAAACTTAAGTGTGAAAATCGTCGGACCTTTTATTCTTGTAACTTGTAAGATATTTGAAGTATATTTTGAGATGAAGAAGTGATTTGCAAATGAATTATTTCAGCCTTGAGACTAATTTCCTGAGCGCGCGCGCCATTGTGCGGTTGCTAAAGTCTCTGCTCAAGACGTCGAGCGTGGAGGAGTTCCGGGCGTCGAACCAGCGGACTCAGGTGCTCGGCAATAAGACAGAGATGGAGATCACGGAACTGGTAGAGGCTAATCCGACCCTGCTGAGGCTCGGTCTGCACCTCGAGTATAACGATGCCCGCCAACGCATCGCCACCCACCTTCAGCGCAACATCGACCGAAGTCAGTATTCCTTCAGTAATCTTCATCTTGTCCTGGACTTTTCTCATTTTATTTTCAGATGGTGCGGATGAAAAGCAAGATATATTTTAGTGTAAAATCTTCCTTTCACTGGAAATACTGAAAATACGTTGGGAGTGAATAATATTGTGGTCACTGTTAATAGTCTGACGACTCTAGCGGTATAATGGTGCTGTCGCTGAGGTGGAAAAAGTTCGTTTTCATTTATCGAGACCTTGATGAAATTAGTGAAATGGTCCAGTTGTAGAATAAATTTGAAACAGAAATAAATTGAGATAAATTGGTTGTGACTGTGATTGGTTTAGGTTAGGAATATTTACAATTTAAACTAATCACATTTTGACTTCTTCATCTCCAATATTATTTTTATTCCAGATTTGTTTTATAATTATGCCATTATTCATACTTAATGTAGAGCCACCTTCATACCACCGTTATGACTTTTTCATAGAGGATGATTTTTATTTTCCAAGATGGCGGATTTTAATCTTTTCCTCTTCATTATATTCTTCTTTCTGATGTAGTTTGTGTTGACACAGGGGCAGCCGAGGCGGCTGCTGCGAAAGCCCTTCTGCTGGCCTCGCAACCCCCTCCGCAGGCTGTGGAGCCACCTCTACCTCCACCTGCCGAAGACCTCTCGACAACACGGGTTGCATCCAAAGATTTGTCTACCCTCCCCTTTTTGTAGTGGTCCCACCCCTCATGCCTTCTGTGATGTCTGCCCAATATGACTACATGACCCTCCAGTTTTGAAATGGAATCTCTCCTACTCCTTCTGTAATTTGTTGATCTCAGAACAACTGTAGTGGTGCCTTGTGACTTGAGGGAAATCGCGATTTTTTTCCTCTAGTAAGAAAGAAAATAATTCGATTTTCCCTTTCGATAGAACTGTAGTAATTCGGTATGATAATGCTGAATTTTTTACCGCTTGTGCACCACAACGTTCTCCTGGGTAATTTTTTAGAGTACGGATGTCCACTATGTCTCCTATTGCCAGTTTTACTCTGGCCCCTTTATTCCAGAGCCTATAAAGAAGTACTGGAATGCTCGTACCGTTGTAACTAATTTTCCCGTGAACCCATATATCTGTTCACAGGTCGAGGGAAGCGTCACGCTGACTACCTGGTCAACCATTTCTCCCTTCTCTAATCCTGCCGTCTTAATCCAGCACCAAGTCCCAGCTTTGCCTCCTGAAATCCTGCCATCTCAATCCAGCACCTGAGTACTGGCCCTCGACTGTCTCTTCTGAAATCCTACCATGTCAGTCCAACACTTCTGAGCACCGACCCCCAGCTGTCCCTCTTAAAGTCCTGCCATCTTTGTCCAGCACTCCTGAAATCCTGCCCTCTCAGTCCAACCTCCTGAGTACAGAGTCCCGGCTCTCCCTTCAAGCTGTCGCTTCTGTTCTCTTGTTACTTGTCGTTGAATGAGAAATCTGCCATTTCTCCCGAATTTCAGCTATAAAAAAAAGCGTGATAACTCGGCTTTGCAATCTAACTACTTCTTATAATGACGACTGAATGAAGTTTCTAATAACACTTTGAGCTTTTCTTTTTGCTGAACTCGAGAGGTATGGCTTAGTGCCTTAGTGTGTAGTGTCTTTAACTATTGTGAATCTGGCTGTGAACTGTATCGTATATTGACTTTTCAGCTGCCCACCGCCCTGCTGTGTGAGATCTTGTCCTTATTTGTTTGTATAGAAACAAATAAATAGTACCTATCGTCCCGGATAATGATTAGTAGTAGGTATCATTTGTCACTGCCTTTAGCATTTGAGCATGTGCCACTCTCTTCGGGGCTCGCCGATGAGCTTCGTTAACGTTTGAATTGAGAAAGTACAAGATTTCACAGCAAGTCACAGTTTGTGGCTTCCTGATGGGAAAACGACTGCAGGACTCGTCCATAGCCTTCCTGGGTTGACTATTAATGCCAAGCTTTGTTTTTCTTTTCTGTCGCTATAACCCCCCGCCCGGTAACCCCCGCTTGCCGTCCTTCCCTCTCCAGTGCTGCGCATCAACTCAGCCAAATTCAACGTGTCCATCGGCGCCGGGCCTACAGGCACCTTCGAAATCGTCAAGCCACGCCTGTCCATCATTCCTGCGCCCACGGCCTGACGCCCTTCTCTGACTGTCCCGCTAAAAACGCTTTCTCTCTCCATTCTTAGCTTGGCTACAAGTGAGTTTCTCCCAGTGCTGCTTTGTCAACTGGCATGGGCCATTCGAGATGGAGTTGGCAGAGCAGCGCCGCGCATTCAGTTGCCCTTGTCTTGCCGTCTTGTGCAGTCCCTCACACCCACCCACCACAAAACACACATCTACTATATCTACTATTCTACTACTGGAACCGCTTTGCCTGTTTTAGTCCGGAAAGATCTCGAACTCCGACTGCGATTCCGGTTTTTTAGACCTAATCCATCTCCATACCGAAAAGCTTCTTTCAAGTGAAATCACGTCTCAAGTCATCTCATATGTTTTCCACTCCAAGGTTCTCCATGTTTGTTCTGTTTTGCCATTCTTTGGTACTCGTTGTGGCCATTCGCTACTGAGGCTAATTTTAGTCGCTATCGTGGCGTGGTTCTCTCAGACCTAGATCTTGGGTCCCGAGACTCATGTCAGTAACATGCTTCTGCTTTATTTTTTGCTTATCACTGCCGGAGAATTCTCTTCTTTATAGATGATTAACATAGGCTGATTAGCATTAGTACATCTTCGCAGCCTACTCGGCGCTCCGCTGGTACTGAGCACGCAGAACACGTCACCTGTTGAAGAAACGATTACTGACTACAGAACCAACTTCCGACTACAATACACTCTCCCAAAATACTCTACTGTAGCGCCTTGCTGCTTGCTAATTAACTAGCATATTTTATTTACAGCATTTAGCAATGTTTGAGCTGACATCGGCATTTTGAGTATTTAATATTCTATGAACTAACCTATCGTTTTTTTTTTAACCGCATCCGCGTGCGATTTGCTGTTACCTCATGTAAAACACCACAGAATATCAAACTCAAAGACACACACTCGTCACAGATCACATCTGAATTTTAGCTGGACCTCTTTGCGGCCTTTTTCTTACTTTTCTGCCTTGTACCTCTCTAGATCTGTCAATAACCCACTGAAATTTAAATAATGCAAACTATGGAGGTGTAGAGCCCATTCTGGGACTTGGACCTGCAAATTATCGTACCTTTGTTTTATCGTGATTCGTAGACTTATCGGTTCACTTTTTTTTTACTCTGAATTGTTATCGAAACTGTTAATTAATTTGTGTCTGAGTTTGAATTCTGGAACCATTGTACCCATACTTGTACATTGTGTGTGAATTGTGTGCCTTGACGTCTGGAATTTGATTTTTGACAAAACGTTTTTGTACCTATGTACCTTGCTGGGATCCCTACTAAGAAGAAAAATAAGTACTGCGAACAACAACAAAAAATCATTTAATTCCTAACTGAATTCCTTCTCGTACCTCTTTGTCTGGACCTTTAAAGAAACAGCTTGTAACTGTATAAAATAGCTTTCAAAGAAAAAAAATTGATACCTAGGTACCCTCCCTAAAACATGACTGTGGGTAGATGTGGAAGATACAGTCTGGACGTTTCGGTCCGAAAGTGGTTTCAGAAAAAAAATGTATTTTTCCTTGGAAACGGATGAACTTTTTTTTTGTTCTGAAATAGGTGCCTGTATTATCAAGTTAGCATCAGAAACGCGTTTGACATGTTGGTGTTTGCGATTTCAAGCCGAGTGATTTTTCGAGAAAAATTACTCGACTTGTTGGTACCAAAATTAAACAAGTTTTTGGTGTTGACAAGATAATGATACGTTAATATCCAACTGTTTCCTCGGGAATGTATCAGGAAAAACCACTTTAGTCTCACTTGTTTTTTACCCTGAAACAGTTACCGCGTAAACTTGGGATAAGATCGTTGTTATTAGTAAACTAGAGAATGGTCCAGACAAAGCCCCGTGCATCGTGGCCATTGGTAACGCAGTGTGTGTTTTCCGCAGTGCGGCGAGACCGTGTGGCGGGCAGCCGACCATAGTCACTCCCACCGACCTACCACCTTCAGTAACAGTACGTAGAGCTAATATACATTCATTCGCATGAATGGCTTACCTTATGGCGCTCTTTTGTTGGCAGTGCATGACCTGCGCTTTGCTCTTGCGCTCGTTGCTAAATTATTTGGGTGTTCGCTACGTTTGTTTTTTCTATCTTTTAAAACTTCATAATCAGTGTTTTAAGCATTCTCATTTGTAGCTGAGGGGCTGAATAGTGGCGAAGGAGAAGTTTCTTTTATAGTAGCGCCACCCTGACCTGCCTGGCCCGAGGGCATTCTGCACAGTGCAGAATGCCCTCGGGCCAGGTAGGTCAGGGTGGCGCTACTATAGTTAATTACCAATCTACGGATTGTGAATATTATGGTACGGAGTTCTGATCTTGCAAATACAGAGCCGTCTCCGTTCGTTCTCTCAACTCTGTAGTAGTATTTATAACGCCCTTTTTCATGTTATTTGAAATCGTTAATGTTATTTGACAACGATTAAGCAAACCTTGTTATATTGCAGAAACCACACCTCATGCTTTTTACGAAAGATACTAAAATATTCTGTCGTGGGCTGTAAAGGTCTGGGCCTATTTTTAGGAGGTTAAAATACGTAACTGGATTGATGATTGTATCACTTCTCCACCTACTACTAACTAGTAACTAGTTCTCCATTGTCTCTCACTTTTGCTAGACCTTTTGTCTTTTCCGGTGCTTTCTCTGCTTTGGGATTAGAAACTCTGGCTGAGTTGTTAACAAGTATGGCTACCGCATTGCATCATTGTTCTGTCATCTCAAAGAATGAGTTTTCCAATCCTCAGCCTTGAGACGGACTGACTAAAAATACTGACTGTACCTAAGGGGACTAGGAGGGGTTGCACTTTATGACTCCAACGCGGTTCTCTGGGGACCTATTGTGTAACGACTATACGAAACCTTGACAGAATGCACAAAAGTCTAAAACTGCTTACCTACATACGTGTTTTCTTTTTCTTTTCTAGTGGTGAAGGGGTAGTGGCTAGTGCAGTCCTGCTTGTTTAGACGGTTAGCTTGTGTTTTTTGGAACCAAATTTTGGAACGTCCTCAAGCCATCTTTTTTATTGTTCCAGATCGGCTTCGCAGGATGGGACGTCTCTCTCGCACTTTCATCGTTGGCTGGGTCAGCAAGTAATGATCGCAGATCGCACAGTTTACCTATATTATGCAAAGCTACCCACCGCCTGGGCACCGCCTGCTCTATCGCTCAAAGCTTGTTGCGATGTGTTTGCTTTACCGCCATAATTTTATTAAGTTTTGGCGATCTTTCAGACCATCTCCGCATTTTCTCTAGAGGTCTGTGACAACCATCGAGCTGGTGGATCTACTTTAAAAATGGGCAAGAAAGAAATTTATGTTAACTATCTACGATCTTTATATAGGTACCCAGGTGTTTTCACCCAGGCACAATACAATACGAAAAAGTTCTAACTTAGTACCTACATACCTTACGCCTGCATATTAGGTATGCAGATGAGGTAATTACGGTGCTGGTGTAAACCTGAGTTGCTTATTATGTTAGTACTTACCTACACCAGCTCAGTTTAGTAAAACCCCCATTTATTTTATATCAGTCTACCTATCTTTTAGCGCTTGGAGTGTTACATTTTTTATACGTTCTCTAAAATGTTGATTTGAGATGAGATGACATGATGATGAGTGATGTGTTTATCTTGTGATACGCGGCCAACCTCTGGTACGTCTGTAACTAGGTAGGTACCTATTTCGGAAAGCGACATGCTCATTTTGCATTGTAAATAACAATTGTATTATCATACAGTAAAGTTTATCTCATCAAATTATATGTATTTTCTTTCAATTTGCTTTGAATTTTTAGGTTGGTAGGTACCCCGCTGTTTGAGGAAGGTGGGGAGTCACGGTTAATCTACCCATTACCTACTGATTTTTGGATTTCTTGTTGGTGGGTGTAGGTTAGTACTTACCTACTTAAGGTTAGGCAGGCCCGTATTTAGAAAGCGGCCGATCATAATTTATATCTATTTTTTTTTTTGCTTCACGTTAGCAGTGCCATGTGTTAATTTTCCGTTCATGTGGGGGGGAAACCCCTCCCCCTGTGGATAGGTACGACTATGAGTTAGGTTACTTGTACCTACATTGTACTTAGGTGCCTGAGGTCTTACCTCCTGCAACTAAGTACTTCTTCTGTGTCACAGACTCATTGGCCGCTAAGGGCATTGACACAGGCGCAGAGTGAGTCAAGTCTTTTCAAGTTAGAATAGTATAGGTAACCTACCTAGCCTTGATAATGGTGCGATGCAATTTAAGGTCGATTCGGATGAAATAACTCACAAATTTATTGTTCTAAAATTTAAATAACAAAACAAACCAACTTACGTTCTTATTTTTCGTATTACCTTGTAGGAAGGTTACATTGGATATGTCCCAAAAGTTTTGAAATTTCCCTCGATTTTGGATTTCAAAATGGCCACCGATTGTTTACATTCTTCTCAGTTTACGTCTTCTGCCTTCTGCCATCTGTATTGTCCAGTGACCTTAACGTGACTTTCCTTCCTTTCTCCTTTCCTTAGCTACAGCATCTTCTAATTAAACAGTTAATCTATAGAAAATGTTTACAACAGTCAGGACAGCAGTTAAAAGTACCCCCAAGAAGGTAAGTCTGTCTCGGGTAAGTAGAATGTCTACCTGCATGCCATTGCCCCTTTCAGTGGTACAGATAGCTTTCTTTACCGCTTGTCCAGGTTTCTTATATTTATAAGGATTGGCGCGGATGGAGATAACCCCTGTACACTTAGACCAAAGCCTGCAAGGCCAGCCACCGCTAGCAGGGTAAATTTTAATCAGAGGCTTCCTCATTGTGTCAGCAGGCTCAAAGATCTCAAAGCACAAATAGAGTACTTAAATGGGAGTTCAATCCTACGTCCCGTACCCCTTGCAAGTACGTTCCATTGCGTTGTATTAGTGTATCTTTTTAAGATGGGAGGGGCCATGTGCTTTATTGTACCTGCCTTGATAGGTACTTGATGAGGTCAGTTGATTAGCTATTTTATTAACATTTTCTAGCACGCATTTATCTCTTGGTGGGGTGGTAAAAGCAACACCTACGCAAGTGAGGCAACCTTTGATACGAAGCCATGCAAGCTTCACCGCTTAGAGAGTGGTCCCCCGTCTTCTGCCTCAGTGACCAAGGAAGATGCTCTGAAATATTACTCCCAGATGCAGACTATTCGACGAATGGAGGCTGCTGCAGGAAATCTTTACAAAGAAAAAATTATCCGTGGCTTTTGCCACTTATATTCCGGGCAGGTAAGTCGGTGGGCATAGAACCTAAATACCTTGGCTTTTTAGAAGCTTATAAATCTGCTTGCTGCATTGTAAGCCTCATTCAGGCTTCTAGTACTTACTGTTCTGAAACTTCTAGAAGTCCCCATATGGGAAATACCGGCTGAACAAGGTTGAGCTTGTGTTTAAGGAAGACATAATACATACCATAAGATCCTTCCCCGCCTGGACTTAGCATTCCGCATAGTAGTTGTCATTACAGCGATAGACCCCTGAGGTAAACAACCTGTGGCCACACTCCCATGTTCGACTTATTGGGTTGCAGGAAGCTTGCGCTGTTGGTATGAAGGCGGCGATGCGTGACATGGACGCAGTGATCACAGCTTACCGCGCCCATGGCTGGACGTACATTATGGGCGTGGACGAGGTGGGCGTACTGGCGGAGCTGACGGGGCGGCAGTCTGGTTGCGCGCGTGGCAAGGGCGGCAGTATGCACATGTACACCAAAAACTTCTATGGTGGGAACGGCATCGTCGGTGCCCAGGTATGGATGATGTCAAAAAAGAAATGAAGCAAGAATTTTCTATTATTTTGGTTGGAAAATAGTAGCATGCCTAATTATGTATTTATAGGTTCCACTGGGCGCGGGAATAGCATTTGCGCAGAAGTACCAGGGAACCGGCGGGGTTTGTATCTCCCTGTTCGGCGATGGGGCCGCAAACCAGGGGCAGTTATATGAAGTGTACAACATGTCAAAGCTATGGGCTCTCCCCGTTATTTACGTGTGTGAGAACAACGGCTACGGGATGGGGACGAGTTCAGAGCGCGCTTCGGCTAGTACTGCTTACTACACGAGGGGTGACTACGTACCTGGAATTATGGTGAGTGTCGTATTATTCGCCTATAGGAGGGGGGGGGGGATACGTATCAAGGGGGCTTGAGAGCCGAATAGAACAAAATAATTTCTAATATTTCAGTAAATTAAATAAGTTTCGGCTCGGCAAGCTAGTAAATTCAGTAAATGAACACATTGTAAAAACATTAGTTGCATTAGTTGTTACTGTTCAAGATTGGATTTGAAATGTGGTGTGATGTCCCTTTGATTACAGGTCGACGGAATGGATGTTTTGGCTGTTAGGGAAGCGACTAAGTACGCCATTGACCACTGTACATCCGGCAATGGACCAATCCTCATGGAAGTCGCTACATACAGGTCAGACTAATAGGACTGAGCTAAAATGGAACACACGCACATCAACCTACTGTACTAGTTTAATAAAGGGTCCGACAATGGTCGCACTTGACTTTCTCGCAATTTTTATCGATAATTTGATTTTTTTTTTTACGTAAATAATTGTCAGAATTTTAACTTTTTCTAAAAAGTATTTTGCCTCACAATGGGCGATACTTTTAGGCACCTGCATACCGAATCTCAAACATATCCATCAGACAGTGAAGTGTCGCTCGACGCGCAAAGTATATGTTTTCTATTTTGCGTGTCACCGTCTTAATTTTTAAGTAAATGAAAATCTATTGAAAACCCCTTTGAAGCATCTATCTGAGACCACTTTCACCAATTTTCAAGAAAATCCGTCGATTAGAGTTGTTGCAAATGTGACCTAACCAATCAAAAACGTGATTTCCATTTTTGGAAAATTTTTCCTACGATAATGCCAATGCCAATATTGGCCCAAATTTTTGGCCCATCTCAAAATGAATAAAAGTGATCCTGTAGCATCTATTTGGGAACACTATTGCGAAATTACAAGGATCTAACTTAATAACTGTAGTGCCAAATCCGTCTTGACCAATCAAAAACGAGATTCTAGTTTTTTTCCTATTTTTGACTTTATTTTGCCTATATTGGCCGCAATTTTGAATTGATTGAATATTTCTTCGACAAACCTTTAAGTAATGTTATTAAGCACAAGTTTATGGATTTTTGTGAAATTCCGGCTAATACTGTTCATGGGGCCACGATTTTCACGTATGGGCCAATTTTGGCCCAAATTTTTGGCCCATCTCCAAAACAATGAAAATGATCCTGGAGCATCTATCTGGGAACACGACTGCAAAATTTGAATGTTCTAACTTTATTACCGTACCGTGAAATGCGTCTTGAGTAGACAAAAACACGATTTTGAATTTTTTTTGACACTTTTTTGACAATAGTGGGAGCAATTTTTGAGTAATCAAAATTAAATTAAAAATGTATCTCGGAACTGATTTTAGACATCTATATTCCAAATTTGAGCCAAATCGGTTGACTGGTGTGACCTGTAGCCGCGCTACAGACAAACGGACGTACGTACGTACGTACGTACGTACGTACGTCGGACGGACATGACCTAAAAACCATTTTTTTGGTATCTAGGACCTCTGAAACGCCTTTTGCAATGAAAATCTCAAAATCGAAATTTCGCACGATAACATAACTTTCTCAGCCCATGTATTACATACGGGCGAGAAAGTAAAAAGAGGAAATTTTCTGGGTTTCGAGAGTGTCCGATCCGAGAAGTTCTGCTTGCTATCGGCTTGTCTTTTATTTCTTGTCTAGGAAACCTCCCGTGCACTTTTCACACTATCGACAGACGCATAGGTACTGAATACCTTCAGTGAATACACAACAAAAAGATGCGAAGCAGTGTTTCGTTCGTATTTGTCTTTTAAGCAAATGTTAATGCATACCGTGCGTGTGCCCACAGGTACAGCGGGCATTCCATGTCGGATCCTGGCACCAGCTACCGCACACGAGAAGAGGTCCAGGAGGTGAGGCAGACGCGCGACCCCATTACCTCCTTCAAGGAGAAGATCCTCAGTGCCGGTCTCAGCACACCCGAGGAGCTTAAGGTATAGGAGCTATTTCTAAAATAGTCCGGAACTTTAATTCGATATCCAGTAATACTGAAGTAGAAGAAATTGTGTGCTTTTGAAAGGATTTTACAGTTTATAGAACGATTTACCTATATTAATAGTGTGTTCCATGAAAAAAATAGTTCCTAAGTGTCCGAGTATCTCTGAGTATAAAAAAGGATAAAAAACGTAAATGTGACTACTGAACACATAAAGCGTAGGGGGTGGTGATTTTTTTATGGTAATTTGGTTAATTTCCTTTGCAGAAAATCGAAACTGATATTCGAACCAGAGTGGACGAGGCAACAAAGAAGGCAAAGTCAGATCGGGAAATTGGAGCGGAAGAACTAGTAGCTGACATATACTCCGCTCCGTTGGAGGAGACGGTGCGCAACGTTCTGCCAGGAGAGCCCCTCAAGCATCGACGCATCGGCGCCGCCATCAACAAGTAGACGCTCAAACTTCCATTTGGCATGCATTGGAGAGGACTCAGGTCGCCGAACCGGATTCCAGCGTTATCAAAAATATTCGAAACTGTTCGTCTGTAATAGCACTGATTATCGACTTTGGCCGTAGATTCGTCACTCACTGGTGTAACTGAACATTTCTATCCGACTCAATTTTTGACTCGTTGGTTCTGGACTCAGTCACTGAGCCAGCACTCACTCACTGCTAGAAGTTTTTGGCTTTGATTAGCAATATTGGCTGGTTCTGCTTCTGTGAACCGGTTACACCCAGTTCTAGAACAAAATTGAAAATAACTGGTAACCTTCACAGTGGTCAGTTATCTCCTTGCATGACAGCAATGCTGTCAACTGACATGATGGTATCGCGCAGACAATAACAGGCAACGTGTATCAATTAAGAACGAAGGGCTGGCCTTTCAGCTGTTGCTCATCATCTATAACTAGTAATTCAGCGTATTTTGTATATAAGTTGTATTGTAATGGGTTCGTTTAAGTTGCTTCGGTTTAGTCCCAAGAACTTTTGCTGACTATAGGACTTTGTGAGTTAGTATGACAGTTATTGTGTTTAAACTTCGATGTGCGTCAGTGGCCATGCAAAATCAATCGTCCAACCATGGTGAAAAAAGTTCCCTATACATAGTACAGCGGGCAATGAGTCAAGGAAAATAATTCCGTACTTGCGCACTATCTTTTCAACAAGTTTTTGTGTGCATGTTGTATGACCGATAAATTATGTGTAGGAATATATATATTTTTTTTTGGCAATTTTATGTGCAAGAGGGGTGAACATTTGCTTTCCAATAGATGCATTTCAATTAGATGTTAAAAAATTACCAGCTAGGCGTTAGTTTTTTATTCATGCTTGTACAAGTCATTTGATTGTTTTAACTGCATTTTATCACTCAGGTCAGAGGCTTCAGATAGCGACAAATACAATGATTATACATATTATCTCCTTACTTTTAGGGTTTTAGGTTTTCTACTTTCCGTCACACTCAATGGTTTCCTGTACTATTTCCAATAAAAAGTAACAAGCAATTGTGAAACTAACCAAAGTCCCGTGCGTTCACGAGAACTCGTCAGAATTGTCTATTTTGGGTAGTTCTACCCCAAACCTCTTGAGCGTTGTCAAGAGCAACATCCTGTATAATTGGAAAACTAGAAATATAGTACCTAGGTAAGTACGATACATTTCCCTTGCCCTACGTTATGCTAGTAAGTTACAACACTGCAAGTAAAGGAATACATTTATTTAATAATTTGTCAACTCAGTCACCGTAAATTATTGAAGTCATTAGGAGTAAAAAACATCGTCGGAAACAGTATTAACTTAACTACTAATAAACAATATATAGTACTAAGCACTTCCCTAGTAACTAAGGCAAAAAGGTAAGTGGGTTCAGACTCAATACTACTTACTTATCCCAGTAATTACATGTATTCTAACGAAATCAACGAAGTAACAAATACCTGCTCGAACATACAAGTCAAACAAGTGATCAAAAGTAAATGCTAACGAAAAAAATCCCATGTGTCTACATTCAGAGAAGTTGAAAGTCATAGAGAGCGTATTGCTTATAATAACTACGTATTCTTAGCAGCTGGCTGCAAGACCAATTATTTTATGACTAAACACAAACCAGGTAGTCCAGAGAACACATCCCACTAGTTTCTGTGCTGCACGTGACACCTCATTATAAAAATACCTGAACACTTATAGGTAGGTAATAATAATTGTATTAATTGTTTGAATGAAAAGTCCGATTTAAGGATGTATACCACCATATTAAAAATTATCGGCCGCGGCAGTAATTAATGCACTCCCACTGATGATTTGCTGGACATAGGTGAAGCGTCATTTCAACCGGCTTCCCCTCAAGCTCAAAAGACATTTCAGCAAAAAATTACGATTGGGCCCAATTACACTCGTATTCGGGATTAAATATGTTATAAGCAAAACTGAACTTGAAGTCAACACATTATGTTCGTAAATACTTGCCAACCCAGTGAAATAGAAATTTAGTACCTACTACTCGTACAAGTCTATACTCCAGCCAATGGCAAGAGGCAAATGCAGAGGCAAGAGCAAGAGGCAAATCACTTATCAGGAAATTTGATAAAAGGAAAATAAGAGTGTGTAACTGATCCCTAAATTCTCCAAAATTGCTCCATATCGTGGAAATGGAAATTAGATTGAGTGACTATCTGCCCTATGGAATCACCCCCTGACTTCAACGAATTCCAGTCTGTGGTTAATATTTGGAAACAGCGAATCCCACAATCGATACGATCGATCGATACAATACGATAATTCGGTTAGACTTTGCAAGATCTTACATAGATGTGCTAAACGGTGAAGCTTTACATTTGAAATTTTAAGTTTCCAACATCGTTCTCTAAAGGATCTCGTCCACCTCGACGAGGTCCTTTAGTGGGCGCCCACGGGCGCCTGCAATTTCTACAACTTAATGGACTTTTCACCAACTGGTCACGGATCACTGATAAACTAGTTAACGGGTGCTCTACAAACCACCCTGGAAGGAACACGTACACATTAAGAGTATTTAAAAGATAAGACAGCTTAGAGTCTAGGTACTTTGTTCAGTTTTCTTGAGAGAGTACATTAAACGAGTTCTAATGAGCTTCTAGCTGGTCCCTCTTGACTGAGAAATGAAAATGACTGCCAAGGTTCCCCTCTAAAGAGCCTTGGTTCCGACTAACACGTTAAGAGAGCAGGAACAACCCGGCTCCTTCTTTAGTACCGATCTGAGCCTTTATCGACGATCAAATACTTAAAATGAATCCACGATCTTTAAACTCTTGGCTTACAATTTTATTTACGTACATCTCAATCGGTTACGTGACAAGCCATGTTTTGTACGATTTCGTAATACTAGGAACCAAATTTTGTATGTTCATTATGTTTACAATTGCGCCCGCAAAGTTCAACAGCACAGCCTCTACTTTGCATCCAGAGTTTGAAGATGTGCCACAAATTTACTTCGTAACAACTTTAAAATCTGAATAAACCCGAAAAAAATATTATGAATAGAAAAATATCACATAGTACAAACCGAATGGTATCTACCTACCTTAGATAAGCTCAGGAAAGTCCTCCTGGGTAATTACATAATCCCGGCACAGAGGACAGGTGTGGTCTGACACCAACCACTGTTGCAGACACTGAAATACAAAATTAACCACACATAAAGGGCCACTATACATTTTCGACGAACTCCACCAAAACCACTGTGCGAAAGTAAATATTCGACAAAACTAATGTTTAACGTATTAGTACTGCCGGAGACTGGTAATTGCAATATCGTATTGGTTGTGTCTACTCTAAAAGATGAACATAGTGTGCAATTTGAACCCGAAACGAACGAGTGAAATTAGGACACTATGTTTAGCTTTTATAGGAGAAAAAGTAGAGAAATGGTGTTGTAATCACCCACTTCCGTAAGTAAAATAAAAATTGTGGCGACGGTAAATATTACAAACATTTATCAAGCTTTTCTACTAAATGTGACGATAAAATCTACATGTTTTAGCCCGAAAGTTAAAAAAAAATATTCCGCATGAGGTAGCGAAGGGTTTTCGCAATTTGTCAAAAAAAAAAAAAAAAAAAAATGTTGACTGGTAGTTGACTGTTTAAAATCGCTCCTGTGGGCTTATAACTCCATTTCATGCAAAAATACATCGCTACCTCACGGCAAAGAGTCTCAGGTTTACATCCCCCTACAAACACCTTTGACTCGCCCAGTAACTTCGGAGTAGGATTAGCATTGCGAACCAAGTACGTGTAGTCGACCTTAAGTCTGTCCTGTTCGTTGACGTTTTCTGCCTATTTTTTGAAGAAACTATTGGATACTTATAAAAAATTTACCGAAAATTACCGATGAAATCGGTTCCAAAAAGTACGCCAACAGACCAATTTGCGGCCAATCGCATGTATGTAATATTTATTTAGCTTAATGTTTCTGCCGTTGGGCTGTTCAAATCAGGACCCCTCTTTTTTCTTACGATAATTTTACTTGATACAGCGACAGACTAATTAATGCAAGCTCCCATGAGATAAGGATTCTCTGATATTCCACAACTGTACTCACCTCTGAGTGGAATACGTGCGAGCATTTGAGGGTCATGACAGTGGCCTCGCCACCACCGAGGGGGTCAAAGCAGATGGAGCATTCCCCCACTTCTTGACGGACACGAGTACCAGGGACGGATGCAGGCACGCCTGTAGGCCGAGCCCAAGCACGATCAGTGAACTTCTTAAGGATCGCGCGCCTGTATGATCGTTTGCCCAGCTTCAAGCTGAGGGCGTTCAAAATCTCGAGAAGACTCGCGCGTTGGTACACCTGGCGATTCTCTTGACGCAATCCCTCTAAACATCGACGAATCTCCTCCCTATGGCAATAAAAACCAAGATTAACAGCGGAATTACACATTACACAGGATTCAATGATCTATAGCTCTTTTAAATTTTAATTAATCTTGACGGTGACTTTTCTGATTTTGTTTGCTGTGAAATATAATATTATACCTTTTAAAAGTGAAATGGTATCAGTCAGTTTAGCAGGAAACGAGTGAAATGTGAACAGTATTAATTTCATAAACATCACGTTGGAATCAACCATGTTTTTGACAAAAACCACTGGACTGAATCCCATCTATTTAGATCTGTTCAGATTCCAGAAAAAGACGTATCAAACGATTTCTTTGGAATTAAAAACAATTCATCCTCATTTTTTTTCATCTGTCCCAGGAAACTGCTGGACAATACGGTGTTGTACCTACGCAACATCTGACACATCAAGCTGACTTACTCAGATTTAGCCGGGAAGTGAGTGGATAAATACTTGATGAGTTTACAGTGCACGGTGGACGACAACTGAGAGCTGGGACGAGGTGGTGCAGCCCTAGCTGGGCTGGTTCCGAAGTCACTTAATGCAGCGAGAGAGTCGAGGCTGCAGACAGATGAGCAGGGGCTAGCGCTGACATAGCGCTTTTTTTTCTTCGGTACATGAGGCATGGCAAATACTGGTCCGGTAGAAACTGCTTCTGACAGGATGGCACTTGCAGTAGGTACCGATTCGCAGGAACTTGCAGCCGAAAATTCAATCATGGGGCTGGAAGAGGCATTACTGACCTCGCTGAGATCAGGCGAAGTACCAGGTGTTGTTGGGTTCAAATCTATCTCTCCATTTAAATGCTCGAACCGATTCCTGATGGGCGCCCCATATATAACTCTGGTATGTTTTTTTACTTGTGGAACATTCTCCTCAGTTTTGTTTGGAGGGACAGTTTCAGGTACATCGTTTACGGGTAACTGAGGTACAGGTTCTAGAATACCATTTCCGACACCAAGTGCAGCATTCTGTGGTATTTCCAGCCCTGGAGAGCAGGCCATTATTTGTTGCGAGTTTTTAACAGGTAATTCAGTCACTGAAACTGCCGATACAGGTGTCACAGGCACTGAACCGCCATTTCGTACATTAGGCGGATTGCTAGGGTTATATTCTCTTCCAGTGTAGCTACTTTTTTCTTGTTCAGGCTCAATAATGGGTCTATTGGCTCGAGGCCCAACTGGTGGAAATATTTCTGTGAGCTTGCTGGTTTCATACATAGCAGAAAGAGGTAACCATTCACCACCTTCTAAGTCAGGATTTTCTGAAGTTTGTACAGTAGGAACATTTTCAGCCTCAGTTTTCTGAACGAGATCAATTTGTACACTAGCGACAGAACTTGTATCAGGAATGTTGTCGTCACTGGTCGTCACATCAAACGGCTGCGGTAAGGAAGCTGTCACCGGAGAACCCACTGCTTTATTCTCTATCGCTGTGAAGCCATTCTGGGTGAACATGTGATGACTTGGTATGGGCAAATGCAGTGGAGCGGCTCCAGAAGTTGGGCTAAAAATGAAAAAACATTAATGAAGTAAACAAAACGGAAGGGTGTAGATAGAATACTCTTCAATTATGTTTCTTAACGAATGTTACTGAGGAAACTGTTGGACATTTATTTGTTCTTAAAAGAACTGACAGAATATTTGTAAAGTTTAAATTTTAATAAGAAGGTTATAGGTTATATTTAATGATAAGTGATAAAACATAAAAAGTGGGTTGTTTTGGTTTCAAGCCAACAAAAGTAAACAACACCTCCCCCATATCCTCACTACGCAATGCTTTTTGTGGAAACTGTTCATAAAAAAAATTTACTCACCGGTTAATACTCATCAGTGGAATACCTGCAATTAAATGAAACATTGAGATACTTAATCAGAATTAGTAGGAGGGTGGGGGGGGGACTTGATTTTTATCACACTTTCCTACGTACACTACCAAGTCAGGGTCACGCCAGTTAAGTCACTGTTGGATAAACCTGAGGATAAACTTTTCACTGTCCAGCTAACACCCAGTTAAATTTATCTGAGGATTGCTGGATTGGCCTTTGGCTTTGAGGGCTTACCAAGTTAGATCCAACCCACTTTCACATACCTGCATAGTATGTGTTTCCTACAGGAGACATCAGGTATCGAATGGGTTGAACCAATGTAGGTCCAATGGCTGCAAAGAGAAATAAAATGCCATTTCTGCTCTGTTTTACATTACGCCCTCATAGAATAGAAGTATCGTGCAATTTGCAGTTGGCATCAGACGAGGTTTCATCCGCGATGCTGGATACCGTTTTAATTTTCACCGAATCGAATCACGCTTTGGATGTATTTTTTGTGATACGAAAAATTCCGAAAATGTTAAAGCATCATCCTTTCTGGCGCCTGGATTTTTCGGACAACACCTTCTGACTACAACCAGAAGTTTCACGTTCGGAATATGGTTAAAATAAACGTTATGTCATATTGGCCAAGATTTTGAGAATAAATTAAAAATGTGATTTTTTTTAGGTTGATCCGGACGCTACGCTACCCAACCCTCTTCGAGCAGTGAATTACATGTGAAAATTCACTGAATATTGTACCTTCTCGAATGGGGAAAAATCTCTACCTCAGGAAATGATTGGATTATGTATTGGTCCGACGGCTGACTTAGTTTCTGTATTATCGCATTGTAGATTCTGACCACTATATAAAAAGTTATTACACTCTAAAGTGGCCGGTTTTAAGTTGAGATGGGAGGCAAAAATGACGTCACCATTTGGTTACGTCACCTTTTACTAAGCTCCGCGTCTTCTGCAACCTATCTCACTGTAAGCTAACTAAAGATAGATATAAATATCGATATACCAAAGTCTGACCAGCTGTTTTGTATGGAATTAACGTTGTTTACACTTTCGCGTTGATCCAAACAACTCCACAACGTAATTGTTTCCAATTACAAACTAGCGGAAGAAAAAAGGGTAAAAAACCACTAACCATTTTGAGAACCGGTGAATATGGGCGTAGTCTGTGGCTGTGGTTTCTCTCCTCCAGACTTCTTCCTCTCGAAGTTGCTTACGAAATCAAGGAGGACTGTCATAATCTTGACAACCGGGTATACGTCCTCGGGATAAGAGGGCAGCTGAGGTAACTCCAAACGGACATGAGCAACAGCTGACATGGTTGTTTCTCTCTGTAGAAAAATATCCAGACCATTTTCTACACAAGTGACATAGCGCCCTGTTGTTGGCGAAACTTTCTTAGAGCGCCCTGTTGTTGGCCGAAGTTTTTTAGAGACATATTGGAGGACATTGTAAATAATTCCACCTATTTAGGGGGGGGGGGCTTCGTCAATCGACTGTTAAACACGCCATTCAGGTGAGTGGGAAATCTAAATTGGCTAGTAGAGTGGGAGATAAAGCTTACCTTGAAGTCCTCATAAATAGCTGTAACCTCATTATGAGCTTGACGCCACTGCTGCAGTACTCGTTCAATTGATGCTCGAGTGTGTGGATCACTATCCCGCTGCATCAAACACAATATCTGCATCTTCTCCCTGGCATTCACCAACCAATTCTTTACCATATATTCCCCAGCTTCTTTCCACACCTTTACAGCTTTCAGTCGCTCTTCATCTCTGGAAATAATGGGGTCAATGTTCCGTTTTTATATTTTTAAGGCGAGAGGAAAACCTTTCTGAATACCCACATGGACCATGGAGCCATAGGGCCCGGTGTGGGACTCACTCCTGGGGTCAATTATGCAGCTACAGGTGCAGTTACATCATTGAGACGGTAGGGATATCCACTAAAACAACGTCACATAGCCTTGAAATTTCAGTAAAAGGCATTAATAATTACTACGGTTATTTTAATGAGCTTTAAGCTAATATTTATAAATTTTACCAAAAATTCGACTGGAACACATACCGGGTTTGAATAACACGATGTTCTACCTCCATCTCGCGATCCTTTAAAGTAATATACTTCTCACGGAGTTTCTCATAGCTCTTTAAGTTCTTAGCGTTTGCAGCTTGAAGCGACTCCAAATTTTTAGTCAGGTCTCGTATTTGGTGTTGAAGTGAGTCCACATCCGTTTGTATAACTTTATCCGAATACTCGGGATTATCAGTCTGAATTTTTCGGTCTGAAAAAATAACAGATTATTTATACTATGTATCAAAATTGTAATTCAGGACTTTCCTAGTGGTCTAAGGGCGCGTCCTACCATGCCCAGTTAAAATTAAACTGGAGATTTTGTCCTATGTTTACCATGTTAAATTTAACTTAGAAGTTAAATTTAACATGGTAAATCTCCAGTTTAATTTTAACTGGGCATGGTGGGACGCACCCTAAGTCTAACACCAAGATCAAATAAGTGAGTGAATATAGGACACAGACAGTGGAAACAAGCGGTACGACACGGTCGGACAAAACTTTACCTGCTTACTTGCGTGATTCCTAGAAAAAACCCTTGGTTAAATGATTGGAGACGGAAAAACTTTTTGACGAAAGGAATGGCCCCAGAATGTTCCCCCGAGTACTTAGAGACCCCACACGACGTACTATGGCAACCACCCAAAACTACCCCCTAAAACGAGGTGAGGTGGTTGGGGAAGCTCGGAAAAACTTTTTGACAAAATAAATTGCCTCAGAACGTTTCCCCCAGCATTTTGATACCCCATACAACGTACTTTGGAAAGTAACCAAAACTCCTCCCATAAGGGGGGGGGGGGGGGTGGCGAAAAAACATTTTGACCAAATATATTGCCTCAGAACGATCTCCCGATCATTTTGAGCCCACACAACCCATATTTCACAAACCACTCAAATCTACCCCCCTTAGGGGGTGGGGTGCTTGGATACGTTCAGAAAAACTTTTTGATACAAAAAATGGCTTCACAACGTTCCCCCGAACAGTTTGAGACCCCATAAGCCGCACTTTAAAAGTCACTCAAAATTGCCCCCCTCCCTGGGGAGGGGGGGGGGGAGGGGGAGGCTCGAAATAAGCCATATACCATTTGTGACGAGTATGGCCGTTGTCACGTGTCATATCCAGAACTACTCATATACCACAAACAACTGAATCCACTGATTTCACCCTTTTACAGGTTCAGGGGGGACTTCCCCCCTTCCAGGGAGTTATGCGGGGATAGTGGGTGGTATCATTGGATTCGTAATTATTTGTTCTATAATTGTCCAAAATTTGATCAAAATCGTTAGAGCCGATTTTGAGCAAATATTTTTTTTCTACCTTTTGGGGGAGTTTTGGGGGGGTAACCCCCCTTAATTTTAAAGGGGGGAAACTGAACTTCCGGATTCTGATTTCTTCCAATTTTAGAAAGGTCACTACCGATTTTGAAGAAAATCGGTTGAAAAGTGTGCCGTCCAGGTCAATGCCACATACATAGCTACATACATACATACATAGCTACATACATACGTACTGACACGGCGTACCTGACCTCTTCTAAAAATTCCTGGGGGCAAACTTTTCGTCGGATGACAAAAGTGAGTTGGTTTTCATATTCCGAAGGCATGGACGTTTCCGAAATGTATATGCAAGTTCCAAGCGCTTTTGAGGTCTGGGAGCAATGACGGTTCAAAGTTGAGGTTTGCCGAAAATTGGCCCGCACGAATACAATACTTTACCTTACGTATACTCCGTATACAGGTAAAGTAAAAAATTCATAGAAGCTGTGTACAGCAAGGTCTAGAAAGACGAATATTTCCCAATACCATAACCTAACGTCAACGATACCTAAATCCTTTTGCTCTGTGTAAAAATACACAAATTTTCTTTTCTGACAAGATAAACTACATTAAGGGTGCGTCCGACTATGCCCAGTTAAAATTAAACTGGAGATTTTGTCCTATGTTTACTATGTTAAATTTAAATTTTTCTCCGAGAAAATCTCCAGTTTAATTTTAACTGGGCATGGTGGGACGCACCTTAAAACGCCTTTATATAAACGTGTTGATTCGAAAAATGGATGAACTATTTGAAATAAAACCGTTTTTTGAGACACCCAAACCTCTCATCCCTGGGGTAGCTATTATTGCGCACTGGACTAGTATTGTCAGCTCACGCTCTATAAGTTTTTAGTTACCTCTTGTATACTTTATAGGGTCCTTTGAAGGCTGATCAATAACGTCATTTTCAAATGACACGGTACGAGGAGTAGGCTTAGGGATATCCGCTGAAAAATTAATAGGTCAACAATAAATGGCACATCACAATTTATGCAATATCCGATTTAATTCACTTCCTAATGGAGACAAAACAGCTACAAGAATTAAGCTACTCATCAACCTGGAGACTACCTCTAGTGTAGTTGTGACTTTGCGATCGAGCGATTTTTGTCACTAAAAAATTTGGCAAACGTACCCGATCGTCAAATCACAACTTAGTTAACTGCGTTTCTGACATTGGAAAGACGTAAAGGTGCATCCAGTTCGAAACATAGGGGACTGGGCATATTATTGGGTAGTTTCGACGCTCCCTAAGGGTCAAGGCTTCTTGAAAACCCGTCACGTCCCCTGTCTTTGACACGGTAGACATACAGTACAACTGCTTCCCTTAGGTAGGGTAGGAGACCCTTTGGTCCCGAATGGGCCAAGAGAAATATCTTACGGGGCTTGAAGTAGCAGCCGCACTTAAGCACCGAGGAAATTTTCTGGGGTGGAGTCGGAGAAGAGGCGATGGAGACAGAGCTCGTACGCAAGGACGGGGCGCCAGCAGTAGCTCTGGATGAGTTACGCCGCTCCTGGGACATGTCTTGTCGCGAACGCCGCATTGCAACAGCAGGTTGTTTATCACTTTAATAATAGCATGAATTAGTTAGACGTGTGAATGCGAGAGGTTACCTCGTTTGAACAGACGTAGCAGGTTCAGATTACAACATCAAGCTGACACAATCATAGTCCGTGTCTCCCACTGGTCGGCATGATTCACTGTCACAACTTTCATAACAAATAAGATCCATAATTTACGGACACTAGTTTCAGGTTTCACAGTTTTGAAACACTTGTTCCCCAAATGCTTTCCACCTGTTGACCGGATGGAGCCGAAATTTTCCCTGACCAGGTTCTGGACATTTCATGCGCCCCGGGCTGACTAGCTTTCCCATCAACAAAAAGTAATATTTTACCTGTCCAGGGAATGATGCGACTTGCGCTGTCCGTCAGCTCCAATGAGTTCAAATTCTTCAATAGTTCCCTTGCAGTCGGGGGTGATGCATGTAAGTCCGAGAACAAACTTGTCCGTCACTTTTTGGGAAGCGGACAGTGAGCCCTTATACACTTTCCAACAAGCGGGATGAAACTGTAGCCTACAGTTCTTTAGACAAATCAAAATCACACAGCCATCAAAATCTGGGTCGCTGAAAACAAAATGTGACCAGGGTATTTTTTAACAAAGCTGAAAAGCAATGTCATGGAGACTAAACAGCTCAAAGAGAAACTACATTATTTAGAAAATTACACTGATTTTGTTCAAAGATGCTTGTAGGGTCGTTCTACCTAGACAATATTAAGCAAGTTGGTGACTGCTTCATTGCATGAAAACACAAAATTGCAAACACCATTCTCTTTTTATTTCTTGTTGAAAGAAGAACCCACAAAATTGTATTCCCAAACTTTACACAGCAGTACTTCTTCAAGTCACTATAATTCTGTGCATTTGGCAGATAACGTTTTTTGTCATTAATTTGCCAACGAAGATTCCTCACTCACCCATTAGCACTTTTTTTCGACTCAGTATCATGGGAAACAAAATCTCGTTTTCGAAATTGTACACAAAGAAATTCTATCTCTTCTCACCATATTGTCAACCGAGAAAGTTGAAAGAAGACTGGGAATATGTTTCGCTTTTGAAGAAACTATTCAGTTTACTTAGAGCCCAGCGACTGGGATTCCAGAAACCACAAACAGCTCCCTAGTGCTGGCTACCAAATACGGCTTAATTTCGTTGTTTCAACAAGGGAAATTACCAGTTATTACTTACTCACAACACTTGAGTGAGTCAGTATTCAATACACTGAGATTTACCTGAAATAAATATCCCTTGAAGGCGCAATATGGTGCTCGTTGATGTGCTCGCAGTTGTCATAGCGACACACAGCGTCCCTCGGGTGGTAGACACTACAATCTTTGTCCAGAGTCTCTAACTTGGCTATAATCATCTCCCTCGTGGTTTGAGCAATAGTGACGTTCGTTAAAGGGTAGCACATGGTTTTAAACCTCAGCCCCTTACGCATGAAGTCTTGTCCTTTGTCGACCCATTCCTTTCCAATCTTGAACCTGTAATGTTTTTTGTTGTTGTTGTTAATGTGTGTATGCAAAATAGTGACGTTTATATGGTAGAAATTCAAGGACGAAATTTTTTTGGTTGTTTTAAAAAAATAGTCATGATATGATTCGTGGCTCATCAGACGAACAACCGCTTGAATCGTCATTGAATCTCTACTCCAAGAGGTTAAAAAATTAAGTCACACCTATTGAGGTATGTATAGCCCTGAGCCAGCGAGACGTAAACGGCCGGTAGGATCCTCGCGTTATCCATTTCGATGTCTTTGAGGCCACGGATGGCTTCGGCAATGGGTACATAATCACCCGTCTCCAGCTGCTGCTCGTAGATGAGGAACCGAATAACCAGCAGCTGGGTCGCATCCACCTGGGAAGGGTCCAGGTCTCGCGCCATGGAGTGTGCCTGCTGGTACAGCTGTAACGACTGCCACTTCTGCTGGTGCGCTTCGGCTGCGTTTTTGCACAACGCTTTGAAATTCTGCAACGTTAGTTTAAAAAAACTCAAAAAATTTGAGGAGATTGTTAATAACCAGAAAATAAGAATAAATGTAAATAATAATTAAGGGTGACCACAATTCGCTATTTGTTTACGTTTTTTTTGCACACTTTATGAGGAAGCTATTGGATATTTAATTTATATTTATATTATATTTCAGAACATTTAAATATCTAATAGTTTCCTCATAAAGTGTGCAGAAAAAACGTAAACAAACACGACTGCGTAGACAAAATCCCGAGTAACGTGTCCATGAAACTGCCACTCATTGGTTTTCTGCGTGGTCATTTGTCGCCACTTTTCATCATCTTCCGTTCATAAGGAGAGTAAATAAATAAAAATAAAAAATAAAAAAATATATGGAAAATTTCAAAATGGCCGTGCATCGCGCGCCTTCCTCATACAGTGTGGTATGCAATATCCTACAGTGAGCTAGGGTTAAGCATTATGTCAATTGTTGATAATTTGAAGTTTGCCAATAGTGGGGTGTCGGTTTTTAGATGAAAGTTTATGAAGAAGCCTCACAGTCAAGTCGACCTCAAAAGCAAAACGTTATTTACATACCTCGTATTTGTTGACACTCATGGAATGGGGATCAGCTGAGCGAGTAACACTGCGAGAACGCACGGGATCGCTTAGTTTCGAGCTCTTCATTTCGGTGGTATTTTCTCCGAGAGACTTTTTTACTTTCCCCGTACTTCCTCCAAAAGCCTTACTTAAATTGGCACCGAAGCTGTCTTTCAGACTTTGCGTTTTTTTGTTCTTTGGCTTATTTTCTTGACATTCAGTTGGCTCCTGTAAAACATAAAATAATATACTTAAAAAACGGGAAAGTGAGATGGTGAGGCTGTATGCTGAGGATTTCCTTGAGTGTTCAGTGCTACATTCATTTCACACTCTCTATTCGAATTGGTACAGCGAGGTTACAAAGTGATGCTGGATCAGTTTCGGCAGCAGGTACAGTGTCCGAAAATTCAGATTACACATTAGTAAAATTTCCTTTTTTGTACTCTCAGCATCATGTAGTGGTCATTGAAAATGCCAGGGTTGCGTTTTGGGGGGGGGGGGGGGGGGAGGAAATAACTCACCAAATCACCACCAAATAAGGTCTCACGGAAAAAAGACAAACTCATCGCTTGGATTAAATCAAAATCGCATTGTAAAGTTAAAAACCACGCTAAAGTATACCCAGGAGTCTACTATGAGACGCATTACAAGTTAGAAGGCAATGTTTACAAATTCCGCAGTAGCAAGTGGCACGTGTCCGGCGCACGCAAAAGAAACAACAGCTTTTCAGTATCGCATCCCACACAACTGAGATGAAGAGCCGAGAACACGTCATTTTACCACAGCATAGTAATATGGATATAAAAAGCTGAGACATTTTCTTGACCACAACAGTGCGGGATGAAAAACATACTTTTAATAATAAAACTACAATATAATATTATATGAGATGGCTGGGGATAAAAAAAAATGTAAACCTGAAAGAAGGTTGGTTTTGCTGTGGCAGCAGACTGCATGAGTTGAGGAAGAAGACGACATGTCCGAAGCGGGAATATATATACGACCCGAGTAATATCAGGTTAAAACTGATCAGCCTGAATCAGGTCAGAAATCAGATTAAACTATAATCCAGGAAGACCACGACAGTGAATCCTTACGGCTCAGAACCAAATATACTCGTAGTATCAGAATTGGCACGATAATGCCGGCCCAGGAAGCACCTTTCACATTTTGTAGGCATTACGAATCGTCACTATTTTGCAAAGAAACAGTAAATGATGGATCTTCTGAGATGCTTAGGCCTACACTTGTCCTACTATCCAATCACACCAGTAACCGAACATATTTCCATACAAACCTAGGAAGCTGCTGAAACCAGACCAACGCGGTAACAGCTTTATGTAATTCCTGATTAGTATCACTGTTGGATTTTATGGAACAGAAAGAGAAAGTAGGCCCAAATTCAAGGTGCAAACTCTTATAGGTTAATTAAGGCAAGGATACGTAAGTGGTGTGTATACCACACAGTATACCTAACCTCACGTTTTAGGTCGCGTGAACCAAAGATAGGCTCCACGCACGAAAGTCAGTGAGAAAGTAAAAGAAGTCCAAATTCATGTTACAAAGTCTAACTGGAAAAAATAACTTTCCTTTTTTTTTCTCTCAACCACACCGTTTATTTATACCTCAATGCTCCTCAGGTGAAACTGAAAGCCACAGGTTGTTTCTAACCGCACTCAAATCACTTAATTCAAGTCAGAACTACGGACAAATGTATAGAGGTGGATAGAACTGAATCGTACCGAGCAGGAGTAACATGACTCCATCGAAAGGACAATCAATACTCAAATTATAAATACCACCTCAACCCCAATATTCAACGCCATATCAAAGTCTCGAACATCAACACACAAGACCATAACAAAGCTTCATTGTCACATAAAAAATAGCAACTGTCGCTCGCTCTATGAATCTCTTATCATCATAACACCATTGGACTTGACTGATGATAACAAAGCTAGTTTACAAAGCCTACTGAATATGATACTCGTGACAGAATTTTAACGAAATAAATGATTATTATTTTTTTACGGTCATCCGAATTATAAACTTTGGCAAGGATACGAATCTTATGACTTATGACTCACTTCCTGGCTGCAACAATCCGGCTCAATACAATGACCCTCACTAAACTCGGTTAACTGTTAATTTCAGTTAGTTTTCCTATATATTCCTATTAATATAATGGCATCGCGTCCTTTGTTAGGAGATTTTCAGATATTTCGTTGGGGTCTCTACATTCAGTCAACATTTCCCCAACTACGCCTTGATATCGAATACAACTTGTCTCCACTGATGAGCAAGTAAAGCAACTTTTCAGTTGGTTAGTCACTACTTTTTTGTCAATCACCAGTTGCGATTACTTGACACCGGACATAGGTTTTTTAAATTTATAATTAATGGGCTGAAAAGTGGTGGCCGCCGACCTTCTAGAAGGCTGAAGGCCACCTCAAATATAATCCCTGTAGCCCCATCCACTCAGTAGATGTGTTGGACAGAGTGTGAGTATAGTAACGTATCTGACATGACATACCTTATCAGGTGGAGGAGCATCACTCTTTTCTGGGAACCAGGTACGGCGATGGTTCTTAGGAAGCTGACTGAAAATATAGGCTTTCACATCCTTGGGCGCCTGAACTATGGAAACGAAACAAGGTTTATTAGTTATATTATTTCTTGGTACCGTATGTACAGTGAAGAGGCAAATACAGTGAATTTTTTCAAACACTAACGAATCACCAGCTAAAGAGTTATGATTTATTTCAGAAAGTTAACTAGTTAAGTAACTAGTTTCTGACGATAAAACGATATTAAATTTCAAAAAAAATAAATATCCAAAACTGTCATCAGAAAATTGCCATTGCAAAACGGCAACAAATATCACTGTGGACAGGAGGAAAGTTACTCACCTGAAGCCACTATATCGCGTATTTTAAGTGAGCAAATATCATTTTGGAAAGTAGAAAAAATAATCGAACAAAATAATTTCCAATTGCCAAGAGCTGCGGCACTACGAAGTCCAATTATGTACGATCTCTCATTACCAGGATCGATGTCAAGTGATTTCGAGACGTACTGAAACAATAATTTCAATTATATGGACATCCGACAGGTAATATTGACATCCGTAATCAACAACTCTTACCTGTGTAATCATGGGCAACTCTAAATATTCTCTTTTATTTTAACTGTAAGTACCTACGGGGAGGGCGAGGGATTCGATCTTGGCTTCTGTCTGGGTACTCGCTTGCCACCAAAATTTAAAATTGAAGACACAGCTCTGTTTACTGCCATTTTTAAGTACACTCTTCCCAAGAAACTGTTGGATATTTATTAGGAAAATTAATGTGTCTTCTTAACGTCAGTACCTAGTTAACTCAGGGTGCGTCCCACCATGCCCAGTTAAAATTAAACTGGAGATTTTGTCCTCTCCAGTTTAATTTTAACTGGGCATGGTGGGACGCACCCTAAGTATTTTACGACGATTTTGGACACATTTTTTATTGGCAAAAATCAGAGGATTTAACTTAGTTTCTGATGTTAAAAAAAGACGAACTACATTTCAGAACAAGTAAATATTGAATAGCTATGTTCCTCCGAAAAGTAATGGTCAACAAAAAGCACTGTGTCTACTACCTTAAACCACCGGTGCCATATCGTGCCCTCCCACCGTAAAAAAAAATGCAATACAAGCCGTACACCTACCATTAAAGCACTTTCATTATCTTTCAGCATGAACAGCGATTGGGCAAGATCCCTATTTAAATTTGCGAGTTCTGCAGCGTCCACAGGAAATGCTAATAATTGCATATATCCCTCAACTGCTTTTATGTAATGCCCACATTTATAAAAATGCGCCAATTCCTTTTTTCTTTCCCTGATGAACACCCTAAAAGAAAATTTTTATTAAGTAAATCTGAGGTTAGCTTCCCTCTTTACTTTTAAAAGTTTGTCGGACATCAGAATGATTCAGAATTATTGTCTGAAACCAGCGAGTGAAGAGAGAAATGAACTCTCACAAATCTTGAGATAGATGATTAATTATTATTTAATGTTAATGTAGGTTTTTTGTAGAGTTAGGATTAAGGGTTTCCAAAACTTACATTTTTTTTACAATTTTAGTCCCCACCCCCCTTTCATCCGAAAACTCCCAGATTTATCAAGTGAATGCCACTATAAGGGTAACATCTACGCCCATTAGAGCTTTCTTTTATCGGAATATGAAAAGTCGAGCCACCTTTGAGGAAAAAATGTTCTTCCCCTAGCAATTTTCTACATGGCCTCAATGTAGGTATAACCGCAGATTAACGATATTTAACATCAGATGCCCAGTTAAAATAAAACTGGAGATTTTGTCCTATGTTTACCATGTTAAATTTAACTTTTCAGTTAAATTATTTAACATGGTAAATCTCCAGTTTAATTTTAACTGGGCATGGTGGGACGCACCCTTCGTAGCTGGCTATGGACTATTTTCACCAAGAAAAGTCAATTAAAAATCAACCTTAATTCGAATCAGTTGCTAAGGTAATCAACAAGTTCGAACCTCACTATTGCTAGGTCGACTTCGATTTTGATTCCCAATTCCCAATCAACATTGATTTTTCTTGGAGATACAGTAATTTTTTATGGAAAAAATCATGCATGCAACTTCAACTGGTTTCGGACGTTAAAAAAGACAAATTATATTTCAGAACAGACACATATTTAATAGTTTTATAAAAAAATAGGAAGAAAAAATCACCAACAAACATCATACAATTTCAAAGAAAAAACCTCAACAAACATCAACACAACCTTCAGACAACGCTCATGAATCGTCCAACGTAAAGGGGGAAGCTATACCTACCTACAATGCGATAACTAATATTTCGATTATATGGGGGAAAATAGGTACGATGAATGTCATTCTCGTGCAATGGCAGGAAAATACCAACACTTACACAGACAGTATACTACAGGTGACGAAACATTAAGGTATGTGGAGTGCAAAGCTGACGAAACATGAAGGCATGTGGAATGCAAAGCTGTCAACAGCAAGATTCATTAATTCCAGAGGCTGTCCCTTTAGGAAACGGTTTGGAGTATCGTCACTCCCAATGAGACTCCGTCTAGAACCCGAATCGGCAAGCATCTACCAGCAAGCACAATTCAGTATAAAGATATTTAGGGTATAGGTACTTACAGCGTATTATAATCCATGACAGCTAGTCACGCCGGGTGTTCGCTCCACATGGACTAACTTGGCACAACACAGCACCATGTATGGTTTAGAAATGTTGCACTGGATTTGCAACTGCGTGCCTGAAAAAGCCCGAAACAATCAAAACAATATCTACTTAGGTGAGGAAGAATTGGCTACCCGCCAAGAGAAAACGGGGAGTAAGCAACCCGAATCCGAATACATCTATTTCATTGGTACTATTGGTGGGTACACCAAAGTGCGTGCGACTTACTTCACAGAACTTACCACAAATTACTGGAAACTCGAGACTGATAATCCAGCATGCGGCACGTTATCAACACTATTTACTTACTTGTTGAGCTTGGCTCTTGTCTGGCACAGAATAACGAAGTTTGACAGGTAGGTAGTTTCTATTTACACAAAATTTCTGCAAGAAGTAATAAATAAAACATTAATCACAAACTGATAAAAATCACAGTAATTGCACTTAATCAAACCAGGTTAAACATTAAATATCATTCAAAAACTGGAAAAATATTGAACCTACTGTGCAACCAGATAACGCAAGCAATCAATGGCGATTGGCGATTAGTAATGGCGTCGCGACATTCCTTTGAATACATTTTCCTTTGACAGAAATGGCGCCAAAAACTTCTTCAAAAGTTCTGTTTCCTTATTTATATATTTTTAATTTTGCTTGCTTTTTCGCTTTTTAACTTTGTAATTACTTAGTGTAGTAAAAATAAGTGGTATGGAACAACTTTGTTTAAAAAAAAAAAAAACGGAATTTCTTACATATCTATAGGTAGGTACCTAAGTTACACCTACCTAAACACAAACGAGGGTACCTACATGCCAGCGATGCAGGGTTCTTATGTACCTATACTAATATATAGGTATATACAGGCCCGTATCCAGAAACCGGTCATGAGAAGCATGAGAAGGGGGGGGGGGGGGGGGGTTAGCATATACTTACCTACCTATAATTTTTATCTATATTTATTTTGCTTCATGTTGGAAGTAGGTAGGGACCTATAGGTATACGGCATACGGCTATATCTAATTGAGTACCTACCTTATTACCTACTCATCCTGAATCCATTTAGCTCTGCCTGTATCAGGGGCGGATTTACCATATCACCTAGGTCACACTTGTGACAGGCCCCGCGCTTGGGGGGCCCCCAAGGGGCTCCTAAGAGAAAATAAAATAAAATAATCTAAGGAAAAAATAAGAAAAAACATAGGTTGGTAGGTATTTGGCAAAATTTAGAATCAGTAATGGGTAGTATCAAATTTGAACTATGAGGATGCTGAAAAAGCAAGGAAGCAGGTTTTCTATAAACATGGGAAAACTCGGTTAAAACTTCCTATAGGTACAATCATCTTGTACCTTGTACCAATTTTCTGGGTTCGCATATTTTTCTACTAATGGCCTTAAAACGAACCCTCCGTTTAAACAAACTTTTTGGCTGGATCAGCGCCATGAACCCATGTATTTCAACCTCGGTTATAACGAACCAAAAACATTGATGGTGAACTTATTTTTGCAACATTCGTTGTAACACCTGTGTCATGCTGTCATTAGGAATAAAATGGAAGCCATCAGTTTCTTACAGAGTGGGGAAAAGCAAGCTGACATTTTTTCAACAAATTTTACTTAAGTTGGCAAAGGGCCCCCAAACTGGAAGTGTGAAGGGCCCCCATAGCCCTAAATTCGCTCCTGGCCTGTATCCAGAAATGCATTATTCTAAGCAAGTAGGTACTATCTTCTATTAAGTACCAACCTAAGTAGGTACCTATAGGTAGGTATAGGTATACCTGACATATCACTATAGACGGTATACCTACCTACCTATAGTTAAACAAGTAACCTATATAGGTAAAGAGGTACCTACGTTTACCTATAACACACCTGCCCCTATACCTGTTGCATAGCTTATACTTATAGGTACCTCTCGACAACAGGTAGGTACCGGAGGTAGATGAGAAGAACCATGAAAGCCTGCCCATCTCTGTGATGGTAATTAACTTATATCACTTATCACCTGCTATACCTATAAGTTATTCCTGGGTACATGTACCTACCTCCTTATCTGCCTACCTCTATAGCATCATTCTTATTCCTATTTAGTAGTTGTCCTTTTTCAAGTCTTAGCAGAGTCGATTCTTGTAGAGGCGATCGCGTTATTGTCTCTGCTTGGCCGGTCATGTTTAAATACGTCTCAGTCCGATCGATAAGCGCGTCAAGTCCATCAACTGCGCGCCAGCTAGTAGCTATCGTAACGTTCATTCTGTTCCCGGATCCTGCTCAGTCAACACCTTCTACTGCACAAACAAAGGTAAGCGGTTTTTCCTTGTGACTCGTGTACATATTGTGATACTGGTTTCAATAAAGGATACTTTCTACACTCTAAATTTAAAATAGTTCAGCTGTAGGTGGTACAATTAAGCAGGTCCGCCTATAATCAAGTTATTAGCAGCTTCCCTTGCATAGGTGTGTAAGTACCTACCTATACTTATACCTGCCATATAGGAATATTTCTTTCTTTCTTCATAAAAAAAATTATTGTTGGTGCCATCAGTTTAGGCAGGGATAAGGGTTTTATAGCTAGGCATAGCGGATGTCCCTCCTGCAACCTGCAACAAGAGATCATTCGGTGCATCGCATAGAATTGTAATTGATGAGTAACTATAGTCATAAGTCATAACCAGGGGGCGGATCGACATGCACTAAAAATCGACGAAATATGCATGCAACATGCAGTAAAAAATACTCGATATATGCAGTTAAACATGCAGTTAAAAATGCAATCTCCCCTATATAGGTAGGTAGACAATTTTTTTTTTTTTTTTTTTTTTTTTTTTTTTAATTGGATGCCTTGACCGCTTGAAAGAGGCCCTCCTATGACTAAAGTACCCGCTTATGGAAAAGGGCTAGGCATCACAATGAATGAAACAGAAAGAGTTGACAATTATTATTTTTTTTTTTTTTTTACGCGCGACGTTGAGAGAACATATGCGCCGATGAGTTGGTTTCTTAGATGTTTTTGGCCGAAGCCAGTTTAGTAGTGGGCCGAAGCCAGTTTAGTAGTGGGCCGAAGCCAATACATCCATGTCGGAAGCGGAAATTTTTTTCGTTCAGCCGGGATTCGAACCCGGACCTCTCAGGACACTTAGCAGACCCCTTGGCCACTCGGCCACTGAGAGGCACAAAAAAATAATTAATACACTTAAATGTGCGCGCTGACCACGGCTGGTGAAGGCGGAATGAGTACCTAAGGGAGCTAAGGCAAAACCGTAGGATCCCCTACCTTACCACCCCTACTTAACAATATACAAAATCATATACTGGTTTCTCCATAAGTTAAGAATAGTGCTGATATCCATATTAATTGTACCCTGCCACCCCGTTCGACCCGAGTCGATGACCTCGGAGATGGCCAGTCAGGAAACAAGACAAATACCTGTACCCAATAATCCCAAAATAGAATCCTTATCTTGTAAATTTCGACCAACATGCTCGGGGTTTACGCAATTAACAGAAGTGGCTATTTTGTGGACATAAATATTTCTCGGATTATAGGAAATTAACTTGAGTCAGTCAGATATGCATAACCATGCGGTTAAAACCTAAAACATGCACTAATTGAAAAAAATCCCGAAACATGCAAAATATGCACTAAAGATTTTGGTATTTTTGGGCTCTACAGGCTTTGAAACGTGTAAATACGAAGTCTGCATGTGATTAAAGCTAAAATAAATAAAGGGTTCGACAATGGTCGCACTTGACTTTCTCGCAATTTTTATCGAAAATTTGATTTTTTTTACGTAAATAATTGTCCGAATTTCAACTTTTGCTATAAAGTATTTTGCCTCACAATGGGCGATACTTTTAGGCACCTGCATACCGAATTTCAAACATATCCGTCCAACAGTGAAGTGTCGTTCGACGCGCAAAGTATATGTTTTCTATTTTGCATGTCACCGTCTTAAATTTTATGTAAATGAAAATCTATTGAAAACGCCATTGAAGCATCTATCTGAGACCACTTTCACCAATTTTCAAGAAAATCCGTCGATTACTGTTGTTCCAAATGTGACCTAACCAATCAAAAACGTGATTTCCATTTTTGGAAAATTTTTCCTACGATAATGCCAATGTTGGCCCAAATTTTTGGCCCATCTCAAAAAGAATAAAAATGATCCTGTAGCATCTATTTGGGAACACTATTGCGAAATTACAAGGATCTAACTTAATAACTGTAGTGCCAAATCCATCTTGACCAATCAAAAACGAGATTCTAATTTTTTTTCCTATTTTTGACTTTATTTTGCCTATATTGGCCGCAATTTTGAAATGATTGAATATTTCTTCGACAAATCTTTAAGTAATGTTATTAAGCACAAGTGTCTGGATTTTTGTGAAATTCCGGCTAATATTGTTCATGGGGCCAAGATTTTCACGTATGGGCCAATTTTGGCCCAAATTTTAGGCCCATCTCCAAAACAATAAAAATGATCCTGGAGCATCTATCTGGGAACACGACTGCAAAATTTGAAGGTTCTAACTTTATTACCGTACCGTGAAATGCATCTTGAGTAGACAAAAACACGATTTTGAATTTTTTTTGACACTTTTTTGACAATAGTGGGCGGAATTTTTGAGTAATCAAAATTATATTAAAAATGTATCTCGGAACTGATTTTAGACATCCATATTCCAAATTTGAGCCAAATCGGTTGACTGGTGTGACCTCTAGCCGCGCTACAGACAAACGGACGGACGGACGGACGGACGTACGTACGTACGTACGTACGTACGTACGTACGTACGTCGGACGGACATGACCTAAAAACCACTTTTTTGGTATCTAGGACCTCTGAAACGCCTTTTGCAATGAAAATCTCAAAATCGAAATTTTGCACGATAACATAACTTTCTCAGCCCATGTATTACATACGGGCGAGAAAGTAAAAACATGCAAATATGCAAAATCCGCCCCCTGGTCATAACTTACTTATAGTAGGATACGTCTTATTGCTATATGAGGCAAGAAATTTTACAAAGGAGGAAAAATGGTTCGGCATAGCTTAGTGGTAGCGTCATATTTTTTATTATCACCATGCAGCATGCATGTTTCCATTTATTCCCTTGCGTAATATTTATTGGTACAGGAACCAAACCGAAACCCTTCGGGTGATTTTCTGCATGGAAAATAAGGTGCCCAGATTATAAAGACCACTATACTATACAGGACTGTCGAAATGGACAACCTAAAGAATTCCGTCCATTTAGCCTCGCCGCGTTGCACCGCGGTTTTTGATATACCATGGAGTCCGCTGCACACCGCGCATTCCCCTATCCTACCCCATGCTATCAAAAACTGACTAGATGAACGGGATCCTTAAAAAATACCTATATGAAAGGGGAATGATAAACTTTACACAACTCCTTAGGTGCTATACAGCCCTAGCGGGCCCCAGGACCTATACTACATGGAATACAAAAAGGGTCCCATGCACCTTACGTCACCTTTGCCACATGTGGTGATTTGGTTAGAATTTAGAATCTGCTTCATACATTTTGTATTTCTTTGTTATTACAGAAATGGCCAACAACGTTGAAGTAGCAAAGCCTAGCTTGCCCCATATGGCATCAGTGGAGAGGATCTCTAAGCTGCCAGTGGTGGAGCAGACTGTTGACCTCGCAAGCAGTCTCTATGGCAGAGTCAAGGACGCCAGCCCTCTCGCCAACACTGTGCTCTCTACTGCCGAGACAACAGGTAACGCACCACCAATTTTTGTGTCATCATAATAAGATTGCTGGAAGGTACTTCTCTTAGTTGTTTCTAAAGCAGCAATCCCCAGACCTTCGTTTAAGGTCCAGTGATGAAGAATTGACAAATGTCCATCACAGAGTGATAGGTTGGTAGTGAGAGGAACGGCGACTTTCAGCCCCCCTTAACAAGTAGGTACAGGTTCCAACTGTCTTCAGTTCACAGCTTCATTTTTAACGTTGGTTTTGGGTTTTCAGTGAAAGGGGCCGTCGGCAAGACACTTCCTGTGGCCAACTGCCTGGAGGGTCCCATTAAGGTGGTCGACACGATTCTCTGCTCCAGCCTCGACTTCGTGGAGACTAACCTGCCCGCTGTTAAGCTCCCACCCGATGAGGTGAGTTCAGTTTCGACCAGGTCCTCAAAATATAAGGTTTCTTTTGTACCTAAATAGGTATAAGAAAATCTTTGTGGAATTGCCATTATGTTACATAAGTGTGAAATGTGGACAATGGCTCTTATGGCACAAACCCTCTACGATCATTACGAATACGTATATACTTATACCTATATGCACGCCCAGTAAAGTAACTAAGTACTGTAAAGCAGGAAGGGGGACCTCATACAAAGAGTCCCACTATAGTGGGACTCTATAGTCACAAAATTGTTTGATGACTCATGATAGGATGACGGATGAGTCATGGTGTACTGTGACCCTACACAAGCGGACTCACTGCCCGGGATGCATCAGTGACTCACGTGGTCACACAAAGGTCACGTAAGCAACCGGAAGTTCAACAATATTTCATAGAGCTGAACCAACACTAGCAAGAGAAAGATCTTATTTACCATTAAGGGTCACCACACAACCCGGTTTGTTATGTTTTTTTCTGACAATTTATTGAGGAAATGTAACACATGTACATGTAGTACATTATCTCAGTATTAACAGTCTACATGGCAGGGCGGACTTATATACTTAGGTACTCGCAGGGGGCCCCTACATCCATCGCAATGATTTTTCGAAAGAAAAGATTCCACACAAAGCAAAAGTGTTTCAAAAGGTATAGAGATCTACCTATCGACTAGGTATGTCCCTTTTAAAATAAAAGATGGAAGTATCGTATGTAACCAAACAGGTAGGTTCAGAATATATACCTCAACCAGGCTCGGTGACTTCGCTTCTTTAGGAATGCCAATTTCTCTTCATTTAGAATTAGAGATCCTGGTAGGCAGCATCCCATAAAGCACCCACCTACTTACAAGAATTTCATTTGGGTATCTATCATCACGAGGTTTCACCATGACAGAGCATACGTATGAGCGGTAATATGAGTATGAGTCAGGCATTTTTATCTCTCACATAGTTTTGACCTCTTCGCCCGCCAGCGTAGAATCTTAATGCGTTATAGCCATCACTGAATCATTAGTCTACTGTAGTTTACTGCGTGATACTGACAAGTGTCAACGCAGTCAGATACCATCATATTGATTAGAAATCTGGCGGGCAGACGTGGTAGAAACAGGTCGATTGATAACCCAAAATCCAGTTAGAATACCCAGATATAGACAGGTACTTATATTATCTATAACAGGTGCCGTGTGCACATCAGGGTCTATAGTCCAAGTCAGGCTAGGAGCGTACCGATTTCTCATAATTTTTTGCAAATCTAGGGCTGATCAAAACTTCTTTTTGAGCAGGGAAATATCTGCTCAGGGTCGGAATGGCATTTTTAGCGTATGGTAGGATATGGAACCCAAATCCGGATCGGCGTCAGCTGAAAATCTGCAAGAAATTATGAGTAATCGGTATGCTCCCAGCCTGACTTGGACTATACTATAGTGTACTAAGTACAAGACCTATAGGCAATATGAGGAGAAACCTCTGAAAAGCAATAGGTTGCGTCACTGACCGTTTCACCCCTTGTATACTGTACTGTATAGTAGAAACCTAGTGTGGTCAAGCTCACTTAGCGATTCAGCATGTTATCACCCTAAAATTATATAGTATACCACATTCACATATTACATCGCAGAAAGCTGGTAAAAGATATTAAGTACTCCAAGTCAAATCATTAACAGTATAGTACCTATATTGTCCAGGAGCAACTATAGTAGCTACTGGGAGTAGGTACCTATACTGGTATCACCAAGGTAATCTGGGTGATCTCTCCTAAGGTCGTCACTTAAAGTAGTCCTAAATTTGACAGATATACTACTTTGCGATGAAAAGCTTAAAGTGAGTTCTAGCTGTATCACCTTGTACGTGAGAGGTGAAAATATTGAGCCATGTGGAAGTGAAGAGAAACTGAAGAGAGTAGAAAGAGTAGGTACATCTCGCATGAGTATCGTTCACTACTGTATTACGTAGTATCTACTCTTAGTCTACGACTCTGTCAATCCCATTTATTTTAGGTGCATCCATAAGTAGGTAACAACTGCAACGGTTTTGAAACTTTTCCAAAAAATTTGCAGATGTACAAAAACACCAAGGACTACGTGTTCGGGCTGCCAGGAGTGAACTGCGCCTGCCAGCTGGGTCAGCAAGGGGTGCGTAGAGCTGTCGCCTGTGCCTGCGCAGTCAGCGAGTACAGCACGCTCAAACTGAATGGACTCAAACACTCCCTCGCCGTACAAGACGCAGACAAAAAAGAGCCGGGTAAGTTCTACTCACTATTTCTGTTTATGGGATTCTGTTTTAAAAGTCTCTTTTCTCGTACTGGCAATTTCTTGCAAGCTGAGCTTTTAAGAATTTGTGTTGGTGTTGGTGAGAAAACGCTTGTTTCTGTAATTTTGAAGACGAGTGCGAGACATTACCTAACCGTCCACACATAACAGTTCCATTTCCTGTGTCTTTTTGTACTATATACATGTACAGAGTTGGAGGTTTTGGGTGTGGTTCGCAGATGTGAGGACCCTGTTCTCAATGTACCTCTACACACTATTACACGTGTTGACTGTGGTTTCGGCTTGGGTAGGCCTCGGCCAAGGCATTCTGAAGGCTCAGGTGGAGACTGAGAAGAAGCCTCAAACCAATGGTAACGCCCCGGCCAATTATCGTAAGTAATTGAGAAAATATGCTGGGTACTGTGGCCGCTGTATATTGCGCTTGCTTTATTATGGGTATGTGTCCGACCGCGTCGAAAGCCTTTTGTTTCATCAAAGCCTTTGGTTTTTAAATTCTGAAATAAAGTGGTCATTAAAGGGGAAGCTACAGTCTGTCACCTCGATGAAATTAATAGCCTCACATTATCTACCAGCACTCAGTGCATGCTAAACGGGTGAGGTGGAACTCATATCACTGCATTAGTAATTTAGTAAAAAATAAATGTGGCTATCTTGGGTAGATACGCCATTTTACCTAGCTAGGTACTGCCACGAAATTTCACTGGTATAGGTACTATAGTGAAAAAAAAGTGCCGCTACTGTTGTTATTACCTACCTATATCCTGTGCTTCCAGTTAACCGGGTTTATTTAATCTCTCATATTTACGGGTATACCAGCTTCGAGTGGTCCCTCATCTACTGTATAGTCGTTCGTGTCTGATTATTCTTAAGAGTGGCTCTCACCATTCCATTTAAATTCAGTTGCATTTATAAACATACGATGCATATGTTGAGCATAATGGGAAGAGACAAACCAACCAGAACAGAGGTTAGAAGGATGGCTTGCCTCTTTCTATAAGTTTAAAATACGCGTAGTATGTTTGTAAATTTAACTAACCGTTAGAACATGACTGGTGAAAGCCACTGGAGAAAAATGACTGAAAACGGGAGTTAGTAGTAAATGGATGCTCGAACCCTTCAAGCTCTTTATTGACCTTTAGAAGAGATGAGCCATCAGTGGAAAATTTATAGCAGGAAAAAGTTTGAATGGGTGGTAGGCTGGCTGGAGCGTGTTATCACTGTTATCAGTCACGGCCAAAGGTCTCTGATCTTTCAAGATAGAAAGGACTCGTAAGAGACAACCCTGCTAAGAAAACATGGAAAGGGAGTGAGCATAGTATCGATAGTATAAGCTGAGGATTTCTAGATCACTTCGAGACCATTCTTGGACTTTTCAACTTGTTTTCCTATAGCTCCCACTGATCGGGATCCGGAGGGGAATAATATTGAGGCAAACTCCACTGACCAGGAGCCAGAGGGGGATAATGTTGACGTGGATTCCACTGACCGGGAGCCAGAGGGGGATAATATTGAGGCGAACTCTACTGACCAGGAGCCAGAGGGGGATAATGTTGACGTGGATTCCACTGATCACACTCCAGAGGGGAGTAGTGACGATGTCTATGTCACTGACCACACTCCAGAGGGGAGTAGTGACGATGTCTATGTCACTGACCAGGCTCCAGAGGGGAGTAATGATGATGTCTATTCCACTGACCAGGCTCCAGAAGGGAGTACTGAGGAGGAATGCGATGAAGAACAGGAGCACAGAGGTTGGTTTCATTTCCTCCTTTGTTGAGATTTTGAGGAGTCATGGCTACCAACTGAGAGTTGACCAGATCTCCCTTATTTTTCTCCAAACATGGGAAAAATGTAGCGTCTCTAGTTGTATTACATCAGGAGATAATAATATCAGCTCCGAACATCCATTAATCCTACAACTAATATTGTATCTACCATGGAACCTATACAGCAGATTGGAGCATAGTTTTATTATTATCATTTTTTCAATTTTACTAACTCAAGGTGGTCTTTGAGGTCTCGTAAATCACTCCCTTGGGTACCTTTTTATATGCACCAGACTGTAAAGTGTTTTTTTGGCTGTCGTTTCTGGCTAGGAGTGACAATAAATACTGTTGATATAATTGGCACCAGAGTGGTTTTGTAGATATCATTCCAAGGAACAGCTACGGCCATTCGATAACGCTAATCCAGCACAGGCCACCCCGAGACCAATTGTATGAAGAGGGGTAGGGGGTATTAACCGTTTGTTGGGAACTCATCTAAACTCACCTCATGCCAAAAGGGAATGCTTTCATGTGATGCGTGTATGTGTTGGTGTGGGAAGTTAAAAAAAAGTTAAGAATTCATGCCAGAGCTTGCGCTGAATTTATACAACGGGGCCTCCCGCTTTCGTTTTGTGTTCATATATTCGAGCAAATTTATAAAAAAATCTTGCTTTCTCTAAAATCTGAGATTTAAACGTCACGTCCATGTACCTATAAATTTTACTGGATTAATCATGAACTTTGATGGCATAATCTAGCTGCATGCATTTCAGCATGTTATCTCTACCCTGTATCTACTGCCCTTGACCTCAGCTGTAACTGATACTGATATGGTTATTTTTTTCTTTCCCGACTCTACTTCTGTCACTCGGAAATTTTCTTAGTGTTGATCCATTTACCCAGCAGCGCTTGCCTAGTATTACTTGATTTCATTAGACTTATCAGTACTTATTAATTACGAGACTCTTGCTCATGAAAATGGATTTAGTATGAACTGGTCCCATTTTTATCAACACGTTTAGGAGTTACTATTCAACTGCTGTTATTTAAGTTCTGAAATATAATTAACAATTTAATATGAAAAATTAGTTACCTAAGTTGGGAGTGATTTTTGGACACAAAAAAAAATGAAAAATAGAAAAAAAAAATCACTCAATCATTCTTAAGTTCAAACTCAGTATATTAGTTTCGGTGTTAAAAAGATTTATTATATTTCAGAACAAAATAAATTAGTAACACTTCACTTATGTGAATAGCCTTCAACAATTTCAACTAATTTTTCGTTTGTTTCAGAACCAACACCAGCTGAAAATGAGGGAGAACAGCAACAGAATCACAATCAAGATCAGTAAATGAACAAGTCCCCAATGTTAACTCATTTAAATACCTACTAGTAAATTATACTTTCAAAATATTATGTAACACGATTTTAAACTTTTATCATTTTTGTTTAGTTGCCTTCGAAATACACTTTACATAAATATATGAGTAGGTTTTTAGTCTCTCTTTTGTAACAGTAATAATAAATAGAGTTTTTGTTTCTTAGATGCCGTATTTTCAGCAATACCTTTGTCCATATTACGTTGACAGTATAGGAAAACTAAGTACTCAGTAATAGAGTGAATAGGTGCGACGATAATCTCTGAAGGGGATTCGACACTCTCAGAGCCTCCGCAACCCCCTCTCTTGCTGATCCTCTCACTACCAATCCGAAAATAATTAGTTTCCCTTTGATATTTGACTCCCAGTCGCAGTAATTTGTAGGAAATAACAAGCAACTGAGAAAATACGGTATATCTCCATTTGAGGCTTATAGATGATACAACCGATTCTCCCTGCTGTTTTTAATTCCTATAAATTATCTACAAGACTTTGAAGGTGCAAAATCACATAGAACAAATGTATGCTTTAACTCTCCAGTGAGAGTAACTAACAGTACCAAAGTGTCTGTCTCCCCCATCATTCATATACGCATCAAGTGTGGCCACCTTTAAGGCTGCAGGTGCTATGCTATTTTTTAACGGCACTTTTCTGAGAAAATTACTGGATTTGTTCTGAGATTAACTATGCCTTTTCAACATCAGAAACTAATTTAGTAAATGTGGCTTTATGATAGCGTTATTAAAACAAAAAAAAAAAATAATAATAATAATAATGAAAAGAACCAATCGTAAAGACACCTATTAGACACATTACATTTCAGAACATAGAAATATCCAATAGTTTCCTACGAAAGTGTCATTAAGAAACGTCAGCGACCACCAGTCTATTTATATCCTTAAGGTTTACCTCAGTTCTACCTTACCCACCTACCAGTTGTACCTAAGTCATACCGAGCATAGATTTCCCATAGAAATGAAAATGATTTATATTTACAGTTACTTCTTTTTTAGCCGTCCAACGATCCATTCGAGCCCCTGCGTCAATCTGAAACAAAGAATCAAATGATTAGCCTTACGTACTTATGATGGGCGGAGTAGATACAATAATTTAGGGCGGTTCTCTATCTACTGAGTTTCGGTCTCTCCTCAATTCTCAGATGGTTCAGAAACGCACGTTACACTCCTGTACTGGTGTACTGGTGGTAAGAGGATACAATCGTGGCCGGCGATTTGGCACTGAAGGTCCTCGCCAAACTCTGTTTATTTGGCTTGGTAATCACAGGACGAATTCAACCAGGAATTAATTACGTTTTGCCGGCAAGTGATCCCTATGGGGTGGCAGGAGACGGTACAACAGATATTAAAAGTTCCTCCTCGCCATAATAAGCCTCAGTCTGTCTTCGGAACATGTGGGCAGGTGTCACTGAAGTGTTAAGAAAATAACTCACCCTTCACCTGTCAGAGCACAACAGCTCTGAATGGTCCACTGCTGTTCCTTTATGTTGGTTAGTTGCAACTGACGCGATATTTCAGCTGCAGTCATTGATCCTGAACAAAAAGCCACCAAATGATGATTTACTATCCCATATTAGCCAGAACTGGCAAAAACAATGGAAAGTGGAAACAACCAGAGAGATTTTATAAAGCAGCAATTTGACACTCTTCAAAAATATTTTTTAACACCTCATAGTGGTAGCAAAGTTTCGCTTGCTTTGGGTTGAGTAGATTACTTGATCTTACAGGCAACTTGCTTGTATGCTTGACTCTTTTCGAAGCAGAGAGGGAAACTTACTGAAAATTCGGATCTGTGATATGACACCCTTCAACCTGGCATTGCCCTCTTTTCGTACATATTTTACGTCTAAAATTCCCTGTATTGACGCATACTAGAAGACACCGTACCTTTAACATCCTGTTTGTTGGCGTAAACTAGAACAGCCGCCTTTGCTAAGTCTTGATGAGCAAGCATTCTCCAGAGCTCGTCCTTTGCCACGCTAAGTCGCTCTTTATCAGTGGAATCAATCACAACTATCACAAACTGAAACAAGCAAAAACTGGGGTTAAATTCAGATTCTGACATGAGGAAATTCGAAGAATCTGCACATAAAACTTCATGGAGAGAAAGAGAGACAGAACAGCAAAAGAACAGGGTAATACGTCGAGATGAGCTTGGCTATAAGTTATAAGGAACTGAGAGCAGTCATTTTTTGAAGGAGTTAGAACAGATCCTTACTACCTACGTCACCAAAGATTTTAACAAGTATTTTTTGTCCAAAAAAAAAAAAAAAAAAAAAAAAAAATGACAAAAATTACTACTGAATTACAGTACATAATATATCTATTCAACTAGTTTTTTATGGAACTAAAATCTATAACAGTGCTTCTTTGGAGAGATGCAATACCCAACCACCCTGCAGCTGTTTGTGGTTTCACCCTTCAGGAATTGAGAAGGGTAGGTACCTAACCGCAGAGTAAAACATCTACCAACCTCAGTATTACTATAATAGGTACTCCATGCAGCGCGCAAACTCTGCTGTCCCCCGAGGTCCCAGATGAAAAAGTGAATATTTTTGTAGACAACCTCTTCAACATTGCTGCCAATGGTTGGAGACGTGTGAACAACTTCATTCATCAAAAACTGGTAAAGGATAGTAGTTTTTCCCGCGTTGTCTAATCCGACCATCACAATCTTGTGCTCTGTAAGAATATAAAGTCATGAAACCAGTAATATGCAATTGAATGAGACTGAAAAAGAATACAATAGTTAGGTATTCTTCATTTAATTTAATATATCCATTCTCTTCAATAACAGAAACCTGTTCGGGGGAGGATAGAAGGGGCACAGGCACGCCTTCTAGGAAGGACCGCAGTAGGTGCCTAGTCTCCACTGAAACAGCATTTCCAGTTGACTCCTCAGAAACTCAGCAGGTAAGTAGGGACTTTGGTATCATTTTAAAGCTTTAATATTCCGCTTTTCAATGGTTGTATTACCAATGCAAAACATTTAAAGCATGCAAAAGTAGCGCGAGATTACTTACCTTCGTTTCCGAAGTAGCTCCATAACCTACTAATAAGCAGCCCCATGATCAAGAACTACGGTTGTGGCCATACACAAATAATCATCTTAAATTTAGTTGCCTCGGTCTGAACAGGTTGTTCGCATTATCACAAGCACTCCAGTAGAATATTTCCATATGTTCTCTAAGGTCAGCTACTTGTCAAGGGTAGCTCTCTCTTCATTGCCAAATTATTCGTTCAACTAGATAGGCACTGCTTTAGATTAGTTCCCACGCAACCATTCTGAAGAAACCGATCACTTTCAAGCCTCTGAATCCGTAGAAACTGTACAAACCACTCCTCACAGGCATAAAAGATAAATGTAAAGCAATTTTAAATAAATAGTACCAATATTTTTTAAACGAAACGTTGATCCAGATTTCATAAATTCAATTTGTAAACTTCCGATTGTGACGTCACATAAGGAGATCCACCTGTTAAAACTAAAACAATCATGACATCCTCAAAATAGAAATGAATGCTTTATAAGTTTTTAAAATTTTAATAAGTGTTTTATTTATATAGTTATTTTAAATAAATTTCATTAAATTTAAAGAAATTTTGTTATAAATAACGGTGTTTTATGTCAAATTGTTGGCACTACTGTTGCCATGTTTACAAATTTTTGCCACTCGGCATGCCGTTTAAAATTTCCTTCAGCCGTCAGGTCTGTTGCTGTGGTTTCTATAAAACTTAAATGTGGTGCAGTGCCTAGTCTAGCAAAGAAGTTTCCTACAAGTGTTCGGTTCAGTTATTTTAGTTCTTGGGGTTCAGTGAAGCAGCACCGTAAAGTTAAGCTACGCTTTCCCTTGCAAAGCATGGCTGATCCTAAAATTGAAGAGATATTGGCCCCTCTACGTGCTCAAGTCAAAGAACAGGTACCCTACCTACGTCCTACGTGTACATCTGCACATTTGCTACGTAATTTTATCAGACTTCCAAGGCCTCGCGTTATGTAGGTAGACATGGAGGTAAAAATGATGTAAGTAGGAATAGTTTTGCTCATAGTCAGTTACAATTACTTGTAAGCTTAGGCAGAATTTGCAACAATCTTTGGGAGGTACCTACGTGGTAGGGATACAGCTATAACCGTGTCGCTTCTAGGTGCCATAGACCTGCTTCCTAACTTTTTGATGAAACTTTTGATAATCTTTTTCTTAGGGTGACTTGGTCCGAAAACTGAAATCTGAAAATGCGGCCGAAGTGGACGTGAAGCGTGCAGTTGCCGAGTTAAAGGCTCGGAAAAAAGTATTGGAGGATAAAGAACTAGCGTTGATGCCAGCTGCTGCCACATTTGATCGTGCGCGTATGGAAGATTTGATGAAGAGAAGATTTTTCTATGATCAAAGCTTTGCTATTTATGGCGGAATTACTGGACAGTTCGATTTTGGACCCATGGGTTGTGCGCTAAAGAGCAATATTTTATGGGCATGGAGGAACTTCTTCGTTTTGGATGAGCAAATGTTGGAAGTTGACTGCACTGTACTGACGCCGGAGCCGGTTTTGAAGTAAGTACTTACCTGCCTATTGCTTTGTTTAACCGGTTTAACGGTTCAAACAGATGTGGTCATTGAAAGTGTGAACAAAGGGACATGAATAGCCACTCGTAAGGGCTACGGGATTGTGACACTATGATCTGAATCCTTAACATTACGTTCCCTCCGCGTTCTTTAATTGTCTAATACCTTGTTTTCTTATATTTTCGCAGAACATCTGGACACGTGGATAGATTTGCTGACCTCATGGTTAAAGATGCAAAAACCGGTGAATGTTTCCGCCTGGACCATCTTATTAAATCGGCTTTAGAGAAGCTAAGTAGTGGTAAGAAGGCGACCGCAGAACTTAAAGCCGAGTGCGAAGATATTACTATAAAGGTGGGCAGTCTTTTTTGTTCAACAAATCATTTTTTGTAAAATGCAATTTTGGGGTCGAAGATCTGCACTGGTAATTTTTCCATTCGTCTTATCGATGTTCTGTCTGCTGACCGGGGCTTCGAACTTCTGAGCACTTGCGTTTTTTTCTAATACTTTTTGTCATTTCAGTTGGATGGTATGAACAAAGAAGAAATGGCAGCAGTCCTGAAAAAATACGAAATTCGCTCGCCTTTGACCAACAACGAATTAAGTGAACCTATTGAGTTCAACTTGATGTTTGGCACCCAGATTGGTCCTAGCGGCCTTGTCAAAGGCTTTTTACGTCCAGAGACAGCGCAAGGAATATTCGTGAATTTCAAGCGCCTTCTAGAATTCAACCAAGGGAAGTTGCCTTTTGCAGCAGCTCAAATTGGTCAAGCGTTCCGAAATGAAATTAGCCCTAGATCCGGTCTTATTCGTGTTAGGTAAGTCAGTTATTAGAGTTTTTAAAAGCTAACGTCTTGGCACTTGACACTTGGGTGAGACAAAGACTAAATGTGTTATAATATAAATAAATATAATTTCAGAGAGTTCACCCTTGCTGAGATAGAACATTTCTGTGATCCCGCGGATAAAAAACACCCTCGATTCCATGAAGTGGCCCAGACAAGGCTCCTTCTCTACTCGGCCTGCAATCAAATGGATGGAAAATCGGCTGAAAGCTCTACCATAGGCGATGCTGTTGCCTCGGTATAATTTTAATTTAATCCTTCATCTTGAAAATGATGAGGAAGTATAACCTGGAGCACTAACGTGGATTTTTTTTTCTTTTTCTAGGGTTTGGTGAATAACGAAACCCTGGGGTACTTCATGGCAAAAATTCAGCAGTTCCTCCTGAAAGTTGGTGTACTCCCTGACAGACTCAGGTTCAGGCAACACATGAGCAATGAGATGGCGCACTATGCCTGCGACTGCTGGGATGCCGAATGCTTAACATCCTATGTAAGTGATGAAATAATATTTATGGGAATAGGACCTATCTTGGAACCATTCAGTTCACAGCCAAATGCCAGTGAAAAACCCAAACACGGTCAAATACTATAGACCTTTCAGGAGAAAATTGCTGAGTTTGTGTAGAATTGGAATCCCTCAGCTATTGTACTTATTCCCGTGAAAAGTGAAAATCTATTCTGTTGCGTTAAAGGAAGACATACTAATTATTTGTCATTCATTATATAATTCACTGTTTTCCCCTAATTTCTACTAACTTTCAAAAAATCTGCCCCTTAGGGTTGGGTGGAATGCGTTGGGTGTGCCGATCGCTCTGCTTATGATTTGACTCAACATACACTAGCGACGGGAGAACGTCTATCGGCGGAGAAGCCGCTACCAGCGCCTCGAACCGTCAATGTGGTGGAAGTGGTGCCCGACAAAGCTTTGCTCGGTAAAGCCCTGAAGAAGGACGCGAAAGCGGTTACTGACGCCCTGCAACGCCTCTCTGAGGAGGAGGTGGAAAAACTAGAAGCAGCTTTGGACTCCGTTGGGTGCGTAATTAATTCTATGGGTAGGATTAGTCCAAAGTCAGGGCATTGAGCGCTCAGGTTCGAGTCCCGACATTTTGACACTTTCTAGGTGCACCTTGTATCTTTTTTAACAATAAAAAATACAGCATGGGCATACTGTGTTACTTTGACCGAGAAGAACGTCAATGTTTTAAGAGTGAGTTAAAACTGTGAAACAAGTAGATACATAAAATTAGCGACAAAAAACAGATCCTTTTCTCACAGACACAAATTTTGTCTTCTTCAGTAAATACGTGATGAATGTTGGAGCCGTTGAAGCCACCCTCACGCGAAATATGGTGTCAGTCAAGAAGGGGCAGAAGACAATGCACGTGGAAGAAGTGACACCATCTGTGATAGAGCCCTCGTTTGGTATCGGCCGCATCATGTACGCCATCCTCGAACATTCGTTCCGGATCCGGGAGGGCGATGAGCAGCGCACCTACCTCACTCTGCCTCCTCTTGTAGCTCCATACAAGTGCTCGCTCTTGCCGCTTAGTTCAAATGCCGAGTTCCAACCATTTATACGCCAGTTGTGTACGTATTAAGGCGCCCCCTCGTACAAGTCTTATCGCCATCCATACGTTAGTCATATTGGTATTCTATCACATTAAACGTTTTACGAGTGGGAGCGATGCCCATAAGCGGAGCACTTTGTCCCTGAGGGACCAGCGTGTGTCTGGCCATGACGTTTGTCCGCGATAGCTCAGGGGAATAAGTACAGAGATCTGTTGGTTAGTCTGGATTTAGGAGTAAGAATTGGCGAGCGTATCGCATCAACCTCGTTGGCATTTTGAATAGGTTTACCGCGTTTTTTATTTGATGGGTAGAAGCGTTAGGGGCAGGACATTACCTTGTCCCAGGTGTTTAACCTTTAGCCGTAGCTGCATGATATTGCCCAGTTAAGAATGATATGTCTTTGTTATCCAACAGCAACTGCCCTGAGGCGTCTGGATGTGTCGCACAAAGTGGACGATAGTAGCGGCTCTATCGGACGGCGATACGCGAGGACGGACGAAATCGCGATTCCCTACGGCATCACCGTTGACTTTGACACGCTTAGCGAGCCTCATACTGCAACCCTCCGTGACCGTGACTCCATGCAGCAAGTCCGCGCTCCGGTATGCTACTTTCTTACCTTTATAATATACATATTAGGGGTTACGCAGTTGCGTTCAAATAAGCCCATAACAATTTGGGTTGAGGAGGATATCAAGTGTCAAACCTATGGTCCAAATTTTTTTCTGGTATAATGAAATTTGTCGAGGCCCAATTATTGTATTCTTATTGAACATAAGAGTGGAAATGTAGGTGACGCAGTAAAGTTGACTACAAGCATTGCTTCTATCTGTCTCAGGTGCCTTTCACTACCGCCTGCTAGCTTATGCAGATTTGCTTAATTTCTTCCACAGTGTGGTTATACGGTTGTTTTTTATTGCAGCTGGATGAACTCCCAGATCTGATAAAGCAACTGTCCATTGGTAGCAAGACTTGGGCTGATGTGGAAGCCGCCTACCCGAAGTTTGTCCAACAGGAAGCCACCAAAGCAGGCTAGTGAAGAGAGAAACAAATTTCTACCGCTCCAAATACTACAGTACATTTTTCACAGTTCTACAATAATATTTTAAATGAAACCTTTGAACCCCCCTACTCCTGTTGTCCCAAAGCACAATACCAAACTGTCTTTTCCAAAAAGAATATTTTTTTCTCACTGCCAGTGTGGTGAGGTATTTCATTTCTTGCTTTCCCGCTTAAAAATTGTTTCTAGTTCCTAGTTTTACAAGCTTTCCATAAATAACATGAAGTATTGTATTTATTTCAGTTTTTTCAATTCCTTTATACACTATAATAGTTCTCCTTAGCCCTTTTTGCGTAATTGGGATAGCGAGTTATTTTACGGCCCAGTAGGGAAACCTATGGAAGAGGGTAATTTTATAATTTAAGGGGAAATACACCCATTTGGTTCGCAATGCTACGTACTTCAAGCCCTACTCCGAAGTTACAGGGCGAGTGAAAAGTGTTTATAGGGGGATGTAAACCTGAGACTCTTTGTCGTGAGGTAGTGTTGTATTTTTGCATGAAATGGAGTAATAAGCCCACAGGAGCGATTTTAAACAGTCAACTACCAGTCCACATGTTTTTTTGACAGATCGCGAAAACACAACACTACCTCACGCGAAATATTTTTTTGTAACGTTTCGGATTAAAACAGTATGATTTTATCGTCACATTTAGTAGAAAAGCTTGATAAATGTTTGTAATATTTACCGCCGCCATGTTACATGTTGACAATTTTTATTTCACTTACGGAAGTGGGTGATTGCAACACCATTTCTCTACTTTTTCTCCTGTAAAAGCTAAACATAGTGTCCTACTTTCACTCGTTCGTTTCGCGTTCAAATAGCACACTATGTTTAGCTTTTAGAGTAGACACAACCGATACGATATTGCAATTTACCAGTCTCCGGTGGTACTAAAATGTAAACATTACTTTTGTCGAATATTTACTTTCGCACAGTGGTTTTGGCGGAGTTCGTCGAGAATGTATGGTGGCCCTTAAAGTTAATCGTCAACTGGTACAGTTCCGTTCCATTAAGTCTTAATATCGGTCTGTAGCCGGTCTTGCCTAGGAAAAAATGCAAATTTTCGATATTTTTTGACCATAAAATTATATTTTAGATTATTGGCTAAGGCAGTTATTACTGATAAAAAGGGAGTAATTAAAAAAATGATAGCAGTAATGTTCAGTAGCATGCACTAAAAACTGGACCGACATCACGTTTCTTGCATCGTAACGAAATGTCTTTTGAGATGTCTCTGGTAATAAACTTCGCAACGGAAAACTTTGTCACATAGTTGGCACATTCGGGGATCGAACTCTTGGTGAGTGAGGACGTGGCGCTTGAGTGAACTTGCTTGGGTGAAGCGGTGCTCACACAGCTCGCACTGGAAAGGCTTGTCCTTCGTATGTACCCTCATGTGTTCCACAAGATCCGATTTCCTTGCCCACTGTTTGCCACATATCTGGAAAGGTCAAAGTATTGGTAAGGAGCTTGAATGGAGTAGGTCTATATTCTTATTCTAAAAAAGCCGAAAAGAGAGAAGCTTGGTTCAATTTTCGATCTTCCCGACTTACCGAACAGGTCTGTGTTTTTTCGCTATGGACAAGCATATGACAGTCCAGGCATCTCCTTTGATTGAAAGAGGCCCCACAGTCCGGGCAAAGATATTTCTTTTCGTCAAGGTGAGTTTCCTGAAAAAATATGATAATATATGGGTACAAGTAGGGTAGGTTTCCTGATTAACACACTAGAACAAGGGTTCTCAAACTCGTGGGTTCTCCAATGCGATGTTCCGAAAATGACTTGAAAATGATTAGTTAGTTACCTACAAAACAGCTCTTACAGCTGTTGTAGTTAGTTGAAATGTCGGTAGAAACGCCAGATCGACAGTCACTGCCACATAGTACCTAGTTCTGTTCCTCGGCAAATGGCCGAATCTGTCATTGTCGCCAGGACTTGAGACAGTAGAGACACGGCTGCCGCTGTTTAATGTCATCGAGTCTTCCTAATCTAAGTACCTACTTACTTTGTGCTGTGTAAGATTGGACGAAGAGTGAAACTTTTTTGGACACTGATCGCACGCAAATGGCCTCTCCCCCGTATGTCTCCGACCGTGAACTTTTAGCAGTTCAGCAGTTGTGAATCCCCGACTGCACACGTCGCACCTGAACAACTCTCCTGTATGGATGCGCTTATGACATTTGAGAAGATAATTTGTCATGAACCCGCGTCCACATTCTTCGCAGTTCAGCATCTCACCACTGGAAGTAAATGATGGAGGATTAAACAGAACTTGTCTTTTAATTAAATGGGTTTTTATTTTTATCCGAAGTAGTCAACAAGAGAGCTAGGGGCTGCTCACCATGTCCCTACTACGTGTAGTCCACTTGGCTTACCTCACTGAAAAGGAACAGGTCTACCTCAGGGCGAATACCGTACCTGTATGGTCAGTGAAATAATAGACACCAAAAACAACCATTCAATTTCCATGGAAGTTCTTGAAAAGTCCGAAACTCCCCCAAACCGCGTTAACGATGTATCAAATCAACGATTACACCGCAGCAACAATAAGGAAAAAATTACTAACCTGTGTGTGCGACAGTGGTACTTCAGCGTGCTCTTAGCTTTAAAATTTTTATTACAATATCGACATGGGTATACCGTTTGTGAATTTACTTTGATGCCTTCTACTTTCGGACATTTTAGTTTGGCTTTCTCTTCATCGACAATGTTTACTTCCACCGCTTCCGTTCCTTTTTCGTCCAATAGAACTGCAACTTGAGCAAGTTCCTCTTGTGGGTCAGAACATACAGCAATGTTACTATCAGCCTGAGAATCAAGCCAGTCGTCAGTGTGAAAATCATCATCACAGGGAGAGTCATTAAACCACTCCAAATCCGGCGGGTCAGGCAGAGGTGGCGGGTCTTGGACAAGTATCTTTTTGGGCCTCCCTCTTTTCCGTGTCACGCAATTGCTCCTGGCCTTCAAGCGCTGAGCAATGACAGCCAGGTTTAAATTATCTTCAAGTTCCGCTTCAACATTTGCTATCCAGCTTTTTTGTACCAATGGAGGAGGCACTCCAGGGACTTTAAAGAAGGCAGGATCCAGCTCTTTGAATTCATGGTGTGGGTAGTGGAACTCTTCCTTCATCGTTCGTTGAAGGTTTCTCCGCTAAGTCAAATAAGTTAATATCACAATTCCAGTACGAAATTACAATTTAGTGAAAGCATGACAACAAAGTGTCAATATCAACAAACTAAACAGTCGCGCCAACAACATAATAAAATAACATAAATAAAATAGAAATATTTATTATTATGATACAAATAAAAGTAATCTGTTATAAAAATTTTTAAAATAATTAAAACGAAATTTATTTTAAATGTTATGTTTTGTTTTAACTAGACTTTTACTTTTTAGATTTTATATGTTGTAGATCGTTTCTGAAATCACAACAATCAACAACAAAAATGAAAGTTGTGTCAATTAATTTCGTTTTGTTATTTTTGCCCATTGTCTCACTGGGAAATGACGATGAGTATTGTGAGGTAGGCGATAAAAAGTGTTCTACTAATGGTTCCATTCCATCTAAAGCGGAAAAATATTCCTCCAATGCTGGCTTTATATCCATGATTGAGAATTCAGTCCAAGATTATGTGCCTTGCGTATCAAAGAACTGTTCTTGTTTTTTTAAAACTTTGAGTTCAGACCTACAGCCATACAAAGGAGGAATCACCGGAAAGATGGTTGAGGCAGTGAGGAGTAGAGGAACGACATACATAGTTTTTAAAAATCGATTATACAGGAGCAAGGAGTGTGTTTTCCCGGCGAGGTTTGTACTTTACTATGTACCTACCTACCCAACTACCTATAATTTTATGCAGGTAGTTAGGTACTCAGAGAGGACAGTTATTCATCAGCCTACTATCAGCAGATCAGTGATCTCACTCATTAACAATCCCAAACATGGGTGCAAAGCAAAACGCCTGTTGCTCTAGTCATACATCTCATTGTGTTTCTCAAGGGAAAACTCAATATTCCGTCCCCAATACTCCCAAAATTCTTTTATACGTGTGCTACATAACTATTAGCTCTTCGTATATTTGGGGAAAAAAGAAGGCATGTCATCGTGATGACTACCTTTCAGTAACTATTTGTTCTTTTTAGATGCTCCGGAGTGGAACATTTTCTCAAAGAGCTCCTACCTAAACTTCCAGACACGGAATTCATACTCAATTCAAGAGACTGGCCCCAAATTAGTGAACATTTTGGTGAGAAAGGTCCAGTATTTTCCTTCAGTAAAACTCCTGATTACTTGGATATTCAGTTCCCAGCATGGTCGTTCTGGGAAGGTGGCCCTGCTATCAAATCGTACCCCCGTGGGTTAGGGCGCTGGGATTTACTGCGTGAGGATTTAATCAAAGAGAGTGAAAAGTGGTCTTGGGAGAAGAAACTTGTAAAAGGGTGAGTTTGTTGAAAATCTCTCCAGAAAACCTTGGTGTGTACATGATTGCGTCAGTGAGGGTAATTGTTATTTATCATTTACTTATAGGTTTTTTCGGGGATCACGCACTAGTGACGAAAGGGACACTTTAGTTTTGTTGTCAAGAGCGCACCCAGACATGGTAGATGCCCAGTATACAAAGAATCAGGCGTGGAAATCCCCTGCAGACACGCTGCATGCTGAGCCGGCGACTGAGGTGCCACTGGAGCATCACTGCAGGTAAATATTTACTTCAAGGTTATTTTTTATGTTTCCAAGAACTTTCTTGAAACCACGCTGGTCGCTTAAGAAACACTTTGAGCTTCTACTGTTGACTTCCTTCGCTGACTTGCCTATTCACTAGTGACTAGTGTAATGAGAAGACAGCGTTAGTCGTAGTAAAGAAATGTCTTTAGTTTCCTCAGAAATATGTCATTATGAAAGATAAACCAGTAGCATTGTACCTACAGTGTTAAACTTCCAGCGTAGTTGGGATGAAAGGTCTTGGGATACTCAAGATACTGAAATTTTCTTGCTAATCCTCCATTTTTTGTTCCTTTTTTCTATCTTGATTTTTTTTCAACCCTTGGTAAAAGAACTTAGCATAAGGTACCTACTTAGTGCGAGTACTCGTACTCCAAAAACCTGCAGCGGCGCAGAAAACACATTTTACTGATTTTACACGCTACGCGTTTCTTCCAGGTACAAATACCTCTTTAATATGCGAGGAGTGGCAGCAAGTTTTCGGCTGAAACATCTTTTTCTTTGCGGATCATTGGTAATCCACTTTGGAGAAGAATGGACAGAGTTCTTTTATGAAGCTTTAAAGCCCTGGATCCACTACGTTCCGGTGGCAACAAATGCGAGTAAGGAAGAAATATTGGGCTTGTTGTCTTTCCTGCGAGAGCACGATGACGTCGCAAGAAGTATTGCTCAGAGAGGGCAGCAATTTATTCGCGATCACTTACGCCTGAAGGATGTCCGATGTTACTGGCGGAAGTTACTCCAAAGATACACCAAACTACTCACCTTTCCTGTCATGTTAGATCCCAGTTTAGAAGAAATTCGTTAACAGTACCTACAACGTAAGTACCTCCTTGCATCTTGCGGTGAAAAAGTCAGGATCCTACTGAACTGTCTACAGAACGGATTTTACAATTATATTTTCCTGGGCATATAAAGCATTTTTGAAACGTGAGAAATGTCCAGATCGTATGCCGGAGGTACTCGTTCGCTGGATCCCTCAGTGTGGCCGTCATCGGGACACCGCGGAGACAATGTATCCGTAAAGGTATTTATGCTATCCAAAGGAGGCGCTAGTCGCTGATTCAATGCCGGATAAAAGAAAAATGCGAAGAGGGCCAATCCCATGAGAACGTATACTGGAAGAGCCACAGCCCAGTATTTCTGGAAGAAAATCAAAACAGAAGCTTGTAAAATTTCACTTTTTTTTTAACATCAACTGCGCATCCTGCCTAAACGAAGTAATCGAGAGGAAGTATTATTTCTGACCTGAGGGTAATAGGTGACGCCTGCGTTGTGAAGAAACTGGTCAGGTACAAAAGCCCAGATTAGATACATGACAAAAGCGGAAGAGCAGGCCAAGTATAGACTGAAGCCATACACCCCTCTTGTTGGGACGGGTGCCGGAGAGTGTTCACTCATTCTGGTTAGCTGTGTAAGTACTCTGATGATACAGGTGGTCCGAACTCCTCCAGTGTTTCTCCAACCAAAGCAACTTTGTCCAAAAAACTATCAACTGCAACCCGGAGTTGCTTGACAGATGGCGCTTGAAAATTCCTGTAAAAAATATTCATTAACTTTATAAAGTGCTGGACTGAGTGGACTGTACCCACCAGATTGGTGGTCATCCCTCGTTGGAAGACACACATTACTTTTCAGGTCAGTAGATGACGCGACGCATGTTGTAACCCATTCTCCAATTTTCTACTTCACCTTTGGGGCACCTCAAACTTACCCTACCCTTCCCCCTGGCGCCTTGGTTCACAAAACAAATGCATAGGTTAGGAAAAAACGTACCAGTACCTATTTCTTCTGCTTTGGTCATCTGTAAGATACATACGCTTGTAATGATGACTTCTCTAGATGCAACTGCTTTGTAACTTGACTGCGCGGAGGCTCAGAATCAACACGCAGGACGTCATATACTATTTTCGCCTCACGTTCGGTCGGAAATGGAACGGTAACATGACTTCACAACGTTAAGGAATTGACCAGTAATAACTTAACAAGACAAACGACCGGCCAGCGTTACCTTAGACTCCTAGGCAGTCTACAAACGTGTCTACAAACTCAACAAAACACACCTACTTCAGACAGAAAGTATAGAAGGATACATTCTAAATCCTGATGAATTGTTCATATTGCAATTATAACTGATAGTAAAGCAATAAGTAACTTAATATTTAATCTTTTAAGAAGAAATGCCGGAACAGAAAACATTTGTTTACATTTTTTTACTTTCTCGTTATATTCTGCTGCCACGACTTATTTGATCGGGCCCCACGTCAATCGGCCATTTGTAAACATGCTGATAGCGGGCAATGGGAAACATAATCACTGTTTGGCTAGTGTGGGTTTCTAGTTAGTGTATGACGCTTAATGAGTAATTTAGTGTAGTGCAGTTGCCATTTCATTGGCCTAAACGTCACTTTAGGTATGGCTGTTTCTACAAAAACTAGCAGGCTCTCTGAGCTCTTTCCAACTCCTTTTAGTGTGGCTGTATTTGCAGCATACATGACATTTTGTGTTGGCCAAGGTAAGTTGAAAAGTTTTTGGAAGTAGAGAGGGGCCGGTAAAATTATCACTTCAGCTAAGTCTATGCCTAATTGTGGGGGGGTTTTTCAGGTATTTTGATAACTGCATCAAAAACCGGGGGATCTGGATACGACTACAACACAGTAGCCGCTGTGCTTTTCACGGAAATTGTAAAGCTATGCATGGCCGTGCTATGCTACCTGAAAGAGTAAGTACCAAAATATCTGCTGCAGTCAAACGCCAAGGTTAATTGCATTTGTGAAGCTGTGGTCATTAACCTCAGTATAGGCACCTTACCTGATTAAATTTTATTGACATGTGGATTGAATGGGACAATTTCTTTTTGTTTTCAGTCATACATTTGAAAGTTTAATATCCGACATAAAGAAGGACGGCCGTGTTTGCTTACTGTACTTGGTGCCGTCATTCCTTTATTGCATTTACAATAACCTGGCATTCGTCAATTTGGCTGTGTTTGATCCAACAACGTACTACTTGCTGCTGCAGCTGCGAGTTGTAGTCACAGGAGTTATTTTCCAGGTAGGGACCGTTCAGTTGCTGTGCCATAGATCTAATTTTTGCCTTACAACTGAAATCAGGCTGTGACCTCCACCTGTTTTTAGGTTGATGGTGATGGAGTGACCACATAAACAATAATACCGATACCCGTGTTGAAGCGCAGGTGGAGGAATCGCCTGTGACGAGACCTGCAGGTGTATTCTCTTTCTCGAACGCCAGCAAACCCACCCAACTAACACCTTCAAAATTAATTGTAAAAAGAACTGATCTCCATATATTGCATCATGGCGTTCCTTATCTTCTTAAAATAAATTTTTAGGGTGTTAGTTGAGTGGGTTTGCTGGTGTTCAAGAAAGGGAATACCACTGCAGAACTCTGAGTTCTTAGAACATCCGGAGCACGCGCGACAGTAGCCTAATTCATTGACCATATGATCCCTCGATCTTGGGGATGGTGCTATTCTTTGTGAAATCGGAGAAGTAGAACGGAAATTGTCAAAATACCACTGGAATGATGTATGCAAATTCGTCGGTATATATTGCTTGTAGATCGTATTTTCAAGGCGGCTGTCTCGATGGCAATGGTTCTCTCTTGTACTTCTGACGTCGGGCTGCATGCTTCAGCAGTTGGATTGGGAACGTCTCATGTCCGATGGAAGCAGTGAAGCTAGTCAAGGATCTCCAATTCGACTGTCGTTCAACATCGTACTTATTCTTCTTCAGGTGAGCTTTCCACCCGCCTCATTTGGTTGAACATGGCAAGTGGAAAACATCGTCTTGTGAGAATTATCAATTTCAATCAATATAAGTTGCCGTGATTTGTGACCAGTTGGTTCCTGTTGAGGGAGACTAATCTATTTTATTTTGATAATAGATCTCGGAAGCGTTTCAGAAGCTGTGTCTACTTCCCAATGCAAGTTTTGCGCCTTAGTGGTTCTATGTTCGAGACCATTTTCTTGTTGTTTCAGACTGCTTGCTCCTGTTTGGCTGGTGTATACAATGAGTACCTCTTGAAAGGAGAAGGCGGACATGTTAATATCTTCATTCAAAATATCTTCATGTACGTGGATTCTATCCTATGGAACGTGGCTGTCCTGGCGGGTAAGAAAATTTTTATAAGATTATGTTGTCTGTTTATTGGCACGTGCCATCAAAATATTTCTGGTTTCTTAGTTCATATTAAATATTGTATAATTTAATGCTGCCACTGTCCCCCGGCCCTTCACACTTCTCAAGGATTTGAGTCAAACTATATAACCTATATATATTTTATACCTCGTAGGTCGTTGGTGTAAATACATTGCGGTATTAGGATCCTTTAAAGGTGTAATTCTCACGTTTAGTTGAGTAAGCGCAGTTTTTGAATGCGTTCTACCTTCTGTAGTCCAAGTCAGGCTAGGAGAGTACCTGTCACTCTACTAAATACGAAGTAATTTTTCTACCTTTTGCAGAAGAAGGAACTCTAGTCTCCAGTCTAACTCTTTCGTCGCTGCAATCGCTCGTGAGACCTCTAGTCATGATTCTGATCATAAACAATGCTCTCATTGGAATCACCACTTCTCTCTTCTTGAAGAACTTAAACAGTATTCTGAAAACGTTCGCGAGCGCCTTAGAGCTGGTCTTTACGGCTGTGTTGTCTTATATGCTGTTCGGCGTCCCCATCAGGCCAAACACTTGGGCTGCCATTAGCGTCGTTTCGTACGCTGTGTATCTTTACTCCAAGCACCCGGTTGCCTATACCACTCCTACACCCCCAGGGAAGAAACCGGATATGATCTGATAAGTAACCAGCTTGGAGTGGTAAGTTCTTTTAATTTATTTACTGATTATTCCATGAGTGAATTAAGGGAGGGTATAACGCCCTCAAAGATGTTAAAACTGGGATGAACCCCATAACTTACCAAATATTAAGCAATGTGTAAATAAGAGACTGGTGGTGACGAACTAGTCAATGTGCGATTTCTTGGTTACCAGGGCTAATTTAGTTATGAGACCATGATGGGCACCTTCCGATACCCAGGTCGTAGTTTATTTTTGACGCCAAGTCCAGTTGTGTTCGAAGTGCACACTGAAGTGTTATGCCGTTTGTACATTACATAAGGTGGGTCACATCACATCAATAAGACTAACATAACATGGACATAATACATTTGGCCAAATTTTTATGTAGAAACTTGCACCTTATCGTTACATATACCTCCCTCATGAGATGTGTCTTGTATAATCGTTATTGTTGATGGAACGAATTAATGGCCACGATTTCCGCGGGAGGTTACCACCTCCACCGTCAACTTCGAAAGAGCTCGGGGTGGCTCAGGTTTTTGCCAGCCTTTCATTGGCTATACTGCACTGTCCACTGCAGAAAAAAAAGGGAACTTTTCTCGGAATGTCTCCCTTCAAAATGGCCATTTAATTGGTTCTTTCGACAATAGATACATTGTTTATATGTACGATAGCTTGAAGAATATTTTTTTGTGCGTGGTACTTAAAATTGTTCCTATTATTTTACACACAAAACCAAAATGTTATGTTGAGAAATGTAACACAATGGTCAACTAGTTGGAGCATCCTTGGCATATTGCAGGTATGGTGTGAAATCGTATCCAAACAGCTCGAAGTCTATTTGGTACTTTTCGTAAAGCTGAAGAATTTGGGCAGTTGTCAGCTGGTGGAAATAAATCTTCGCCACTTTTGACACTTGGTTGAGGTTATCTGAAACAGGCGACGGGATGAGTCTTTTTTTCCACAATTATTCTAACCAATGGTTATTTACTATTGTTAAACTTGAAAAGACAGCAGTTTTTTAACCACGTTTAGTAATGTGCTAACCAGAATCAATAAATTGAGTTTTGTGTCTCCAGCGTGCCTTTATCTTCTCGTTGAGACCCAGAGCTCGGATGACGTAGGTCTGATCAGGACCCAGGGTTTCCGTCTTGGCTATGAACTCGTAGTGTAGAAGGCAAGGCGTACAGTAGAGGTAATACGGAATCCAGTGATCGTCTGACTTACTCACTAGGTTGCTATCTATCAAGTACCTGTGGAATCACAAGAGGTTCTAAAATATGCAACTCTCGATACTTGGTGGATGTGTGAACTGCGGTCAGGGAATTTAGTAGATATACGTATATAGTAACTACTTTTTCAATGCTACGGTTGAAATTATACTTTGAAAAGTTGAAGCTTCGTCTTCTAGCCTGTTCCCAAAATTCCCAACCTTGCAAATTCCCTGAATGTCGGCTCAACGCCGGACGGTTCAGGTAATTTTGGGTCCCTCAGGACATCGTTGGGGCTGAGAAAGTCTTGAGAAAGGACTGCGCTCCCGCCTGGCCGATACTTCTTCACAATTTTCTGGCCATAAGCTTTATAAAAGTGTTTCGTCCCATGCTCCCAGCCGTGATTTATATTTTCCAGTTTATCCCTATAGGCCGATAATATCCTTTCGAAAGGATGACGAACCGTCATAATTTTTGTTATTCTTCGCAGCTCCTGAGAAAAATGGTATTCGCCATTAGTGGACTGTAAAAATAGTGGAGTGAAAGGAAAAAATGAGTAAAGTTTAACCAAGATCTGAGTGTACCTGTTCAGCTGTAGGAGGGTCCAACTCTGGATAGTTTTCCCGTGCCAGGTCGCTCAGTGTTTTCCCAGATTTTTCGATTTCTTCGCTCGATAAACCTGCCAGCAGCAGCAGGTTGTATAACCAGGATGTGGAACCTGCCTTGTAAATAGGGCACAGGGCCCACTGATGCACTCTGAAAATAAGTGCGTCATCATTCTAAATTCCTGTTCTCATGGCAGTAAGTACTTGCCTACACCGAATTAAACTTTTTCGCCACTGCAGTGTTCTTGTCTGCTCGGTTGGACGCAAGAGACAACAACTGTACTTATCGTAGAGTTTTCTGTTCTTGCAGAAGTTTACGGGAGAAGCCTTGCTGTTATCTATATCAGCATTTAGATTTATTTGCATATAGCGTTGTTGACTTGCATTGTAGTCAATAATTCATAAACTGGAAACCCTTGCAAAACCCGCGGCAAGTTTTTTTAGTGCCCATAATCATCGCTCTGAAAGATATGGTAAGTAATGAAAGTACAAAAATATTGCGATCGCTCCGACAAAGCATGTGCTGTATGCTGTAGAACGAATGAGGCATTGCAATTTTCAGGAAATCTCGAACGTGGGCGTCATATTACGAAATAGACCTTGGCTTCGTGCAAGACAGGGTGCGGGAAACGCCACTTTACGGGTCACTTTCTTCAAGAAAATCAATGGCGGCTCTCGTGTCCGTGCGATATGACCTGCTCGCGTGATGACCACCGCTGTCCCACGCTTCAACATACCCGTTGGTGCTTCACTGCTTTGCCCTCTGCCACGGGTATATAATCATTTAACATTATCACTAGCTGCTTAATTAGGTCAACTTTGGTAACTAGAAATACGTATCGCACCCGGAAAAGTAGATCAGCCCATTTTCGTTTTTCACGTTTGATCCAACTTTCGTCACCTTGTTATTTAATAGTTGTTTCCATTCAAACTTACATGGCTTCTTCCTCTTAGGCTGCGTCCCACCATCCTCAGTTAACAGTTAAACCTCGGTTAAATTCTGTTTTTAACATGGACAAATTGGAATTTAACCAAGTATGGTTCGTCCAACACGTCGCCTTGTGCCTCGAGCACTCGAGGCTCAATTTATGGCATGAGGAAAATAGGGTCCGGTGCAAGTGTAGTGTGTAGTGCACGGAACGCTAACCTGACCATGATTTTCAATTTTTTCCAAAAAAAAAAACCAACTTACTTGTCAAAGAAAAAGACTTGGTATTGGGGGGTAGGTGGATGTTTTATTTGTGACGGCTGCTGAGGATTTTTGTACAGGCCGAGTCCATATTTTCGACAGACTGCTTCCACTTTCTCGAGTCTCCTGCTGTTTTCTGACTCCGTTTCTTTCTAGAAAAATAAGGATAATTTGACTGGAGTACAAATGTGGGGCTAGGTATGATAGTAAATACAACTATTTTACGTACCATTTTTTTCTTTAAATTCATTTCGAAAATTGGGTTTTTCTCAGGAGCAGGCTCGTCATAGTCTTTCACAGAGATGAGGTCTCCGTTATCTTCTTTGTTCGAACCCACCAATATGTCAGACTCATTTTTATCCCGGTCGCTGGTCCAAGGATACTCCGATCTTGACAAATCTTCCAGTAGGCTATACCGTTGCAGTCTCAGTGTAATCCCGAGGAACACACATAACATCAGCAGCGTGAGGATAACTGTTACACGATTGTGTCGCCGCATTGTCTGCTTTTTTCGTGTCACATTGTAAAAAAAAATGCTGCAAAATCAACGGATTTGCAAACGACCTTCCTTTTCCTTTTTTCGGCAACTCATTCATTTAAAACTGAGCTGAAATACTGCGGTTAACATTTTGGCTTTGGCAGTGATGATTAGATTTTGAACGTCTCTCGGTCGAACATACTTCCTCGATTTTTATTTTTCTAGTGTACCTACAGGGGCTGGGAGGATCAGTGCCTATACATCTCGTGTGGCTAATAATCCAAAAGCCAATTAATATTCGGAGCTGATGGCCCGACGGAACCTTTTCATCATTCCTTTTTTCGCGAGTCAAGGTTTCTCATGAACAATAAAGTAACTGGTATTTGATCATTAATCATACTGTTTTTGACAACGCGCTCTTGGAGGCCGATGCGATGGAGCTATGTTTCAAAATCCACGTCGCTACAATATTTGTAGAGGGAAGTTGTTGATCTTTTAGAGTTTCTTGGAGTGACTGGATGTGGCAGTACCAACCTGTTGGGGATCGGCATTGAGAAAAGAGATCGTTAGCATGAGCACAATAGCTACTTGTACTTGTGGCTTTGTACCACAGGAAACAAAAATGATGTGATGCAGATGTCATCTTTGTGATTATGGGGGGTGTGCACTGAATAACGATTGCCAGGTTTTAGATGTTTGTAAAACGTTTCTTACTTTAGACCCAAAGGGTCACGAGGACGGGATGATAAAGTGATATACGCTGAGGTGTACCTAGGTACTATTGGTTCCTACATTACTTTCCCTAAAAGAGTTCATGCATGGCAGAAAATACCCCCTTAATACGGTATACAACGTCTCTTAACTAGGGGTCAATGTTTCGATCTAATTAATAAAAGACTCTAAAATAAAATAATCTGAAAAAGGGACGTTATATTTTTTACCCTTTTGACAGTCTCTTTTCACGTAGATAAATTAAAAAAATTAATGGAAAATAAATTTTTTCCAGATGTCCCTGTTTTAAATAATTGAAATTTCATAGTTTTTACTTTCTCGCTAGTTTCCTTTGAATGAGTGAAATAGTGGAATAGAAATACGGTCATACAATACTATCTCGTATTTATGACATGTTATATGCTGCTAGTACACTATCCAAAAACAGTAGCATATCCCAAGAGTCCCACTTTTAGCGTGCACTAAACAATCACAACCGGTACAACACTGGATGGACTACAGAACGAGCGAAGTAGTAGTCAGGGCAACGCACCGTGACCGCAAGTAGGTGCGAGTAGGTACCTACGTATATGAAGTTGGTTGGCTCCTCGCCCGCTGTGATGTTTGGAACTGATTTGAGTTCAGGCGTGTAGTCTTGCTCTGCTCGGCTCGGCTCCGTATCTCTGAGGTCCCATGTTACATTTCCCTCACCTCAGATGCTAAGCCCTATCTGCAAATGCTTGAGATAATACTCCCCGTTCAGTGTCGATACTAGGATATTTTTTGTCGGTGTTATTTCAACCTTCTCAACACGGGGCTGAATTGGGTTTTCCCCTTTGAGACCGTAATCTGGATCCTCTTTCTTCGTGCCCTGCCACTTACGCTATTCTGGCCTAACACGCCTGTATAGCTATACCTTGCCGTATCATGGGTTGAATGCCCTCGGTCACCACCACTGTCTCCTCCCCCCACTCCAAGGTATCCTGGGTATTCAAGAAGGGCCTGTTGCAAATTGTGCGGTGCGCATCGATTCCGAGTGACCCTCGCCGATCCTCGCGGAGTCGGCGGTAGCGCGGCAAGCAGTGGCAGTCCACTCGCTGATGCCGCGCGCTTGTCTGTTCACTGCTTACTTACTTTGGTCTTAACGAAATGTCGTACCCTGTCAGCTCTCTCTTTCAGTTTTACTGTGTTAGTTAAGTGGCTTTTTGTGTCGTCTTCTGTCGCACTAATATCAGTAAGATGACAGAACCACCAGTGCGAACTCCGGCTGGATCTGCCAAATCACTGCAGCTGACGCCCATTTGGGAGGAAGTTGTTCGTAACCAGCGCGTCCCTCCGGACATTGGAGTGGTGGAGGTCCTGAGAGAAATTAGAGGACGCCTCCTTGCCGGGGAGTGGGAGGTTCGTCAGCATGCCCTCCGTGTCCTTGCTGATGTGCTACCTGTGGTGGGCGAACTGGTGGATGCCGCGGATCTCCAAGCGGCTCTGGTTATCAATTTGGGGAGCCCTGCCCCTGGGGTGAGGAGGGCTGCTCGGGAGGCATTAGGACGGCTGCTTCAGCATATCCGCAACCCCGAGGAAGATTTATTAGACCTACTTGGTGGTTGCAACGACGAAAATGTCACTCTTGGAATCATCATTGCGCTACCAGATCTACTAAAACCTCTTCTTTTTCCTGTGAATGGGGGCTACATTCTCTCTTCTCATTGCCTTACCGCTATACTTACGTATCTTGTAAACAAAGTATCAACCCCCATTTATAGGGATGCCAGTGTTGATGCTTTGCTGAAATTACGAGACATGTGTGGTGAAGTGAAATTTCAAAGGTGTTTGGAAGATATTTCACCAGACCCAAAAACCCTCCAATTACTTACACTCAATTTAGACGATTCTGGCATCGATTTGAAACTGCCTAGACCTCGGGAAGTAGATCGCGATGAGAGTGAAGACTGCAAAGCTGAGCCCACGTGGAGCGACTTTTCTGATGGGGAAGAAACGGTTGAAAAGTCTTCGATAATATTTCGCAGTAATCCTATGAAACGAGAAGGAAGCTCAGAAGATATAGATATAGGTTCTGACGGCACAGACGACACCTACACAATGGAGTCAATAGAAAGTGGAAAAGTTGTGCTGGAAACGGAAATCCGCCTTTCTGAAGAAAAGGCCATAACCATGCGGATAATGGAAGAAGACAGCGTAGATGTAGAAGATGGTGCGGAGCAGCGTTTCATATCGGCAGATGGGGCACTGGTGATGGCTGTTGTACCATCCTCTGATGATGACGCTCGCCGAACGCCTCGCCGAGTACGTTTCGGTGGTGAGGTGGTTAAGCTGTGCACCCCAGATAGTGACGCTACCGACGTACGTATTGAAATCCAAGATGCTTCCGGGCACGCAGTGGAAAGGATGGTGGTCGAAAAGCAGCCCAGACCCAGCCAAATCCCTCTCCCGATATCTCCAGCCACTTCTCTTCCCCATGCTCCCGCAGAAAGTTCTCGAGTACACGTATCTTTACCAGACACTGGACATCCAGCCCCCAAGGAGGCAGTCGAGCTATCTTCTCCGTGTTCAACCCCTATAGTACCTGTCATTGAGATAGACTCGGTTGACAGAGAACTAGTAGTGAATGTTTCAAATGGTAGTGGTAGTCGTCCTGATGAGCAGGATTTGCAGAATATTGCACCTCAAATGTCGTCTTCCCCAACAAAAGCTTCCGAAAGTCTTCAAGGTGACTTTAAAGAAAGTTGCCCCTTCCCAGATCCGCAACCTGCTCCAGCCGATGCGTCATCACCATCACCGCTTCCAGAAAGACCGAGAACCGCAAGTGGCAGTAGAGATCGCCTTTCTTCTTCAACCTCAGGAAGTGAAGTGTCCGTTTCGCCTCAGAAAATCGTTCCTGAGTTTTCCTCGGACATATGGTCATGGCAGAGTATTGGCTTGATGAGTGAAGAAGATATTGACATCCTAAAAAACAAGGTAGGCCAACTATCCCTTAGTTATTGATCGTATTAAGTATCAAATTATCAGTGATTAGTGATTAGTGATTACTGATCGTCAGTAAGATACATATCTATGGATTTAGCAAAAGCTCTCATTTTTTCCTTGATCTTCATATCATGAAATATTTGCATAAAAGGTGACTTGAAGGAGGGGTGAGTGCAATATATCAGGAAGTGTGGCAGTCACGAGTTGAAAGTTTTGGTGGAGGTGAGCAAGTTGGTTCTGTATAGTGTTGGGAAGGTGGTGTGTCGCCGTGCATAGGAGTAGCTAGGTCTGGTATAGCATGCCGGAAGGGGTGATTAGTATGGAAACGGGTCATGAAGGGTTGAGAAAGGAGGTCAGTCGGCAGCGAACGACTCCCCTCATTTCGCTTGACCGCTATTTTTTTCTGAGATAACGTTATCTGCGGAAGAATCAGGGTGGGGGTGCTTTTATTTTTCCTGACTTGAAAAACAAAGTTGGTTAATCTTTCTTTTTTGGCAGTTTCCTTATCATCTTACCTGTTTTACACTGCCTCGTTTAACCGTTTCCTATGCTGATTATGAGGCAGTACCTGTCATGTCCCCACGAGCACCCACATTTATTGCCTACTCAGAACTTGTTCGAGACCATATGCAGCATCTTAGTCGAAATTTTTGACGGTCGTTTCTACAGGTCTCTCCTCCTGCCTATACTTAGGTTCTGAATGATGCTGATTAATACCTACTTCAGGGTTAGTTATCGGAAAAGATCCAGTAATGGGGGTAGTGTTGTCATTCATACATAACTCGAAAGTGGTCTCGTTTTCCGGTCACTGAGGGGAACCCGGAAGGTTTGGTTGGAATCGATATGAACGGCCTCTTCCGCATTCACAGCTGACAAAGGACAATGCCATGAAGCCTTTGTTTACTTTCAGAGCCTGATGTTCTTTGTTAAGAGTTATAGAGGAGAATCGAATAGTTGAAACCCATCACTTATGTAATATTCCAGTCTTATCTTTACGGTTAGTTACTGTATAGGTAGATAGTATACAAGAAAGGTACCAACCATAATCCCCAATGTAACTTTAAAAGCCATTTCTTTCGTACCTACCTACGAGTATATGATTGAGAATCCACCCCTGCCTTTTTATTAATCCGTAAGTCTACGTCCTACCACCAACAGTTAAGAGAAAATTTCTGATTTTGTTCCATCTTTACCGTGTTAAATTCAATTCTGGGCATGGTGGGACGCAGTCTAAGACTATTTGTTAACACTTTCACCCACCGTTTAAGATTTGGTTAATCCCACCCGTGATCTTCCGTTAATCTTCCGTTAACTTGCTCAACAACTGCATATTACTGTCATTTGTTTTGTTTTTTATTTTTAAGGACGACTGGAAAGAAGAATTAGCAGTGTTGGAGCTACTTGCGAGAAACCTGACGTCTGATGCCGCTCAGGAGCGCATCCAAGAAGCAAGCGAGGATTCTGTGCGAGCTTTGTTGCGCTACCTCTTGGAGTACTCCAGGCCTCAAACCGCCGAAGCCGCTTTGTATAATGTTGGCCAGATTATTCAAATACTCCCCAACTCCACCATTCAGGTACGTAAAGGTTTTCCGGTATTTTTTTAAAATGAAAATCTGCGATATGTCCCCCCACGTTACCAAAAAATATTATACTTGAGAACAAATAAATAACTGGCAGTTACCTCAGAACTGTGTCACTGAAAAACGTGGACTGATTCTTATGACTGACTGATGATGGGTTGTTCATCCTCTAGTCTACTCTGTGGTCTATAGATTTTCTTGTAGTTTCATTTGTTGTCGTTTAAGAAACGAGCTATTTTTTGACAATGTTTCTGGATAAAAACCCCTATAAATTTCCTTAATTTATCATACTATCACTAATTTAGACTACATTTCAGAGCAAAAAAAAAATCCAGTGTTCTAAGAAAGATGCCACCGTAGAAATTATTCGTGCCACTTGTGTTCTTACTCTTAATAGTAAAAGTAAATGTAAATAAATATGATGTGGGGTTTCAGGCTTGCCTTCCCGAGCTGGTTTCGGGGGTCTGTCGGCATGCGGGAGGCTCTACCGCGGTGTCAGTGAAGATGACGGCCGCCACCGTCCTCAGACAGCTTTTCTCTCGACAACATCCATCCGGTATTCTCGACGTTCTCCTTAGTCATCGCTGCTTACGGTCTCCTAGTTCCAAGGTGATCAGCACATAGCACAAAAGTATCTAATTATATAAACGTAGAAAATAACCCATTGGTACATACTACGATTGAAGCTTGAAGATATAAGTAGTCATATTTGAAAAACTTGTGAATTTTCAATCTGTTCTCAGCTACAATTTCGGTTTAGTAGATATCTACATAACATAACTTTCTCCTTTATTCAGAATAATCAGAATAAACATGGAAATATTTTCACCCCATTTTGCTAGACCCTAGACTGACGTTTAATATTGAAATTGCGGTGTCTGGGAGGTACGCAAAACATTTAGGACGGTACCAGGTAAATAAGGAAGCAAATGAGAAGATTTTTGAGTATTTTCTGAGTATGAGGGGAAAGAAGGGGCAGTTTCGTATTAGTTTCTGTGGGGTCTGTCATTGATTTTACAAGTTTCATTAATGTATTCAGTTTTTTTTTAGATGAGGGAGAACTCACTTCTGGTCCTTCTCCATGCATTGATGACGTTTCCTAGTACGACGTTTCCTTTACGACAGCTTGTGGAAGAAGGATGTCGCAGTACTGCTGATCCGCGCCGCCGTGTCCGCCACGCTGCTCTTGAAATGCTGGCCATCCTAGCGCAGTTTCTGCCCAGTCAGAGCATCCTTGAATGTGCATGCAAGGTATGTTCAGGGTTTACTTATTGAAAATGTCCCAGTTGATTAGAACAAATTAAGATTAAAAATTTGATGGTGGATAAGATTTCGTTACACAACGATGGCTTGAGTTGTTTGAGGGCGTCAGAACTTACCCAGCCAATAGCCTTTTGCTGTATCCCGATTATAGAAAAAATGAAATTGCTGTGACATTTCTTTCTTCTTAAGTATGAATTCATTACTGGGTGTTTTCTGTTGTGTAGTATGGTGATGAACGGCTGGTGTCAGCAGTATCAACGAGGCTGACACGCCGTAGCCTGGCTTCCGTGTCAGCTGATGGATTGGTGCTCTATGCTCTACAAATACCTTCAGCTCGCAGGCTTGGGCACACTGGGCCTCCACAAGGTACAATATAATGAGCTTTACAGATAAAATAAAAATGAAGCAGGCTCAGATGAACAAAGTTTTTCCTGTTTTCAGTTAATAATTTTAAGGCTAAATCATCCCCACCATCTAGCTGGGTCTGCTCCGCAAAGGGTTGTCCAAACCATTTAGCCTATATTATAGCGAATATTGATTAATGTAAACTTTAAACTACTCCTGATGAGGATTTGTATGTCAGTATGTGTCCATTCCATACTGTCTTTTTCTCGTAAATTTCAGGTGCAGACGTGGACTGGATCCTGGCGGGTACAGGCTCGTTATCAACAGGCTCAGCGAGGTCGCGAGGTCAGCTGCAGGCGGCGCAGCCAGCCCGCTGGGGTACTACCACCGCCGATAACAACGTCGTCCGGCAGACAGCGCGTGAAAACCCCTGGACCGCTCAAAAACACCGTACTGAAGACAAACTGGGATGGGCTTTGGTCCCTATGTCAGATCTGGTGAGTAGTGTTCTCCGAGGGACATGAAATCTTATTCTTACCATTTTTACGGAACATTTTTTTATGGGCAATTTTCTAATTATTACGGCACACGCAATACTCTATACAGAGAAAGTTACATTACTTTCTTGAGAATACCCCGCACGGAAACAATCCCTTTTCGCCTTATTGGCTAGCGTGGAAGTTTTTTTAGAAAAAAACAATAAAGTAAATAATTAATACGGAATACCTATGCATTGCTATTTGTTTAGGGTTTTTCCGACCGTTTTTTTAGGACACTTGGATTTTTAAATGTTCTGAAGTATAATGTCTTTTTTTTATGTTTGAAATTAACTGGCTGTTGTGTGATTTTGTGAAGTAGGTTTTGTCAATGAAAAATTTGTCCAAAATTACTCAGTCGTGAAATTACAACAATGCCAGTTTACTTTCGGTCGTGAAAAATACATATTATATTTCACTTTTCTATGAAAGTGAGCAGTCCATTTTTGAAAGATTGAACATTTATTGACTTTACCTACCTACATACAATAGGAGACAGGTGGTGTCAGTCTTCAAGTTGTTGAAAATGTCGACATTATAAATTAATAAATCTTTGAAAGCTACGCCGGGAGTGACTTAAAAAGTCATAATCGGTGCTGCCACCTGGTAACTCAGTAGGGAACGTTCCGCTGGAACTCAGCAGTGCAACCCCCTCTACATCTGGCCACAGAAGCGGGGAGTGACCTTTGATTAGTCTGACATTTCTATGTCCTCCATACTTCCCTTACTTCTTGGGAAATTTTAGCATTTTCGGTGTGTTGCCTTGGCAATGAAGTTTGAATCGTCGATACATTTTTTTATTACCTGTATCACGTCTGGCATAGTGCTCTGTTCCAATAATGGTAGTCGATATGAACGAAGTGAGGGTAAAGTCTGTTAAGGTGTGAGTTCTGTTTCGAGCAGCTGAACGTTGTATCCGACCATGTTGCTGTGTAAGATAGTCGGTTATCGTCCCTTTCTGCTGTCTAATTTGAAGGTATTCCTACTCAATTGTATTAGGTACACGCTTATGTATGTAAGTAAGGACCTACGTTGTAGGAAAGTACTGCGTGCACTTTATTACCCTTTTTGTAGGGCTTTCTTTTTGTCTTGCCTTTACGTAGTGTCAGCGTACCTATAGGCTCACACCATCTGGGGTTGGGCCCCCACAAATTCCTATCAGCAAAAGGGCTATTTTATTCTTGGGTTTATAGTATTTAATTACATTTGAATGATTCAGGATGAAGGTGGATACGCAGGAAGCGATATGGGTTACCTGCAGAGTGGCGTGCGACCGTTGTACCTACAGTTGACTGCCCCTGACGATGTCATCCGCTCACAACGCTATGCGGTGCATAGGGTTGGTGACGCGGCAACGATGGAGGGCTCTATTCGAGTGCTCACTCCTTCTGTCTTCAGAAAACGCCCCGGTATGTACAAACACTTTTGCGAAGAACAGGAGGAGCAGAGTAGGAGAAAGAATCACATGATAAATTTTTTGCTACGAAGATAACATTTTAGTTGGTTTACTTTTATTTGCTTAAATCGTTTTATATCTAAAATTTGTTATCGCCCTTCAGATTTTATTTCTCCTGGCTTCCGAAAAATTACACCTCACTGATGATCGTCGATAACACCCTGTAAAACAAATAGAGCAGAGTTTCCTGCAGCTCGTTTGCTGTAATTAACGGCATGCACTTACCACCCCACTGAGCCCAGAATGCAATGACCTGTTCCTTTCATCAAGCCTAGAATGAGTCGATGCCTAATGGAGTTATAATTATCATGCTTTCAGAATCGAAGCCTTCGCCTTGGACCGAGAGCCGAGCTCGAGAAACAGAAACAAATGAGCTGAGGCGGGTGGACCGCATAATTAACAGGTGTGGACTATATTTTATTTAACATGTAATGCAACGAATAATACTGTATTGTTGAAGGAACGAGTTAAAGGCCGCAATGGCCACCGGGTGGTTACCACCACTCCAGGCTCAGGGTGGCTTGGGTTTTGCCATTTCCATATGCCATTTCTGCGGCGCGAAGGGGAACTGGTACCTGGAAAGGAGACCTTTTTAAAGTGGCCATTTACTGGTTCCTTCGACAATAGGTATTAAGTTTGTATGAAGTCACAAATTTATTCCACGTGCGTACCACCGCACGTTTCTACACTGAATTGGAGGCAGGAAAAAAGCTTAGCTTAAATTAGGTTTCGCAATGGGTAAGGTGTAGGTGGTAGGGTGCTATTTTTTATTTTTTATTTTTTTTTTATTTTTTTTTTAATCTGCCTGCATGGAAACAGGTAGTTCCCCCTATATTCTGCACTATGCTCCGTGCTAGTTACTTTGAAATGAACCCTTACCCTTGGAAAAAATCCTGGATCCGCTCATGTTTTAATTTAAGAAATTCCATGGGGTAGGTAAGTAGAGCAAAGCATGAAAGAAATAAAATAAAAATAATGCAGGTGTCTGGAGTGGGTTCTAATGGCCATTTCTTTGACCTGCCAACTGGTCATCAAGCTATCGATCCGGAGGGAATTAAAATAGGTTGAATGCTGAAGTAGCCAATCACGTGACTAGATGTAATCAGAACGGACGTTGAGTGTTGCTTGCGAGCCGTCCTGCCACCCCCACCTCCTTCCACCTTAAAACGTCACAACTGACGCACAGCTATGGAGGCCATGAAGGACCTAAGCATATATTACGAAATCACTCTGGGTCCCGCAGGACGCAGCGCTCCTCGATATATTGATGAAATTTTGTTTTATTTTGAACTGGCAGGCACCGAAATTACTATACATGCCTACTTGCCATACAAAAATGACTAGGCCCCCTAAAAAGAGTCAAAAAAATTACCTGACTTTCAGTTATTCTATGGTTCAGTTTCTTTGGAAAGATGCAAGCAACAGCAATAATGCCAGTTGTGTTTACCTTCATTTCACTCATAATTTATGAATGGGAAGTCAGTGCCATTAGCTGTTTCCTCATCTTCATCTTTCCTACTTGCCAGTTGACATCTTCTCCCGTTGTAGACACTCTTTTTTTTTTGGCCGCTATGGCCCCCAGTTGTTCGAATACTTCGAATCCATTTGGCGTGCCTCGAATTCCCTTTCTGAGAGAAGGTTCCAAGATGTGTTCGAAATTGTTTCTCCGAAAATTACATATCTGTGGAACATATTTCGCAAAAATACAGCATATACCTCCCACTGATAATAAAAATATCGTTACGAGCTGAGTCCCGCAGCAGTAAGCCCCTTTGCGTGCTGATGAGTTGTAATGCTAGTTGTTCCGTTCTGGCATTAAGTGCCTGGCTGTCCGAACTTCTAGCGGCCATTGCGTTTAAGTCCACCCAGTCCATGGGAAACCTCCCTTGTACGGCGGAACTACCGCCACCTTTCCGAAAAGAGCTGAATGTCTGCGACTAGTGCGTGGGATAAAATGGATGATAAAAACAATAACAAAGAAGACGAAGTGGAAAGTTGGGAAAAGCGAGAAAGGTGGTGGTGCTGCTGCGTACCCTGTTGCTGTCGCCACAATGCAAAGGTCGCTGTTGCCCCCGATGCCACGCCGGTTCTTATAATGTCGCCTGAGCTGTCACCTAAGTGAGTTTCATTTACAGACTTGAAAGTTATCCTCCAGGAAAGTTTATAGAGTTTGTGGTCAAAAAGCGTCCTCATTACAATCAGGCAGTTGTTATTCTTGAACAGGTTGGTCGTCACTCTCTGGTTAAGACGTATTAAGTAAATCCTGTAGGGAGTGTATCCTAGGTAGTATATTGTTTCGATGTCCACTTAAGCTGAAAGGTACCTATATAGGAAAACTCAACAGTGGTAGTAGTGGCTTTTGCTGGGAATTGTAAACTATGTTTAGCCTCTGAGCTTACACTTAAGGCTGTAGAAACAACTCTGTTAACGACGTGATTATTAGGGGACTGTTAGGAATGAGTTATTTTTCTCAAATATGTATTGTGTTTTTAACGTCAGAAACTGATTGACCTTATAGTTGACTTTAACAGTCCAGTCCACAACTTATCCAACTAGCTCCTTATATGAAATAGACCCAAACAAACAAAAAACATTGTCAAAACTTTTATGTAACCTCCTTGGTCGTAACCTTTGAAAGTAATTTTGATTTTTACTTCGTATGATCACTGGTGAATATAATATATTTTTATTTTTTTAGGAAAATTTCAGAAGCACCGAGGTCGGTGCTGGTGGCCGGATCTCCCATGGTTCACGCCAACACGCCACCGGCCGCCCTCTTCCTCCCCAGCATCCACTCGCCTGAAAGACCGCGCCAAGATCAATTCACACCCACCCCTGTGCCTGACAAGCCACGCTTCGTTGAACCTGCTGTTTCCGCACAGCTCATCAACTTGGTATCGGTGAGTTCCTTCGTCAATAATTATAATTAAAGATCAAATTGTTTTTCTTAATACTTCGAACAAGTAGTGTCTGGTTGCGTTGCGATTTTACGATCAGGTAATTTTTCAGATTTTTTCTCTTACAAAAATCGCAATATAGTTCTTGAACTATTTTTTGTCGTTAATGTCACCTAGGTATAATATTTCAGGGTTAAAAAATGTAGGTAGGTAATTAAGATTTTTTTTTCTGAGAACATTTAAGCCAATGAGTTGGTTTGTTAGATTTTTTTGGGCGAAGCCGAAGAAGAAGCGGAAGATGAGTGGGCCCAAGCCAGTTTAGGAGTGGGCCGAAGTCAATACATCCATGTCGTACCTAAGCTGAAAATTTTCCCTTTACGCCGGGATTCGAACCCGGATCTCTCAGGACACAAAGCAGACTTCTTGACCGCTCGGTCTAATAAATAAGGGTATCTTACAATTTGGCTTCGACAGTTTGCTCCTTTTGCCCACAACAAGTTCAGTGGTATTGGAGGCCACGCGTAGCGTTTCACGCAGGCTGAATTTTTCGCCCGTGTGAAACGAAATGGAATAAAAGCTGACAAATTTACAGTAGGTATAATAAGCAAATGTAGAGACGATCAATACAGCAATATGGTGGATGGTTGCCTGGACGGCAGGCCGACACGTATCGGGGGTCAAGGTTGGCCATTCATAAAGTAGAGACAGAGGTACCCGATGCCTTTTGCTTCTGTAGGCCTATATGAGTACAAGGACACGGCCATTGAGGGCGTGGCAGCGGTGCTGATAAATGAGTTTTCACTGCCACCTTCCTTCGCCCTTTCAAGAATCAATCCGACTGATTGCTTGGAAATTTGATGGGATGCCTGTCAATCCCAAACTTCCATAATTTTGCTGACTGTAGTTTTCTTATTGAGTTGGGATCTATCTACCTCTCCGTTAAACTCTTTGATCTACAGAACATCGGTAGGTAGGTGATATTGCATATAGTTGAATATTACTTTTTCGATTGATTCAATAGTGGCATATCACCCTCAGTCTCCACTTATAATGTTGAAATAATTGTTCCCCCAGGCCCAGAACTTACAATACCTACCTACCTACCTTGCCTACTCTCAGTTCCTTCTATGTTGGAAAAACTTGGTAGGGAAGTACCCATCCAATGTCCACATCAACAATTTAAAATTTTTAATATGACGTGTAAATTTTTTACGTTGTCTCCTTCAAAAAAATGGATTATGGTAGGTACCTTCGTAATTATTAATGAAAAAATAATTTAATTTCTTAAATAGAAACATTGGATAGGTTTTGTAACGACCGTGAGGGAATATTTTCGGATATTAGGTTATACTTATCAGTGAGAAATTTAGGATGTTTGCTTGGCGGTTATAGGTATTGTTTGGTAGGTACCGTATTATGCTTCAGAACATATACCTCATATACCTACCCTAAGTACCTACCTAAGTATCTAAGTTCCCTAAAAAAAAATTGGCAGAGTGAAAATGTCTAAAAACGGCATTGTGTGTGGATAGTCTTCGTGAGAATCACGAAAAAGGAATCACGGAAGTACATTTTCTTCTACTAGGCATGAACTCATTACTGAGCATACAGGGTTTTGACCTTGGGTCACGCCCTCTGGGCTGTGGACTTTCCTGATGTTTAAGGGGCAGCTGACCTTTGGCAGACGGGCCGGTTGCATGTCAGCGATTTAACCCTATTTCCCGTTATACCACACCTTTTCCAGCACACAAGTTCACGTGATAGGCCGTAGCAACTTCTTGGAAAGATAATAGTAATATTTTCAATTTCCGTTTTGTTCCTAATAAATAAGTGATCTTTATCCTGCTTGAGATACCGTGACCATCACCATCATAATTTGAGTTACCTTTGGTACCAAATATTACTTTATCAGGTACGAGTAGCTGGTACGAGTGCGAAAGCACTGAGGACCCACAACGAGGCCAATCCAACGAAACTCCCGATAACTACGAGAGGTACCTACTACTACATGAGCTCTATGCTAATAACCATGTCAACTTGGGAGAGTTATTTGTCCTTCAATTATTCTGAACCACGATTCATTTCATTAGTACCATTGTTAGTGCAATTTCAGCATACTTGAGAAGAAGTGATCCGATATGCTTCTACCTAGTTCTGACACGTGTTGTCGGTGATTGCAGACGCCGCAAGCCCTGAGCCAATCCCTGCCACCTGTCACCCGGGCTTTAGACACGCCTTCACCTGTAAGGCTGCCCCCAGCTCCTTCAACGGATTCAGGCGACACTAATTCATTGTACAGCGAAAAAGGTGAAGCTCAGGTAAGCAACGACAAAGACTCTAAAATAGTACCTACCAACTACTAGGCAGCGTAGCGAGTTTGCTTGGTTTATACCAGACTCCCACTGTCAGAATTAAGCGCTGAGAGAGCCACCCTACTGTGCACGTGTACTTTCCCTATTCGCTCCGCACCTAAAATAGTACTAACTACAGCGATCTTTAAAACTGATCACAAAAGAATCGGTTCAAGGTTTGCGCATTTGATGGAAGGTGCCGTAAGAGATTTCTTATGGAGAGGGATTTTGCTTTAACGTGAGACGTTCTAGCTTAAATTACTACGGCAAGTAAGTATTCGGTAAATGGGTAATTAAAGTAATTACTTAGGGTGCATCCCACCATGCCCAGTTAAAATTAAACTGGAGATTTACCATGTTAAATTTAACTTAAGTTAAATTTAACATGGTAAACATAGGACAAAAGACGATTCCCTCAACTCACTGTTATAATTATGTGGGCACCTACTTGGGAGGCAATAAATTACTGAAAAATTACTGAAAAATGAAAATCAGTGTTTTGCATTCTCAGAATAAGCTGTTCAGAGCGCGGGAATCGCGAGAGCGAGGGTTGGAGCAGAGAGTATCGATGGCTTCGGCTCCTCCTGCAATCACAGCTACAACGCGGGAATCTTCTTCGTCAAGTTCTACCGCTGATAGCGCGGCCCTCCTCTCTCATGAAACACCCCACATTGTTGCCCATAATGGCCACCGAGACTCAGGTGAGTTCATCTTCACTACCGGAAAAATGTAACTTAGCATTTTTATCACTCTAAAAATGGGTGTAAATATAAATGCCACCTGTTTCGTCTTATTACATCATCGTCACGTGTTATGGAGTGATGCCTAAGTACCTATCACAAAGTTACGGTGGAGACCATCAAGTTCCTTCAGTTTATTCAGTTTGCATTCCTTATTTTTCAGAATCAAAAATTTTGAGAATACAATTTTTACTTTATTTTTATCCTTCAGCCTACTAACCTTCCAAAAAAAATCACAAGAAATGCTATTTTCCTCAAGTTTGTTGAAGGGATAAGAACGAAATAAACTCAAGAGAGTGCATACCGACCCTAAAATAAATTTAACGATTAAAGCAGGGTAAAATGCCTTTTATCAGCTTCTGACTGAGGATTCTCTATTATTTAAGCAATACCGAGTGACCTCGGCGTCCCAGTTCCACTAGAATGAGGACAGTGTTCTCACTGTTGCCTAGACAACGAGTATGCCAGCCGGCTATGTTGCCTGTAAAGGCATCAATAATATGACGATCCATTAGTGAAATTACGTGTCAACTGTCAAACACGATAACTAGCTGTCATGCACGTCACCTTATCTGTAATATTAAGGGAATACAGTCAGCCCAATTAGAACAAATCTACTACATACTAAGGCTCCGTCCACCATACTCCATTAAGAGAAAACCGACGATTCCCTTGGAAATTTAATGTGGTAAACATGGGACGATTTTCCCTTAACCGAAGAAGGTGGGACGCAGCCTATAGCATTAAAAACGAAACAGATTCTACTTTGCCATATAGAACGTAGTGTATAGTGATTATGCGAAAAATAAACTTTGAAGTTTTTGCTACGTAGCTCAACCGAAGGCACTTTGGTACAAAATAGGATGATTTCGTTGCAGGGCCACTAGAGGTGACGAGCATCTCATATCGCAGTCTGAATGAAAGCTACAATCAGAAAGTTAAGGCTAAGCGGAAAATGCTCACTGGGAATGGCGCCAATGGAAACGCAGGCAAGGTGGAACCGTGCGGCCCCAAATTTCCCGACACCCTCAAGCCTTTTGAGCGACCTAAGGACGGGCTTGAGACGTGTTTCAGTCAGCTTGAAGCTGCTCAGTGGTATGATTCCAGTGCATTTTATGATATTAATGGCTTCAGTTCAGTTCAGTTAGACGATTGCAGCTGAATGGTAAAGCAGTTTCTGCATAATATCCTCCTCATTTGTTGAGTCAGTGGGTAAAAATTCAGAGGGAAAATGGGAAAGGCTTGCTGTTAACAACACAGCTAGTCGGATCCCTACCGAAAATTGACCCAACTATTCCCCAGCTAGAAATCGAATCGAAAAAATCTTTTCCTCTTTGCTCCTGACACTTGCACTGTAGCGAGTTGGAATGTATTTAAATTATACGTGTATGTATGTTTTCTTGTTAGGGAGGTGTCAGTACAAGGCCTGACATCACTGGTGAGGCTGGTGCGGCATCATCCTGCGGCAGCTTCCGCTCACATTCACCCCCTGGCGGCAGCCCTTGCTCGCCACATACGCAATCTACGCTCCCAAGTTGCGCGTGCGGCTTGCGTGGTAGCTGGCGAGATGTTCACCCTGTTGAAACGAACGTTAGAGCCTGAACTGGAAGAAGTAGCGGGAGCTCTTTTCCATCGAGTGGCGGACACTAATCGATTCATACGGCAGGACAGTAATGCTGCACTTGACGCCATGGTGGACAGTATACCCCCTCAAAAGTCAGTTCCCGTCATTTTGGCAAAAGGAGCTGCGCATTTAAATGCTGTGACCCGCACCTCTGCGGCCCGGCTGTTGCTCAGACTCACCGAGAGGCTCGGCCCTGAGAAGATTCTGTCACTACCGAGGGACACCCGGGACAAAATGTTGCAATCTGGGGCGAGTCTCCTCACTGAAGGTCGGCTCGAAACAAGGTTTGTATGATTTAGTTCATTAACTGAGAAAAAGAAATATGTTTCCTCAAAACTGTTTTGACGGGGGAAAAAAGAGTTGCATGTTATTTCTAATTTTCAAAATTCTGCATAAAAATTCTTCTGAGCTCAAGTGTGTGTGTTCAAAAATGAACTTAGGTCCTACTGTGACTGAAGAAGTGCGAAAAGGTGGTATCTATGCAGCAGTGCTTTGATAAAATTGTTTACGTAATATATTATCTGAAAGTCAGTGATTTCGAAGTCATTGGAAAATCAAAGGGGGACGTGAAAAAAATACTCGATCGCTATATTTCAACACAGTTAACTAGTTGAATCTATTAAAACTTATATTTTAGGTCATGAAAAAAAAGAGAGAATCGTCCTAGATTTCAGAAAAAACGTAACCGTAGTGTTGTGTCTTTTGAGGACGAATGGTTCAAATTAAAAATGTTATCTTCCAGGTCCTTCGCTAAGCAGCTTTTCCGAACTTGGTCTACTCATCCTGAGTTCGGAGGAATCATTTTAGAAGCTATTCCAGCGAACATCATGCGGCAGATTAGTAAAACACTTTCGTCGCTCCGTGCCTAGTCTTATCATCAACAGCTAGCGGGTCCTAAATGATTCTGCATGGCCTTACTGTTTTCTTACGATAACACAACGAATCCAAAGTCACTGTGAACAATGAGGCAATGGCAGTAATAACACCGCCGGTATCGACTCCTGGAACTTTCTGCCCAGTTTACGTACACAGTCCGATTTTGCCACTGAAGTGCCCAAGATTATTTTATATTTTTTTACTGGCATCTTTAGACGGTTTGGTTTCTCTTTGTTTCAACTAAGCATTTCGGAGTGATTGAGTATTTAAGCATCTTTCACTCATTTTGCTGATTTCACTATCCATAATCTAATGTGATAGTGGCTCTACATCCAAACCGATCCGCATGGTTGCTTAATAAGCTAAATCTTGGGGGTGTCACTAGATCTAGTACGGAACTGATGAATGCTAAATGCTGAGATCGAATGGTTTTGTCATTCCTTACAAAATGTAGATTGTGATTTGTGTCCAATACGTTTTCCATTAGAAGTTACCGTAGTTTCATTTCACCTATTTCTTCCTTGTCTACCAGAAGTTAAATCTTGGCGGCATTTTAAAACTGAAGTGTAGAAGAAAAGTGGGCGAATGAATGTCATTCATACTTTATTTTACACTTTATAAGCTTCATTAAGTCCAAAATGTGAGAAGGGGGTCACCACTTCCAGTCATAGAAAAGGTACGCTAACGGGTACCTAATAACGAAAGCCAGACCGCTGCTGAGGACCTGAAAGTTTCAATAAGTATTTAAAACAGGATACTTACCACTCAGGCTCGCTAAAAGTTTAGTAAAGCTTGTAAGTACTCTGTTGACAATTTAGACGAAATATTTTCGGAGGGAATGGTGATTATGAGGAAAAGAAAATTAGTTAAATATCCCCAGTAACACCTACATACTGTATGCACCTAGGGCACGTAGGCTGATCTAATGCCTAGCACACACCTTCATTTTCCAGCAGAACATTATTTTAGTTCTAAATATTTAGATCCCCAATTAAAGCGCAAGATCAGGCTCGTGTCTCTTAAGTCAGTGCGTCCATTATGGATAAAGTACCCCCCAGTGCGTACCTGAATGACTAGAAGGCGCCTCGCAAGGGAGGCCTCGTGTAGCGGTCCAGACCAAGACAGCACCAAGTTGATGATTGTCATGTTATTCAGCGTGACTTGATCCGATGTTTCCTTCAGGCTGAGGAGCCGCACAGTGCTGAGCAAGTGTAGGATGGGCAGCACACAGGGGAGCAGCTCACTCTTTGCCACCACTACTGTGCTCATTTCTAATAACCCTGAGTCTGGATTCAGTCTGAAAAGTGGCCGTAAGGGTAATTGCACAAATGCCACCAGAATGACTAGTTATCATTATTACCTTTTTCAGAGGAAAATGTTGGATATTGATTTGTTCTGAAACATAAGTAATAGGTACTCAGGATGTCTTTTTAACGTAAGACATGTTGTGATTTTACGACCAAGTCATTTTTGACCAATTTTTTATACAAAAATAATCGACTATAATATACAACAAATTACACCAGTTTCTGCCGTAAAAAAAGGATACCTATTAACTTCAGAACAAAATAATTATCCAAAAGTTTCCTCAGCAAAAAGTCAACAAGCAGCAGCTGATATGATTCTAATATGCCGCACACAGAAACCTGGCATCATGCAACTTCTCAATTTGAGGGTGGCTAAGTAGGAGATAGGCACCTGCCATCATGCAACTTCTCAATTTGAGGGTGGCTAAGTAGGAGATAGGTATGTACCTGGGCATTCGATGCCTCGGGCAAGGGATCACCCTGAAGAGCTGTGGTACGGAATACAGGAAGTTGAAAACTTGAGGAATGAAGAACAGAAGCATCGTCTTGCTAAAATGGCCCAGGATTCCCACCACTGCGAATGTCATGCCCGAAAAATAGCAGAACGTATCTCCAACGAACACCTTTGCTGGGTACCTGAAAAAAGGGTAGGTATTAATAAGATAGCTTTAGCAACAAGTTAAAATTCAGACTTTTAATTTTTCGCTAAGTATACACGAAGTACGAAAGTTAGTACAAAGTCGGACAGAAGATCGAGTCAAAAAAAATGTCTTCTGTGCCAATACAGTTTGACTGATTTAAATGAAATTTTATGTGTACCTACCTAGATTGTTTGGGCACGAGATGGGCGTAGAATTATCGGCAACTGTTAATAGGGGGGAGGGGGTGGGTCGTAGATTCACATCAATCCCCCCCGGCCTTGTCAATTCGAGCCGTAGGTAAGTACCTACTTTTGAAAACATTGTACTTAGGTAGGTAGGTATAATTTTCGACCATCGGCATTATCATACATTTCATTCGATAAAGCACAGTGCTTTAATGAATAAAGTTTTTCTAAGTCTTACCTACCTTCAATATTGGGCATGATTTCGACCTTATGTACCTACCTACCTATAGGTCACGAAAAGGAGAGATGGACCCTACGTTGGACTCAGAACCTTCTTGGTTCGTCACTGAATGTAGGAGAGGGTGAATGATAGCAGTGCGAGCCCCAGACAGGTAAGTAGTATGGGGGGGGGGGGGGGGGGGGGGGGGAGTCAGCTGACTAGTGAGTCAGCACAGGGCAAGGAAAGGCTGTGCGCAGGCCGCGCCCTACAGCCCACACGCACATTCCAAAACTCGACAAGTCGAGCCGTCGACACCCCTGAAACCGCTCTTTATCCCATGTAAAAGGAGTACCTAACGGTAACGGTCGTCTCTCCAAAGTAACGAACAAGAAGATTCATTAGGAAAGTCTGCTAGACCAAATATTACACTATTTTTTGAATCACCCTCTATTAGTGTTAGCGTGAAAAAATTACCATTCAGTCAGACAGATATAGGTACTTTGCTACAGATCTTATAATAATAAAAAAAACTGCCAATTGACGTAATCATAATATATAAATTTATTCTGTGGCACTGTGGCTGAAATTGAAATGGCTGGACAAAGTAAGGTATGAACGGTTAAGGGCCACCATACATTCTCGACGAACTCCACCAAAACCACTGTGCGAAAGTAAATATTCGATAAAACTAATGTTTACATTTTAGTACAGCCGGAGACTGGTAATTGCAATCTCGTAATGGTTGTGTCTACTCTAAAAGCTAAACATAGTGTGCTATTCGAACGCGAAACCAACGAGTGAAAGTAGGACACTATGTTTAGCTTTTACAGGAGAAAAAGTAGAGAAATGGTGTTGCAATTACCCACTTCCGTAAGTGAAATAAAAATTGTCAACATGTAACATGGCGGCGGTAAATATTACAAACATTTATCAAGCTTTTCTACTAAATGTGACAATAAAATCATACTGTTTTAGTCCGAAGCATTACAAAAAAATATTTCGCGTGAGGTAGTGTTGTGTTTTCGCGATCTGTCAAAAAAACATGTGGACTGGTAGTTGACTGTTTAAAATCGCTCCTGTGAGCTTATTACTCCATTTCATGCAAAAATACAACACTACCTCACGACAAAGAGTCTCAGGTTTACATCCCCCAATAAACACTTTTCACTCGCCCTGTAACTTCGGAGTAGGGCTTGAAGTACGTAGCATTGCGAACCAAATACGTGTATTCCACCTTAAGGATTGGGAAGATAGATGGTCGAGAAGGGGATTCCCCGTTGAAGTCCGCTTCGGGAGGTGGTTGAATGGGAGATAACTCGTTTCGCCTTTGAACTTCTATTATTTTAGTTTCTATCACCAAGAGCAAGGGCGTGAAGACTCCTATGATTCATTGTTTTATAGCAAACGACATGTCTCCAGGTGAGATTGAATATTTTCAGTATTATTTAAATACTCGGTAGCCTATGGTACGACGATGAATTATTTAAGAAAGGCAGCGATGTGGAAGATATGTGTTTGGTATTAGCCCAGATGAGGTTAAGTTTCTACCTCCCGGGGACGAAACTGTAGGGTGTTAAGGTAGTACAGGCAGGGTTTTGGGACATGATTTCAACTGTCACTCTGTGCAGTGTCAAAAAAAACTCTGCTACTGTTTACTCAGTCTACTCAGTCAACATAACGTGACGATTAGACAGTTTATTTTATCTCTGGATTAGACCGAGACAGACAGAAATACTTATATAGAGACTCGCGTTTTTGTTGCAGATAGGTAGGTAGGTACGTTACAAAAAGGTTTTTCTGAATACCTACCAACGTCCAGCGGGGTGTCATTATCCTTACTGGCCAAGTATTAGCAGGTCACACATTCTTAATGTAAGATCGAGATGAGTTAGCTTAACTTTCGAATCCCAAACGTCTATTCACATTGGGTAGTATTAGGGTGAAACTCCCCCTTTCCGGAAAGGTTCCAGTTTTCTGATTTGATGTTTTTCTGTCCAGGAGCTGAAATGCGGTGAGACATGCAGCACAAGTGCGAAATCCGGGTGCTGCTGCTGAGTGTGTTTCTACTATGTCAGCTGGTAGTGGTAGCTCTGTACATTTGGGGCGGAACGTCGCGCAGTGTGCCAGCGAGGTTTCTCTACAGTCAGTCTGCTAAGAGAGCTCTCCCATCTCACTGGGATGCTGATGTCCATGCGGTCCTTCTACCCACTCGGCCTGTTGATGAGCACTTTGTTCTCCTCAACGATTCGTCGTGTTTTCGGGAAGGCACTGATTTTCGGTAAAGGAATCCTATATTTACCTTCCACATGTTTTTAGTTAATGATTCAGATGATACAGTTTTACTTCTTCTGTTGTTCTGTTAAGCATGAAGACGTTAATTTCAGCAGAGAAAGAGGACTGTGGCCAAGAGTCCAGAGTCCTGACTCTTAACCACTGCCACTTCACAAAACGTCCTTCCAAACACGTTTGTACTCGTGACGCCCCCGCTATTAAATCAAATGTGGGTGCAGTACATGTAGATATTACTGATTACTGTCATATTTTCTACACCATAAATGATTTCGCGATAACTTGCTCTGAGACTCATGCAGAAGTTTATGATGCCGATTTATCCAAATTTTTTAGCCGGACGGCCCAAGGAGGGAAGTGCGAGTGCCTCCCAGGTCACCACGGCAATGACTGCAGCCTTCCTGAGGTTATTTGGCGCGCATTCATCGCGTCAAGGCGAGGCGCAGTCATCACACGTCGCTCAGGCTTTCAGCGCCGCATACTGCTGCTCAGCGAAGGCGAGTCCGCCACGCATCAGGCTACGCAGCTGCAAGAGCTGAGGAACGTGGTCGACTTATTTATCGTCCCCAACGTACATGACAGCAAGCTCCTCAAGGTGAAATGAAAAAAAAAAAAAAAAAAAACCTTTCCTGTAATGAATTGACAGTGACAATGTGGGTCAATATTAAAGACCCTCGTACCTGTTAGTAGCACTTCAAAAGCGGAGAAATACTTAGTGTCCAAAGCTGATTATACCGGGTATAACAATAATCCGATCAACAGAAAATTTTCCAATGCCGGAATTCGAACCCAGAACCTCAATCATACTAGTCTGATCTCAAGGCCTCAAACCAAGGGTTTTCTATTATTTCAGGGTTTGGAGGGCAAAATAGTTGTGGGCCGGTCCTGGCGGTCCGCGGTGCGTAACTTACAGGAGGATGACTTGGTGCTGCACGTGCCGGCGCACGTAGTCCCTCTTCCTGCTGCCCTCCTCTTTTTCAAACTTTTCGATGGCTTTCCGTCCCCCATACGCTTCCGGCTCAAATGGAATGTCTACGGCTATTTCTACCAACATCCCAATCGAACGAGACTCTACCCAGAGGGAGAGGCAGCTCTCACCGTTGGAGACCTCAACCATTACGGTGGCTGGTTTTGCGAGCTGTGCGCCGATGAACTGAATGCAACCCTCCAGGACGCTGTGGGTGATGGGCTATACACTGACCAGCGCACCCTTCTCCTCCACGCGCACGCTTCCCAGCCTTATTTTGCCCCTCAATTTTTAATCAACAACTCCTGGCAGTTCGACTCACTCCTTACCAATTTTTACAATAAATTGGATTACAATTAATGAAATAGATCCCAGAAATGTTTTAACAATTTCAATAACTGTGCTGACTTATTCATTAGTTTTTAGCGTTTGTAATATTTAAGGAATGAACAAATCCGATTTTCATCCTACGCCGAACGTATCATTTTGAAGGAAAGTGATTCTGTGATGATTTTATGGCTTTAGGTAAAAGAACCTATGACCACGCATTCTTCTGGTTCCAGAACTTTGGATAAGATGTCTCCTCAATCAAGATATCAAAGACTGATTAAAGTGGCGAGCTTCACCTTTTCATGCTTGTGAATCTATTGTAGCAAATGTGAAAAAATTAAATAAAAAAAAAAAATACTAACGTGATACTTCCCTACACCTTTTGATTGTATTTATTACCATGGCCATGGCTCAGGATTATTTGACTGTTGGTGTCTTAGACTTAGACCATTCCTTATATAAGTGCAAGCAGTGCAAGTAAATAATGGCACTTACCAGTTAAGACGAAGCAAAGCAGAAGAAACTGCGATGTATGGCAGAATAAACGTAAGAGAAAACAGATGGTTGTGGGCGTTCTCTCCAGTTATTTCTAGGAGATTGAAGATGGCTATTGCGGCGGCTATGATAACTGACTGGCCAGCCTCGAGACCGTTCACTCCGGCCATTATGTTGATGGCATTGGTACAAAATACAGCCAACATCCCCATGTATACGTAATACAGGAACCCTGAAAGCAGGTACCCATTATTGCATATTTTTAAAAATTGATAAAAAAAAAAATCAACAACCCGTGAAGGACTGCAACACCTGTAGTATCTGGATCACCACTTATTTTAAAAATTTATATCCCCTTCGAGTGGAGTTTAGTTGTAGGTATTCTAGGAGGTAGACAAACTTTCCATCACACATACCTACAGTAAGAATTACCGAAATATTTATAGACTGGATAAAGTACAGATAATTCATCAGGTCTCCAGAAATGCATAGAATTAAATTTTTATGTCGTTAATACAAACCTAAATTAACAGAGGGTCCAAAGAGATGTCGAAAGGGCAGAGGCACCACCACAGTGGTAGAGTTGAATGTGACATAGTACACCATGAGTAATGGTAAGGAAGCGACGGTCGGTAACCAAATCTTGTGTCTCCACCGTAAATCCAGAACGTCGTCCGCAAATCCAAGAAGCAGCATACAGCAAATTGACAACAACGCCGACAGTGACTCTACAAACTAAACACAACACTATTGTGAATAACAGGGTGGGCCACTACCTAAGAGGTTCTTTTACCTGAATGTGAAGAAGGCTCACTTGAGTAGAACTTACAGCTTGCAGGGTACCTACTGGAAGGGTCTAGGTACAAGTCATTCATTTGAAACGAGAAAACCTTCAGAATTTCCAGACGTGAGACTACAACAGGTATCAATTCGGCGGCGCGGCTTTTTAACGCACTGTGTTTATTATAGTAGGTACTGAACGCTTACCTCTTTATACAGAAAATGTTCATCTCCAATTATTAAACTGCTGAGCGGAACTGGTATGAACAGGAACATGAAGATCAAATATACACAGCCGCAAACAACTCCCATAGCTTCTGGGCTGGAAAATAACCCAATAAACACATGAAGATCCACTATAATTATTTATTATTATTTTCGTTCGCCCAAAATTATTATTACTTTTTTTAACTTTCCCTTGGCTGAAAGAAAAGGCTCCAGATTTTGACTAGACCTTTCTTTCTTTCTAGGCTTTTAGAGAACTGTGGAAGAAAATGAGGTAGAGCTAAAAAAAATCACGGGGAAATCGGGAAATCTAGGTACGTTGGCTGTTCGCTAATGGCTAAGGCTGTCTTGGCGAAATTTGGAAGGATTTATAAGGGAAAAGGTAAAAAATTATTCGGCGCTTTTAATTTTAACTTAATGGGCGGCAAAATTGCATAGTTAGCTGCTGCCAAACTTTACGCACATTCGACAAATTTTGTCAGTATGGAAATGAAACTTACATCTTATCTCGAGTTACTTTGTTCACGTCAACACCAAATATTTTAGCATTTAGAAACATGTCATAGAACTTTGGTATCAAATTAAACGTAAAGAAATGGCTAACAACGGAAGATACTAAATTAATTAACAAATAGTACATAAAATGCATTTTTTGTTCAAATAAACTTTAAAACAGAAATCAAGAGACCGCTCGCAAGCAACGTTGTAAACATAAACAAACCAGGTGACAAGCAGACAACATTTGAGGAATGTTTTCATGTTTTCTGCTTATTTTAAAAGAGAACAAAAATTTTAACAAAAATTATATACAATTTTTAATTTTAAACTTTAAAATAATTTATATCAAATTCATCATATACTTTCAAAATGGCAAAAACATATTTTAAAAATATTTTGGCTTTGTTTTGTTGGTGCACTTGTCAAGTAACTATGGCAACTTGGCCGGCGTCACTGCGAAAGCGCATGCGTGACCTTCAGTTGTACCCAAGGAGGCTGGGCATGTTTTGATCTGATGTCCAGGGTGAGTTCGTCTGCCCAGTCGTCAGGATGAGCAAGCCGCAGTCAGATAGTGACAAGAGGAAGCAGATCAGCGTGCGCGGCATTGCGGGCGTTGAAAATGTCTCCGAGGTGACCAAGACGTTCAACCGGCACCTCCACTACACCCTCGTCAAGGACAGGAACGTAGCCACCCCCAGAGACTACTACATCGCCCTCGCCCACACGGTCAAGGACCACCTTGTTTCAAGATGGATCCGAACACAGCAATATTATTACGAGAAAGATCCCAAGGTTAGTGACCGCTTTCTTGCCAGCGGACATTGGCATTGACCCGAGTCTAAATTCATATTGGTTGATTGGTTGCTTTGTTATTGCCCACGTTTGAGTGAAATGGTCTCTTTGGTTTAGTTACTCTGTAAGATCAGGCACGAACTGAAGGTTGAAATAAAATTGACGACCATAAAGAACTCAAAACTAAACAATTTTAGTAGGTAGGGACCTACCTTGCCTACTTTATGCTCACACAAATAAAAACTGTGCCCACATAAATAACAAATAACACTGTCTATACATATTAAAAAATACCTAGGTACATTTTCCTAGGCACCTGATAGGTTACCATCTTCTTCTTTAACTGCCTAGTCACCCAGACATAAAAGCTGTTCCCATATCTGGCTGAGGTCCTTCTTATCTATCTGCTGAATGATTAACTTGTAGCTTTACATTGCGGTAGAACATTTGGTATTTATACTATACTGGGCTGTCTAGGTACTTTCAGGTCGAATGCAGGTATATGGGCGAAGACTAGGGATTGCGTGACAGGGGGAAGTGGAACATTGATATGGAGTTTTATACCGCCAAATCGCCTAACTACCTACCTACCGCCTTTTTGGTAATGGTAACTAACGTTGTTGTTTTCTATTTGTTGGTTGAATAAAAGTTCTGTTGAGTTTGACCCCATTGTCATAGTAATCAAATAGGTACTTCGGGCCGTCAGATACAGTGAGGTCATCGGTCATCATGTTATTGACTTCAGCTATTGATTCGAGGCACAGCAGGTCAAGCCCCAAGTGATAACTTTCGTACTCCAACTTTTATCCTTAAAAATTATCTTCTTTGAAATGTGAAGGACTAATAGTCGACCTAGTGCATGCTACAAATAGGTAAAAATTGTTTATCTCCCATCGCGGCGACCTTTTCGCAAATAACTCACATTTCCTCCAAAGACCTTGAACTAAGTCGCATTCTGGACCCCTCGCAGCTTCTGCATGCATTGAAATGTCAATGTCTTATCATCATCATTTGGAAAGTAGTAGAGATTTCAATTTGAAACCCTAAGATAGGCCGCGTGCTTGTAATGTTCCGCTATGGCTGAGGGCCAAGCCACGATCAAAGGTTATCTCCGCGACTTGGTAACGGATTCAGTGCATAAGTTAGTGAAGTAGGTTTCATCCCAAATTTTTATAGGGAGCTATGTTAAATTTTGAATCAAAGTTTTGGTGGCATTTCTTTCGGGATCTCACTTCATCACTCAGCGATGGTTCTGAAATAGCTTTCTCAAGTCAGAAAACTGTGCTGCATTTCGTCCTAAGCACTTTATGATATTTGTTTTTAGAAATTGTGGTGATTCACAAACTCGGATCTTAGTTGAGTAGAATGAACTTCCCAATTGGACCGCGAACACGCGGCATGGGAGTGGGTTACGTTATGGAATGATTAGCAGATTGCATTCGGCCACCGACAGCCCGTTGCGTAACGATGGCCCCTTTGCTGTGTACACACCATCAGTGTTTTCGATTCACCTACATATCCTACATGCAGCATTGTTGTACATTCACAGATCGTGCATAGGGAATTTTTCAATAGATAATCTGACACGTAGGGTGTTAACTTTAGGAAAAGTTTTTTCTGTGATGTGACGTTTTACCCAATAAGTGGGGCACTCTACCCCAGGTGTAAATCGGACAATGATTAATTGTCATAGTGATTCAAGTAAGTATTTTCGAGGAGCATTGACCCTTCGATGTGGGAACCAATTCTCCCGTGCCCTGCTCATCACTGCCCTGCAGTATAAAAACTGCTTATGCAAAAGAATACAAGTTTGTGAGGTAATTGCATAATCAGAATTTTACAGTTATTCAGGGAAGGGTAAGCACTTATGGTGATGTTCTAATTCTAGAGAGTTTACTACCTCTCACTGGAGTACTACATGGGGCGCTCCCTGCAGAACACCATGATCAACCTCGGCATCGAGACTGCTTGCGATGAGGCCATGTATCAGGTAGAATATCGTCGTTCTTTCCCCCTAAAGTATCGATTTTGCTAATATTTAAAGTCGAAACCCAGTGTGTGGCTTGTGGGTGTGTACTGATTTAGGTAAGCACCTACCTGATCGTAGGGAATATGTACAAGAGCACGGCAAAGTAAAACATTGAAAAATCATATAATTGGTATACCACTAATTTAATTTGTGTTAGAAATCCATAGCTTCCTTCTACGAAAGATTTGCCATGTTTTTAGTCCTTTGTATTTACAACCTTTGCTGATTGATTTTATTTTTAACAAACGTTCAAATCACGGCTGTCTACATATTTAACTGATACTGGCATCTTTGTAGTTGGGGTTGGACATTGAAGAGCTGGAAGAACTGGAAGAAGACGCTGGACTGGGTAACGGCGGTCTGGGGCGGCTGGCTGCTTGCTTCTTGGACTCCATGGCCACCCTGGGACTCGCTGCCTATGGTTACGGTATCCGTTATGAGTACGGTATCTTCGCCCAGAAAATCCGTAATGGTGAACAGGTGAGACATTTTTAGGGAGTACCCTTGTAAGGTTGATATACGGAAACAAATGTTTATTTTGGGAACCCAAGTGTAAGGTGTAAGGTGGTTTCTATTTTACACTGTTTGCTAGTAAAAGTACTCGTATGTTTGGGGTGCATAATCGACCACTATTACTTGTGTAACTGCAAAAAACAAAAAGAACACATATCTTGTAATTTAGAAGTTTCAAGTCACTTGTATGAAGTGTGCTCTTGAGAAGTTTAATTATAATGAGTAAAGTGTAACACTGCTCGTGATTGCTTATGTTGTTTCGCTTTCCCAGCAACAAGGAAACATTAAGTACCTGCTTATTGCAAGATGGAAACGGAAGATTTGTTTCGTGTTTGCAGAGTGAAGAACCTGACGACTGGCTGCGTTTCGGGAACCCTTGGGAGAAGGCTCGACCTGAGTTCATGATCCCCGTCAATTTCTATGGTCGTGTTGTCGATGGACCTAACGGTGGTAGGAAGTGGGTGGACACTCAGGTATTTACTGAAATGACACTTGTCACATATCACAGGCGCCAACCTAAATCAGGGAATCTTAAACACAAAAGCCATCTCATGCTATCGTCGACACGCATAAGCCTGGAAAACTGAGAAGCCTTACCAACTGAAGTGACGTGCATGCCTGGGCCCTCCAGGAGATTTTCAACTACAGCTATCTATTGCTAAATTTCAATTTTAGTGGTCAGTAGGAGGATATTTACAAAAAATGCTTCAACTGATTGATTTTTTCTTTCATGTTCCTGCTGCCAGGAAATAGGGATAGGTATTTCTGCTGCTGGTGAGTATCTGTTGACAGGGTAGGAAAGCAAACTGAGTATATGATGATACTGACATTCGTTAAATAATGCAGGTAGTGTTCGCCATGCCTTACGACAATCCCATCCCTGGCTACAGGAACAACGTAGTCAACACTCTACGGCTGTGGTCTGCTAAGAGTCCTGTGGGCTTCAATCTTAAGTTCTGTAAGTTCGCAGTCAGAGTCATTTTTAAAACTGATTTGGCGCATGTTGGAATTGGTACCCTTATATGCCTGTGGATTTCGACTATCGATTCTGTACTTCCAGTCTTTCCCAAATCTCTCGAGTTACTTAGTCCTTGGTTCCTTCATTTTTACCAAAATATTTCGGATTCGGTATTGGGCATTCCACTCAAGTCACTGGGTCTAAATAAATTCAAAGAAACAAATAGTTCGTAGTCTGGAAAAAAAACATTACCTATACCTATTAAATATTTAGTTTGCACGGACGGAAATGTATTTTTAAGATTTCGAATTTGACTTACTTTAGTGGTGGATTGGTTTCAGTCAATGATGGTGACTATATCCAGGCTGTGATCGACCGAAACATCGCTGAGAACATCACTCGCGTTTTGTATCCCAATGACAACTTCTTCCAGGGAAAGGAACTCCGCCTCAAGCAGGAGTACTTCATGTGCGCTGCCACTCTTCAGGTTCCTAAAAAATTTAATAGAAATATAAAACATCACTTACCTACTTACACACAAGGAACTGTTTGATGCCCACTAAAGTGAATTCTGTTCTACTTTTCTAAGCTGTAGAAACGTTTTAAGATTTATGACTGTAGTCTTTGGAAACGCTTTGTCTATGAAATATTTTCAGAAGCCTATTGTGCCCATGACGGTCGTAACAAAAGTTTCTGGTATCCTTTAGGTGTAGTTGCCACTATGCCACTGTGAAATAGTTTTAGAATTTTGTTATTATTTTTTAAAGGACATTATTCGACGTTACAAAGCGTCCAAGTTCGGGTCTCGAGAGGCTGTCCGGACTTCATTTGACTCGTTCCCAGACAAGGTCGCCATCCAGCTCAACGATACTCATCCGTCCTTCGCCATCCCCGAACTCATGCGTATTCTCGTTGATGTCGAAGGTCTTCCATGGGATGAGGTAAATCTTTACAAAATGCAGTGATGTCAGGCTCACACATTTTTGGATTATTTCTGTCGCTACCAGACCGAAAATAGAAATATTTCGAAGGTTTGAAATAATTTATAGATTATTATCTCGAAAGTACCTAGGTACCTAGTACCTAACTGACCTGTTGCAGCTAAATGTGAATTATTTACAGCGTCAGAAATTTATAACTGTTTGTTGTATTACAACAAACCAAATTACGCTAACTTCATTCATTCAAATGTCTATGAAGACAGAGTAAAGCTGTGCCATGTTGAGACTTTCCACTTTTACTTTGACACTGCAGGGTACGTAGGTACTCCGTACTTCGTATTCGTATTGCAAAAGAGTGATGTAAAATCAATTTCTTCCCTTTACTTTACTATTATTTTCTTTGCTATCACTCTTCTCCAGTTGTCACTGTATACCCACATGACTACCAGTCTTATGATAATTTATGTTTGCCAGGCTTGGGACGTTGTTGTGCGTACTTGCGCGTACACGAACCACACTGTGCTGCCCGAGGCGCTGGAGCGGTGGACGTGCTCGATGCTCAGTTCCATCCTACCCCGCCATCTCGAGATCATATACATGATTAATCACAACCATCTCCAGGTAAGTTATATAATTGTCTTCGATAAATGAGTGACTTATATACTATATACAGTATTTCCAAGTCCAAGTCTCTACTTTCAGCCCTATTTGTAGTTGGATGTCTCCTCTCCAGAACCTGTAGAATAATTGCCGTGTTTACTGTAGAGTTGGCAGAGATTCTCGTATAGGTAGGTTACCGGATTGAACAGTATTTAAAATTACATGCCTGTTGTTCTTTATAGAATGTTGCTGCCAAGTTCCCTGGTGACGCAGACCGTTTGAAGCGGATGTCCCTTATTGAAGAGGAGGGTGAGAAGCGCGTCAACATGGCCCACGTGTCCATCGTCGGCTCCCATGCAGTGAACGGCGTCGCCAGGATCCACTCCGAAATCATCAAAAGGGATCTGTGAGTATTTTAACCTTTGCGATGATTATATGGATTTCGATCGAGGCCGCTTAGCCTAGCGAGCAGTAGCGCAGTGTGATCTAGAGATTTTTCTTCTCACTGATTCTTAGATATATTTTACATTGTTTTTGTTCTCCGAGGTCAGTTTCCCCTTTCTGTTAGTATTGGTGTTAAATGTTCAGCATTGTGTGCCTCTCAGTGGCCAAGTTGTCAAGGGGTCCGCTTTTTGTCCTGAGAGGTCCGGGTTCGAATCCCGGCGGAACGGAAAAATTTTCCTCTTCCGACATGGAACCTAAACTGGCTTCGGCCCAATCATATTCGGCTTCGGCCACTTCGTCTTCGGCTTCGGCCAAAAAAACATCTTACAAACCAACTCATCGGCGCATATGTTCTCTCTTCGATGGGTGACCCTTGAAAAAGCATTGTTTGTTGGTTTATGTTATTCTTCCCGGCTCTATTAGACTCGTACAGAGTCGTTGCTACCAGAATTTCCCCCTCTTCTTGATGCGTGTTCGCAGTTCCAGAAGGGGAAAAGACGGAAAGGATAGGGAAGTAAACTCTCTAGGACTTCCCTTTTACCATCAGAATCTCGTCGTTTTCAGGTTCAAGGACTTCTACGAATTTACTCCTGAAAAGTTCCAAAATAAGACAAACGGGATCACGCCGCGCCGGTGGCTGCTGCTTTGCAACCCGTCACTAGCCGATGTGATTGCGGAAAAGATTGGGGATGAGTGGCCAGTCCATCTAGACCAGCTGCGAAACCTCGCTGCCTACGCCAAGGACCCGTCCTTCCAGCGCGACGTGCAAGCTGTCAAGCAGGAAAACAAGCTCAAGCTCGCCACCCTACTTGAAAAGCAATACGCTGTCAAAATCAACCCTTCCAGCATGTTTGACATCCAGGTCGGTTTCGTGCATCGTTCCAAAGAAACTGTCGGATTTTTTTTTTTCTGAAATATTTGAACCTAGGTGGTTTAGGAATTTTTAAATTGTAATAATAGGTATATTGTAAGAACTGAGTGATTTCTCATTTTTTTTTACTTATTTTATTTCTTTTTTATCGTTTCGTTTGAAAAAAAATCAACAGTTTCCATTTCCCAGGAAGATGTCATTATGCATAATATGGGACACCCTTTCAGTGCGCAATGTTTCACCTCTGTGAGCCCCTTACTTCACTTGCAGGTCTTGGTTCTTAATGTGTATGGATTTTCTCCCCTACCCAATACCCTTTGTGATGTTCCTCATCTGATGTCATTTCTACGCTGGTCATGTTTATCTCGTACTTAGTTATTTTGTGTGTATTATTAGTTAATTACAGTTAAATTGCCGAAGGTAAAATTTGAGCTAATCCAAATGACGCCATTGGCATCGGTGGAGTGGCTACTGCAATATTGGCCGCTTCGGAAATAGTCACTGTGATAATCTTTTGTTCTCATAATAATGATACTTAAACAGGACTGAGGATCAGCGGATGCTGGAAATATATCCCGGGCCGTTGAACGGTAAGCCTGATACATTTTCTTATTGCAGGTGAAAAGAATCCACGAGTATAAACGTCAGTTACTGAACTGTCTGCACATCATCACTCTCTACAACCGAATCAAGAAGGATCCCAACTTGGACGTCCCACCAAGAACAGTCATGATTGGCGGAAAGGTTTGTTATATTATTCAACCGCAACTCAGCAGTACCTACCTGTTGATTTAATGCAAAATTGTTGACGTTAATGGTAAATAAGAAGTAAAAGTGGCACCAGAATGATTTTTAATGTCCATATTCTGAGGAGCTGTTGCATATTTATTTGTGCTGAAATCGAGAATATATTTTGAACGTGAGAGACCAGTTGACATGTGAATGTACGGTCGAGTAGGCGATCTTTTAACGCCCCGCTTTAAAATTTTCTGTTATAATTTGTAGGAATTTTTTCGCTTGCGTGACTGTGCTAGTAATTTTTGACAAAATTTTCGTAGATCATTAAATTATGCAGATCGAACATAAATATTTTATGTAATAAAGTATATTATAAGGTAAAACAAATGCGAAATATGACGGATAAAGCACAGTAGCAGTCAATATGAGTTAAAATTATCCATGACTTTTCACAGGCTGCTCCTGGATACTACACCGCGAAGCAGATTATCAAGCTGATCTGTTACGTGGGAGCCGTTGTCAACAACGACCCTGTCGTGGGGGACAAACTGAAGGTCATCTACCTGGAGAACTACCGGGTCACATTGGCTGAAAAGATCATTCCCGCTGCCGACCTGAGCGAGCAGATCTCTACTGCCGGCACAGAGGCATCCGGTACCAGCAACATGAAGTTCATGGTAGGTGTTTCCTTACAGTTGTCATTGGGAGAAACAGTCTCTCAGCTCACTCAGTGTGCACACAGTAAGTGCACTCGCATATTTTGACACTCCTTTGTTAAATTTTGTTTTTTCCCCAAAATTAAAACTAAATATTGGGATTCCTTAAAATCCACTGTCTGTCCTTGAAATAGCGGTGTCGAGTAATTTGGGTACCTACTAGCACTTAACTCTACTCTCTCTTTATTCTAATTCTATGTACATTACGGAGCAAACACTAAAAAACTGCACATTTTCCTGTTTTTTCCAACAAATAATATGTCTGGTCTTACAGTTGAATGGGGCTCTCACAATCGGCACTATGGATGGAGCTAACGTCGAAATGGCGGAAGAGATGGGTGAAGACAATATTTTCATCTTCGGGATGCGTGTGGACGACGTTGAAGCCCTCAAGGTTAGAAATTTTGCTTTTGCAAAAGACGACTGGTTCCTTGTACCTACTTCCGCTTGGAATTTTTTTTTTTTTTGAAGCGCTGTAGCTGTTACTCTTGCCTTATCGGCCTATTTGGAGTGATGGTTACCGGAAAACAGCTTTAGACAATAGTGGATGTGATTGCTTTCACTCAGTGATTTTCAGCGATTTTCAGCATGAAAATCAGTTAGTAGGTTTCTAGGTTGGATTCAAATTATTTCATATCCAGCAATATTTACTGTGCTTTGCAGGCGCAAGGGTATGACGCGTACAAATATTACAACTCGTTACCCGAACTGAAGCAATGCATCGATCAAATTCAAAGCGGCTTCTTCAGCCCTGACAACCCTGACCAGTTCCGCGACCTCACGGACATCCTGCTCAAGTATGACCGCTTCCTCACCCTCGCTGACTATGAGGACTACATCAAGTGCCAAGACCGCGTCGGGCAAACCTATTTGGTATGTTAGTAATTATACTTACCCGTTCATCCTGTCCTTGTCCATGTCCTTTTTTATGGTCTATTTAAAAAAAAGAAACTGTTGGATATTAATTTTTCCTGGACTTTTTAACATCAGAAACTAGGAGGTAAGAAAGTTGCTATTTACGAAATTGTTATTTCAAGAAATTTGTCAAAAGATTCGATCCTAAAATCACAACTATGTGCTTTCTGACGTTACGATTTCGGATAACTTACTTTCTTGTTTTAAACCGTAGGACCAGAAAAAATGGACCGAAATGGCAATTCATAACATCGCTTCGTCTGGAAAGTTTTCGTCAGACCGAACAATCGAAGAGTATGGGCGAGACATCTGGGGTGTTCAGCCCAACTACGAGCGCTTACCGGCCCCTAATGAACCCCGTGAATGAGTCTGTAAGTACCTCAATTACCACTCCTAACATAGATGGCTCAGCAACAATCCATGTTGTTCCCCCTCCCCTTTTTTATGGGCACATGATCCAGTTCTTGGTTTATGGTTTCCCGTTTTAAATTCCTCTAAACCGAGCTAGGTAGTACCTATGCAACCTGAGAGGAGTAAATCGAAAGTCAAGGAATTTAAAGATAAGAAAACTGATCAAATACGTCATATTATGTTCGAATTTTTTTAAACTGCCACCTCTGTTCTTACCCTCTATATTTTCCATCCTGGCTGCTGTCAACGCAATCTCTGACCCAGGCCCGTATCCAGAAAGCGGTCATGGGGGGGGGGGTTAGGGTCATGGGGGGGGGGGGGTTTCGCCTATATTTTTTTGCTTCATGTTGGCACTACCATGTTAATTTTCCGTTCATGGGGGTTTAACCCCCTAACCCCCCCCCCCCCCCCCCCCCGTGGATACGGCTACGCTCTGACCCTGATTGACACTGAACATGCTTATCGAGGCCTTTTTTAACGATCGGGTTTTCAGCCGATTCCTTGCTCCCATCACTCAGCGCTGAAACTAGGCACTTACATAAAAGTACCTATATTTGTTTTTCACGAATGTTCTGAAAGGCCACGTCGCAAATGTTATAAATGTATATTGTTATATTTGTTTGCAGATTAGCGTGCCATAGAATGATCCACCAAGGTCACATTTCTACTAGTGAAAACTTTTATTTTCTTATCTTACTTCTGTCTAATCTGTTGTAACGTATGAATGCGACGTGACGTTTTGAAAACGAATAATATACTTTATGTAGACTACTTACCTAACCTACCAGTTTTTTTTATTAAGGTAGGCGTTACCTACATGAGGGACCGGGAACCTGAACCAGGGCAGGATAGGCAGTTAGTGGCTGTGATTGTAGAACTTCATGACAATATGACAAGGTTACTTTCCCTGCTTCCTCGCGTTAGTATTTTCAAGACTTTGCTTTCTTCCTTTTATACTAGCAATAAGAGAAGTTTGGTAGGTAGGTAGGAGGAACTGCCTGGTGCTGCCTCAACGGGAGCGCACTGTACCTTGCCTATGTAAGTTCCGAAAAACCCCGCGATGAGCGCTCCTGTTCCAGACGTCTGACGTCTGGCTCCCTATTCCGACAATTACAAATGAAATCAGTCGCTCCTTTTCCTACGGGACGGTGACCACCTTGAGGTAGGCCTTTACTTCGAGTCGTCGACCGCGTCAGTGAGCGTCCCCCCTTCGACAGTTTGTATCACGCGCCGTCTTGCTCCTTTAGCACATGCTAAATGTAATACCGAAAGTGCGGTGCGGTTCAGCTAGATAGGTACCTACCTACGTAGAGCAGTGATTGCTACGTTGCGCTAAGTGTCAGAGCTTCCCAAGCCAGCTAGACAACAAAGGAACGGCATTGAACTCGCCATGTTGCAATTATTTGAGGGAGATGACTCAGCTGACCGACGACGGCCCGTCGGACGCGGCTCAGAGCCGGTGGGTAACGCGATCGCGAAACAGCGGGAGTGCAAGGCCGTGATGTTAGCTTCGCTGTTACGGATATCCGCCACCAAGTGCTAAGTAGGTAGGTACCTATACTTGCTTATCCCGCATTATGTAGTTATAATGGTAAATACTGGGTGGGGAAAGGAAAAGCGAAAATTTGTACCAAACCAATAGGTTAGATATCTCATAGCTAGCGGGAAAGTAAAAACATCTGACACGAGAGGATTTGAACCTATTTGATCGTTGATAAGTAGATATAGGTACCTACCATGTTTTTCATTGGAAATTAATTTAACCGTTGAAAGGCTATACCTACCTATTAGAATAATTACGCTACTTATAACAGACCTACCTATTCAGAATGGCCAGATTCGCAACAAAAAAATATTAATGTAAAATTAAATATTTTACCGTGCCTACCGTTTGATTTAGGTGCTTAAGCGAATCCTAAAAAAATGTAATTAAAGTTTAATCGGTATAGCACTATGAGAGAGAGTTAAAGTGTGCGACCCTTATTTATGGTTTCTGTGGTTAGATGCAGAATTTTGCCTCGAGACACCCGGCATGCCGGCCTGCCCCTGCCTCCTTTTACAGATTTCCATTTTGTCTCTTTTTTGTACTTGGCTCCCCAGGTTTTAACAGCCTGCCCAATCTGTTGTACCTACAGTGGCAAATACGTATAGGTACAGATGTACAGGACTGACTGAGTTAGGTATCAAGTCAATGAGTGACTCATTCATTGACATGGTAAATGAAGGCCTCTGACGAAGTTTCCGATTGTTCCACCCACTCGACCTCCATCAAGCAAGAACACCTCTTGCTCTTGTAACATTTTGTCAAACACTCATTCATTGACGCATGTAGGTTGTACATTTCAGTCTACTCAGAATTCAGACACCACACCAATATCATGTTTGCTCTACCTATAGTTATTGCCACTTGGTACGACCTATAGAGGGTCGCGTCACCTTAGTTGGTGGGGAGACACGTACCTACCCGCAAAATGAACTGACGTAGGTACCTTACCTACCTGTACTAAGTTACTTAGGTAACTACGTTTAGGAAGAGTGTTTTCTGTGATGTGACTTTAAAACAGAACTTCAATTGGGAAACGTACCTATAGGTAGCCTTAATTATGAGGAAAGGAAGCACCGTATCTTTCAGTACTTATGATATATATACGTCTTGTTTCGTGTTCATAAGAATTACTCAGAATGCTCCAGTGTAGTCCCCTCGACAAATCAAGTCCTGCTTCCCAACCTGGGGTCTGCAGCGATACCTACCTACCTATATATACTTCGGGGAGCGATGACTTTGTTGTGACATTCACTAAACTTTTTTCCCACCCTAGTGAAATAATATGTGTGAACCAAGTTTTAAATTACATAATCATGGTTTTTGCAGGCGTTTAACACCATTTTTTTTAAAGACATTTTTGGATATTTGAATGTTCTGAAATTATTTATGTGTTTTCAACATCTTACTGATTTTGTTGTAATTTTACGATCGAGGGATTTTTGTCAATAGAAATACTTAGGTATGTCCAAAATTACGTAACAAAAAATAATGATAGCAAACATAATTCCGTTTCAAGTAGGTAGGTACATAATCAGGGGTGTTCCTGGCAATGTGCAATCCGTGTACACCTAGTGCTGCCAAACTTTTGTCCTTTGTTCCACGAGCAACCTATGTGGGGATTCGCGAAGTCTTGGTACCTACCTATATATACCTAGGTAACTTATAAATTAAAAAAATGTCACATTTATTTTCAATTTAAAGAACAAAAGAAATAATATTAATGACCTTTAGAGAGCGATAGGTAGGTACTTTGACGAAGGTAGGAAGGTACTTATCATCATGACTTCAGTGGCCTGCGGGTAAGCAGACTGTGGAGGAACCATGCACTACTCTAATCAACAGGGTCATACCCTGACCTAGCTCATCGTATGCTGTTGCGTGTCGGCGCATTTTTGGGCACACCTCATTTGGTTTGCAAATTGCGTGCGCCCACAGCACGTGGTACGGCGCCCCATTTGTGGCACGCAGCCTGCGACGAGCGAGGAAGCGTCAACGGCGAGCGTCGCGCGTCGTAGAGCGTCGCAACGGGTCGTCGTCATGGAGACCGCCAGCGGGCGGGGTTTACTCCCCGCCGTCTGCCGCGCTGACCTCGCTCGCCGCTTTGCTTCGTTTTTGCCGCCACTCGACAGTCACCACATGACTGCCGCGGTGTCGGGAGCTGCAGCCCTGTTCGGAACTTGTGCTTGTTTGCGTGTTTCTGTGCCGTGTTGTTTTTTCAAGTGAATAGTGCCAACTGAAAATACCCTTGGGAATTTTGGATGTCACACTGAACACTCCTGCATGGAGTTGGAAGCCGGAAATAAACTGACACCTGTGAACTGAGAATCCTTTTCAGGTACAGTCACCGTCTTTATAAGCTATCTAGATGAAACTTCCTATCCCTATCCCTCCCACATATCTCAAAAAACTGCCCTGCTAGTAAGGCAGGTGAAGTAAAAGCTTGAGTTGAGTTGTTGGGATGGAAAAACTCGGAAAAAAAAGTAGATATTTGCCTACCTTCATATTTTGTAGGAAGTAGGTAAGTACCTAACCAATCATCTGTAGGCACGGTGTATATGCAGCCCGTTGAAAGAAAAAACGCCTTATAGGTACCTACCTACGCTGAGAATATCTTCCTTTGTCAGTACAAACGAATTTACAGAGAAAGAAAGTGACGTGTCTTTCCAGTCAACGGGAATTTATGTTTCCATTTTTTAAACTGCGGGTTGAATATACCTACATGTGGATAATACCACCGACGACGGTGTGCCGTGGCCTATGGAAGGTCGCCTTCAAGTACTATAGGTAGTTGGTACTATCTCAAGACGGCAAGGTCAAATAATGCCTACACCCACAGTTGATGAGATCTCGAAAGCTTCCAACGGTATTAGACCCCCTCATTATCTGAAAATAGAGTTAGTTTAGTGGGCTGCGGAGAGGAGAGTGGACGACAGGCTGGTGTTGACACGCTGGCAACTGAATGCGGAAGCCATGCGGGCCATGCCTTCAGCCAGCGGCAGCGCCCATCAGACTTCACAATGTACTGTCGCCATTTTGGTAAGTCAGTCACTTCCTGATTATCTTTCTGGCCTCTCTTACAAAGTATCAACCTACATTAACATTCTCCCAAAGTTAAGATGAATGACAAACAAGAAATCTACATTTTTTCACATCCCATGTGTAGCAGAGGTAAATACAGAATCTCGAGCGCCTATCCGTGTTATCATCTAGTGTTACTATCCAGTGAAGGTTGGATGATTTGTAATTTAGGCCGTAACGCGGATTATCTGTGACTATTTCACATTGTCTGGACAATGCAAAAGTTTTCAGATGTCATATATTTTATGTTTGCGTACAAACCTTCGAGGGTGACTGGGTCAGTCCTAGAACGGTTAGTTTAAGCCGCAATAGGGCAGCCGCTGATCAAACCTCTTTTGAATGAACGAAGGGAAAATGCATTGTTCACTAGGTAATGCTCGAATGGGCGCAGTTTAGGCCTATAAAGACACTCCATTATCGTAAATCAACAATTTTAAGGTGTCCGTATAGTTTCCTGGCTCCATGCAGAAATTCACAGTAGGTACTTAAGATAGCGACCGATTTATGATCCAATGACAGGTGGTTGAGTGGAGCCTGAACCTAGCGATCGAGTGTGCGACTAGCTTAGTGTCAGTGGCCAGCAGGTACAGTGCACTCAACCCGGATCTGGCGTCTCGCCTGCCTGAGCTCCGCCACCGCCACCCTGAGAGCAGCACCGGTCCAGGCACAGTCTGCAAAATATTTACAAATTAGGGATGTAGGCACCATCACATACCACCATTGCATTTACCCCTTTACTTGTCATATACACAACCCTGGAGGATACTTCCCTGCCGCACATCAGACGGCTTAAAACTCGATGAAGCCGGCACATTTTTTTGGTAGTGCGATATTACTTTTCACGACTCATTCATTCATTTCTGCAGAAGTTCCTTCTGCTGCACCCTTCTTTGCCAGATATACCTTACTTCGGCCTCAGTTGCGAAAATATACCTACAATACACATTATTTGGTCGACAATTATGAATGATTCATTACTTTTGAAGGAAAAGTAAGGAGAGAGACGGAGGGAAAACTCTGTTCGTTCGTCCATGCAGTGCCCTAGCGGCCACACTTTCGACCGATTTGGAGGTCTTGTAGCGCGCTTCTGTTGGAACGAAGAGTGGCAGAGGCCTATCACACTTTCAATGCCGATTTGCTACTTTGTAGTCGACGAGTCAGGATGTGACGCAATAGGTGAGTCACTGTCACCCGACTAAGTTCATAGTTTCCTGAATCATACAACCTACTTGAATCCTTATTCACACGCTTCAGTGGATCATTAATAATTCAGTAATGCAATAACTTTGAGAGTAAGCGGCCAAAAGTACACAGCCTTGATTTTTGTATATGAAAATGAGAATTTTTGAAGAAAACTAACGAATACATTACGAAATCGCTGCCAAACACTGCCGTGACCAAATGTAAAATCCAAGGAAAAGATTTGGAAGGACACAAAATATGCGATCAGGAAAAAACTCAAACCTTCCCTGTTCCATTTAAAGCTCTCAATTTGATGAGTATGAAGAGAAGCAGATACCAAATTAGGTATTGACACTGAAGTACCTACAGGCTGTAGTAGGTATATTACCTATAGTTTTTGCACATTTTTTACAAAGTCAGAACTAAAGGAGAAAAATAATAATAAAAAAAAAAATAGCAATTCAGAAAAGATGGGTTAGTTAGCTAACGCTTAGGCTCATTATCTTATCTACACACGATTTTGACTTTTTGAGTAAACCACTGTCATGTCTCCACCTACTGTAGGTAGGTATACCTGCGGGACCTGGGTACACGCGGGACCTGGGTATACATCGCTTGTAGGGCCCCCGTTCACCCATCGCAGATCATTACCATGTCGTGGCGAACGCGTTTAAATACAATGTTACCGCTAACGAAGGTGAGAGTCTCGATTTAGCAAATTATTATCCTGGGTACAATTGAATTAGGCACAGCCGCTAATTGGCGGTGCCCCTGTTAACGGCTGCGAGAGCTGCCTGCTGCACAGCCTACGCTTGTCAGCTTAATCCCGCCCTTCCCGTCTCACTGATCTGCATTATACAACCCGCCACATAGTTCTGACTCATTTATTTCCATATAAACCACAAAACAGCGGCTGGTGGAGCATTTCTAGAAACACTGAGAGCGGCAAGCAAATCAATATCATGCTTAATTTTTTACTTTCTCGTTGGCCAATCTTGCGAGAAAGTATTACTAAGGGAATTTAAAGCAGGCACAAAACCTGCAGATGAGCCTACCCCCACCAGGTGCCACCGCACTTGTACCTGCTCTCCCATTGGTCAGCCCACTGGAGCTGGGGCTGGGGGTTGATGCAGGTTCCGTAATATACCCAATATAATGGGGTATAAGCCCTTTTAATACTAACTTGGAGTAGGATTCTGCGTTACATCCCCTGCCTCTCCACGGGCTATAAGGACGTATCTGACAAGATCACAAAACGGTATTGACTTGTAACATAACATGTTTTGTTACAGTGGGTATGCTAAGACACACTGCCCTAGGCTCTGTAAGATAACTGGTTCTGGCGCGCTACCATGGCCTTGCTTTCAAAGTGAGGGGAAGAAGTATACCTGGAGAGGGTAGTTTCCCCGCCGCTCCCTGACTCTCAGACCAACGTTTTGTGCCTGCTTTAAATTCCTCCTACTCTTCTTCTACACTATACGCAGAATACATCTGTTTCTTTAAACATGCATACTTTGTTGACCCTGCATGTCCCAATTGCCCCAATAAACAGACTTTTAGCAATTTCTTAAAAAGTTTAATAGTGATTTCAATTAGGAGACGGTTATATTATTATATACGAACACCAATTGGAGGACTGTTTGATCGGAGGGATGTAGCAAATTTCTCTATATGTGTATGTTATCGTGAGTAAGTCTCCTAAGTTCGATACCGAGTTCGATACCTATTATTATTATTATTATTATTATTCTTAAAGCCTCGTCAGCCTCATACTTGGCAATGAGTGCAGCGGTTGTCAATAATTCTGTAACGACACGTGGTGTCAAGGATGGTAATGAATCAAATAAATCCCCACAACATGGACACAGCTTATATGACGTCAGCATAGCGTGTTTGCTGACAACCCTAACATGGCGTGTTGAATGCGGCAACAATATTTCTCAATTCCAAACATGCACGACTGTCCGGCACTCATGAGGCGTTCATGGAAGCAGCTACCGCCACTCCAGTGCCCTGTGCCTCTATTAATTCCTATAAGTTTCTCACCCACTTCTGCAGAAATTAAAGTCGTACAATCCAGATGAGTAATATCTATCGCGGACTACCGCCTTTCTCCAAACTATAGTAGTGATAACCGATTTTAGACATTTTTCTACATCTTACCTAGTAAAAAACCTTAAAATAAGTAAGTACCTATCTGATTTTAGATGGAGAGTGAGCATTCGTCAGTGGTTCGGTCGTATACGGGTTCTATACGAATTGTGTAGGTGGCAAAGTGGCTCAACCGTTACAACAGAGCACTAAAACTTGGTTCAAATGCCACATCAGAGAAAAAAACTTTCCCTAGCCATAATAAAAAATAAAAAAAAAAAGAATAGAAAATGGAAACATTGCAAATGCAGATGTATTGGCTGTAGAAATATTTGGGCGAGTCCGGCCTTCATACCGAAGAGACAGGGCGTGGCATAATATAATGCATTCCAGTATAAGTTATTTGCTTGCATCGGTTTATAGCGATAAAAGGAAAATGGGGGTCATTTGCAGACAGACTGCCAGCATTATTTTACTTTCCCACACACGGAGTGCGTAGGGGAAGAAATCGTGGTCGCACGAAGGACCAATTTTGAAATACTTGGTTTCCCATGATCCTGAATGATCCCCAAATAGCGCGTTAGTCTCAAATGACGACTGTGCAAACAGTCTGTCTGTCAGTCCATGGTAGGTCCTACATCCCAAACTACTGGGCCAATTTTGTTCATATTCGGAAAGCAAATGCGAAGTTCACTGTGGCGTTATCCTTATACGAATAGAAACTGAGTTGATCCCGACCTATTCCCGGCATCTGAAATTCCAAACATCAGCCTTAGCAAAAAAAATTTTGACGAAAACCCATACAAAAGTTCTAGGTAACAAGTAGAACGGACTTGATATCGTATCAAATAAGCGAGCTATACAGCGTTTTATTGAAATTTCAGTCGATTCGGTTCCAATCATTCCCATGCACACAAAGTGGGATTTACTTGGCGTTTTAACCGAGTTGATCAACCAAAAAAGGCTCAAGACATTACTGAACAAATTTTGAAAATACGGAAGAGCAGAGCACCCCAGTCCACGAGTTCGTTCATCACCTCTGAAGAGTTCATGCGACATATTCCGTCATGAAGCGTCCAACTGGCTGTCCGCGCTGCTCAGGCCCTTTCAACTTGTCTTTCTAACAAGTCAGGTACCTGAAGTAGCGCGCGGAGCTTCTTGGCAAACCAACAGGAGTGACAACCTTTTTTCCAGGAGACAACACATTCAACTTGAGCAGACGCTACCCGCGTCGATTGTACTTCATCAGGTGCTCTGGCTTTTTTGGTCCAGGCATCTGTTGGAGTACTGTCAATGAGGGGTGTCATTCGTCAAGATGCCTTCACACGAAAATCACCTCCGAGAGTTCCACAGCCAGACACCACCTACATGATTTCATCATTCTGGTATGTAACTTAGAGATCATTCAAACAGGACAGGATTTTTACAACATATAGAGCAATAACCTCGCAAAAATGGTACTATCTATATTTCTCTAACTAAATAACGACCAATTTTTCAGTCATGAAAGGAACATATTTCGTCTATCTATAGCTTTGAAGGCATGTAAATTTGTAAAGTAAAGAAGAACGTTGCAACAGTTAGGCAGGTACATGAAGATACAGATAATGAGCACCATACGTTTACTGTGTTATCAGTCACTAAACACGCGGAACTGAAAACAACGTTGCCAACCCCTTATCACCTCTCAACATGCAGGCATATACAAAGTTAAGCTTCCTGAGTGGGTTCAACACTGATAGGTATGACTGATTTCGGAGAACAAATAAGTACAAGTTTATTCTGAAGAATAATGATCACCCAAAAATTAGCACTGAAGTTTTTTATTCCGCGAATTATGAAACACTGACTGGAGGTTGATGAAGTGATGAAGATGCAGCAACAAGGTCTGGTTTTGGAGGCTTCATTTTTGTATTTACCTATAAATATACGAATCATTTCTTTCCTATCCCGCAAAAAGGATTCTTCGAAGATCAAATTTCCCTGGGAAATCATGGGTTGTTGCGCTATCATACCCGACAAGTAGATACAAGTAAAAGTTCGTACGAGGGGGTAACCACTCCAGAGATTCTTTGAAATTCCACTGAGATTCCATAAAGATTTCCAAAGATTCCCAACGATTTTCATAGAAAGATGAACGCCAAAAAATTCCAAGATTCCCTGAGATTTCCTAAAGATTTCCAATGATTCCAAACGAGATTCCCAACGAGTGGTTAACCCCTCGAGTTCGTAGGACGTAGATATTGCAGTGTACTCGTCACTCTCATCAGTTGCAATAGTTATATCCGTCTTCACCTGCTCTGGACGCAGGTGTAACAAATCAACAATCAACCAACTAAAAAATTCACTGGTGCCACAGCCCTGTAGTGGGGGCCATTATTATTATTATTATTTTTTTTTTTTACTTCGTTGACTACCTGGTGGCTACACGAGCTGGGTCAGGGGTAACAGCATATTTTTTTCAGAGCACAACCTGAGGTCCTCTCGTCAACGTACTGCCAGTTTCAAAGACAACAGTTGAGGGGAACTGCGCTATATCTTGGCTCATGCGCTCGTAATCTAGCCGGGCTGGAGGGAGGAAGTCCTTATAGTGCTGTCAGATGCATGACTTGAGAACGAGCAAAAGATGAGGCCATATATGGATGGCTATGCTACGAGTAGGCGAGCGGGCGGCCTGAGCCAACACCAGCACCATTGATGCACGCTGACGTCATAGGGCAATGACCTCGCGGCCAGCGCAAGGTCGCCAAAGCCAGCCAGAGCCAAGCCAAGCAACTTGCGTCACAAAGCGCCAGCGAGCAGGACTCAACACAGAGATGTATCGGGGCAAAGTGTCAAAACGCAAAAAGCAGCGAGCAAGTACGACCGTAAATACCGAGTATCAAGTAGGGCTAGGACAGCCACCCCAGCCTCAGGTGACGCAAAGGTAGACTCGCCGATAACATTAACTTAACTTTATTTACATATAAAAATTAAAAACAGTACCATGACTTCATTGGCTATTCAAATTTTGTAAGAAACGAACTTCAGAAAAGACTACAAACATTCGAAAAGCGTAAGACTCTCGATTTCCAAAGTGTTTTCAATCAAATTTTTAAGTCACGGTAAAAAACTGTGGGCGAGCTTTGGTAATATGACAGTAACAGATAGGCCCAATGAAATTCCTCATTAAATGGCATTTGAAGTGTTGAAGGGATTTACTTCCAGAATCAGTCTTGAAACAGATTTACGGTGATTCACCCTTCCAGAAGAGGCCTTACCTTGTGTACTAGTACACGACGAGTACTACTTGGCCTCTGCTGAGTAGGCTAGGATGGTTTGTGTGGTTGCGGTGGGCTGTAAGGAACCCATCTGAGGTACTTGGGGTCAATTTCCAAATGCGACGAGTCCCTTCGCTTGAGCCGCTCCATACACTCTTCGATTTCATCTTGTTTCTTGAGGATGATGTGTTTTCCCTTCCAGTACTTCATCATACCAAGAGCTTGCAGGGTACTCACTATATCGTACGAGTTGATCGCCATTTCTTGACTAATATCTGTGACACACCAACAAGAGAAAAATATTATATTTCAGAACAATTAGACATCCGACACTTTCCTATAAAAAATTGTCATTCTGAAACGTCAACAAACAGCACTGTGTCTTCAGTCCTAGATCCGAAACAACAATTGTTTCTATGTTTTTTTCATAAGGGCCAGGCTAACTGAGATGCCTCAGTCAAAGAAAGAAATGGTACCTACCTTTGATAGTGATTTCCTTTCCACCAAAGTTGCACAGGTACTCGAGCAAGACGTCTTTCCAGTAACTCCTGTAGGAGATAAGCCCCAGATCTGACAGTGGCTTTTCTGGAGACCCGACTTTTCCTTCTTCACGAGTCAGCAAGTACGAGAAGTCAATGAGAAGTCGGCCGTAGCCTTGTCGTTGGTACGGCGGAAGGGTCAGGATGCACGACACATTGTAGTTCAGGAAGGAATTTTTCTCCTGCAATAAAAATGATAGGAATTGACAAGTCAGTACTGTAGGAACACTTGACAATAAGGTAATTTCGTGATGGTGGACTTGCTAAGTCAAGTACTTATACGCGAAAAAACCTGGGAATCGCTGCTCATTATGTTTAGTTTAAGTTAGAGGACAGCCTGAGCAGCAACTATGAAGTACCTGACAAAGTCAGTTTTCTTAATGAACCCAATATTTGGGAATATGTATTTGGTTATTCTGCAGCTTTCAGGTGATAATAAATACTAACCACGAAGATGGTATTAATGACATTAGTTGTTAGTTGTGGTGCGTGGGAGAACTGGTGTTAATGTTTTGCGAAACCATAGTGGAGCGGAAGCCGGGAGTGCACGCCGGTCTGAGGGCTATTTTGGTCGACGGTGATGTAAGGTCCGCTGAAGGATTAGTCTGCGTCTGCATGCAGGGGTTCCGCAAACACCCTTCCTGGGTTTTGCTATCATTCATTCCACCTCATAATATTCACCAGTAAATCTTTCGGTCATCGCATCACATTCAAGTATCCTTGTTGTTATAAATCGAATAGAACACACTTGACAGCAATGTATATCGTTCAGCATCTGAGGAAGCAACATTTCAAGTATTGTACCAATATACTGTGACATCGGAGGTGACGCTATGGATGTGATCGCAGTTTTCAAAAGAAGAAGAGAAAGTCAAACCCTTATTCTCATATCCTTCCCTTGCACCTCAATAGGACCATCTACAACCAAAATGTGACATCAAAGAGTCCTAAAGGCAGAGGAAATGAAACTGAAATTGCTCAGAAGTACCTAAACACAAAGAAGCACAGAAAATGGGATTCCTTCCCTCCACTGGGCCATGAATATATCGCAAGAGAATGGTAAATTTTCTGAGTAAAATAGTGAACCAGAATTTGATAAGTTTTTAGCCAGCAGGACAAACACCAGCGTTGTGGCTAAAGGGGACCTGGTTTTGACAAAGAATTATTTCTCTTCGTGCCAGTACTCTGGCAATAGACGCATTCAGTGCGCTTGTTTTGGATGCCTTGTGTTAACTGTTGTACATACGAGGCTCACATATTTTTTCTTCACAACCTGAAGTCGGACAGTTCATAAAGTTCACTGTCTTTCGTCGAATATGTATTGTCGTAACATTTGATTTTTGAAAAAATGTGCGGCGAGCTAACTAGGCAGTGTGGATGGGAGCACTTGGTCACCTTGTGTAGCAGACCCCGCCGTCTGTGTCTGGAGGTCGGAGTGGTCGGCTGGTTGGGCTTATGGCTGAGCTGAGCCTATCTCTACGCCTGGCCACCTCCAGAGCAAGACTACCGTCTTCATTTGTACAAGGTCCTGGAATTCGCTGGAGCGACTCGACATGTTGCCCTTCGCCTTGTCAAACTGCGCTCATTCTTTTGAATTTGCAGTGGTCGGGGCAGGGTGGCACAGTGTCTGACTGGATAAGGATAAGACGTGAAACTCACGTTCGAATCCCGATCGATGAACTAGGTATGGGGTAGGTATTATCATTTTGCTACTTCGCACTGGGTAAGTAGAAAAATAGCCGTGGCATAAATAACTGTACCTATGCAGAAGTATACCAGCAATTAAAAGCTGTATGTATAGGACCTAGAATGAAGCTACGTAGGAACAAGTTCATATCACTCAGAAAATGCATAGCAACGTATACTTACGTATAGTGTACGTAAGGAAAAGTATTGCATTCGTGCGAGCCGTTTTTCGCCAAACTTCAACTTTGAACCGTCATTCCTTCCAAACTACGAAAGCGAGGGAAACTAACATTTTAGAAAGGTACTTATACCTTCAGATTATGATAACCCCTTCACTTTTTGCCTCCGACGAAAAGTTCACCCGCTGGACCACAAAGAAGAGGGCAGGTACTCTGTATTAAGGTATGTATGTATGTGACATCGCCCTACAGACGGTACATTATCGAACGGGTGCTTTGAAAATTGAAAGAATTGAGAATCCGAACGCCCAGTCTCCCCACTTTGAAAAGGGGGAGTTAACCCCCCTCCCACCCCGCACCCCTCCCCTCAAAACTCCCTCGCCGCGACTGTGACCCCTTGGAGGTGAGTATTGAGAGTTTCTTGAAAGGTAAGTAATTATGACAGCATAGGTTACCAAAATACTCGGCGGAACTTAGGTACTCCGGGAAACTATCTCGTCAAAAGTTGTACCCAAGCAGCCCCCAATACCCCTCAAAAAATTTCTTTGATAGCCCCCTGTCAGGTTATGCACATATGCAGGTATGTTTTTCAAAATAAAGTTTTGTTTAACCCCTTGTTAAGTGTTGATCAAAGACATAATTTACTAAATATACAAAGGTAGGTACTTATAGGTACTCTTTTGAAGCAATGAAGCGAGGATTTCACTTCAATATCAAATTTAAGAGAAAATTTGTGTTGCACGTTCGTTATAAAAATACATAAAGTTCGTGAGAGGGTAGAAATCAAAAGCAGATCATCAAACACAACTTCGATCTAGGGCTTGGCCTGGCTTTCCAGAGAAATTCATTTAAACTGTAAAACATAAAGCCAGGGTCCTGGGTAACCAGCTCAACAATTCGCCCACAGCAAAGGGGTAGCAGCTGAGGTCGGGGACAGCCAACAGCCCTGCACAGACGCATCAGAATGGGAATTTATACCCTCCTGAGCCTCCCCTCTGTTTAGGGAATGATCCGCAGGCGAGGGAGTCTAGGTAGGCTTATATAGCACCGCAGCGGCCGGGTTAGGCCTCGTACTGCCCCATAGGCGCGGGGCGAGAACTAGGAGTATTGACCGGGGGAGCGGGCACGACGGAGCACGGTCGAGCCGTCTAGACGTAACAGCGACCTACCCCACTGCAGCAACGAGTGGGGTGCTTGCGCAGAGGGCGTTCACCCCTCGTCGCCGCCAGGGGTCACGGCACGCACCGCGACACGTCTGCCCCCATCCAACGTTCGCAACTCACCCTACCCCCCTCTCGCTGAATCCGCCATATCCCAAACCTAAATCCATTTACTGTCAACGTAAATAGCTTTGGGAAAATAAGTCTTCTCCTCTGCTGACTTATACAAAACTTGAATACATCCAAGCCAAGGCGCACAAAAATTATATTACAAAATATCTCGCGTCTCGCTTTTTCAATTTTATTGATATTATTCATGCATGGACTTTCGAACTGCCGCAAGCGAAAGATCGATAGAAGCCACTATTTACACTATCATTCGAATTTTAGTAAGGTCATTTCAGAAACCGCTTACTTCAAAATAGTCTAAAAGGCAACTTCGTAAGGCTGCTGCAGTCCTCAACCTATCATGCACTTCACTATAAATTGTCAATCCCTATAGCCAGGAGTATACAAGATGCCTAGGGGAAGTGAGGATCGCAGAAGAGAGAGAGTGTATAGCGTATAGTGTTGTGCGAACAGCGAGATGTACGATTGTACGAGTATCGACGTTATACACGCTGTCTGACAGCCGCGCTCCCTGGATTTTGCTCCCCCCGCCATCCAGCCAGCCGACCAGACGGTTTCCCCACCCCACCCTTTGGCTGTTAGCGAGTGATGCTCAAACAACCTGCAATAACTTTCCAAACCCTTTCATGCACTAGCTCAGGTTGCTGCTGCTGCAAATTTATTTTACATTATGCATGCATGTACTTGGGCTTCAATAATAAAGGGTCGCATTTGATTTTCGCAGTCAATTGGTCAATCGGTGATAGCACTGGATTTTTTTTTTCACAAGGCAATTTTTATTTTCTGACGTAGTAAGTATACTGAAAGCAATTTCTTTTGATTTTAGCCCGTTCAGGACCATTAATAATTTTGATGCATCCAGTTTATATAGCTGAATGATGTTTCCAACAATCGTATAAGTCCCTATTTCAGCGAAACGGGTCAAACACTCACTGGTGAGTAATTTTTTGGTCGCTTCTTTGTCAGTAATTTCCCAACCATTTCTGTTATTTTGAGGTTTGGGCGATCTCAATAGCAGACGGACGGACGGACAGAAGGACACCACTTTTTTCGACCCATTGCAGGAGTGCAGGGGACCTCGGATTGTGGGAAACATATATCTCAAAATCGAACTCTTGCAAACAATATTTTCAGATTTAATGGTTAGTGAGAAAGTAAAAAAGCAAGAAAATGGAAATAGTCGAATATGCACGACAGCAGTTCCCGTGTAAGCAGAGACTGAATTTTAATTAAATTACCTTCAAAAGGAAGCTGGTCTATACTCTGTCACGTTTGACTGTCAGATGTCAGGATAAAGACATCTCAAATTTAGCTGTTGGTGACGTTTGCAAGTCTTCAAGGTATAGGTTGTGTAAAAAAGGAGAAACAAATAAAAAAAACTATGGCTACCACTGACGAGTTGCTGCTGGTACAGCATTAACTGCCGCAAGTATGTTAATAAATTGTGCACGCAAAACGCATTACAAACATTACGACAGGTCGAGGAATTTGCTGCTTCCAGTCTGCATATGGAGCCATGGAAAGGGAAATGCGCAGGTGGCAGAGAGCTGCAGGGGAGGTACGAGGGAGGTAAGGGGTTACCTTGGTTACACGATCAACCCCCTCTCCTAAAGTCTATACTAACTCAGAGGGCGCACAGGCTTCCATTATATGTACAAGAAGGGTATGTAATCAAAGATCGATAACAGCTTATTCCACAGCTGACAGGCAATTTGGATCTGAGAAAACTCCATAGGTGCTTTCCTCCCTTCAGCAACGGATTTTATAACAAATGGTATTCCTTACCATAGATTTTTATCGAGAAGTCCATGTCGAAATACGTGAAAACGCTTGGAACTACCACGGGACGTTGCCAAACAAAGATGTGGTAGATACCAAGGTTCTTCATGAACTGCAGCACCAGAATAAGTAAATAAGAGCTCATGCAGGAATAATGAGGGAGCCCTGGACCAAATTTATAAATTATGTCAATGAGATCGGGCTCATGACGCAACAGTGAACTACACTATAGAAATAAGGGGTGGTACAATGGCTCAATATGAGTTACGTACCCTTCTGGTTAGCAGACCCCTCAATGAAGAAGAAGAAGCTCATGCAGAAAGGTATAGTATTAGTCGCCCAGAACGACATAAAATTGAAACCGTTCATTCCACCACTCATTCAATAAGGTTAGTGGCTGACGTCAAGTTCCAATTGTTGTCTTAGAAATGTCTGGATTTGGAAGCTGAAGACGGGGGAGACGATAGAGGCTTGAGAAGTCTGAGAGCTGAGAGAGATAGAGCAAGAGCATTGGAAGCAAGGAGAGGGATCAACGACATCGCACACTGGTCCATGGTCCATGCATTCTCTGTTTGGGCAAGGCACCAAGGTCTCTAACCAATCTACAACCAACCTGAAGTAGGGAGCCCGCCGAATCAGATACCGTTCACCGCCCTTAGACAATGTTATAAAATCTAATAATTTCTTACTATCGTCACTGAAGTCATCAAAGCGTCAAACCATATTCACAAATTCCAGAGTAGTTTTAAAGGTTTTTTTCGAGGGGTTAACCACTCGTTGGGAATCTCGTTGGGAATCATTATGAAATCTCAGGGAATCTTGGAATTTTTTTTGGAGTGGTTACCCCTTCGGGGTTCATCTTTCTATGAATATCGTTGGAAATCTTTGGAAATTTTTATGGAATCTCAAGGAATCTCTGGAATGGTTACCCCCTCGGGTTTTTTGAAATTCCTGATGATGCGCCGCGCCGTTAATTTGTGGCATACACATCACCTGCATGCCCCAAAAAAGAAGGGGGAGCAATTTTCGTTTTCACTTCTCCTTGCAAACAGGCAATCTTATCCATCTTATATTTCGTGTGATTGGTGAAATGAAAAGAAGAGTCAGTTAACTAAGCAATATGAGTATACGATGCATATGAAGCGCCATATGGCGGGGGCGCGAGTTCGGTGGGAGGTCTTGATGTAAACTGTAGACTATTTGTGTGGCAACCGCGGTCTGTGCTGCATTCCAAGGACCGGCCGACTAGAACATTGTTGCACTTGAGCAGTTCTGCTATCCTTGATGGCTCTTGGAGTCTTACGCTGCACCATTCAGCCAGGGCCACTCTATAGGCGGCCAGCTAACTTCTGGCGAAACTGCACCACGGTCCTCACACAGGCAGAGCGCATATGGTTTTTCTTTCTCTTCATTATGAGACATTGCTCTCCCTTATGCCTTTTAATACATCCCTTCGACATGTAAGTACACATTGCATGAAGCGATTTGAAATACGTATATAGATACACCTATAGGTCTACCTATACAGTCTACACATTCGCCGGGATTTAGAAAATTTTGAGCGAACGTGAAATACAAAATGAAATAACTAAGGCCATATTTTGAGTCTTATCGTGGTATCATTTAAATGTAAATAAAGCGAAATGGTGTAACAGCGAATGAGTGTCTGTCTTCAGTGAAGTCTGCGACCCTGCCCCCTGCCCCCTACTCGATCACAGTGGGGCATACAGGACACAGGACCATGCTAAAGGCATTATATATATTTTAGTACCAGTCTTAGCCAGCTGAGTTACCTGTGACTGATAGCTGAGGATCAGATCAGCCATAGTGTATCTAGGGCACCAGATGATGAGCTGCCGTGAGTTTTGGGACCCCATGGAGTCAATCACTCATGCCCATTTCTTTGTGAACTTGGTAATTTTGTGCATAAGCAGACTGGACTGAGACCGCGCGGTCCCCACTGGGCCCCTGGGCTTCAGATGTTGGAACGATTGCGGTGGCGACCATTGACGCCGTCACCATGATTGGTCCGATGGTGTGGAGAGTCGGCAACTCCGACCTTCAACCATACAAGACAAGAAGAAGGCGGTGACAGGGCCGCTGTCTCGCCTGGCGGTAGCTAACCTTTTATTACCCCGCGTTTCTCATTATTTTTTACTGTCTCTACCACCTTTGACCCGGTATGTTCGGGGGGCTGTGCCCCTCAATAGGGACATCTCTCTTTCCATATCAAGTAGAAGCAAAATTGGTTGAGCGTGAGACCACAGTCTCTTCTCTTCCGTCGTGTGCTCGTATAGGTTTCATCGGAGATAAAAATGGCTGGGGTTGACTTTTGGGACTTTTTAAAATGCTATCATATTGTATGAGATATTTTTCTGGTGCATGGAGAATAACAGCAAATTGAATTTGAAATTAGTCTAAAAATTCTCTGTACACCATAATATCTACTTCCCCCGGTAGTCGCACACTACACTCCTATATACAAGGGTCTTGCACCAATTTTTGCAGTCCTACGATTGTGGGTGTCTGTCTACGTAACGACCTCCCAATTGAAAGACAGTTTAACAACATTTAAAACCTATTTACACAAAAACCTTCTTTTGCAGGGACACGGTTAACTTCTATATACGTATTTATATGACAGAAAAATAAAAAATTAACATGCTTTGTGTGCATCTGGCATAACGTAATGGATTTTTCCTTTGCTAGAATCTCAGTGACAAGATAATGTATAGTATCACGTTTGTCGTTCGAGGCATTTAAAACGCGGACGAGGGAAACGAGTAGGTACAATATACTGTGGTGCACACGAAATAGAAAGTATTCTCAGCCCCTCAGCCCCCTCTTTGTTCCCCTTTGTTACCCAAAATGTCTCCTTTTTTCATTGTCATTTTATAAATTTAAAGTTTATACAAAAGCAATCGTTTTTTTTTACTTCCTCACTCATACAAAATACGTATAGGCTGAAAAAGTAATAATGCCTACGTGGTAAATTTTATTGAAATTTTGAGTTTCCCATAAACCTGGAGGTCTTCTAAGCCCAAAAAGCGGCTTTTTTAAAAAAGTTTGTAAGAACTTTGTCTGTAACATGGTCACGAGTCCACGGGTCACACCGATTTTGTTCACAAAGTACTGGGCTTATACCAGTGAATGGCTTGGAAGCATTTTGAGACTCAAAACTTGTTATGCAAATGCAAATATTCACAAGATTTGCTGATCAAGATAAGTTTTTTATTTCAACTTTTAATTTAATTACTTAACGGTACATGGTAGCACAGCTACAAATATTAATCCTATACCTATACAAGATGCAAGAAAGGCCAAATACTTGTTTCAGTGCACCTTTACACATATTATGTACGTGCATGATTCTGTAAAAACTCCTCAGGGCAGGGAAAAGGATATGGACGAAACAACGAAAGTAATTGTACACTTCTCATCTGAAAACAACCGGCAGCAATCCTGCAGGCACTTTGAAAAATAAACTCTGAAGTCAACAGGAAAATAATTCGCGCCAAACCCTCGAACATTAACTCTGTGTCGAGTTGAACAACCGGCAGTTCGTGACCTGACACAACGCTCTCAGCGTTTGCGACATCCCCCCCCCCCCCCCCCCCCCTCTTCTCGATGTTTGGAAAATAAAAACTGGCTGGTAGTGAAGTCAGTTCATAGAGTTTCTGTCTATATTTCAAAACAACCTGATTTGATCGTCATTTGAGATAGCTCCCTCTCCTTGTCCATGATACAGAGAGGAAGGGAGATTACAGCCGCAGACTCTACAATCTGAAGCGGCTTTATTGGAATTGCCAATAACTGGATGTTGCACAATGGACAACAAAGCCAGGCAACGAAGACACTCCCCTTCTCCCCCCCCCCCCCCCCCCCCAGACAGGCCAGACAGCGGAGGAGAGCAAAGCCCACAACGATCGATGGGTAAGGGCCGGGCGGTGCAGACAGACAGGTGGGGGAGGTGGGGGTAGGCTGGCAGGCTCACTCCCGCTCACCCCGCTCACAACCCCCTCGCTCCATCCCCCGACCCAGACTTCTCTCCCCCCTTGTTATTCAAATTGTATTGCAAAAGGATCAAAAGAGGTTTTAGCAGGGGTTGTTCACGAATGCGTAAATAACACGCAAAGGCTTTCATAATATTGTGTTCCTTTCAATTTATGCAGCATCTCAAGATAATATAAACACTGCCGCCACTGAGAAATGCATAAAATAATTACTAATTTGCAAAAGCGTAGATAAAAGGTAAGATAATTCCGTACTAAAATATTCATAGCCATACGAGCTGATTAAAATTTAAAATGTGCTCAATAATGAAAATTACTCTTCACTTTGCTCTCGATTTCACTGCAAGTGTTCGTTAACAAGGAAAAGTAAGCAGACAACTTCCTCTGATAGAAGATAGAAGATAGAACCCACTAACATTTAGGACAATAGAGAATATTTTTCCGTCAAATATAGATTTTTTAAAGAATATTAAATTTGAACTTTAGTAATGTAGGTGCATACACATGTATTTTTATAAGTATTTATCCAAGTTGAATAGACATCTGTTATAGACTTGTTATAGAGTAACGATCATGATTAACATTTATACAGTTTCATGGCCGCGAGTAAGTCAGTAGTGAGTGGGTTCGATACAATCGATGCAGATGAGGGTTTGAGGGTTGTGTTTTGGTATTCAGTCCGTAGTTATGAAACAATAAACACTTCCTAAATGAATTCAAAACATAGCCACTTGCGAACCCTGCCAGCCCCTACTGAAAAAATTGCGTTCAACAGGAATTATTATAAAAAAGGTACGGTCTGCACCACTGGAAAGATGAGATGGACACTCAATAACACGAGTACCTATACACGAGAAGGAGCAGGAAGGCAGGAACGACCTTTTCAATTTTACTCAAAGTGACAAAGGCATATACGGGGGAAAAGTTACAAAGAGCGCAGAGCGTTGATTTTATCGCAGGTTGCAGTGCTAATGAGACCTGCTCATGTGTATGGAGCTCATTATACTGTACAGTTTAGGGTTCACGTCAAGAGAGGCAAGTAAAGGGAGCGACCCTTTGCAAAAGCTTCTCTCACCCGTTAACAGGACTCCACACTCAGCAGTGTTGATAAACTTTTCCAGAGTAAGTGACCTGAGGTTGCCTATAGAAAACCATGTCAGCGACTAACTGACCTCTTGCCTTTGAACGGGAGCGTCCAGAGCGTCACCAGTGTACACTGTACAGGTGACAATGGCTTATCTCTACTTTTAGGGAGACTCCCATACTCTCAGAAGATGAATCGCAAGGGTATGTGCATTCTATAATAGCGACCCATAAGCGAAGCAGATATTATCAACAGTTGAGTGGAATAGTTAGCCGACTAACAACAGATGCCTTGGATAGAAGATAACTGATTAAGGTGAAATGGGAGGGTGATGCTTATTTATGTTCGCCTAAACCAAAACAAACCACTTTTTCTCACATTGAAATTAAAATAAAATATAAGTAAAAATTCATTGAAATGACTCTGAATACTTCACACTGAGAGATTCGACATTTTGGATCATGGACACCCGCAGGATTTTTTTTTTTTTTTTTGTTACCAACAAATCACACAATTTTCTTTTATATTTTTAGGATTCCAGCCAATTCCAGGGGGCGCCCCCCCCCCCCCCCCTGCAGGCGCCCATGTTTTGGATCACTATATAGGCTTGTTGATATGTACGGTAATTCAATAACAATAACACAATAACTGTGAGGCAACCAAAATAAGTCACTTTAATGATTTTTACTGATTAACTAACATGACAATTTTTTTATTGAAAGGTAAAAATGTGCTATTTTCTGTTTTCAGGCGAAAATAAACATTAATTTTCACATTTTACCTTAATGGGTGTGATTTTATAATGAGACCTGCGAGGACAAAACCATTAGGTACTACTGGATCTTGTCCAGGGGAGGACCTTAGACAACGTGTAACTGAGAAATGGAGGGTATAATGAGGAGACAGTCAAGTTCATTGACCTGGACAAGTTCAATGGCCGCCAGTACGACGGAGACCGCCGCAGACAGGCGGCCACTCACACCTTCCCTCCAATTCCCCATGTTTCTCTTATGGAGCCCGAGATGATCCTCACAGCAGTCCCAGCCCGATCCCCTGTTAACAGGACCTGCGAGAGCTTTGCCGAGCTTACGACTCAGTCTCTTCTTACCGGTGCTTTTGAACTTCTGCTAGGAGTCTCGTCGCACGTTAAATAGAAACGCTTCGCAATCTGAATTCCAACAACTCGGCTTTTTTCTTAAGTTGGCCAATTTAAGGCTTCCAAAGAAATCGGTAGGTATCCGTGAGTTCAACTAATAGGAGGAACTTGCCTTTTCGCCTAAAGTCAAGGAATTAACAATGTTGCGGTAGGCCCACGGAAAATCTTTGGAATTTTAAGTTATGCAATAGCTGTCACCCTTTCAGAGCCTTAGAGCAACTTTTTCATGATTATCTAACGGCCAGACTGCTTTTTCTAACCACATTTTTCGAACGGCTACGGAGCATAACCCGTGAGAAAGGATTACCACTGAGGGGCAATGTGAGTCGAAGAATCCTCGAGATTGGAGACGGTGCCAACAGGTAACCGCACATACAGGAGCAGTAACCTAGACTACCTCTAGAGGTGGACGCACATACAGGAGCAGTAACCTAGACTACCTCTAGAGGTGGACGTGCTCGGTAGATAGTCAGTACTCATGGCTCATGGTCACCTACGATGCTTCAAATCCCAGGCGCAGCATTCCAGTTGAAGGGCTGGCCAAACAATGGTCCAGAAGCCTCACTCGAGAAACTATTTGCGACACTGCCCACACGACTATCAGTTCCATGCTCCACTACGGACATTTCATTTTGGCTATAAACCAGGCAACTGAAAGGCATCAGAAACTGAAATGTATATAATAATGTCTCATGCAAGGGCGGATCCAGGAGATAACTTTGGAGGGGGCCAGGCCAGCTGAATTTTATAAATCTGGAGGGGCGAGCCTTAAGGGGGGGTTCTTGACCCCTCTAACCCCCCCTTTGGATCCGCTATTGGTGTCATGCCATTGCCAAGCTTAAGCCAAATAATTTTGGAAAACTGACGACGATGTGCAGACAAGCGGAAATGCATTGCATACCAACTTTGGGTCGAATAATGACTAATGAGATGAGTCTACTCTATGGCCATCATATCGGAACCAGGTAACCAATGACAATGCACTGAAAAAACCAGGGGTGTCCACACTTCACTGCTCGAGAATGGTTTTTATAGCTTGCCACCCACACACCCTCTGTCCGCAACTAACCATTTAAAAAATTAATTCATATTTTATTCTTCATCAAATTAAAATAGTAAGTTACTAAACGAAATCTGATGGCACTACTAAGTATATCCCTACAATGTAGGCAAGGCCGTACCCAGGAAAATATTTCGGGGGGGGGGTTTAGGTACCTAAGTAGCACGAAACTATATTTTCTCCTTCAAAACTTAATTCTCTCTAGTGTAAAGCCGAATAGTTTCGGGGGGGGTTTGAACCCCCCTAACCCCCCCCCCCCCCTGGGTACGGCCTTGAATGTAGGTATTCCGTAAAAACCTGCATGACTTGATCATTTCCGCTAACTTCTGCAAGTTAAAACTGCAGGGAATAAGTTGCAATGGAAAACAAGACAAACATGTGGACACTGTAACAGCAGACCGAGTCGAATGCACACCCTCCGCCAGCTGGGAAGTGGGGCTTGCCCATGTTACGGCACATCTGCGTTACATTCCCAATCTAATGGTCACAACGAAGTCAGCTCAGTGCTCACAAACATCCCACTACATTCTATTGACAGCGGAGACAGTGCAGCGAGAAGCGATTCAAAGATATTGGCAGCAGCAGCAGCACAACGTGCGACCACAGCACTCCAAGCACCGCCTTGTTGACGTTGGCACTTCATTCACGAAAGTGATTAACGCAACAGCCTCTTCAAAATGTTTCATCCACCAAAGATACGATGATATTATTATCTGGGGCGGAACAATAAAATTATCTCCAGAAAACTCGAATTTTGTGTAAAATTACGGCTTCCAATCGATTTTCCCCATTAGACCTTTGCATTTTATTTACAGGATTCAGATACACTGTTGCCAGACCGAGAATTAGACAGACATAGGTATATGAACATTTTAGCTAGTTGGCAATGGACAGGTTGCGGATATGGGTCCTGTTCGAGAGAAATCGTTGCGGGTGTTTCCAATGAGTTGGGATTCGCAGAACTACAAGGCGCCAACTGCCCAGCTGCAACTGTGACTGGTATAAGACCATCTTATACTTAAAAAAAATATGACTCACAACACTGAGAAAAATAATTGGTTAATGGAGGCCAAAATCAGCTCATTTAATTTTTGGCCAATAAGTGGAAATGGAGCGCTCATTTTTAGTAAGGATGCACTCTCCATTTAAGGCACACTCCGTTTCTGTTAAGTGGAACTTTTAGGTCACGTGGCCCCTAAATAGATTTTTACTTTTCTTTTACTGGAACTTTGGTTCCCTATCACTAAGTGGAGCACCCTACCGTTCCTCATAGTGGAGTTTATCACTTAGGTTAAATTAACAATGATGTGACGTCACAATGTATATTATCCAGGTAGATGTAAATGGAGTCAGTCACTTCTCTTAAGTGAAGCATCCAATAAAAAATATACGTGACGTCGGTTTTATCTCGCCTCCATGACGTCACCAGCATCAAACGACGCTTCTACTTGACTTAAATGATATTTCCAATAAAAAAAACCACGTGACCTGAATTTTTTTTTGATCCATGAGCTTTTTGATCACGAGCTTCTAATTGGAGGCTTCAACTTAAATTAAATGGTACATCCAATAAAAAACCACGTGACCTGCAATTTTTTGGCGCTAAATTTGAATTTTATAAAATCTTCACCACTGTGACCTTAAGTGAAAGTTAGTAATTTGGAATTTGATCAAGTTTTCACCCCTAAAGGCGCATTCATCTAATTTTTATGAGTTGATTGGTGTTTGTTTTTCTCAAAAATATGTTCAAACAAGGCCACAATGTGCATTTTACTATAAATATGTGCGACATGGAGAACAGGAGTTTTCGTGGTCCACTGTCCGGGGGACGACGGGAGTCAACTTGGACAGAAGTGACACGGGATTTTTTAGAATATTAGGTTGGAACGGAAAACGGTTTGCAAGGATAACTGTCTGTAGTGTTTTATGGTCTATTCGGAGTTTATGCAATGTGTTGGAGGGGGAAAATCATTGTAGACGAAAAAAATGACAAAAGACAGTGAAATTTTTCTGAAAATTGCATTTAGAAGATTCATACACAGCCGACACCGAGATATATCACTGAGAGAAGGAACGTATGGCGTACCTGTGGTGCTCATTGTCTGGTTTTGTTTATTTTGAGCCCATACAGCGGAGAAATTCGGTTTTTAAACAAAGGTAGAGCAGAAGACGAAGTTTTCGAGTGAACGTTTTACCCTTTACACATAACTACCCTTGAAAACGGTGAGAAGGACACCATTTAGTTTGCGCGTGGATGAAACAGGAAATTGCGTGCCATAGCAAGTGTCAATCATGACGTCAAAATTCTATTTAAATTAAAAGAGACAATGAAAAAACCCGGAAAATCCATTTACTTTTACGGGCTCCAATTACTTTTAGTGGACATTATTGGAGGGGCTCATTTCATTTAAATGTTCACCCTATTCCATTTAAAGCAAGTGGACATAGGCGGTTAAGGTAAATGGAATAGTTGCAGACGCCCCGCTAAGGGCGCTGTTACTGGCGTTGCGTCACACGCCTAAATCCATCCTTCGCGTCAGTACAGTTTAAAGTGTCAACGTCCGTGGGTGGGTAATGTGTTCTGTTGCTTCCAGTGCCACTTTCCGCGGTTATGTGAACTTGTTATACTTACCTACAGTTATTTTTGTTGTGGTGTAAATGAAAGTCCAGCCAATACTAAAAAAAAACTTCGGGTCTCATCAATTGCCCGCGTACAGTGATAGCCAAGGAGACACTGAGAATGGCCGAGATATCTGTACTGGATGTACTGACTTCGTGTGGATGTGAACACCTCCATCAGGAGCTCAATGGTAAGTTGATTTGTTCTGAAATGTCTTGTTGTCTATGTCTTTTTAACGTCATAAAAAAAATCTGGCAAAAATTATCTCATAGTAAAAGTACTATTGTACACCTTACGTTCTGGCGTTAGAAAGGCATTATATCGCAGAACAAATTTTGAATAGTTTCTACTGAAAATAGTTATGTAGGAATATTATTTAGTTGAGGTTGAGGAACATCCTTCAAGTAGAACAAAAGTGGGTTACTGGACCAGCCATCAAACCACAATGTATGGTATTTATTCTAAGCATATTTACATCCCTCCATTTCCATGACCGTGCATAATGTTACCCCTACATATCGGCTATTTATTATCAGCATTTTATTAATGTTTTTGTTTTGTTTTGTTTTTCTCTCAGGTGGTGAACAAGGATGTTCTTTGGCGGGGCTGCTGTACCTACCGCTTATGACAGAAAGGCCTCCACCGATTTACCCATCTCCCCAGCGTGACGACTCTTCAGCTTCTTCTGCGTCATCTAAAAACTGTCGGTCACGGTTTTGGGTGTCAGTTTTTGTCACTGTACCATATCCTGCGTACCGCACTCACAGTGTTTTTTGCAATATACTGTTTCACTGGACTGGAGACATAACTGTATACTTTTTCCAGAGGTTATTGGTAGCCTCCAGCAATGTTACTGCTATGTGGCTGCCATGTCTACATCGGGGTCGTGCTGTCGTGCAGGTACCATCCCTATGGCTAAGGAGGGCTATTGGGGTTGCTTCCCCTGTGAAGGGAGCCCCCTAGCCTGTAGGGGTGCCTGCAGCACCCTATTGCGCCACTTGCAGTAACCGGATTGCTGTAGGTTACTTTAAACGACCTTCCCATGTAGGGGTAGTGGACAGGTACCATACTAGGTAGTGGATAGGTACCCTAATAGTAAATGGATAGGTACGAGTATTACTGGACAGTACGCTATCCTTAAAGGTGTCCTCCAATATTAGGAAAACAATATTCATTTTCAGTAAATGCCTTCCCGACAATAAAGGTAACTATACAAATTGATGATGTCACAATTGTCGTGACGTCATCACTTGACAGTTGTTACTGAAGCCCTCCACTTCGTTTAAGTGACTGAAAATTAAATGGAATCTTCTTCTTTGACTCACTTACTTTAACTGCACCGTTTACTGGAATGTGGTCGTTTACTGTAAGGGGGCATTCTAGTAAGCTCCAGTTTAACAGGAAGTTCACGTTAAATCTACGGGACATTTTTCTGAGTGAACGATGAACGAAGCATGATGGGAGTCACCACCTTTCTATAAAAGCTCTGAGTGATTGACCTTTGATCGATCCCATAATATTCTTGTATTCTTCGTCTCCGTTCTCAACAATACTGTCTGAACTTTTATATCCTTATTATTACAATTAAAGGGAAGATAACAAGAAATAATGTACGTTACGCACGGTCCCCTAATGCGAGGAGGTATTTCAGCATAAGATGATCATTATCGTCGGAAGGCTACCATTTTCTAAATGAAGTCGATATCACAGTGACAAAGAAACTACCTAGGGGGAAAAAAAAGGAAAAGAAACAACAAACGCGTCGAACGCGCATGCATGCTGCCATTGCTAGAATTGCCAGTAGACAGACAGACAGTGCGGTAGCTCTTATGTCAAATAACGAAACACACTTCCGTAGCCGAACAGGCATGGAAGGCTGGGCGAGGTGTTCGGGAGACGGTCCTGCTGGGCCAGACGGTCTTGAAGGAGCACACCTTGGTCACGTGGTCGGTACCCGGGCAGTGAACAGGTCGGCGGCCGGCACTGCGGCCTTGGTGTCTAGATTGCAATTATTCATGCATAGAAGCCGGCTGGTTTCTATGGTAACGTCCCCCCCCCCCCCACCCCACCCATCAGGACTCAAGAGGGCATAGGCTGTTGGCTGTTCTGCTTTCACCAGCCTATCCACCCCCACTCGATGAAATTGGCAACGCGCAATATAACAGGATATGCCGCGATAACAATGCCACAAGGGATTTCATTTCTCTCATTCAAGCGCTATTATTGGGAACAGCGTAACCCCATATCAAGCCCCCTTCCCCTTTTTCAAAGAAAACCAAATTGAAAATTACATTGTAGCGAGCGCCAGACTATTGAGTAATGTTTTCAGGCTTTAAAAAATAAACTAAACTCTCCATCTCTAGTGAAGGGTATACGATTAAATGCTACAGTCACATTGCTTTCTGTCACGCCACAATATAGCTGCTATTGTACGGAAAATCCAGGAACATTTCAAAGCAGCAGGAGGCCAGAAGAGGAGAATAAATCCAAACCTAGACAGACTGGAGTTATGGATAAACTTTACAACCCACGATATAAGTAAGCAATCGGTACACATTTTAAAATCTGATTTCTGCATATAGTCGGGGGTGAGCCCGGATGTGCCTGGCCTCCCCCTCCCCTACTCCCCCCCCCCCCCTCCACTCGATCTTACCGAGACAGCATTCATCATCCTCGCCCGCTTCTCAATGCTTCCTATTTTTCTCCCTTCGTTTCCCTTATATTATCCTCGGCAGGCTGTACTTCAATTACCTCCAACATGAACTTCACCAACTTTTCCAACTTCACCACTACTATCATCTCTTCGACTGCTGACTATCGAAGGCTATAAGGCCTTTAATTCTCCCAGACTCTTAACTTTTCCTACTTGGGACTCATTAAAAGTAAGAAGTTCCCAAATAAGCGACTGATTAACAATGGACTTGAGTAAGTTCATTTTTCCTTTTTCCTCAAAAAAATCGTAACCCAACAAGTTTTAATCAAACTGCCAGTACCAGCTGTCAGGGTGGAGCTAATATTTTAATATTAATATTAAAATACTACTTTAAATACTTTCTTGAGATTTGATTTTTGAAACAAGGAAATAAATTTCGATCTCTTTCGAATTTATCAAATAACTCACACCACCGGCTTTCGGTAGGTGCATGTACAAGCAGCACAAGGATTTCGGAATTCTCCAGAGACCACGGAGGATAGGACAGAAGGATAAGGCCCAATAATACTTGTACGTAGTCAAAGATACGTCACATTATCCACATGAGAAGCCACGAGAGCGCAGATCTGATAGCTCTCCATCATTCTTCCGGCAATACAATTGTCCTTCTCCCGGGGAGAGGCCGGATCAGCGGGATCGATGCGTCCGTCTAGACGCGTTCACCCCGCATCAGCACGTCTGGAGACGGGCGTGCCCGTTCGACACTCCAACGGTCCGCCGTCTATGGGCCCACCCGTGCGGCAACCTCCCTCATCATCGACCTGCACTTGGCAAGCTGAAGAAATGACGCATCAGCTCCACACCAGACCTGTCTCAATTAAGGAACCCTGGCTACAGAGGAACTGGTACTCACTATCGTCGGATAATTTTTCCCAACAGACATTCTCAGTTTCAATATCCAAACCACAGTTTGGCAAATCTATACAGAAAACAGCACCGTCCAAAGGTTAGCCTTACTACAAGCCTTGAGACCTGTTAGCATTGTTACTATAAAAAATATAAAGTCTGAGGAAATAACGCTAGAACCCTGATCCAACAACTGAAACGGCAGACCCCAGACTCACTACTTGCATGACTAGGTGAGCACACGGACCATTCCAGACTCACTACTTGCATGACTAGGTGAGCACACGGACCATTCCAGACTCACTACTTGCATGACTAGGTGAGCACACGGACCATTCCAGACGATGATGTCATTCGCAAGTTATCAAACAGCCATGTGGCAATGGATGGTAGCTATAGCCGGTCAGCCCAGGCAATGGATGGTAGCTATAGCCGGTCAGCCCAGATTCACTTTAAACTCTGAATCCGGAAATATTTCACTTTCAAGTAAGTACTTGGGTCTATAGCAATAACCAATTCATTCGGTCGAGCATGAAAACTAAACAGTTAGGACAGATTTAACCATCGAGTAATTTTCTATAGAATTTACCCTATGAGAGTTTAAAGGTCCGCTATACCTGACGATGCATTTTTTGCCGCCCATAAGATTAACATTGCGAGCGGCGATTCATTTCCAAGGTTTACCCTTGGTTGGAAAGACACAAAATTTTGCCTGTACCTAGCCCTAACAATGTTCTAGGTCGTGTTCGAAGCAGATTTCCCATTTTTTTTACTGGTTTTCGAGATACAGCACTTTTCTTGAGGTATGCGATGCTAGCATTTGCAAAACAGTTGCAATAAAAGAAACCAGTGAGAAATTGGGAAATCTGCTTCGAACACGACCTAGAACATTGTTAGGGCTAGGTAAAGGGAAAATTTTGTGTCTTTCCAACCAAGGGTAAACCTTGAAAATGAATCGCCGCTCGCAATGTTAATCTTATGGGCGGTAAAAAATGCATCGTCAGGTATAGCGTCCTCTTAAGGCAAAAAATATCCAAAAGCTCCTTAGGAAATATGTCAGAAAAAATCATGGTAAATCCTTGACAGGCCAGTACACCCTATGAGATCCTATAACCGTGACATTTCAATTAAAGCGAACGTGGGAAGCACTGATTTTTAAGTCAAATAATGGTTTGGAATTGGTTAGGAATTCTACTTCCCAAAGTTTTTTTTTTAAACATTCCACGAAACATGCAAGGGTTGTTTCGAAAATTAATCGTTAAGCAAAACCTAAGTTGAGAGATACTTTTGGTAGCTTTTTTGGTAGCGATCTAGGAATATATTGGAAAGTAAGGAAGGACCAACGGAGTCAGTGTTCTTTCACCATTCTCCACGCTACTGCTTCTCTGGACTAATGCACAGCCGGCTCTGGACTAATGCACAGCCGGCTCGCGTCGTCGACGGTAAACCCACCTGCCGGGTTTTTCGCAAGTGAAACTCAGAGGAGACCGACAATAAACCATTTTGAAAGGCTAGGTTAGGAGAGATTACATGGATCGATGAACATGGGTATTACCAGATAAGAAGCACAGAACACAGTACGTCAAGAGAGAATAGTAGGTAAAAACTAAAAAAGTAAATAAGACAGACAAGTTTGAGTTCCCCAGCCACCACAGCCTAATTGTCTTCACATGAACTGAAGCAAGAACTCCTGAAAAGTTATTGCCAAAGGTAGCTCGCAGGTGACAAATTTTCCCCTACCCAGTGGTAACGTGACAACTTGAGCCAGTCCACCTTCAAGATTGTTAGTAACGGAATAGGAACATACCTTGCTGAAATAGCCGACTGTGTGACACCCCTCACTGTCGGCCGTAGTCATCACATAGAACAGGAAAGGCTCTACGTCGTAGTAGAGGGTCTTGTGATCGAGGAAAAATTTGGCAAGAAGACAGAGGTTCTGGCAGTACTGCTTATATTTCTTTCCGTCCACTTCCCATACACTCAGCCTCTCCTTTCTAGAAAAGAGGACAATTTTCAGGTTTATAACTGGCAAAAAAAACCTGGGGAAAAGGGAATTTCAAGCAGCTGTAGAAATTACATGGAAGCGTTCATAAACAGACACAGCCAGCCACCTGGCGGTTTCCATGGTAACCATTTCTTTCATTATTTATGCCAGTGAAACCAAAATTTGCGGGCTTGGGCCAAGTGTTTATTGGATTAGATACTTTGTCCGAAAAGTACTTGAATCTGAAACCTCATGCCAACAGCATTCAACTTCAACTACTATCATCACGGCCCAATTATGAGGACAAAGGGGCCATGAAGTAAACTAACATTTATTTCCATAGAAACGAAACAGAATAAGTACAACAATTGTTAAGTTTTTAATAAGGGCCTTGATATCGTCTTTAAGTGATGGAAGAGCTGACGTATTTTTTGTTCACCAGAACGAAAATTTTTCTCATACTGTCACACAACCTCCTTACTAACCAAAAAAACAAAATCCTCCGGGTGCGTCCCAATTCTCCAGTTAAATTTCAATTATTGCACGGTAAAAACCGAATTTAACTGGAGATTAACCGTTAACCGAGTATGGTGGGACGCACCCTCAGTCAATAATTCTTTAAGGGTGCGTCCCACGATACTCGGTTTACGGTTAATCTCCAGTTAAATTCGGTTTTTACCATGCAATAATTGAAATTTAACTGGAGGTTAACCGTTAACCGAGTATGGTGGGACGTGGGACGCACCTTAAATAAACATTCATTAAAATAATTTAACAAAACTGATGTACGATTTTATCCAAACAAGGAAAGTAAGAAATCGTCTGTTGCACTTAACGCACTTCTGATTCACCTTAAACCTGCAATTTCAACCAACCTGTCTTAATTAAGAAACTTCAAACCTGTAGATTTCTTCGCCAGGAGGATGACGCCAGACGCATTTGTCCGTATGCCGCTTGAGAATGGTTCGGGTCTTCATGTACTTGAGGCAAAACTCGCACAGGTACAGTTTTGGCAGTTTAGCATAGTGCTCCGGGTAGGGGCTTTGGTACCATACCTCCATCTCAAACCGGCCCATTTCAATGTACTTGGTATGCCCAGTGTTGGGCTGACTACGAAGTTCCTCCTCCTGTCGAGAGAGAAAAACTTATTAATCAGCTGAAGGGTTAGTACAGTATGCCTTGCGGACTTGATACTCTGCCTTGCCCAACGCTAATCAGATGATCGCAGAACTTAAATAAACTAAAAATGTCGGACATCTGCAGATGAAATCGTTCCCTAAAAAGCTGAACAACGTGTTTCACGTAGTTTCTGCGTATGCATCTGCATTTTTACTGCGAAAGTAACTTACTCAGACTTTTCGAGAGTATTGGAAAACTAACAACTAAATTCTAGAATAGCAAATTGTTTTAACATCATAAACTAGTTACTATTAAGTATACTAGAATTTACAGCCTTGTGAGTAGGTACTTTGGGCAATTTCGATAAATCACTGGATTGTTCAATTCCAAAATTGTATATGAAACTAATTTATAGCATTAAAAAGAGTAACAACAAAAATCCAATGGCATCTGAGATTTAGTGTAAATCAATGCACAAACAAATAAGGTTTCTAAACTCAAGCGTAAAGTAGTAAATAAAATGACTAGATGTGCGTACTATTCGTTCACTCGCCACTGCCTGGGCCTCACGGAAAAGCTTCAGGTCGTAATCGGACGCGATGTTGGACAAGTCAGGCTCTTTGTGTTTATCGGTCAACTTGGGGGGCTTCTGATCTCCAGACTGCCGTTCTTGGAATTTGACACGAAAATCCTTCACTTCTAGTTGGTACGTGCGCTGATCGGTACCCAGGAGGTGGCTTTTGTTCTTTGGTGACCTCCGACTCATACTCTGCAAAAATTAGAATCAACTTATAACAATTATAAAAAGTGTCTAGCTCCTAAGTTAGGACTATTCCGAAATATTTTTTATACGTTCGCGAAAATGTTTTAGGACACACCAACACACCTCGCTCGCTGGATCTTGTTACTTTGTTTATCCTCGTCGGATACCATTCTGTTCTTTTAACATCAGAAACAAGTTGACTATGGGCTATTTTCACCAAGAAATTAACCTTGATTTGAAATTAAAATCAAAGTTGACCCTAACAACACGAATAGCGCGGCTCGAATTTGTTGATTACCTTAGCAACTGATTCGAATGAGCCTGATTTTTATTTGACTTTTCTTGGTGAAAACGGCCCTAGGGTATATATTATGTACTATGTTCGGCCCTGTGTATGTACGGATGTTCAGTCAAGTTTATTCTGATACTCACATTTATACTTATTATTTTTACATCGTTCGATTGCAACTAATTTCTGATTTTAAAAAAATCATGCAATACTGTTTGTTGACGTCTTTTAATTCCCATTTTCTGAGAACAAATGTTGATATTTATTTGTTCTGATTGAGTGACTTTTCTCAGTAAAAAGTTTGTCCAAAAAAATTACCAACAATCGTGTTTAAGAAAAATCTTTTTATGGCATTTTTCAGGAGTCCTATCTGTGCTCTTGTAATATTCCAGTAAAAAAAATGGTACTGAATGACTGTGTAGCATGAGAAAATTCGATTAATTTGCTCTTAAGTTGCTCACCAACTGAACTCTTCTTCTCTCATCTTTTTGGCGTCGTTCTTCTCTGTCCACTCGACACTCCGCTACAGATTTTCTATGGTAGAGAGGACACGCATCCTGGGTGAAATGCCGATCCAAGTTGCCACCCAAGTGACCGATGCTGTCACACCCTTCCACGGGACATCGGCGCTCACGTGGTGCTTCCACTACCGCCCCTAAAGCTGGCCGACCTTTACTCTTGCCTGCAGCAACCCTATTCCGCTGAATTGGACCCTTTGGACCGGCTGCTTTCTTTCCAGTTGCACGGTTTCCCTTTGACTCTAGAATTAAAAACGAGCGTTCGGTAAAACACCTTGCAGTTGCATGAATTTTCCATGTAAATATATGAAATCAAAGGAAATTACAATTGGTTCTAAAACATTAGGAAATGCTTACAATTCCTTATAAAACCTCACTGCACGATTTTTGCGAACCAAGGGTGGGTAATATGCCAACTATGGATTCTTTGGAATAGATGCCTCCTTTTGTAGTGAAATAAGTGTTACCGGATTCAGTGTCAGAATCGGTGGCAGCTTTGACGAGGTGTTTGGAGCGACGTGCACTCGCAGATCGCGTTAACTTCCTCGTGACAATGTTCACCTCAGGTTTGTGGTCCCGTGCATTTCGTGTCTCAGGCTTGTCCGTTGACTCACTGCTCTTTGACTTGCTGTTATTATTGGAGGAACAACTCTCCGACTCGGAGCTGCTACCTGAACATTAGGAGAGAAAGGATGTGAACGAACGAACTGGAACAAGATTAAGGCTGCTGGAAACTAATTTAACCAATATAACAGTTAAGTCGTTTTAACATCAGAAACAAGTTTAATAAATAATAGTTATTTCGCGATCGTGTGATTTTTATCAGTAAAAAAAATTATTTTTAAGTTCTCACGTCTATACTTAAGCCAAAGATCTGTAGACAGTACCAGAAGTTGAGCTGCCGGAAGAAGAGCCAGAGCCTGATGATGCAGACGACACAGCCTGCTTATTGGTCGCTACTTTGCCCTCACTATCGCTCGAGTTATCGGGGCTGAAGATGCTCCTTGGTTTGGGAGCCCTTGCAGGGCGAGATCTCGTAGACTCCGCGGCTGCCTTTGTCGGCCGCCCCCGCGCTACCGGTACTGTCGCTGACGCCTGCAACGTGAAACGTGGAGGGTGAGCGGCGGCGCCACCCGCAGCGGGCGTTGCGCTTCCGCACTGAAACCAGTAAAATATTATCACTCAGCTCTAACTCCCACCCTCCTGGCAAGCGAAACAGGATCACAGTGGCTTTCTCATAACTGGAAGATAAACTGCTAGTGCGTCAAAAACTCTTGATATCCCAAAGGTATAGGCATAGCCTGAGACTATCCCTAAGTTTAACGACGAGCTTGCCAATTAACAGGAATGGCGACGTCAAGGCAATTTCTTTTTATTTCTAAATAGTACCTTGGATACTGCTGTCGAAGTAAACCTACAACTCTCCGGTTTCTAACCTCACACTACAAAGCTGTCTATTACGATCTTCTGATCAGTGACTCATAAACAAAATAAACAAAAATCCTTTCCGGGTAAACAACTATTTAGATATGTATCTACTGTTAAATATTGCAAATTCTATCAGTACTTGTCTAATAGATATTCAACGACTAGGTATTTGGCTTCAGCAGTCTCGGGCAGAATAAAGCACATCCGCTACAATGGTCACCTTTGGCTTGTTGGTAGAAAGTCGCCTTTTGACTGGCGCCGGCTTCACCACCGACTCCTCCGACTCGGACGAGTAAATGGCGCATCCTTTCTTTACAGTGGGTTTCGCTTCTACTTTTTCACGGGACTTAACTACAGCTGGCCTCTTTTGCCGGTCTTCTGGCGACGAAGATTGGCCTTCAGACTCTGACGAGCTACCAGAAGATCCACTTCCCGATGACCTTGAGGAACTGCTTGACGAATGGGAGCTGCCCGATGAACTCGAATCCGAACTTGAAGCACTGGCTTGTTTCTTAAACATTTAAAAGGCGGTGTCTACATTATTACCACACAACAAACCCGACCTACTTCAGCTGGGGTTTATCTTGGAGATTCTTACACAGTAGGAAGTAGGAGTTAGGGTGAAGGAAAGGAAGAAAAGGGGACACATGATACATAGTTTCTTGTTTTTACGTTTTTACTATGTACTAACCCTTATTCCTAGCGTGGTTTTACTATGGCTTCATGGGCTCTATCTCATTGATGTAGTTTATCAGCTTGTTCCAGGGCTCCCTCATTAGGTCCTGGGGTTTAATACTGTTTCATTGAATGTACCCATTTTCCCTGATGCCCTCTAGTTGCGGACACTTGCAAAGAACGTGGAGGGTAGTTCCCACTAGTGCTTCACATCCTCTGCAGTCAGGTTTAGAGGCTTCTTCAACGAGGTTGCGATGTTCTCTTAGTTTGCAATGGCTGGTTCTTGCTTCGGTTAGGTGTTTTTACAGAGCTCCTATTTGAAATTAGCTCTTTGGATTTTTCTTCTCGTTGATGGTGTGTATGTTTTGTGAGTCTGAGACCACTGGTGGCTTTCCATTTTTCTGTTTCTCCTCCGGCCACTCTCTGACTTCCTAACAGGTGACTTGGTTATAATGTGGACGCGAGCGGAGAAAAATAACATTCAGCCTAAAGAAAGTGGGAAGCTAGAACGGTCGCATTATCGATGGGTAGCCTGGACTGACAAAGACTATTCTCAATTCTAACCTTACGTACGTTCTACCTTTTACATTATAAAAGGCATGCACAATGAAATCAACTTACATTTTTGCTGATAGCTGCTCTAGAACTCATTTTTTGTTGTATTTATACATTTAGCTCCATTGAAATGGCGGCCATATTTGAAATAGTTGTTTGTTTCCGTTGCGAGTTTCGTCGCGCTTTTGAAAATCCGACAGATTTCCCTGCTTTTCCCGCTAATTTTTTCGCGCGCTAATCGCGTAAAGTTCTTAATACTTGGTTTTGCTTTAAAACTTTTATAACATAGATAATCTATGGCTAAATAATTGTATTGTTACTTTAAACAAAAAATTGAAGTATTCTTCTCAATAATAGCAAATATTGTGGTGAACCTTTGTTCAATAAAAAAACCTCTATTAGGAACAATTTTTTAATCCAAACTTTGCATAAAACTCACGTCTGTATTCAGTTTTGTTATTATCGTATGTTTGATATCGGCTCTTACTACTAGGTACTTGTACTTACTAAGTATCTACCTAAGGAGAATAGCTACAGAAACATACTAGGTATCTACACGTACTGATCACTGGGGAGCTTCTCCCTATGTTAAGTATGAAACAGGACAGGAGAAAAGAAACATGTTAGTGTCGCATGTATCTATATCGTTATTGATTTGAGTATTTTATTTCAAGTACTGATATGAAAATAATAAATAGTTACACCTACCTATGTCACGAGTCACAACACAGCTTAAGTAATAAGAGGCAGTTACAATAAATACCTACAATGTCTCGTATTTTTCTACAGTAATTAGGTACCTACCGCCAGCCAGTAAACAGATAGCAAGAAAGACTTTTATAAACGCTGGTAGGTATCCCAAATTCTAAAGATTTAAAATATTTTTTTTTTGCTTTGTCGAGAAGATTTTAGGTCTTCAGCTTCTTTTTTACGTAGGTACCTACTGTCGCAAATTTTTTAAATAAAATATCATTATCAGCTTTGACAATTTACATTTTGTACATAGACAGATCTTGAAGAATGGATTGACAGGATCACCCCAGGTCGTCATCCTCTTCATTTTCAGGACACCCGGACGCTTCACTCTCAGAATCGTTGAAGGAAGGTGGCGGCTTGACCAAGGGTAGTCCTTGGTTGGCAGCGTAGCAGGATTCACAGAAGCCTTGCGCCACCTGGCTACTGGAGGACAAATACATCTTCCCACAGCGCATGCATTCTTCTTGTGGATCACCTGAAAAATTAAAAAAGAACTCATATCATATAACTCATAAACCACAGGGGGGGGGGGGGGGCGATCAACAAAAAATTATTCGAGGAAGTGCCTAAAATACTTATTTTGTGTTGAACTGGTCGAATAAGCCAAGGTAGTTTCCCTGAATTGGGGGGGGGGGGGGGGGGGGGGGGGGAGCCGAGGCTGGACAAAAATCAGAAAAAGCTGTTTCTAGAACCTTTGTCAAGCTGAAAAGTTATTTTTCGTGGCTTTCGAACTCATAACAATCCGAGCTTATACAGTTATAGTATAGCTGGGTGTTGAGGCGTTTTACTTTTAATAAGAACACTGTGGACTTTTCTATTTTAGTTTTAATAGGCAGGACATTTCTTACTAGTACAGGTGAACAACAACAACGGCGTAAATGGCGGGTTCCTTCTTGCACCATACATTTTTAGAAAAACCGAGATACAAAATTCAATTATCATTATTATTATTATCCTTAATTATAAATTAATATATCTAAAATCAAACCTTTGTTTTATTATAATTCACTTTAATATTCAGGATCTTGGAATTATGTATTGTAATTCCCGCTTTAATTCAACAGCCTCTCCTAATTCCAATATCCAGAATATTACATATTAAGTAAGTAGGTACATTAGAAAACCAACTTGAGAGAAAAAAAAAACCCTTACATTTTACATACAACGTCACGAAATTTTTTGAACTTATTGGCTAGCAAAGGTTTCGTAAATACATCAGCAATTTGATTCTCAGAAGCACAGTGTTCTAGCTCAAACACTCTTTCATTAAATTTTTCTACAATAAAATAGTAGCGTACATCAATGTGCTTGCTGCGCATATTAAACTTTCCAGTCTTAATCAGAGCCATAGCACTAGTATTGTCAACTTTGAGGACAACTCTCAGTTTACTGCCGATCATTTCTTCAATCAAACTTTTTAGGTAAAGAACCTCTTTAATACTTTCTGCAGCTGCAATAAACTCAGCCTCTGTGGAGGAGAGAGCAACAATAGGTTGTCTGCGAGAGCACCACGCAATCGGACCGCTATTAAGAAAACAAACATACCCAGTAGTGCTACGACGGGATTCTGAATCCCCAGCATAATCACTGTCACTATAAACGGTCAGAGTATCAATATTACCGTTTGCTTTATACAAGACGCCGAGATCAGACGTCGACTTTAGGTACCGCAAAGTACGTTTTACATTAGTTACATCATTAGGGTTTGGACTTTCAGTGGATCGAGCTTCTACGTTCACTGCTAAGCTTATATCGGGGCGAGTTTTCGTACTTAGATACATTAAACTTCCAATGGCTTCCCGGTACGGGAACTTGATGTCATTACACATCTCATTTTTACTATTACTCTTATTGCTCGGAGCAGGAACGATAGGCGTGTCCACTGCCTTAGCGTCAGTCATGTTAAATCTATCGATCACATCTTTACAATAATCGGTTTGGCTTAAATGAAGACCAATTTCATCACGAGACAACTCCATTCCAATGAAGTTTTTCACTTTTGTATCAACAGTGATTTCGAACATTTTCTTAAGCTTTTCCAAGACATCACACAGATCGTCTTCATTTTCACCAACCAATATTCCGTCATCTACATAGATGGCCAAGTACACGGTTTTTGCTTCATTTTTAAACATACAAGGATCTGACTTTAACGGCTTCAGGCCCAATTTTTCAAGTGACTTTTTCAAAGTTTGATTCCACATAAGTGGCGCTTTCTTGAGACCGTACAAACTCTTAGTCAACTTACAAATCATACCACTTTTCTCTTTAAAACCTTCTGGAATGTGCATGAACACATCTTCATCTAATCTACCATTCAAGAAGGCGGTTTTTACATCGAACGTTTTTACAACAAAATTTTTAGCGGCAGTCACAGCCAACAGAACACGCAAGGATGTCATGTTCACTACAGGACTATACGTTTCTTGGTAATCTATACCAGACTCTTGTTGGAATCCTCTCACAACCAAACGTGCCTTGTACACTCCATTTTCCTTCACTTTGAAGACCCATTTACTGCTAAGTATTTTACGCCCACTGGCTTCTTTTACTGGCACATACTCCCAAGTTTGGTTGAGAGAAAGAGACCTTTTCTCTTCATCGATGGCTTTTAGCCACTTATTTTTCTCATCACACGACACAGCATCACTAAACGTCAACATTACTGAACTTTGACCAAGTACTTCAGTGAGATTCATATTCATATGATAATCATCATAGACGTCAGGTTGTCTAATCTGATGACGAGGCCTGAGCTGGTACGGCACCTCCAACTGCTCATCACCCCCATCCTCACCATCAGACTCATCACCTGTACTGTGTTCATCTACTTGAGGCTGAGCCGGAGACACATCAACATCATCTCTGTCATCCACACCGTCGTCTGACTCAAGCTCAAGTTGAACAACAGAATCATTTTTACGAATGTCACGAGAGACATCTCCAAATTTTACATCACGTGATATGATCACTTTTCTTTTTACACTGTCCCACAAACGAAAACCATTGTGTGCGTAACCAACAAATTTCAATTTTTCGGATCGTTCATCGAGCTTTTTAGTATATCTCAAATTTTTCGCAAAGGCGTCACAGCCAAACAACTTTAGTTTACTTAAATCTGGTCTCACTTTGGTCCACAGTTGAATGGGTGTGACGTCGCACGAGACAGTAGGACTTCTATTTGTGACGTAACAGGACACTCTGAGTGCTTCGCCCCACATACATTTTTCAAGACCTGAGTCAAAAATAAGAGCCCTCATTTTTTCACACAAGGTACGATTTAATCTTTCTGCTTTTGAGTTCATCTGAGGACTATACGGAGCAGTGGTATCTACAGTGATACCCTTGTTTTTACACCAATCACGAATCGGTAAATACTCAGTGCCATTGTCACACTTAATGGTACACACTTTTGACTGCTTTTGATTCTCAACTCTAGTTACAAAACTTTTTACGATTTCTGGCACTTCAGACTTATTACTCATAAGATAGACTTCACAATAGTGAGTGTAATCGTCCAGAAAAGTGATGAAATAACGCTTTCCATCATACGTTTCTGTTTCAATGGGGCCGCATACATCTGTATGTATTATCTGAAGCTCTCTAGTAGCTTTAGACAATTCACCACTAAACGGGCTCCTCGCATGTTTCGCTTTGACGCAAACTTCGCAAAGAAACTCATCATCTTTTGGTAACTCAGATTCTTTTACACCATCTGCCATTTTTACTAACTTTTTTAAATTTTTAATGCCCAAGTGGCCCATCTTTCGATGCAAAATTTGTGCGTCTCGCACAAGCAAAGCATGTTCAGGCTCAAGTTTTACATTACCAATATCAACAGTAAACAAACCATTCTGCGTTTTACGACCTGTTAAAACAGTCTCACCATTTTTACTTATAGTTACACCAGTTACACCATCATTTGTAAACAGAACAGAACCACCGTTCTCAGTTACTCGACCCACCGATATAAGATTAGCAGTTAACTTAGGTACGAAAGCGACTTGATTGAGTCTGCATTTCTCAGCACAGACCGTGCCAATAGCTTCACCTTCCATCTTCTGGTTGTTTGCAACCGTGAAAGGAGTAGTCTTAGGCGTGGCATTTTTCAGAAATTCAACGCTATTCGTCATGTGAAAGCTCGCTCCACTGTCCACAGTCCAACCAGTATGAGAATCTGAAAAACAATCATTGTTTGTTAGAAACACGTTATTGTTATTACTTTTACTGTTGTTACCATTGTTGTTACCTCTGTTGCGAAAGAAACAGTCTTTCTCCAGATGGTTGGTCTTTTTACAAATATTGCAAGGCTTTTTGTAACCATTGTTACTATTACTGTTATTGTTATTTTTACTTTTACGGGTACAGTTTCGTGCAATGTGCCCAAAGCCAGAACAGGCATGGCACTTATAGTTTTTATATTTATTACTACCTGCTAGAAAAGAAACGTTACTCTCCTTATTAGGTTCGGTTTCTTTCAGCTTGGCTTCCTCAGACAGCAACCGGGCACTCAGGTTGGCTATCGTCCTTTCAGCAACATCAGTGGATTCCCAAGCCGTCGAAAAATGTCTGTATTTGTCTGGCAGCTCACTCAGGATCTTGGCTACGACCATGGAATCGCTTACGTTCTCCTTTAGGGCTGTCAATCTGAAGGCGATGTTTTGAAGTTCGGCTATGTTTTCTGCGACGCTTCTACTTTCATCGAACTTGAACTGGTACAGTTTAGTAAGAAGATTGCACTTCTGCTGATCGGTATCACGTTCAAAGATAGTCTTTAGCTTCACATACATTTCACAGGAATTTGCACACGACATCAAGTGCACAAGCAGGTTCTTGTCTATAGTTGTCACGAGATGTTTTTGAACTTTTGCGTCTTGCTTTTTCCATTCTGCTATTTTCTTTTCATCGGTTTCGGGGCACTTTTGCATTCCATCAGCAATGGCATACAGCCCAGAACTTTTAAGAAAGATGTCGATTTGGAATTTCCAAATTTGGTACGACTCTGCATCTTTCAACTTTTCTATGCCTGCCTCCTCCTGCCTGTCTGACATCTTAGGGGGTTTTTTTTTTACGATTTTACTCACAGTTTTTTTGTTACTGCCACAGAGATCTTGATTGGCGAACCACGCTCTGCTACCACTGTTGAGGCGTTTTACTTTTAATAAGAACACTGTGGACTTTTCTATTTTAGTTTTAATAGGCAGGACATTTCTTACTAGTACAGGTGAACAACAACAACGGCGTAAATGGCGGGTTCCTTCTTGCACCATACATTTTTAGAAAAACCGAGATACAAAATTCAATTATCATTATTATTATTATCCTTAATTATAAATTAATATATCTAAAATCAAACCTTTGTTTTATTATAATTCACTTTAATATTCAGGATCTTGGAATTATGTATTGTAATTCCCGCTTTAATTCAACACTGGGCCATTAATAGGTCGGGACGTTGAAGAATTATAATTTCTGCGGGCGGAAGCAATATCGTAATTTTGTGCGATATGGAAAGTTTTGACGATTGCCTAAAAGTTTTGAAATCATCCAAACTTTTCGATGATACTTGTTATACACAAGTAAGTAGTTATTTTTCTATCTTAAGCAGCTAACTTGTTATAAGGAGCTAATACAATTTGTATCAAGGATTACGTAACGTTCATCAGAACATTACAGGTTCCCGTATATTTGTGCCAGAAAAATAATAAGGGGGCAACAGAAGCAACAATGATTAATGGGAATTAAATCCATGGGAATCGAATGAAAATGTCCAGAGTCCAGACCAAACCCGAAAACTACAGCCCCAAGTTCACAAGGTTCAACCGCAAATTACGTGGTTTGGAATGCTGAGAAGATCACATTTGATGTCATTTAATTTGATGGCCCACGGAATGAGCCCCGAACGTGACTGTATCATAGTGTTTAGCCTACCTGAACCTGATGATAGTATTTGCCATCCAACCCCGTGCCTACAGGCATCCAGCGAAATATCCTGCGATGTTTACCTGCTTGCCTGTACCTATACCGAATCAAACCGTATCGACGCAATATTGACATAACTCCTCACCTTTTTGAACGTAAAAGCAGCCAAAGGCAAAAATTTATTTCCTCCATTCAGAACTAAAAGAAAGTGAAGAACTAATTATTGTTGTTCACTTCCTTCCTAGTTTGGAAGGTGTCGGTCAAGATGGGGACAAAGGGAAAAGTTAATAACCAATTCAGATCAAAACTGCCCTCTTCCCCCTCTAAAAAAATATTGCGTGTAAGGCACCTGTAGGTTTGAATCTCCCCTCCCTATTTGTAGAAAAAATGTTCAAATCTCAAGATTTTTAACGAAAACGTGGGTATCTACCTTCTTTCTCTCCAAATCAGCTAGCGACTAAGCAAAAATCTCACTAGATGCCAGATGCCCTACCGGCTTATAATTCATTAATTCACCATAGGTAATTCTTTTTACAGAAACTTCATTGCTACATAATTATCAACTAACAACCAACTGAAAAAAGAAAAATTAAAAAACGGCAGGCCCCAAAATATGGCGAAGACTCAGCAATTATAGGCTTTGGGTTGTAAATGAATAAAATGATAGGGTGAAGAAGAAGCAGGCCAAGCTCTCACGTGAAGCTCATTGCAATTCTGAGCGCGTCCCCAGCCCGTCGCCTCGAATTTGGGACCTGTAACTTGTACATGGGAACGGCCAGAGGGGGAACTTAAATTTGGGAAGGAAATAAGAAGTCCACTGCTTTTCTCATTCTTTGTTAAACGTAGGTGCCATATATAGAACTTGCCGTTTTCTTATTTCAGAATGTAAATTCCAGCCAGTTCATTTTATTCAACACTATGGGCAGTAAATCCATCATTTTGTTCAGGCTTAGAAAACCATCCGATGTGGATATCATTCGAAAATATAACCCACTCCGTCCCGCTGACTTTGAACGTCTACAAATATGGTATGGTACATATGGTATGGTATGGGTATATCTATCTATACCTATGTTAAGTACCAGGCCCGTATCCAGAAAGCGGTCGCATGGGGGGGGGTTTAGTGTCAAGGGGGGGGGGGGGGGGTAGCGTATACCTACTTATATTTTATTGAATCACGTAGGCATTACCATGTTAATTATAACCCCCCCCCCCCCCCCCCCCCCCCCCCGGTTACGGCTATGTTAGATACTAACCAACCTACCCATATACCTATCAGAGAGGGAGGATCATGTTGGTTTTTAAAGAAAGGGTCCGACATATTTTACGTCAACAGTTATATTATTACACATTTTTGGGCTGTTATACAGACGGGAAAGTAAAAATATGCTCAGTTCAAAACTGGTGTCATCTGAGCCAGGAGAGAAGTAAAAGTGTATAGTAAAGGAAAGGGCAGAGGGATTGGGGAATAAGAGTTTTATGATGACTATCTGCCTGACTGCGTGCACCCCGAGGTAAATAGAAGGTAGGTAATTTTGGTTTGGCTAGGCTACCCGACCTCTTGGAGACGACGCAAATTAAATGTCCATTAAACGTCATAAGTGGCAATTTGGCACAATCTGCGGGACGTGGTATTCAAGTGTCTGCTTTTGCCCGCCTGAGAAGCGAGGGTCGTAGACTTTTCCCGAACCCTTCGCTATTCACCGTATCAACCCCTTAAAAAAGCATGCAGTTTTCACAGAGCCCTGGACATACCTAGGACATACCTGGGACATAAGTACCTGGACATACCTAGAGGTATATGTTTTAGAAAATTCATTTCTATAAGCTACAGGCTACAGTTGAAGTTCCGTCACTTCCACAACTCCTATATATTCTCGAAAAGTTTCCAAGAGATTTTAAAGCGAAGTAGGTAGGTAATGATGAAACCCGCGGTCAGTAAATTCTAGATCTCGTTTGAATATGAGGTAGGTACCTAATGTTTTAAAATGAAGTCATGATGACATGTCACATTCCAATTTGATGTGCTTGAGCACACTATATCTGATTGGTGAGTGATAATAAGACATTACATGTTACATGTAGGTACCTATAGTACCTAGGTATACCTATAACTGTGAGACCTGCACTTCACATCCAAAAAGGAAACTTTTAGAACTTGCGGAACTTATAGGTACCTACCTAGGTATTTACGGAACTAAAACAATAATATTGCTTACCTTCATGCGTTTTCATGTGAGCACGAAGGTTGCAAGCAAGAGCAAACTTTTTGTGGCAAAGTTCACATGAGTGCGGCTTGTCCCCTGAAACAGAAAGAGCACCGTAAAGAAGGGAAAATAATTTAATAAGATTAAAATAGCCACATAGTTGGCTCAGATACCAAAGGAACAGCATAAAATATTCTCTATCAAATGAAACGCGCCTCGCTGGGCACAAATGGGATCTGGACAATACCAAAGCATACAGAATACCGAAATATTTTGAATTAGTAGTCGGTATGTCCACAGTAACAAGGCACTGAGAGCCTGGAAAATAAATCGACACCTGCAACCTGCACATTTAACGACCTGCGCACATTCGCACTCGCCTTATACGTCCGCCGCCCCGCGCTCTCCACTGAATCTGCGAAATTTAGCTGTCACCACGGAATTTTTCCTACTTAATGAGCTTTTCATTGTCAAATTTTAATTTATGGTAATAGGTACCAAAAATGGAAATGCGTCTGTACCGGCGTCGCTTTGCGGCATTGTTGGGTGTTCGTTACACCATTGTGCCTCTGTCACCACAGAAAGACCGAACAGCCGATCTAACTGACGAACCAACTTGCGCCTTCTCCTCATCCTCACCAACACAGAAAGTAGGCGACCCTGCTTCACAGTGGGTCTCTAGGAAGTTCGCTAATGAGATGGAAGAAAACTTACGATATTCCCATCAGCAACTGGATCACTATATAGGGGTAGTCATTAATTCTAATGAAACCTCCCTACCTATATATAGAGGTATATATAAGACCAAGTCCTAGAATCTTGAGACTTTGTTGCAGCATACCTACCTACTTTTCAGCCCATTTCTTGACTTGCATGCAGGATTTTGTCGTCAAAATATAGCTATTGTACTTCAATAGGTAAGTATAGCTACCACTGTACTGTAAGCACTGTACCTACTTAGATTTTGGGTAGCTGTTACATTTTATTCTTTGAAATCATTCTTTCCTCTTCCAAGAAGCAAAAAATTGAAATGATTGTAGTCACAAATTGAGCTTCATGGAATCTCGTAAAGTCCCTACACTTTTACAATCTGTCTGGTGCAAATAAAAACAGGAGAAAGAATTTAGAGTAGAGAGAAATCAAAACAAATCCCCAATGTCTGTTAAAAAGCTCCACAATTCACCCTCATCAGTGGAACAGAAAGACTAGTTATAAATGCAGGTAGAGGCGTAGAGGCGTGCTAAGTGGCATCGTTATCGGGAAAAGTCATTAATGGGGGGGAGATGGTGACACAGCGTGTATTCCAGTAGTGGGCTCCACTGTGTTCTGATAAGGTTATCACAGCCCAGTGACTGGAGCCATCTCATTAACAGGCTGGCCAGTCTGCATCCCCGGCGACTTGCCACATAAACAAGTTCGCAACCTGTCAGCTGCTGTACCTATCTGACCTAAGCCAGCAAAATATCCTTTCCATGCAGTCTTCCATCTTCCTAACAATCACCCTTCTTCCATATAGGATGTCTAGCCTTTTTCAGAAGTTACTGTCAGTTTGACAGCCTGCTGGTGCCAGTTTGACGCAATTTTTATGTTACCTAAAATCGGTGAATTTAAATACCTATACACCCAATTCTATTATACCTACTGAAGCCCTATATAGCGCACTTGAAACCCATCAAATATCCTATAGTTTTTAATTTCACAATCGGACGGATTGGCTTTTCCAAGCAATACTTTATTCCGACTCAAGGGAGCATCAGGATTTTAATTGGGAAACCTAAAATTTAAAATAAGAATTTCTACTTCACGTCACATATGGCTAGTGAGAGATTGTAAAAAGAATCAGATAGACGAAAATGTCCGTCACATGTCCGGAAACAGAAGAAAAGGAAGATCCTCGAGGAAGCATTGCATGGTCGGCAAAAGGGGAGGGTGTACCTATCAGCTATAACCCCACATGGCGTTCCTTTTACAGGATATGCCTATACCGAGTGTTCCGTAGCAGCAGCAGGTGCATGCCTCATCGCAGGCCGCGTGCAGGGCACTTCCTTCCAATCTGTGACAACGGGCAGTCAACGGCCAACCTTTCGGGCCTTTGCAGGGAAGAGTGAAGACCCTACTTCCTATACCTTTTGGAAGGGAAGCAATAAGGGGATTCGGCTGAGAAGGGGAACATGAAATGATTATAAAATTTTCTTCGGTTTGTTTGCATATTTCAGTTCAGTTCTCAGTTATACATAACACTTTTCTGAGACGAGGTAAAGCAGAATATTGAGCGAGTTTTACAAAAAGTACAAAATATAAAAGAATCATGGCGAAAACGCCACCGCGTACTATATACAGAACGCTCCTTCAGTCATTGAAACCAAAACAATTATTCTACTTAAAAAATTCCTAAGAGGATATTTATTCAAAGGTGTTTATTGTTTTGATACTTTTGATGAATTTCTTCACATTTCTTTATACTCGAAAGCCGGGCGTTTTATATGAGACTTTAGCCACCCTACTTTTTCGGAGGAGTATATCCAAGGTCAATCAAATTTATATTTTAGCTTCTACCCTATTAAAAACTTATAGGTACTAAAAATCAATGTCTCTACGTCTAATGAAGGCAGGTCTAGTAACGATTAAATAATATCTAATGACAATGAGGAGGGTGTTATAAGCATTTTTTTTTTCTTGAAGGAGGTGGGTATACACGCTGTTTTTATCGAGATGCACCTGCTCTGATAGAGCTCTCCAAACCCTTAATGGCACAGTTACCGGAATAAGGTACAAGGAAGAAAAGGTATGTTTGAATGCTCGGCGTTATTTCTGGCATCTATCAGCGTATCAAAAAAATATTGAAAGCTTTTTCCGCGCCGAAAATTGCTTGTGTAGGCTCTAAATTTGTGCAAGAAGCACAATACCTGTAGCCGACAGGTACTGGACTTATTGGAGGAGCCTTCAAGCAATCAGGCCCCCCGCAGTTGGTATATTGGAGAGCCCCCCAGGTCGGTGGGTAATGATGGCCTTTGTTGCCACCACTGATATCGAGGGCCGTCGAACCGTTACCTGATGCCATGCAGGTCATCCGGACTGGACACCGACAGGGCTTCTCAAATCGACCTGGAAGCCAGTACGGAAGAAGCGCGAATATTAGGTATAGGTGCCAAATATGGCGACAAGATTATGGACATTGAAAAATTGAGCTATAAGAGCGGACATCTGAATTATTGTGCGGAATGTAGTAAGGTCCGAACTCCAGGAAGTACGCGCAAACAACTTTCGCTCAATTGTAGCTACATTTAAAAAGATTTACCCACGAAAAACCTTGCAAAGTTTGTATGCAACTGCCGCAAAGACAAAGAAGCAAATTCCTAACGAAAGATGGTAGGTAGGTATTGGGTTTTTTAGCGTCAATATATGTGTGGACGTCTTGAGACGTGAATGGAAGAGATCGGCGGGGCGAAGACTCAGGCTGCACCTGCCAAGCGAGCACCATGGTGTCTCATCCAGTGAGTGTCAGAATAATCGGCCGGGTCGAGAGTTAGCCCGACATTTTTGCTACTCTTTCCATTATCGGATACAAAGATCGTCCCTTGTCTGAAGACCGAGTCAAGCGTGAGAACATTCGCTACAGTAGGTAATTCACTGGCCTCAAGCTACTTAGATGAAACATAATATGGGTTAGGAAAATATGTATACCTAGGTATATCGACCTTCCATTTGTAAGTCTGTATCTTCGAATTTTTTTTTGGTGGGTAGCGCAATGTCAAAAGTGTTTAGGCTCAGGGACTCAGGGAAGAGGTGTTTAAAGCTGAGCAAGTAGTGGGTCGTAGCCTATTTATTACTGTTGCCGTTGTCTCAGCAAAAAAAGTCGAATACCCCTAAAGCCTGCGCTCAACAAGTTAGCACTTCTTACAACTTTTACTTCCTGAAACCCCTTACTCCACAGTGATTTAAGAAAACTTCCACATACGTCCTCTGTAGCATCTTCCTTGTCCCTACGGTCTATTGGGCTATCGGATCGGGGCTTGCAGGCGTGCGCAGCGTGCGCTTGGACTCTTACAGCCTCCCACGGTCAGCCTGTCAGCCACACGTTGCGGTCAGAACCGGAGGAGACCACAGACGTTACACTGGTGGCTTCCAGTGACAGCTCGGGGCAGCCCTGGAAATCTAACATGAAAGAGTGGCAGCCCTTCTGCGGACAGGGGCAACTACGTAAGTATCGATATCACCCACCGACCACCGTGCCCATATAGGTAGGTAGGTACCTGTATCACGGAAAATTTCACTAGTTACTTGCGGCTTGTAACCATGCGGTGAAAAAGGAACGTAATAAGAGTCAGAATAGAAAGGTAGAAGTTGCTACGTGTAACTAATACCTTGTTTGTAAACTTTGGTAGTAGGTGTTATAGGTAGACAAGAGAGATAGATGTCTAGGTGCCTAAGTGACTTCATGACTTCATCGTCGCACTTGTGCCTTTCCTACTTATGGACACCTACTACGAAAGCAGGGTTTCAATTTCGGGGATACGTCTAGGTAAGGTGAAGATGCACACGGGGGCCCAATTGGAGCAGGTGGTGGTGGTCTCAGACCTGGCGCATTGTATCCTAACGGACAGGTTGCAGCGGGGTACCTTAATTAACCTAACCTCGATCTTGAGCCATATATCAACTTCACGAAAGGGTTGCACGCTTTGATGCGACCCCCAAACAACTCATTCAATTTATTGAGAACATACATCTCAAGAGTGAAGTGCCCAAAAGAGCCACCTAAAAATGTGGAAGCCAGAAACATCGATTGCAAAACCGGAAACACTAATCCCTGCATCCACTGCCCCGCTGGCACCCAATGACGACTATTTTGTAAAGGTACAACCATGTGCTCCTGCAATTTTACGCGTATAGGCCTGCATCAGAGTAGCGGAAATGTCTCCTTCCTATACTGCTATAATCAATATTATAATTATATTATTATCTTCCCTCAAACCTATCAAAATCGGTGTTCCACAAGGTAGTATTCTTGGTCCACTTCTCTTTTTAATTTACATTAATGATTTACCTACCGTCATGAATCCTCTTTTCGCAAAAGCTGTTCTATATGCCGACGATTCGAATGCAATTTTCCACCATAAAAATTTTTCAGACCTTCAACAGATTGCTCAAGAAAGTCTAGATAACCTCGTGGCTTACTTTAATCATAATAAAATGTCTGTAAATGTGCAAAAAACACATGCAATTAATTTTTCATTACGAGGAAGTCGAATTCGGCCCCTTCTTCAATTAAACAACAATGACATTGCTTTCGAGACGTCTTCACGATTTTTAGGTGTCCAGCTAGATGAACACCTAAATTGGCATCAGCATTCGCAAAACCTTCGGTCTAAACTCGCTTCTGTTTGTTTTACTCAAAGAATAATTTGTAACTCGTGTTCTCCGTATATCGCACGCATCACTTACTTTGCCTACTTTCATTCAATTCTAAGTTACGGAATACTTTTCTGGGGAGGTGTCAAACAGAATATTGAGCCAATTTTAAAAATTCAAAAGAGATGCATAAGAATCATGGCTAAAGTGCCACCGCGTACTTCTTGCAGGTCACTTTTTCAGAAATTCTCTATTCTCCCTGCTCCTTGTGTTTTCATTTATCAGGTATTATTATTTGTTCGCGAACACCCAGAACACTTCCCTCTTAATTCAAACTTTCACTCTTATAAAACTCGGTCGTGTTCAAATATACATGTAGGCAAATTTGCTACCTCCCTTCGTTTGAACAGTCCTCCGATTTTAGGTGTTCGTCTATATAACGCTCTCCCGGTTGAAATTAAATCTGAAGAAAGTTTAACGATTTTTAAAAAATTGCTAAAATCATATTTACTTGAAAATGTTTTTTATAGTTTAGAGGAATTTCTAAATTTGTAATTTAACTGGACAACCAGGCGTTTTATACTTTAGTTCCACCTATTTTTGGTGGGACAAGGTCAACAAAACGTAAAACAAAAAAAAAAAAAAAAAAATATAAGGGAGATTTGTAAAAGAAAAACTGGAGGCCAATTGATGCTTCATAAGATAAGTGCAATATCTCCCTGGTGAAATAGAAGTTTCCCTTGATAGGTTTTGATTAGCTGAGGTATGGGGTATGGGTACGTTCATTGTAAAATTTGCTACCCTTCAAATTAAGGCGAGGGGTTATACCTACCACTCGTTGGGAATCTCATTGGGAATCATTGGAAATCTTTATGAAACCTCAGGGAATCTTGGAATTTTTGGAGCGGTTACCCCTTCGTGGTTCATCTTTCTAAGAATATCGTTGGGAATCTTTAGAAATCTTTATGGAATCTCAGTGGAATCTCAAGGAATCTCTGGAGTGGTTACCCCCTCGAATTAAGGCGACATCAAGACAGTTCAGTTACATAACTGTTTATTTACATTTGGTATGTATATAGTTAGAAGTTAGATCATCGAGGGACGAAATCCTATACCAATTTTTTACGATTTTCAAGGGTACTCCTAAGCTGCACAAAAGGTTACCTTAGCCCAGTACGCCACGTCTTTGTTATGTACCTACTGTACCTACTTACCTACTGGTGAATAAAATCAGAGCTACTCCCGCGGCTTCTGATCGAAAAGTAATCTTCTGCAAGTCGTGATTGGAATGGGTATATCCAGCTCTAGCCTAGTTGGAAGTTGGAGGGAAGCGTATTGAAAATGATTGGAAATACCGGAGTGATTTGAGCAACAAAAGGCGCAATCTGTGCGGTGAAAGGCTCGCTACCGGCCATCCGTCTGCCTCCCGGCGGGGTCCCGTGGGTTGCTGGTCCGGAAAGGTCGAGCAATTTGAGTCCCTAGTTTGAAAAAACGTCGTCATCGTGAAAGTGGGTGTCAGTGGAGTGGTCTTCAGAACTAAACTCGAATGAGATTTCGCATAGTCTCATAGACATTTGTAAATATTTTTTAACGTCCCTTTCCATGCAGCCTTCGTCAAGACTCGTGAAGAACGTATTCGAAAGAATAATAGAGATACGACAGTTGTCACATATTATACAGATTCCCACCAGGCCCGTATCCAGAAAGCGGTCATGGGGGGGGGGGTTTGCCTATATTTTTTTGCTTCACTTTATTGGCATTACCATGTTAATTTTCCGCTCATGGAAGGGTTTAACCCCCTAAACCCCCCCCCCCCCCCGTGGATACGGCTATGATTCCCACATCTTTCCCCTTCCCCTCGCTCTCTCCAACGCAGTATACCATGCTGACACTACTACCCCAAGGAATGTTTCTAGTGCAGACCACCATGCATGCATACTCCTGCAGTCATCACAGCCCCGATCGTATGGGGACTCATGATGAAGAGGTTTCTAGGATCTCGCATGTATTTTGGTGGGTGCGGGTAGTCACTAAGTTACTTATCTAATGCAACTTCTATTGTATATCATGAAAATTTAAAATCCTCTCACCTACATATAAAAGAGCTGGGGGTTGGGGTTATTTCTCCGTTTTTTCACGTGGCTTGTGGTTAACTGATCAGCTAGATCTCACTAGCCGATATGGCAAGTATTTTACACTGACTTTAAGTCTAGACTAGTCTAGTGTGAAAAATTGGATTCAATTTTGTCTCGAGCTTAACAGAAAACAGGGAAGCACTGTGAATATCAAAGTGTGTTTCTGATTGTTAACTGTGAAGCGCTGTTGGATAGTACTGCCATTTGATGCGGGTTGAGGGACAGAAATTATTTGTATGTAGGAATGCAGGTATAGAGAAGCAACGCATCGCTGATTTACCGCGGCGGACACCGGACGGAGGACTGTGTTATGTTGGCCAGGACCAGCCCAGAGTCCGCCAGACCACTCCCTGCTTTGCATAAAACAAAAGTGTTGCATAGCATACCTCATTAGGGAACATCTTAATTAATTCTTTAATTTATTTAAATTGTTTCTGCAGTCGATTGGCTAATGGAATCGTAATTTAAATCAATCAACGGGAAAACATGCAGAAGGGGTACGAAGGTGACGAATAAGTTATGGACTTTGAACTGTCTGCTACGGCTAATTCTGGGAAATTACTATGTGTACACGAAGGTTTACCCAACAGAAGGCATTCCAAAAAAATTCAAGAATGCTTTGATCACTAGGTATATGTGGGAGACAAAAAGATATGGGGGAGGCGGGGTTCAGTAAATATTTCTACCCCTCAGTTTCAAGCAACCTCGTGGAGGAAACATTTACGTGAATCGCATTTGTATAATACCTGTACATCCTACTGGGCTGGACAGATACTGCGGAGGCTATTGTATACACAGATGGTGCCTGTCAAATCAACGGAAAGGAAAAGAAACCAAGTTTGGGATGGACGGTCCATGGAGGACAATGAATGCTCACAAAAAAGGAAGAGCATAAGAACAAAGGAGGGAGCAGTAGGTCTGCCCACGGAATAAGGCTGATGACGGCGAGACGTGGACCAGATTTGAATTGGAGAGCAGGGTATGTCCAGGCGCAGCGGATCGCATACGGCGAAGGGACAATATCGAGCCAGGATCGCAACCATTCATCATGGCGATGGATCGGGCATCGGCATCGGCCCGCAGCTGTGCCCAGTAGCCGCTGCGTGCCGATGTCAGCCCATTTCTGCGGATACCTTCCCACACTCACGGTCCTAACCGAAAATACCGAGCCGGGAACCTGCGCCCAGTCGAGTCATGGAAAAGTTCCTTGGCGAGTTGATGCAGTCAAGTCCTTCACCCTCTTTACGAGTTTAGGGTGCACTCTGCGTTCCTACAATTAGCTATTTTTTTGCCATTCCTCTTTTCCATATAAAATATTCTCCGTTACTTCCGTCACTCTCGGAATCTCGGAGAAAGAATGCGAGGTGTCCGCGCAGCTATCGGGCGGTGAAGCAGCGAACGGCGAAGTGCCGCATCACGGTATCTGCTGTTATTAATCGAAAGACGGCCTCGTCATATGCGTTCATTAATTTTTTGTCTCAAACTCCTTTTGGATTTTTAATTACCCTTTTATTTTAATTTTCAACCGAGACAAATTACAATAATTCCGACGGGCAATCCTGCCGTGTGGGCCGCAGGCAGGCGCACGCAGGCGCCACATCGCACTCAGATATGCCATCTGCACTGTCACGGCAGCAATCTTTTTAATATCTATACCTAATAATTACCGAAATATAAAATTAGTCGACTGGATCACATCCCAATAATCCCAAAACACAAACCTCATGTAAACAGATGCTGAATCTGAATATTTATAAAAGAATACGTATTTACCCTATCCGAAGTTTTTTTTAAATTGGGGCTTCTAGCATATAAATCAAATATCTCGTACTAATTTAGATATGATTGGGTAGCTTGTTGTAAGGTTTGAACTCAGATCATAAAGAAAAAATCTGTTATTATGTACCTAAAATTATTTTTATACAGACCTACCAGTCGACTGACTTTTGCGCTGGGATTTGATTTGTTTAAACTATGCATGCAAACTTACAAAAATTATTAGCCTACTATCTGTTGGGTGCATAGTTAACGGAAAGACTTGTAGGGAAAGCAATGGCGTATTTAAAGGTCCAAATCGTAGGGGATCAAGCTTCGGGGCAGCAGACATAAATCATGTCTAGCATAATGATTACCGCTGCGGCTCTACGAAGTACCTACCAAATAGGCCGCCTCATTCATTTGTTTTATCAAACTATGTTCCAAGATAGCCAAACAGAGTTAATCGATGTTTTTCACAATTTGCAGCGTCATATAAGTAATCAATTACTGGTTGCGTGAGGTGCGGCATAGCTGTCTGGCCACTGGCGCATCATGCCATTGTTCGGAGTTTGAGCTCTTTCAGCGCGTAGTGGCCAATGGGCCTGGGTGTGCTCGGGTCAGCTCTATAGAGGTCATTCATAAATCATAAACTCCCGAATACCGACAGAGCTATCATTCTCCAGAAGGGCATGAACTGAGGTTATTGTGTCACACATAGCCGTATCCACGGGGGGGGGGGGGGGGGTAGGGGGTTAAACCCCCCCATGAACGGAAAATTAACATGGTAATGCCAACGTGAAGCAAAAACATATAGGCGAAAACCCCCCCATGACCGCTTTCTGGATACGGGCCTGGTGTCACACCTACCAACCGAAAAATAATTTGTGAATTTTCCGAGAATGAAATTGAAGACATGGATTCGGGGGTTTAGGCGTAAATCTCTTCACTGTACCCCTATGCCATTCGCGTCTCGTTTTTTCAGTACCTCTAGAAGCGCGGATATTTGTTTCTATACACTCTTCAAATAGGTTTTTTTTTGTACCAGCTGGATTACGCTTTCAGTGGATGGAGTTTTCGGCTGACAATAGTGAGTTGTCTGAAGAATCAAGTGATTTAAGTTACACCACTGTGTTTATTGTAAATACTCATTAAGACGATGTTCTCCGCTTGCAGTACCTATATAGGTAGTACACGGCACGACTAGTAAGTACCAAAAGACCGGGCATTAGGCATGTGTGACGTGTCATCCCACTCTATATCTTAAGTAGGTGGGTACTCTCACAGCCCCTTCACTCGCTTGCCCAAACCCCATTTACGTACAAGTGTGATGCATTGTGCACATCAGCAGTAAGTACCCATAGGTATAAGTATGGGAGAAGTGAAAGGTGAAAGGTCGCTCTTGCAGATGTAGAGTGACATAATAAGCAGCCTCTGAAGTGCACGCGAAGACGTTAGAAAAGTGGTCAGGACGTCGCGCGTCCCCCTGTGATCTCCTATTGTCATTATTATAATGATTTTGTTAAACAATTTGCCCAGTGAAGAATTAGGGAGATGGCGAGATAGTGCTGTGTCACTCTGCTGTCAAAAGTGGTTGGATCCCTTCACCAGTCTAATGGGAGACCTCTGGCCCCCAACGCGTCCTGACGCCACCTTCTCACTATTTGTCACCTGTCCCGTTTTTTTATGTGGGCAGTATTACTAATTTAGCACGGTCGTGGGATGGTCTATTTACTCCGAAGAAAGTTTTTCCGGGCTCATTTAGCTTACTTTGTCTTATCTTCAGTGTAAAAGAATGATTTTATTTTTAAGTACTCTAAGCCAAGCGGATATAAGGAACTGCGCGGAAAGTATCCTGATTCAAGGGATTTCGCGTAACCTCTGAGAAATAGTAACAGGGGGTAACAGAGACCTCGGAGGTTTGATGTTAGCAATTTTCTTTTAAGTACCTCAAAAAATGACGATTTTGACGCATCAAAAACCTTTACAGTGTTCCTAAGCCATTCGACGATTAATTTCAGCTCAGCATTGATTTCAATAATTAGCATTGATGGGCTTTGGCTGGCGGATAGGGAATGAAAGTCTGGTTGAGTGACTGGGTCATCCGCCCTGCTTGCCGATCCCGCGGGTTCCCGGCGCTCCTTCGTTTTATAGAACGGGTTCAAGAGAGACTCGTAAACGCCATAATAGGAAGGCAGGTTGCTATAAAATTTTGAATTAAGCTACCTTCATCCATAAAGTCTTCTACGTCTTGTTTAAAGAGGCGATGAGGACTGGAATACAACGGTGAGCCTTTACGATAGTTATGCGCACCTATATAAAATTTCGAGTTCAAGTTGATTCTCAATTACAGACGCGTACGAGAGTTATCATTCCTTCTGGATACAGCCTATAGGACAAATTAACAAGACATCACACGACTGCGCTAGACCTCTACCATTTCGAAGGTAGATACATACAATACTTATCTTGTATAGGAAAAAAATTATAAGGAAATGTTTGCTTACCAGTATGAAGGAATAGGTGGTTCTTCAGGTTTGTGTGTTTGCTGAAGCCTCGGCTACAGATGTGACACTTGAAGGGCCAGGAACCGTTGTGCACGTACATGTGTGACTTGAGGTCTCCCGGGGTCGGGAAAGACTTCGCACAGAGAGTGCATTTGTGAGGTTTCTCCTGGAAGAGAGATGAAGGCGTGTGAAAGGAGAACAAAACGAAAGAGATTGCTTGAAAAATCAGTGATAGACTAGAAATTAGCGACTCCAGTGATATAGCGTCCTTAAGCCTGTAAACAACTGTGAATGATGAGGTCGAAGTGGTAAACACAGTGAAACCCCATGATATCTGTTAATGCAATCGGTATGACTTGCAAGCTCTGGGTATTTGTGCAGCCATCAGGCGGCAATTTTGCCGTCCAGAGGATGGTTTTTAATGGAGAAGTACTGAAATCTATGAGACAAAACACGAAGTTGAAACGTATGAAACAGAAGTTATTGGTCAAACGGGAGGAGCCTCAGAAAAACTCCAAAAGAACTAATCGGAACAAGGGGTACGACAATGGTCGCACATACTTTCCTATCCTATGGGCTGAGCTATGGCTTTTGCCCCCCCCCCCTCCCCCCCCAACACTGTAACAGTCACCGCAGCCCTTGGATGATAAAACTTGTCTAAGGAAGCCTCCCCGAGCATTTCGATACCCCACACGGTACTTTTCTCAAACCTCTCAAAACACCAACGGCGGGGGGGGGGGGGGGGGGGGGGGGAGATCGGGGAAACTTTTAGACAAAATAGCTAGCCTCAGGAAGGCTCCCCGAGTATTCTGAATACCCGCATGGCATATTTTGTGAACTTACCAAAACTGACCCCGGATGGGGGGTGAAGGAGTTGGAAACGGGTTGAGATTTTTTTTACAACAAACTTGCCTGAGAAAGTTCCCCCGAGAATTCTGAGTACCCACATGAAATATTTCGTGAACACGAACATGAAAACGAAAAACCTCACACATTTGGGGGCCGTAATCTCCCAAATTCGAGTTTTCCCAGATATGCCGCTAATGGGATATTTTTACCCGTAATATGTATAAAGGAAATCATAGGCGCCAATTTTGATTAAAAAAAAAAAAAAACTAATGTTTTTTGAGGTTTTTGGGGGGCCACGCACCCAATTTTTCACCAATGGAAAATTGGAAAAAATAGTGTCTGCACATTATATTTTTACACCCGAGTACCGTGTATCAAATTTGAACAAAATCACTTGAACAGTTTCCGTAAATACACACACACACATAAAACGCTTTTTTGAGGTCTGATAGGCGGCGCCGAGGGGGTAACCACTCCAGAGATTCCTTGAGATTCCATAAAGATTTCCAAAGATTCCCAACGATATTTACAGAAAGATGAACCCGAAGGGGTAACCACTCCAGAGATTCCTTGAGATGCCCTGAGGTTCCATAAAGATTTCCAATGATTCCCAACGAGTGTTTAACCCCTCGGGCGGTGCTTTTGTAGTGAAAAACTCAAAATCGATTTTCTGCACGATCACAATACTTTCCAATATACTTCGTAATATGGGAAAGTAAAAAAGCGTCTGTAAGTACCTACTTATTTTGTCATGGTCACGTTAAATAAGAGGGTAGTAGGTAGGTACCAAGTTCAAGAGGATAAGAACTCCAGAATTTAAGCCGTACAAGTCACGATCTCGGTTACTTAGGAATTTTCTCTTATGTGATGTCTCTAACATACAAATAATTTTTTTCCCCGTTTTACTTACAAAATTTATGATTACACCTATCTCTTTTTTGAATGTATGGCACCTGTAACTGCTAAAAGTTTCTAAGTACAAAATTTTTCATTCCTATCGCTATATGTATACACACTCCAGATACTTCGTCATGTCCTGCCTGAGCCCAAGTGCTGCACATTTTGAATGTCGCCTGGTCGGCCCCTATCAGTCATGCGGCGTGCCTGACAGGTTATTTCAACTGAGGTTCGTCACGCCGACAGGTATGGGTCGCTCAGCTGCCGCCCTCGTCGCTCATCCATCTCTCCAGCTCGTGCCCTCTAATGGCCCGTCCACAATAATTTCCCAACATTTGCCGCCATTAGGGGACCCGATGACCGTGCGCGGTCATCCTAAGTATTCGATAGGAGCATGCATTGTTCACCTTCCTCACCCAGCAGCCTATGATGTAAACTCACATAGGTTCTTCACGAAACAGTTATATACTTGGAGTTATCTTAAAATATGAAGAAGTGGGTCTGGGAGCGTCTGGAATGAAAAGGGAAGTAATTATCCTAAGCAAGGCAGCGTGGTTTGTAGTGGGGTGGAAAATGAACAAGGGGGAAGAAGTGTAGGGAACCCATGTCTAAAGAAGGTGCATGCTAGGCGGACCTTGAAGAAGGGAACCAAATTGACAACCTATCCCGATCTAGTAATTAGATCAGTTCCAGGTCATGGTTCGCAACCTGCGCATTATGTAGGTCATTTCCTACCCTTACAGTTCACCTCCAATGACTTCAGAAACGCTAAGTAAATTCCTATACTCGGACCCCTACTGATTAAGAACCCCATAAGGAGCATTTTTTTTTTTAGGGACTTCCGGTCTTCTTTAGGTTGGTACCTAATGATGATAACTACGCGTTACATAAATACATAGGATGGTGAAAGCAGTGAAAAGGGTAGACAGCAGAGCCACCATGTGCGCAGCCCCGGACAATAAGGATCCGCCATGTGGCGACCGGCCGCAACAGCGCTCCTTGCCTGCCAATAGCCCACTTCAACGGCACATCGGAAGTGGTTGGAGTCCTATTGTCCTGAACAATGCGCTTTTTGCCTCACTTCCACCTACTGCTCGGCTTCCCTGCTTTTTTCTACAGAGTAGCATCAAACCCGAGGAGGAAATTAGAGGGCCCACTTTATGAGATAGCAGGGGTCTTCCTTCGTTTACAAGAGCGTAGCATAATGCTGAGTGCCCAAAGTAATGGTTTTACAAGGCGCAAAAGTAGGGTCCGTGGCTCTTCCCCATTATTTTTGCGAAAACGGGAAAGCAGTTACTTGAAAATTGCAGCACCCAGTGTTAGGTAGTCCATGCAAGAGGCAATCGATTAGACACTTTGGTGAAATAAATACAAGTATCTACTGCTCCTTTACCGTAAACTGTACCGTTTCGAATTAGAACGTCAGGTGCATGCTGAGGTCAGTATGGGACCATCTGTCGCGACCTAAGCGTCCGCCCGCTGCGATTATAGTGCCCAGTTCCGGCTCCTTATTCAGCCCTTCTTCGTTACGGTGCTTGCTCATCTTTTCGTTGTGACTGGGCAACCCCTGGTTACTATAGGAAGAAGTTCTCCCTGGGAAAGACGCAGGGGCACACCCGTGACGATCAACAGCGCAGAACCGGAAGACATTCCCGAAAACATGGCCTACCACTCGAGCATTTGGTTCCCACACTCCCGTATATCCGACGAAATACGAACTTTCAAACTGTCGATGCAACTAAAAACACTCTCTGTTCTCGTTTACTACAACCAGCTAGGGGGGGGGGGGGGGGGGGGGAGCAGTGACGAAAATTATAAGGAAGGAGACAATTTATTTCGATATGAAAACGTGAGTTCTTTTTTTGAAAACGAAGATGTAATTTCGTCATTTAACAATGCTGTCTTAATTTTTTCATCATGTTTTTGCCCCATCAGAAGAGGGTTGCTATATACTCTGAATGTCCATGACCATCAGCTGAATTCGGCACATTCACGGAACCAGAGAATACTTGTAAGTGCTAAGTATCTATAGGAGTCTGTATGGCGGGACAGACTATACAAAGTACAATAATTAATTGATCCATGCTTCCACGTAGACATCAGAAACATGCAGAACACAATGAGCCTTCTCAAAGATAAGTATTTGATGCCGATTTGATCTGTCCGTGTGGTCCACTCGTCAGCCGCTCCCCGTGTTTTGACGGTAGGAGGAGTTTTCTGACACTTCCATATGCACCTTCTGTACCTTCCATCACGGTCATTACATTTTCATACCCAAATGTTACTCATACTGAAAATAACCCTGAATTATAGAAGCCCGCGTTGAAGGTGAATTTGGAAGTTAGCTGTTTGCTTAAAAACAGACTACAATGTAAACAATGTGACTTTCAGCTGTTATAGCCAACTTATTGGAGTTCAAAGCTGCTAGAAAAAGTATATGCATGGAGCTACCCCAGCCGGACGGACGCGGTACATGGACGGGCGTGCAACAAACACCTGCCATTATCTTTTAGGTCATGTGAGCTCAGTTTTCAACCCAGGGAAGAAAAGAATGTTTCAACCCTTGGAACGTATATAGCTTTACAGATAATTCAGTAGCTTTGGTGGAAAGGAATGTTATGACAAGATGACATTATTACTTTCTAAGGCCATGTAGGTATTAGGTCTGGGAAAACCCTAGTTTGGAGACAGGCGGGAGCCGCAGGGGCTAAAACTTTGCTGTGAAGTGTGCGCTACGATTTTTTGAAAATTTTAAGTGGGAATGTGGGTTCTCACTGGGGAAGGTCCTCGCGGGGTCACAAGTGTGAGGGTGGAAGATGAGAGGGGGAGGGTAGGGTGGCAAGAGGCTTGAGATCGAGATCACTTTTTCAAATAAATCTAATAAAATATGACATTCATAAATTTCATCGCCATCACTTTAGGTACTCCTGCAGCTGCATGGAGGGCGGCAGAGCCTACACACCACGAGCTTTGTCCACCCCGCAGGTTGCCCCTGAAGGTGAGCTCGTTAGTCAACGCCTCACCGGGAACTGGCCGCACTGATGTACGGTCTGGTGGAACTCGCGGTCGCCGCGATACCCAGACCGATCCAGCACTAAATCAAGTGGCATGGGGCTACTGGAGCCCCGCCAATGATGACTTATGGCGCGGGGTGCAGGGCGCGACGCCTCTAGATGAGCCGCGCCCTCTGCACTGCTTGCTGCGCAGCCACGTTCCTACATGCAACACGCATGCAAACGTCAAGCAAGATGGGAAGACATCTTGAGAATATTTCATTCTTAGTCACAGCTTGATAGTTTGCGGTTTAGTAACGAGACCGCCTAGTTTACTGAACTCGGATATGCCAGCAAACTATGTAAAAGTTGGTGAGGGTAAACTTTGTAACCATCACCTGCTGAAGTTTGCGCCTACCTACCCTTCCTAGGTACTTACGATAACCCTGCTGGATGGACTCTTCGGGTATGACAAGCGAGCGCAGATCGGACACTGACACAACCAACATACGTAGGTAGATATGATATAGTCCAAGGTATAGTCCAGGTATAGTCCTTTAGTCCAACGAAGAAAAGGAGTTCATAACTTCGAAAACAGTAGATGATCGCAAATTCTACCGAAATTCAAAATGATTTTTAGACGTGATCTTAATACAAACTGGAGGACGGAATAATTTACTCGACGGATTTGAAAAAAAAAACTCCATAACCGGGGGCAATGGGGCTAAGCCACCGGTAGCTACAGCATCTGATCACACGATGAGTTCCTAAAATGACGAACTGGGCTATTCACTCCCATCAAACATCCGACTCTTTTTAAGATCATCACTTTTATAATTGCTGCTTTTCATGATTCGGAAAATGAAATATCGCCGAAGTGTAATTACACGTTTAGCTTATGAGCGTCGGCAAACGAGGTCCGCCCAGCCATCTCCAAGCGGGAATAGGTATAAGTAACCTGCGCGATATATCAAAATTCGGTGGTGGATGCCGGGATGTGTCGCCCTGTGGCCCCTGTGCTTGCCTTATGCCACAGCCAACACCTCGCGCCTCGCGGGCTATGTGTTATGTATTCTGGCCCATTCCCCAAGTTAATTAACTGAAACATAGCTACCGTGCGAGATGCTGCGGACTGCGGCATTAACTACAACCCAAATGATCATTACGCTCTAAGCTACACCTATAGCAGTCCTCGTGCAGTTCCTTACGAATGTTGTACGCTTATAAAATTGCCCAGGTAGGTACGTACTTGCATCAAGTTCAGTTCATAGAATTAGTCCCTTAGCTCAATTTAAGAAATCTTGAACCGTAAAGAAAGTAAGAAGGCATAAGGTTTTTGGCATGTTTTGTCTTTTGCCTAGCCTTAGTTTATGTCATGTGACGCTATAGTTTTCTCTGCATGGAGATAGAATACACTGGTTTATTTTTATAACATGGAATAATTCAGCTTTCCAAAATATATGCGATTAATTACGGTAACATCGATAGTGTTCGACAAAAAATAAGAAGTAAATAAATTATATTTTCCTAGCCTAATTGCCTACCAACTTCATTTGAGGCGAAATGTAAAAACTCGCAAATACTACAGGCTCAGACCTAGAAGCAATGAGAGTACAAAAGCAAACTCGACATATCGCGATCCAGGTACCGGCTCGGTAAGTCCCTCGGATCGCACTAGGGCTGACCGGAATGCGCCAGGGGCCACACGGTACCAAGCACCAAACAGGCCCAGCACCATGTGCCTTATTGATTTATGCTTCTACGAGTCTCACCAAATGTAACCGCGTGTTCCGAGTTGGGCAATTATAACTGAACAGCGATAAAATCAACATCCCTCGGACCGTCGAGTTTTCGAGGCGCCTGCTCAAACATGCCATGAGATGAATCTCACAAAGACAATGGACCTTTCATCGGTTGACAGAAGACTAGAAAATAGCAGGTAAATTCTAGGTAGGGAAAGAGGGTTTTGAAAAGAATTTGACGTCCATGGGAAGCTCTGAAACATTTGACGTGGGCTAATTTATTTTCGAGATCAAAACTAAACCCTCGAGTAATCTACTGAAAAGTTGAAGCGCCTGAAGGTCTTGAGTGTGAACAGAGCTTCTGTTAAAAGACCAGCAGTCCGTCCAACATCCCACTCAACCGACGTGGGTAGCACTACGCATTTGGATGATTTATAAATTCCTCTCAAGCCTTGTGTACGCGGGTATTCCTTCACATACACAGAAATCAATAACTTACAACTTACCTTTATATGAGTCATCCTGTGATAGTAGAGGTTGGAACTCGCCGTGAACCTCTTCCCGCAGACTTGGCATTGATGAGGTTTTTCACCGCTATGGATCCTCCTATGCGTGTTGAGGCTACTGGACGTGCTGAATCCTTTGTTGCACACCATGCACACATGAGGTTTTTCCCCTATAAAAAGATCACACAAGTTAGTGAGACAATATATGTTGACTCAGTTGTAAACGAATCAGCTATAAAAAAGTACAATGTGTGATAATAATAAACTACATATAAGAAAAACAGACCTGTGTGTGTCCTCATGTGCCTCTTCAACAAGCTGGGCCGATCGAAAGCTTTCCCACAGACTTCACAGGGCAAGAGGTTGCGCTCACCGCGCTGACTTCTTGGCTTGGATGCCCTCCCAAGCAATCGAGGTTTCCACGGATCGACGAGTTCCGCAAAGAGATCTCCCGTGGGATGCCTTAGTTCTCCAGAACTGGAAGAAGCGTCGGACGATGTGACTGGTGACTTGCGTTCGTCAGTCAGCTCTGAACTAGGAGGAGAGGATGCTGCAGAGTGGGGTGAGGGTACCAGTGCCCTGGAGAGGAGGGACGTGGAGAGATCCAGAGGAGAGTCTGCAAGGAAATATTAAATACTTGTATCAAAACTAGCCCCGAAGTATAAAATGAAAGAAGGATAAAAGGATAAACTGTCCGAAAAATCTTCACCTTCCAGAATGGAGTCCATCGTTCTCCGATAGAGGGAGTTACGGAAGTACGTAACTGCAGGGAGGAAAAAGACATCTTCGGCGGGCTGGGGGAGGAAGAAGGCGAGCAATTCAGCATGAGCGGGGATATTGCGCGTTGCCTCGAATACCGGTTCACCCTTGATACGAGTGCCAACAATGTTGACGTCGTCGGAGTAGCTGGCCGATGCGCGCAGGAATCGCACCCAGTTGCAATGCCTCCCTGACCGCGACAGTTCTTCGTAACATCCATACCGGAGTCGAATCTGTTAAAAATATAACACAGCCGGTCAGACAGTGGGAAAATTGAGTTGGAGTACTTATACTACGGTAGTTACGCATGTTGGCGTTGCTTTTTCTTAAAGCAGACATTGCGACCGATGAGTGCAAGAATAGCCAGTTTTTAAGGAAAAAAGAGAGGAAATGGTTACTACCTACCTATAAACAGTCAAAAACTATAACTATAACACGGGCAGGAGGATCTCTGTAGAAGAAGATCTCTGTCCCGGTATAGCTCAGACCACCCTCCCGTGGACCGTTAATGCCCCTAACGGTGACGAATTTAAAACAATGTGTATTCAATCTCAGTTTTTTTTTGCCGTAGGTATTTGGAGCGAAGATGAGTCGGCGGTCTCGTTAGTTCGTCAACATCTCAGGTTGATAATTATTCAACATGATGCGTTGGTATCTTAAAATAAACTCTGGCTTATACTTAAAGATTACTGAGATAGCAGACAGGCCCACCGAATTTTAAAAAACCTCTGAGGATAAGTAATATATTTCGGGAAGCACTTTCCCATTGTTCCCAACAGTTGCGAGATACAAGCACTATAGACTAGGGGGGGGGGGGGGGGGTCTGAGCGAGCGGGAAGAAAAGCTGACACTACAGTGCTTTCTGCAGTAAAAACTCTCTTTACTAATTGGAGACGTCAGGGCTCCTATACGCCTGCTTAGAAAAGCTGAACTTCATCCCTACTTCCCCCCTCCATGCATAGGCCTGCGAGCCTGGTATTAGGAGTTTACATGGCATGGATAAACACTTGGCTGGGATTGACGCATTATACTTGCAGGTGGGTAACTGAAAGAGCTACCTATCTACGTAACTACCTAATGTTTGTTTTATCGGATCAGTCGTGAACTGAAAACAATGAGATCCTTACAATCAACACAACAAAAAAGCAGGGAGGAGGGATGCGCATGATCCATGAAACAGGTTTATTAATTTCACCATTGAAACAAAAGGCGGTTGTGTTTTTTGCGGCCAGGCATTGTCTAGGATTCGTCGCGGTTTGCGCCTGCGCGGTGTTGGTGATGATAGCAACTATTTGCATCACGTCGCGACAAGTCCTCTCCACGAAATCATCTATGCTGGTTTTTGCTCTTGGACAATCCGATCAGAGGACAAGAAATCCAAGAAGCGCCGAGGAGATAACAGTGATAGGAGTAGTAGGCATTGACAATAATACTGATTGTACTGAGTTAAAACAGCGCGTGGCTCCAGTGCATGTCCAAGCAATCTAACAAGCTACCTATTTGGAATGAAGCGTGCATTTCCCGATGTAAAAAATTTCATGTGTTCCTTGATGTAGGTACCTAGTTAGGTAGGTAACGGCCAGACACTCGGAAATCAATTTTGTGTGGGCTAACTGGAAACATTCACTGCTGAGTGCTGACTTGACATCGCCGGCCAAATACACTGAAGTTCGGCTTTCATTCAAATATACTCGATGAATGAACTAGTCGGAAAGTATTCAAAATCATTTTTTGTGTGCCCCATTAGAAAAAAGTTAATGAAAAAGTAGTTAAAACAAGTTTAAAAGTCGGATAGCACGCGGAATGAGAGGTAGCCCGGGGCGGCGTGGCTTAACCTAAGGTTAATATGGGTGCTGCCTGGGATGCCTCCAGCACTGGAAGCACGAACTGGAGCGATAATTATGTTTCCATTACGAGTACAAGTGGTGATCACCGGGATCTGGCGGTCATATACTGAGCCTGGCTATGGTAGCTATCTGTCCCAGCTGTACCTATAGGTATAGGAGAGGTACCTGACGTCCAGTGCATGTTATGCCCTGGGTCTGTTGTGCCCCTGCGTGGTTCCCTCTGCATCCCCAGGCAACTAAGAGACTGCCCACTGCCCGTAGCCCTTGTAATTGCTACCATGTTGCGTTTGTTCCTCCAGAGAAGATGGCTCTTTGATGATGGTTGTTAATACATAACTATCACATGTATTCCGCGTCGAATGTCGATAGTGTAACTACTCCCGCCGCTCTGACCCTTCTAGAGTAATATGAGGGATGGCGGGCATGGCAGAGGCAAACGCGAAAAAATGACAATAGCATGATGTTCAGTGTTCACATCCACCAGCATTAATAAACTGTACAAAATGAATGTAAGAGAGCGTACAGACAGGAGTCCTCATAAACTGTGTGTCGCCCGAAGCTACGTCGCATCGGTCTTTCACCAAACCTGCTTGTTATCACGGGCCACGTATGCTCTACTTTTATACACTCAAGCGAAGATAGATACGTACTTTTAGTACCATTATAAAAGGTAGGGATCAGAAATAATCGACTACAAGTAGTTAAAACAATACTTTCAAATCAATCTTCAATGGGATTTAGTGTTTCAGATTGAGCATGATGGCAATTACGGGGTGAACGTATTCACCGCTCCAATGGAACAGCATCAAGCTCCAGACGACATCGGCGTCCGAGTTCTAGAAACATTCGGATTGAGGGACTGATTTAAAATTCGGAATGTTGCCATTATTTTGTCAGAGAAGAACACGACTGAAGAAGACGGATCATTAGAGCATCGCCCATGTGAAGCTTATGGGCGCAGCCTCAGCTTTGCCCTCAATGCCCACCGCTTAATTTATGTCACAATGAGCCATTTTTTGCAATGATTGCATTCGATTCCCTTTTTAGAGCCAGGACGCCTTATTGTAAGTTTTGGTGATTTACTTCATTGATGTTACCAAAAATGTGATTCTTTTAACGATCGATTCCAGACTATGCAATAACGGTCTTTTTTCGGTCTTTTTGTGGGTTTCGAATCAAATGGTGTATTTAAAAAAAACAGCCATTGTCATGGAAACAAATAGCGCATTGCGAACAATGACCTGACCGGTATTAGAGGTCACGTCTCACTCGACATGTGAACATCTCGATAAATAGTGCGCATGCTGACTATTATCGAGCGATCAGAGGTGAACAGAGGAGTGCCAGGCAGATTGAGAAACAAAATGCGAACGATGTTTTCTGACAACTAAGTTGCGACCATGTAATCAGAGCAATTTTGAAGTGTTTTATAAACCAGTTCAAAATGCCAGACGACGGATTTCGGACACTCCCATCTCCCATGCTCGGACATACTCGTATAAGTAACATGAAAGAGTATTTCAAATAGACCAGGAATCAAAAAATATAGAATGAGCAGATGAGCACGATAGCATGCATAAATACCTAACCGCACGTGCCGATTAGATTGGTGCAGACGGTGGACGCTATAGAATAGTCATAGAGTAGACGTTTAATTTTCCATAAGCCTTGGCGGGCAAAGAGCACAATAGACCACAATAGGGATGTCACTGTGGCCGGCAATGTCGTGCGGCATGAGGCTCTTTGTACAACTCCACGCTTCACAACCCCTGTTCTCTATCTATTCACCACGATTGTCTCTTGTCCTCCGGTTCTTCAGGAGCACGGGAGATCTTCTCGCGGTTACTAGAACACAATGGACAGTGTCCTTTTCTCTGCTTCGTGACGTTGCTTGCTAATTGTTTACGTCACGCTTTAGCACCCGCAACATTTGACATTTTTTATCAAACATTTCTGGGTTTTGTCACTCCCTATAGCTTAAGAGAAGAACTCACTGATCTTGAGTGAAATAGCTACGATATCTCATCGAATATTGAACCATAAAAATAACCCAAGTGACTGTAGTAACTTCTGAGAAGGTGCCATAAAAAATATGCTAACATCCTGCCTCGAAAAGTTTGTGTGGGAGATGACCGCCTAAATATTCTTTCTTGCCTATGCATTTTCTATTCGATCTGCAGGTATATAATAAGATAGGTATGTTATATCCAGTTATATCCAGAAAGCGGTCATGGGGGAGGGGGTTTCGCCTATATTTTTACTTTCTCGCTAGCCATATATGGCGAGAAAGTATTGTTTTCGTGCAAAATTTCGAAATTGAGATTTTGGGTTTCCCATGATCCTGGGGGTCCCCTGAGTCCAAAAAAGTGGTTTCTGGAAAAAGTCTGTCCGTCCGTCAGTCCGTCCGTCAGTCCGTCAGTCCGTTCAGTGCTCTAGCGCCTATACCGTTCATCCGATTTTGATGAAATTTGGTATGGACCTGTCTAAAATTACTGCCGAGACACATTTTCAAGGATTTTTTGATTGGTCAAAAATTGCGGCCGCTATTGTCAAAAAACCGCCAAAATAATTCAAAAATCGTGTTTTTGGTTAGTCGGACAAGCGCCGACGGTACACTTTTCAATCTATAACACTGAAAATTGGTAAGTGTGTTGACAAATAGATGCTTCGAGGTCATTTGCAACTAAAATTGAATTGGTTGAAAATTACGGCCGTTCTGGACCAAAGTTCGATCGTTTCGGCGCCATTCACATTTATTGACCGATTGTCATGAAATTTGGTAAATTTGTGTAGAATCATGTAACTTAAACATTTGTCGAACAGAATTTTGTTATCTTCAAAATTACGGCCGTTGTAGTCAAAAAAGTGTCGAAAATGAGTTGAGAATGAGAAACCACGTTTTTGAATGGTCGGAACGCATTTGGGACTACAGTAATAGAATGACAGCCATGAAACTTGGTGGGAGTGATCTCAGATAGATGCTCTTGGGTCATTTTCAACCGATTTTGGATTGCTTAAAAATTACGCCCGCAAAAAAATCTCAAAGAAATAAAAAAAAAAAAATCACATGGGGCGAGAAAGTTTAGTGCGACTGTTGTCGGACCCTTTATTTTGCTTCACGTTGGCATTACCATATGTTAATTTTCCGTTCATACGGCTATGGTATGTTGCATCCACCCCTCAAACAAGGAAGAAAGTCAGAGTATGTATGGATTGTGCTTAAGTACCAATTATGTATGTACCTATAGGTAAATGATTATAGTACAGGTTTATAAGTTAGATGTTAGCAATATACCTAAACGGGTAGGTATAGGCATCAGGTGAAGCGAAGACGCATGTTATAATAATTGTTAGCCAGTGGTCGTCCACACGATTCAACAACAAAAAAAGTAAAAAACCCCGTGGCTAGCCTCTGACACCGGCAGCAGTCCTACGCGTGACTTACGCTATTTCGGTAGTTGGCTCCGCCGCCGCCGCGGGCAGCCAATTATTTTAACTTTTATTAACGTTTTCTTGAGCTAAGTATTTATTATTTTCAAATCACGATGGAGAACGGGTTTTCGTATGATGTCTGTCAGCGAAGGAGTAATTTACTATGAGTCCCCCTAATGCCAGCTTGGGCGAATGGGCGGAGCGCAGCTCTCAGAGGCGGGCGCTTGCCTCGTGCACGACATGTGCTGCGGAAACCAAAAAGGAAAATAACTACGAGGGGGTAACCACTCCAGAGATTCCTTGAGATTCCACTGAGATTCCATAAAGATTTCCAATTATTCCCAACGATATTCATACAATAGAAAGATGAAACCCGAAGGGGTAACCACCCCAAAAAATTCCAAGATTCCCTGAGATTTCATAAAGATTTCTAATGATTCCCAACGAGATTCCCAACGAGTGGTTAACCCCTCGGGAAAATAGGAATATTGCCAAGTGATAAAAAGCCAGGTAAGGGGCCTGACTCCTTGAAATGGTTAGTGACTTTGGTATAAATAATTGTGGAACGTGTCATATGCTTCAAAAATTAGCTGCCACTTCATCGTCCCTTCAGCACCTGACTGATTTTATAGACAGCACCATTTTGGGATTTTACCCGTATACCTACAGTATGTCTACTATTCCAAAGGTGCCATATAGGGATTCCTAAGACAAAATAATGATTGCCTAAGCAGTACAGTACCTTTTAAATATTTGCAGATAGTGATAGTGCGCAGCCTCAGTTGAGCAACTCACACGCACAGGCTATAAAAGCTTTTGAGGTGAAAATTAACAAGTCCCGGCGAATTGCTTTACTGCTTTACTGCACGGCTTCATTAGTTCTTGACCATGCGAGGAAAGACGTGCCGTATAAGTTTGTGTGTGTACATACCTATCATATACTATCCCTACCTCAACTTTTGCACAGATGAATTGTCTTGGACATTTAGGACCTACACTTCAAGGATGCACTAAACCTATGGAATGGATGAATACTTAATTTGATGACAACATTTCTGTAAGAATATGACAGCTGTGGTGATCAACTTGGTTTCTGGAGTAGAGATACTGTACAGGAATCATGGGATGTAGCGCACGGAAACTTAGCGCACCGACTGATATCTGCAACCTAGCGCACAGCTACCTGAGCGAGAATTTTAACTTGACAAGTGGTATTGTTCACTCATGGGTCATGGACGCTACCGGTATAATACCTACTAGATGCATGCAACTTAAAAAATCGTGAATAACCTATTCATTCGGAACCTATAAGAACACTACTCGCTGTAGGGGTACATAATTTGGATTTCAGAAAGGAGCAATAGTGAAAACGAAGGAATTTCGCATTATAAGCGAGTTACTCTAACTTTAACAGACATAACTACTTCCGTTCCGGTATTAAAAGCCAAACACGCACTATAGACAAGGAAAAACAGACGCAACGAACACTCGAAACTGATTCAGAAAGTTCCTGATGGGTCTGACCGTGTGAACCAACCAATAATATATCGTAAAGCACCATAAGTTGCTCAGCGTTGGAACGTCAATTTGCTCGGTTATCCCGAGAGCTGGCAGGTGACAGGTCCAGAGTGCTGCACGGTCAAGTGCCCTGTCCCTCTGCCACCTCTACCTAGCTACCTACCTATGCTACGATGGCCATCGTGCGCAATGTTCCCACTTGCTTCAACCTGGTCAGTGTAGGTACGTAGTAAATAATGCTACAAAAGGTCGACCATTAATGCGAGTATATCACCCATCCCATTTCCTACTAACAGCTATTAGCGCACTGGTAAGAATGCTAAGGAACCTAACCTAACGAGATACCAGATATGATCATCACTGCCCGAGGGAAAACCCAACTATCGAAGAGGTGTTTTCGACCAAATCACTCCCTGCAGCGTTTATTGATTCTTATGAAAGTGACTTAGTGGAATGTGTTAACGTATATAGGTTTGCCAGTGGATGAAACTCTAGATACGAGCAACTACACCTCCAGAGTCTTAAATTTTTCGGAACGATGGTTCACGGAAGCGCAGCGAAGCGACACGGCTATACCTAATCCACGGCGGCGTGGCTACGTTTTTGCCCCCCGTTTCACCGACAACTCTAATTTAATTCAACATCAGTGGTGTTTTTGCATGTGAAAGTCTACTGAATCTTGGTCGGCTCCTTTGTCTTTCTGTCAATTTTTTCTTCCTGATAGTGCACGATTTTCCTATGAAATCATTGCCACGAGTTAATGGACATTTGTCGATTATGTCTTTAGTTGTTTACCGGTAGCAGGTATTCGGTCAGTAGACACCTATCATTTGGAGGTAGGAATCTAATCAAAACGTGCGAAACCCTTCCACAAACCTCGATATTTGCTGCTGGTTATACAATACTTCTGTATTGTACCTATACAGATACCACCTCTACTATACCCACTGTACTTTTCCACAGGGAAAGCCCTGTGTTGGCCTCATCTTAAAAACTCACAAAACAATCAATGTAAGTATTGTAGGTACCTATATACTTGCCGATATTTCCTTATCTATACATAACCAAAGAAACCTAAGTAGCGCCTTTTTCTAGTTTGTTGCCGATTCACCGACCAACTCTTTATAGTCCAAGATCTTATCGTATTAGTGAAAGGAGAGTGCACCTATACCTATAATAAATTATTGGAGGAGTTTGCAGGTGTTGGAGTAGAGAATACTACTTACTCTACTGCCTACTACCATAATTACCTAGGTCGCGGTAGTCCAAAAAATACCCAAATTACAAATGTCTCATCTGTAATTATATAGGGCAAGAAAATCGCAATAGGCATTCAGAGAATAAAATCACCAAGCTCTCAATTTCGACATGAATTTTCATTACATTATGTAAATAAGCAATAATAAAATTTAGGATTCAATGTCCTGGACTGAACTCGCTGAGCAGAGCTCGAGCGTTTAGTCTTAAAAAGTTAATAATGGGCCTGAGGGGGCTGGACGGCCCAAACTACCGAAATTTAGTAAGTCACGAGGAGCTCGCTTGCCGGTTACGGTCAAGTACGGCTCACACCAGGCACCAGGCACCAGGCACCAGGCACCAGGCACCAGGCACCAGGCACTACGCGCAGGCTCCAATCATTTATTCAGCTACGCTGCGCTCTTACTCTTTTCGTTCCAGTTCCTTCTTATTTACACCTTCGCCCTTAAGCCATCATTTTGCTCCAAAGTTGATTTGCTTTGACTTCGACTTTGATACAGTCACCTCTTCCAGGGGCTGAGTTCGAGGGAGAGGAAGGAACTGCTGTTGAGTGTAGGGTATATAAAATATTTGATCTCAGTTTCTATCTGATATCTGTATCTGATGCGAAATATATGACGGTCATAGGTATAGGTATGTCAATTAACATACGTTGGGTTGCCAACCAAGCAGCATTTTTTTTTTTTTTTTTTTTTGTAATATTACTTATACCTATAATACGTATACTCGTATTTAGATGTTTGGTTGACCTTTTCCCTCCTCAACATGTGAGGCAAAACTCATGACTTTCTAGCAAAAGTCAAACTAATTTTTTGGTAACAATTGCAATTTATTTCTTTCTACGCAAAAATATTCATTTAATCAATGATTCGCCTTTGCTTCTGTTTTTTCCCACTTGCCTTGTTGAAGTAGGTATACTTCGAATATATACCGAAACGTACTACGAGTTATGAATGAAATTCGTAAGCAACGTGCGTAGTGAATCGTGAATGAATGGTTTGGACTGCAGCTCCCACTTGGTAGTGGGGTCTGTCATTACAGTGCTCAGTAAGGTGGTAGGTAGCATACGTGCACTATAGGTGAGTAATTGGACTGAGGACGGTAATCTACTGACCTGTGGGTGTCGGCAGCCCTCCTCTTGCTCTTCCAATTTACGCAAAACCTGTTATTATTTATTAATTTCCGGTGTTGGGTCAGCATTGAGAGAAACTGAAGAATCATCACAGGAGCTACTTACTGCTCACATTTTTTCTCCTTATTTACTGGCGATAGATCGAATTCGGGGGTAGATTGAATTGAACTCTCGCATTTAGTGTGTCAGGATTGACCGAAAAATAATTTAGGTACACGACACGTAGGTAGGTACACCACGAAAATATATTCACTGAAACTGGTCAAAGCTGTATCGGATCAGTGGCTGAATTTTTAATTTTTCGACGGTTGTCTTTTTTCGATTTGATGTTCAATAGATTTCCCTCCAATATTTTCTAGCATTGCTTTTCAAGTATTGCAGAACCTTACAAATCTATTGAATATATATATATATATATATATATATATATATATATATATATATATATTTTTTTTTAAATTAAATGGTGGGTTTTAGGGGGAGAAAATACGGTTTGAAGATGACTATTTTCAGTATTTTCCGAGGGGTTAACGGCCACCATACATTCTCGACGAACTCCGCCAAAACCACTGTGCGAAAGTAAATATTCGACAAAACTAATGTTTACAAAATAGTACAACCGGAGACTGGTAATTGCAAAATCGTATTGATTGTGTCTACTCTAAAAGCTAAACATAGTGTGCTATTTGAACGCGAAACGAACGAGTAAAAGTAGGACACTATGTTTAGCTTTTACAGGAGAAAAGTAGAGAAATGCTGTTGAAATTACCCACTTCCGTAAGTGAAATAAAAATTGCCAAAATGCAACATGGCTACGGTAAATAGTACAAACATTTATCAAGCTTTTCTACTAAATGTGACGATAAAATCATACATTTTTTAGTCCGAAAATTTTCAAAAAAATATTCCGCATGAGGTAGTGTTGTGTTTTCGCGATCTGTCAAAAAAACATGTGGACTGGTAGTTGACTGTTTAAAATCGCTCCTGTGGGCTTATTAGTCCATTTCATGCAAAAATACAACACTACCTCACGACAAAGAGTCTCAGGTTTACATCCCCCTATAAACACTTTCCACTCGCCCTGTAACTTTGGAGTAGGGCTTGAAGTACTTAGCATTGCGAACCAAGTACGTGTAGTCGAAAATAGCGAATGTATATTCAGCCTTAACCACTAGTTGGGAATCATTGGAAATCTTTATGAAATCTCAGGGAATCTTGGAATTTTTTGGAGTGGTTAACCCTTCGGGGTTCATCTTTCTATGAATATCGTTGGGAATCTTTGGAAACCTTTATGGAATCTCAAGGAATCTCTGGAGTGGTTACCCCCTCGGCGTTTTCTTTGGTATCTGTGATCAAAAGTCCATAAGAGCCATACCAAAGAACGAAAGAACCTAACTTTTTAATCTCTTCAGATTCAACCTTCCCCTGTTATTTTTATTAAAATTATGTATTTAAATTATATAAAATTGGTTTATAACGGTAATAGCTCACAGAGGAGGGAAACTTATTCCATCAGTACAAATTTTGATCCTATATACCTATCCCTTTTGTATTGGTACTTAATTTGAATTTTCACACATACCTACACCTTTATGGTGATGGGATGGGCAAAGGCAAAATAAAAGAAGAAAGGTCCCCAACGCAAGGACAATCCAACAATTCAACTGGACAATAGAAGGTCCGTAACTTTTCTTGCAAGTTGTAGGGTTGCCTTTGTCTTCAATGTCAGGACACCGGCAGCTGCTCATCATTCAGTACTTTCGTTCCATTTCAACAAGTTATTTGGAACCGGTAAATGGGCAGTAACATAACTAAATTCTCAACACTACACAGTTATTATGCGGTATACATATATATTAAAATATTCGGATCCGGTAACGTTCCTATATGGCTCCCGCTGCCATGCCATGAAACTGGTTAATAAGAGTCCAGCTTCCATCCTACATCAGATTCGGTCTCAACCTGGCAATGTGGACAACTTGATCCAAGCCCACAATCCCACATCCACTTTGGCTGGTGTGCCCGACCGTAAGCGTCGTGAGGCCAAGCTTAAAAGATGATTATTTAGGTAGAATTTATACGGGTAGCTGGTGCCAACTGAGACGTTATAAACATATGGTATCAAAACTTACAGGTAATTAATTTATAGTGAGTCGATTTCGTGATGTAGCCACTAAAACCTGTAGCTTTTCAAAGCATGGCACCAAACTGAATTTAAGTGGGGTCCGACGTACGTGTTTTGCCCCTGAATTCAGGCAATAGCTTTTAAAATAGCATACGCAATAACAATAAAGTATTTATAATAAACACTCCACTCTGAAATCAACTTTACTGTTTTCACAACTGACCGACATGAGACACCTATGCGAGCTGCAAATGGCTCTAGAATGTGGGCTAAACTAAATAAACACCTGAGCAGTAGGTTATCAACAAGACAGTGCGTTGGGTCACTAAAGGAAATAAAAAGCGATTCCCTTGTAACATAGCACTAGTGATGCACGATGCAAGAACAAGAACAAGAAACGGCATTTCTTGTTCTTGTTCTTGTTCTCGCAAAGCGACTCTTGCTCTTGTTCTTGCAGTAAAAATCCTATATTGTTCTTGTTCTTGTTCTTGCAGTAGAAATCATTTCTTGCTCTTGTTCTTGTTCTTGCTGCGAGACTCTTGCAATTTCTTGCATACACATGGAATTTTCTGCTGTTAAAATGTGGTTTTTTGCCTACCAAGCGGCCATTTCAAGTGCAATCTATCGTCGCATAGTCTGCAGAGTTGTTCGCACAAGATATGGACTGCAATCCATGAATGAAGCTTTGGAAAAAAACTCCCTGGGTTTATGCAAGACTCTTGCGAGAACTCTTGCAAGAGTTCTTGTTCTTGCAAGTCACTTCTTGTTCTTGTTCTTGCAGCCAAAATCAACTCTTGTTCTTGCTCTTGTTCTTGTTCTTGCATGCAAGAAGTGCAAGAACAAAAGCAAGACAAGAAATTTTCGTGCATCACTACATAGCACCGATGCACAAGGTATAAAAACAAAAATATAATTTGTTTTTAATCCTCCTTCAAAAACAAAAGTGGAGGATACAAAATGATCAGATATGGGTTGACGGCAGTCAATCGCATGATCGCTGACCAGCCCGCCCCCATCTCTCATAGATAGATGACCTGGAGATGCAGATATCGTTCATCTTCCAGTGCTCCAGACAGAGGCTGGATGCTGTCTTTTCCGAGACAGCATGCCGCTTCGAAGATTCGAACCTCTGACCTCTGCTAATGGAGCCATCTTCATTGATTGTTTATCGGTTTCCATCTCGCCCTGATTGATCCGGCAGGTGGCAGGTCGATCTCATACAGTGTTCAGTATGCTTGCTCTTCAGGTACCCAACAACCTTTAATACTAATGAGGATAGGTTTTTTTGTGGGGTGGGTGCTTTGGTATAGGAGCAGCCCAGCATTATAGTGATCTATAATCTATATCATGTATCGTCTCGATATTCAAATTTTGCATTGGTTCTAACAGGCCAGAAGACATCCGGCACAGTTTTCCACCTTTAACCACACAAATGTATTTTCAGATAAATTTTTTCGGGCTAAATGCTCAAACAATTATTGCGTTTCTGATGAATACGTATAAAACAATAAATACCTATACGTACTCAAATACAATTTTTGCGCGATTCGACCGAATTAGTTCAAATTCATTTTTTAAGTGTCGTTTCCCGTAAAAATTTTTAAAAGTTGCAATAGGTAGATATTGCAAAAACAGACAGTTCCGACCACTGTTGCACGGGCTTTTGTTTTCCTGTACAGTGCGTTTGTGTACATTAGTAACATGATAGCATGCCGTCATTGTCATGATTATCTCTATACTTTTGACCCCTTCTTCATCATCTACATGAGCAGTTGAACTACGGAGCACCTGCTGGCTACCAGTTCCCTGGCCAGTAATGACAAGCATCCGGTGCCCGGGCACCTAATAGCGCTCTCTCGTTACCTGGCTACACTGATTGCACGCTGTTCTCAATCTCAGTGCCATCGTTTCTTCGTTGAGGGCAGATCTCAGTAAAGAGTAGTCTAGAACCTACAGCAGACTAATCGATATTTCCTTTTGTGAAGTTCAACTCAGATGACAAGTTGCTACTACCACAATGAACTGAATAGCTACCCACCAAATATAATCCCGAATCTATTTTATTTACTGAAAAATATTCATAAGTGTTATTGACTCAGTTTCTCTTTTTTAGGCGTACCAAAGGTGGAAGAGTTAAAATTATTGCGAAATAATAATGGAGCTCCAGCTCCAGCTCCTGCTCCAGGAATCTCTCAGTTTCCCAAGGCGGGACGGGAAAAATTTGCCATCGTCACTTTTAAGCAGCTCTTGCCTGCATGAAGAGTTGACTGTGGACTAAACTAATCACCGCGTCGTTATGGCAGCTGGTGCTCATATCCGGACAACACTCCAAACTTCGAAGTTTTTCTTATTCAAACTTACACTTGCCGAGGAACCAAGTCATTTACGTACCAATCTGCAGGTAAGGTTATTAAGCGGTGCCCAATTATTGTACACAACTGTCCTTTTCCAAAAAGGTTACGTAACTTTCTTCACATTTGATTCCAACAGGAAAAGGACGTTTGAACGGAGTGATGACGGAGAAAAGTATCTATACTACTCGTAGAACGCAACCGAGTCACGTAAGTATAAAAGTTCAAATTAAGAGGAAATTTCCTGGATGTTCGCGAACAAGCGATATTAAGTATATATGACACATAAACACGCAAGGGGCAGGAATGATCATTTATCATTCCATAGCAACAGGTATGATGCCACTTCTTTGAAAACCTATTGTAAGTATACTGAAACTTCAAGGCTTTCAACAGAAGAAATATCTTGCAGCTCTGTGTCACCAATAGCCAATACTGTGAGTCAGTAAAAAATTCAAGGCTGAATTTGGACAGCATTCCATCGTGGAAATGGACAATGCGAGTCTTCAGCGTGAGTGTCACCTGACTCGCGTGTGACTGCCGTTCATTCCTCGAGATCCATACATACTATTTAATATTTAACCGGAAATAGAAATATATAAGTACCTTGTAACTTTTGAAAAAGGTCACTTTAGAAAACATCATCGTGATCGACATAAATATCAATCGAAATACCTAAATCGATTAAATTTGCCAAGAGCCAACAGCAGAAACAGCAGAGAGCTCTACAGAGTCTGAACAAGTCAGAAATCCCTCACACACTCTTTCATCACGCACACGTTGTCCATGCACTGGAGTAAAAGTAAAAGTATATACCCAAACATAAAAACAACAAACAATACCTGCCCCATCTTCATTATACAAGAATAATTGAAAGCAACATGGTTATCAGGATCAGGTGTGAAGGACCTTGCGACGTAAGTATGAGTGCTTCCCATGAGCGTGAGAATACTTTCGCCCTTAGGTGCTGAAAGTCCTGCGGCCTGAACACACCTAACATACAACACGTCCATACCTTCAGGGGACATTGTCCCGGAGGAAAGTGCGGCACGCAACTCCATCACCATCACACAATGCAAACTTACGCCCCTGTGCGACACCTATGATTACTACTTAATGAAAATCTCATGGGAAACTGTATGTAGAAGGCAATACTTCAGGAAGCAGTCTGAAACAATAACAAGGACGTCGCTTATTTTTGTTTCAGACTGTGAATTTTATTCCACCCCAGAACACACAGAGCAGTTGCTGCGGGTGCTATAGTGTACCAGGGTATAAGTACTATCAGCAACTTTTATTCAGTTCGGTGATTATTCTAAGGCTATAAGATAAGTAGTCAATAGGAATGCGCATAAATTGAACAGCTATGTTGATGTTGGCGGGTTCAAGTTCCAACTTCAGGTGGCAAAATCAAATTTTAAAACTGTTTAGCAATTGATCTATAGGTAGTGATTTGCACCCCTTCGACTCATGTGTACATTTTTTTTTATACGTTATGTCAACCTTGACCAGGTGGAGCTAAAGTATAAAATGGCTGGGTTTCCAGTAAAATCACATAATTGAGAAATCCACCTACGCTATAAAATAAGTTTATTTTGTTTTATAAATGGGCTTTCAGCATTTTTTAAACATTGCTAAACTTACTTCAAATTATATTTCAATTTGAAGAGAGTTGTAGAGACGAACACCTAAAATCGGAAAATTATGTGAACAAAGAGATGTATAGTAAATTTCCCCATATAAATTTTAAAACGTGACCGAATCGAAATAATCGAACTAGTGGGTAAGTTAGTAATAACTGGCAGCTTACTAATATAATTACCAAGGGGTTAACCACTCGTTGGGAATCTTTGGAAATCTTTATGGAATCTCAGTGGAATCTCAAGGAATCTCTGGAGTGGTAATCCCCTCGATAATTACCCCGATTAGTTGACTAACGTACCTACTGAAGAAGCGCGTGGGTGGAGTGGACTCAGCCTATCTCTCCGCACTGTCGCGCTGACGAGACTACACACATTAGGTACAACTCGAACGTAACAAGCAGGGTGTTGGAGCGTTGAACGTCTACTCTATCACGCTTGGTGAATTATGAAATAGTGTAAGCGTTGAGAACACACAGTGGCTTTATGGTCCGCGTCTCATGTAAACGGGCCGGCCCTGTCGCGCATGGCTGCAAATGGACCGACTGCTCCCTAAAGCTCAGCGCACCATGCATCAAGTGCGGAGCAGCGTAAGAATTATTATACGAAAGTTTCAACAGGATAGGAAGGATACCTCGACGGGCAACCTGCGCGCGAACAGAGTCGCTAGAAATTGAATAGACATCCAATCGAGAAGAAAGACCTATTGAGTAGTCGAGTAAATCCACCAAGTACCTATACGTAGGAATTGGAAAACCTCTTTACAAAGGAAAACGGTAAAAATATACAAACTGGAGTCTCGAGCCCAAAATGAACAGTTGACGTTATCGTTATTTTGTAATGTATAGGTAGAATGTGAATTGTGCCAGAAATGGATTTTGGTCTAAACCTCTTAAGTACGGAAGATTATGATACTTCCAAGGGTGAGCAACATAATTCACGTAAGTAAAAACAAAGAGAATATTGTTGGTTCTATACGAGGGGGTAACCACTCCAGAGATTCCTTGATATTCCATAAAGATTCCCAAAGATTCGAAACGATATTCATAGAAAGATTAGCCCCGAAGGGGTAACCACTCAAAAAAAATTCCAAGATTCCCTGAGATTTCATAAAGATTTCTAATGATTCCCAACGAGTGGTTAACCCTTCGGTTCAACATAACAAATGTTCCACTGACGTTGTTTCATTGCACTGAATCAAAGTTCATGTCAGTCGGTCAATAAATATGAAAGGCGCTAAAATATCCAAGTTCATGACCCATTATTCCCGAATCCCGAAACAGTTTTAAAAGACCTTCAAACACGGAAACACCCACGTATATAACTGAAACGTAACTATAGGTATATCAATATCTAGTCTTTTGTACACAGTGAGAACTAACCCCCTGGCTTTGTCCGTCCAGTACAAAAAAGTAATTTTTTTTTTTTTTTTTTTTTTGACAGTGTTTCAACTCAGGGGAAACCGTGTAGAATATCAATTTTGTGCCCTCAACAGGACAAACTGTATTATGTAGCTGTGGGTGCGTGCGGGTGTATCTAATGTTTCTGCATTACATTTTTGGGTGCATGCTCGAAGAACAACCAAGAAAAACAAAATGTGCAGACTTACGTCGTTGTCGTTGAGGCAGGAGTTGACCCGTATCTTGTCGAGCCGGACAGTCCCCTGGAATGGGTACAAGATGGTCCCCTGCGGGATTCTCGTGTTGCTGAAGACAGACACCGAGTCCTGGTTGGTGAGGCGAGCTGTCAGAGCCAGCGACAGTTCCTGGGGGATCAGCACGCACGTCTCCATGTCCCAACTCTTCACTTTATGTCACAGGTCACATTGCCCCTCATAGTTTTCTCACACTTCCCGGGCTAATTTGGAAGATAAAAATGTTAGAGGAAAATACTCATAATATAAGTACATAGTTAAATTAGATAGGTACATGCTCAGGGGAAAGATGCAGGTTCACACAATATTTTGAAAGTCAGCGATATCTGTACCTACAACAGGGATCATATAGGACAAATTACATCGACAGGGAGAAGAGTCAAGATCATTTTTGCGAGGACCTGTCCAAGTAGGAGGAATAGCTGTATACTGAAGACAGATTTCAAGAATTCTAAAAATCATAAACCGAATGCCCTCCCACCCAAATAACTCCTATAGACCCGGGTTTGGAAACGCAGATATGAACCGTTCACCTCAGAAGGGACACTGATACTGATCATTTCACAAACAACAATAGAACTAGTGGAAGTGTCAACTGGAAACGACCAGGATCCGGAAAATGAGAACGATCAGGGCAACAAGAAAATGATTAACATGGAAACATAGTTCCAGGGTTGGAGACGGCAAAAGTGGTCTCGTTGTCGCGCAGTACGAGGAATCAGAATCATGTCAGTCAGTCAGTGTGCTGATGAGTTCTTGTCAAGACCAGTTTTAGAGCGAATCACATTCCTACTCACAAAAGACAACTGCGGAACTACGACATAGTATGGAAGTTGAAGATGACAATTGACGGACCAGCATCCGACGGTTCACGTGCGTCTTCAGTATTCCTCTAGCTCTGCTATAGCCAAGGCTACGCGTGACTCATCTCGTGTGAAGTACTTCAACTTGTTTTTGCTGCCTACACCTGATGAGATTGTTCTTGGAAACTGGATAGGTTGACATGCCATAGTTTATTTTTCCAGTGGACAATGAGAATAGAGTGGTTTCTTATAAGGACCTTACCTCCTTCAGGTTCAGAACGGACTCTCCTAGATTCATATCAGTCTCACACCACTAGTATAGGCATTATTTAGGAGGTATGAACCGGAAAAAGATTTTAAAGGGGAAGTTGGGTGCTATTTTCCATTTCCTGTTTCCTTTTCGTTTTTCTAAATAATTTCACAGGGGGGCAAAATCACGCTGGAAACGCTTTTAAAATTCTGTAATATAGGTAAATCTTTCCAATGATGAAATGTCTTAGGGTGCGTCTCACCATGCCCAGTTAAAATTAAACTGGAGATTGACCATGTTAAATTTAACTTAAAAGTTAAATAATTTAACATGGTAAACATAGGACCAAATCTCCAGTTTAATTTTAACCGGGCATGGTGGGACGCACCCTTAGACCATCAGTTTTGAGGGGAAAAAACAGCTTTTTTTTTTTTGAAGTTTTGGGGAATAGTTTTGATTTTGTTTCTGGCTCACATGAGCCTGCATGCCAACCAAATTTGAACAACTAGCTACAAGAAAGAAAGAAATCGAGGGAAAAATGTGACTAAGTTTTATGAAAAAGTCAAGCTGCGGGCACTGGAAAACTCTTCATTTCTTTCTCGTTGACGAACCACCATCTACCCAAGTTTCTAGCGCTTTAATAACGTTTCAATTTTACTTTAATTGTTTTGGTCATCGATTTTCCCGTTTTTACTCCTTCCAGCTACAGCTAGAATTATTATGATATACTGATGACTTCCAACTCCTAGCCAGTTTTGTCCTTTCTAAGGAAAAATATGTCTTCTACAAATGTATAGGCACCACTGGGGCTGGAAAAATGAGAATTCGGAAAATTCGGAAAATCATATAACAAGCGAGGATAGAGTGATGATAAGAATGCGAAACCTACATTGTCCAAATAAAAAATTCGAGAAAACGTACCTATATGCAGGGAAGTACCTATACCTGCGGCAGCCAGTTACCTACGTCCTTTGCAGTCTGCACCCGCGCTTCACCGACGTAAACTACCTATACACTCTTGTGGTAAAAACTTCACCAACAGAAAAATTAAAAACTCAATCAAATTTTTTCATTAAACACGTACCTAAGTAGTGTACCTAGTTAGTTTATATGAAAATGTCTGAATCACTCGCAATTACTCGAAAGCACAAACACCGGCACCACGACCTTAGGCCGCAACAAGTTGGAAGTGGACTGAGGAAGACCGGTAACCTGACGAAGAAGAAGAAACTATCGAAGACGGACTCCCGCAGCCCTCCTCACCTGGTGGTGCCTCTTCTTACCGGCACAACCATCATTTCTTCGCGGGCTACTCACATTTTAACATGGTACTCTTTGCTTAAGTGTACGGAGGGAACCGGAAGCTTTTTTAAACCGAAATGATTCTAGAAGCACGTGGCGGATGCACCTGCAAGAAACAGAAGGGTAAAGACAGGAGATACGATGTTGTCTCAAGAGGGAGAGGGATAGCATGTTCCAGCAAGTACGCTACAAGTGGCAGTTGTATAATTTTCTTTACAGAACGATAGGTGGGCTGTATATGCACGGTGTACCTTCTTTTCAGGTTAGGTGCACACACACAAAAATGAAGGAATGAAAAACAAAATATATAAGCTGTACCGAAACACACCTGTAGAGGAGTAATATATAGCAATAAGTACTTATGCAAAATAGAATTCAGTAAGAGCAGTTCTCAAATAGTCAAATATTTTATCGGTACTCCGTTTGACTGGTGCACGGGATCAGCGAGCTATTCTTCTTGCCCAATATACATAGCACTCCTCTCTTATAGTTATTCGCTAGTCTAATTTAGGACTTTACTACAGATACCTAAAGCCTTCAGTTAGAAGGGATAGATACTTACCAGCTTATAAGGATAGAAGGATGATGTCATAATATACTTATGGCAGTTATTGCGCAGCCTCTGCTTACTGACTTTACCCAGATCCATAGCCGTATCCACGGGGGGGTTTAGGGGGTTAAACCCCCCATGACCGGAAAATTAACATGGTAAAGCCAACGTGAAGCAAAAAATATAGGCAACCCCCCCCCCCCCCCCCCCCCCAAGACCGCTTTCTGGATAGGGGCCTGCCCAGATTTCATGTAAATTCGATCCTCGCAGATATTAAAAACGAGTAAATAAGTAAAAGAAAACTTTCGTGAGATAATTTCTCCGTTCTGAAATGTCCAGGGCAATATCAGTATGGTAATTCTGTGTAAGGTGAACAGTGCAGCATGCCCTCGGGCCAGGCATTTCAGGCTGGCCGTACTATATCAAGCTGATGCTGAACAAATTCATACACTTGTGACAGGAGTGGCGCCCGACTCTACGCTCATAATGAGACTTTAGACTGAATACCTAAATTTTTGCTGAATGCGTCAGCTAGCTTACACATTATACACTCAGCAAAAAGTGTTGTAACACCACGGGTAAATCGGAAACTGAGTGGTTACAGAGCGGTTGATGGTGTGACCATGCGGTCCCCAGCTTAGAGTTTACTAAATACGTATCATAGCAGTGTGGGTGAAGAACCCTATTCGCTGATGACTGATTGAGCTCGCAGACTTATGCGTTGTAACTAAAATGACCAAGCGGCTGCTGAAGGAGCCCACAGGCCACAACATTGCGACTGGAGGGACTAAGCTGCTGCTGATTGAGCTCAGAAACCACAACGTTTATGACTGGAGTACTGTAGTGGCCAGGCGCTCTCAGGAGTCTCAGGCACAGTGTTTTGACTAGAGTGACCAGGCCGCTGCTGATTGAGCGGGCGGTCTGGAGCGTGGCTGGAGTGGGCAGGTCCAGCGGACCCTCAACCAATCTGGTGCCTCGGCGGGCGATACCGCGTCCAATACCAGCACGAGACCGGTAATCACGGCCCTCGGTCCCTATACCATACTGCTAGGTTCAATAACATCCGCGTCTTTGCTCCAGTCTTAATACCTACTGCAGTATAGGTACTGGGTAAATTTAGGCGCACACTCGCAAAGCAGTCTCCAGCGGCGCACCAGGGGCCTTGCTCAGTACACACGACAATAAATGAGCGATGGACCTCCGAATATATCTGAAACTGTTTTTTACAGATGATTCCTATATGATCCCTCTCGTGGTGACAGCTAAGGAGTAGTTGTAAAAGGCTGCTAAACTCAGGGCTCAGAGTCTTGATGTTGTTGCCTGCAGCTTGCACCCGAAACTGTCCGGCTGTCCCAGATAAACCATGAATAAATAGAAGAAAGCATTTAAGTACCAAACATGTATAGTCACGGACCTGGAAGAAAAAAGAGGAAACGCGGGGTGGAATTTCGAAGAAATACTACGTATTGTTGAAGTACTGTTACGACTTCGTTTTATAGGTACTTCCGTGATTCTTGCACCAAAAACACTCAACATTCAACGTGATGTCATTTAGCTTCTGCGAATGCTTAAATAAAATACAAGGTGTATAATCTAGGTGTCGTCTGTTAATGAGGGAAATCGGACGGAGGGGAGGAAATGGGGGTGGGGTTTCAAAGAACCAAATGTGACCATTGCTCCCTCAAATAAAGTACTTACGTAGTGGTCCGTTACTGAAAGTGGAAGTATGTACACCTACAAATTATGCCTGAAAAGTTAATCGTACCTTTCATTGCTGCAATGTCAGAGGGGGTGGAAAAAATAGAAGATGGAGGACAAAAAATTCTTAGTGCGGAGGGTACATGGAGGATTACAATTTGAAAATTGTCTATTAATTGCTTATGGCGGCAATAGATTATAAGATCAACTGAAAATCATCTTAACAGTTTTTCTAAACGATGAAGGTGGCCTGGAACAAACTTGCAAATCTACCTTCACCTTTATGCCCTGCTGAAAGGAATATTGTCTTATAAGGTTCTATGAAACTATGTCTCGAAGACCGTCGCAGTTAGCTAGCTTAACATTTGGTATCTATATGAGAGGGAGAAGGCCTATGTCGTCCCCAAAGCCAGAATGATGGAACCAACATCATAAAATGTTTGGTTGAAAATGGCCTATGGCCTATTATACAGCCAAAAAGGGCAAAAAGAAATAAATCATCCACCTCAGTATCTGAGAGAAAAATTTCGATAATTTGGGTTTCTCACCAGCTTCCCAAGAATCAAAATATAGGCAGTTTTCGCAAAATGTATAGTTTTAAGTACATGCTATACGTTTTATCCTATTTCCAACCGTTAGGCCGCAATACATTTTGAAACTTTCTCAGTAAAACCCAGTAGCTATAGCAGTCTAGCACCTCTCCAGAATAACCAGTATTGAATTTTTGTATTGAATCATATTGTATCATATCATATTTATGAATACAATGGATATACCACTAGAATAATAATTATTTGCGCCCACAAAAAAAGAAAGAAACTGACATGCCTACACGTAAATTATAACGAAAGAGGACTGGAACTCGAGAGCTGAAGTTAGAGGGAGTACAAAATAGCCAAGGTGGTATGGTGCTGATAGGAAGCATCCTAAACGTCCCTCTAGCCGGGACAGGTTTCAGGCTCGGAGGCTGGCGGCCTGCGGGCATATCGCTAATGAAAGCATAACGCTCGGCCGGCCTGACATGGCGTAGCGTAGAGGTATAATGAATGAACCACCTGAGTACCGAGCTCCAGGTATCCCATACTCATAATTAGGGTCCATCAAAGCCAAGAGATTCATGTGGATCTGGAAACTCGGGGGCACATAGGCGCCGCGGCCCGCGACTGTTCTATACCAGCTAACACAGCTGTAAGGAGGGAGGGGTTCTCTTCCCCACCTGATGATGATGCTGACTGCTGACTACTACTGGAAATCCACTCGGCTCGGGCAAAGACACCACCCGACTATAGGCGAGCGTTGAATATTAATTACGTTTTCCAGATCCAGGATCATGGGAAGATCTCAAAACCAGATTTCAACGAGAAAATACTTTCTCACCATATTCAGGCTAGTGAGAAAGTAAAAATAGTTTTTGCAATGAGGAGGCCATGCACACGGCGAAGTAGCGAAATCAAAATAATTTTCAATGATTAAGTGTGAGGCGATATGGCATATGGTGCTGGAGACTGGGGAGTGACGACCACCGTAGCTCCAGACTCCTATGAGTGCTGACTGCGACTGGTCTTCAGGCCCTAGGGCCGGACAGGTGCGCCGCCTGGGAGACATTACGAGGATAGTGCCCGGCTGTAATTCAGTAGCAGGCAATCAAATCTGGCTCGCGGGCCGATTATTAACTAGGGATGGAAGAGGTACAATTAACCGGCAACTCCGCGTTTGGACTCGAAGGGCTAATTGCCGTGTGTCGGTGCTACAGCCCAACCAAGACTGACGGGCTTCTAATTTATAGACTGTCGTTTTAAAATAGGTCTCAAAAGTGAAGTTGACTGTGCATCGCTTCGGGGAAACTCAATCTTCCACCGTCTGCCGAGCTCGACACCTTCACTTCACTCCATCACAGATAGATTGACCATTGCTTGAACATAACACACCCGGATCTCAAGTGAATAGAGAAGAGATGAAAACTAGAGAAGGAGGAATAAGGCGCGTGAGTTTCTAATTTTTTTCGACAGAGGATGGAGAAAATTAATGAAGAGTTTACGTAAGAACTGAAGCAGCCTTGCCTTAATAGTGTCTGAATTTTTTTGCGTCCGATGCACCTATAGGGGGTAGGTGTTGTAATTTCTAAATACAATATCTCCGTTGCATAAATTGGATAGACTGGGATCGGGAATGGATGGGGTGAACTGAAAATCTTCGGAGCGATTTCGGACCGCATTTTGTAAGGAAATACACTCCAAAATCTACCTATTATACTCTCCCTGGCAAAGAAGTAGGTATTTTTCTTTTAGCTTTGCACCGCGTATATAGCAGATGCAATTACCTCACTCTGTCTAATATAAATCCAGCTCCATGCAAACCTATACCTATAGCTGACGTTAGCTTACTTAGCAGGGCAGGTAGGGGTGCATAGCTGAGGTGTTCCTTATTGATCGGACATGTGGACGTCTTGGTAATTGTAAGGGGCTCGCACGGTAGCTATAACGAAGAGCGAGGGTAATGATAGTGATTATGGTACAGCCGCTGTAGCGACGTGCGGGCTTCAGACCTTCTTGGACTCCACACCTAGCTCTTTAACATTGGTTCAGCATAGCAATGAGACTACACCTATCCGGAAACATATGGTTGAGAGCATAGGTAAAGAGGTAGTGAAGAAAAAATAAATCTATTTTCGAAAAAATAAGAAATAAGAACAATACAGGCTTCGCGAAACTCGAAAAGCTTGGAATCCGGCTATAGTCCGAAGTTACCTTAATCTCAGGAAATCTGCAGGCTATAAGGGCTAAGGGCAGCATTTAACCTCCGATTAAGGATAAGCTCTAAGCAGGGTGCGTCTCACCCTACTCGGTAAAGAGAAAAAGCCGATTTTCTTGGAAATTTAACATGGTAAACATGAGAGAAAATCTCCAGTTTTCTCTTAACTGGGCATGGTGGAACGCATCCCAAGAACCGAGCCAAGAACCGAAGTCTGTATGGAAAACGACTCAAGGCCGTGATATTTTCACTAAAAGTGCTATTAGGTACACAGAAGGAGAGGGCGTTTTTAGGGTTTACGTGAACAAAATAAAAATTCGGAAAATATAAACTTTATGAGTGTGTCTTTTCAAGACCACTGGGTCAAGGGCGCAGACCGTATAACTGTGTATACCAAATACTCGTTATCTTCACAATCGCTGGCTCTAAGCCTCTATCCTATAAAGAGTTAACTGATCTGAACATCTGAAGGAGACTGACGATAGCGCTACTGTCCTCGCGATGGGTTAACCAGAGTTTTAATTTCATCGCTCATAACTCCGATGTTATCGACGATGGAAAAAATTAAAAGAAAATAGGTTCGTAAAAAATGAAAGAATCTCATTGAAGGAGATACTAGGTGGGTATTAGGAAGATGAGGCGGTGCGTGCTCTGCGCAAGTAATCATAGTGACCCCACAGGCCAAACATCTATACCTCTCCGTGTTGTGTATAGTAGGTATCTGAACAGCACAGTATAGGGCTTGCCCTAAAGAGGGCTTGCAAGCTTGATACTCTAACATCAAACCAAAAAGACCAAGTGAATACAACTGATGCAGGATGCTACATCACCCAGTATGAAATACACAGGCTGTCATAATGCAAAATCTCGATATGAGACTTTGCGTTTCCCGTGATCCCAGACCCTTTGACTAAACAGTTCGAAATAGACAACAGATAGGGTTATGCGAGGGGTCAATCACTCGTTGGGAAAATCGTTGGGAATCATTGGAAATCTTTATGAAATCTCAGGGAATCTTAGAAGTTTTTGGAGTGGTTACCCCTTCGAGGTTCATCTTTCTACGAATATCGTTGGGAATCTTTGGATATCTTTATGGAATCTCAAGGAATCTCAGGAGTGGTTACCCCCTCGGGGTTACGATTCTGAGACCCTTATCGACAATCGATATGGTTATGATTTATGATTCTGAGACCCTTACCGACAATCGATATAGTTATGATTCTGAGACCCTTATTTGCGAAAGGCTCTCGTTTATTTCCAGCAGTTTTCATAGACATAAATTCATGAGTCTCCAATGTAGTACCAGATCCCCCAGCCCCAGCTCAGTCCAATGCGTAATTCTACTAGCTGAAGCAGATAGCCGGCGCCACGACAAGCTACCAACTCCTCGGTTAATTTGTTTAGAAAAATTCATGTTATTAGGGAAAGAAACCCACGCAGAAGGCCGAGACCATACTGAGCTTGCCAGTGTGCTTCATTTCATCTGTATTAATGAATCTTTTGTTTTTAAACGCAGAGCGATTTCTAATATTACATAGTTGGCTGGTCAGAGTTATTAGATCAACAACGGGCTAAGTGCCAATGACATAGCTTTCCAGGGATTGTGGTAGATTTAATATGCAAACACTGTTCTAGTGTTCTAGAACGAATTTCCCTGGAATTGAAATAAGTGATGAAATAAGAAATATCCGCCGAACCCAATAGCACCGGATTTCTATATAATTTCGATTTTCGTTCAAAAACTCTCTTCTCCCACATGACAACGATTAATGAGGTCAGCTCAGTCAGCTTTTGCGACTTTTTGAGTTTTCACAAATAACGGGTGGCCTCCAGTATATATCTTGCATAAGCAAAGTTCAGAAGTAGGCGAGGGGTTAACCACTCGTTGGGAAACATTGGAAATCTTTATAAAATCTCAGGGAATCTTGGAATTTATTGGAGTGGTTACCCCTCCGGGGTTCATCTTTCTATGAATATCGTTGTGAATCTTTGGAAATTTTTATGGAATCTCAGGGAATCTCAAGGAATCTCTGGAGTGGTTACCCCCTCGAAAGCAGGTTATGCGTGATCAGTGATGATCACTGATCTTAAATAGAACGAAGATATGCTGATAATGTTTCTACAAGTAGTACCTACTTATAAACTACAGTACTTGGGTACATTTTATATGAAGCTGTGGAAGCCACAAAAACCGCTAAAGAATGCATCGGTTAGTTCCCTTTAGTTCTCAACACCATTTTTTGTGGATACCCATTCTGATAAATACAGTAGCAATAACGATTAATATCTTTTACATTTTTATCTAAATTAAGAATCAAAATGAGCCATGGCGCGGTCTGTTTCGGTTTGCAGTAGCGGTCCAGTCCGCACTGCTTCAACCTTTCTACGCTTTGAATGGAGTCCAGCAGCCGCAGCCGGCCTAATTGGTCACATTGGCGCCGACCCGACCATATTGTATATACCTATACATGCATGTATCATGTACGAGATATGTATACCGTCACAGATATGCAGGTTAAGGGGGAGATCATCGCAATATTTCTTATTCATACGATGTGAGGGATGTAAGTAACACTTAACTGTCATATGGTAAATCCGACAATTTTGATTCAAAATCGTCCAAATTTCAGAAAAAAAGAATGGAGGATTTTTTTTCATTGCAGATTGCAGGCAATGTATATAAATATATATAGATCTACCAGAATTACCTTACCCAATGCACCCTCTTGTTTATTATGCATTGAATAAATGGATCAACGGAACCCTTACGTGAAGTTGATGTATATCCAGCGATAATGAGGGTGGGAGAGATTAGTGGCTGTAGGTATTTCGGACACATTTCAGCTACCACACGGCAGGCGCAGGTAAAATTATTACAACAGTTCCCACGAACTGTACCTGACACGTTGCGTGGCTAAGATCAACCCCCGAATTACTATCTCAGAGAAATATCACAAGAAAATGGGGTAACCACACATTCACTAAAAAATCTCATCCCTCAAAGAAGGTTGGCATTTCTTCTTACAATGAATCGATTTTTTAGTTCACCTGGAGGCGATTCTAGGTTCCGCTTCCCCCAAATCTGAATTATTTTCTAATTGGCATTGACAAATTCTTTTCGTGGGCAATGCATGGGCTATGCTGCACCGTGCATGAGGTGGGGTCCACAACTATATCGTAAATATAGAACAAATTTCCTTCTTTTAACTGTTTTCCACTTTTTTTACTTTACCTGTATACGGAGTATACGTAAGGTAAAGTATTGTATTCGTGCGGGCCAATTTTCGGCAAACCTCAACTTTGAACCGTCATTGCTCCCAGACCTCAAAAGCGATTGAAACTTGCATATACATTTTGGAAACGTCCATTCCTTCGGAATATGAAAACCATCTCATTTTTTTCCTCCGACGAAAAGTTTGCCCACAGGAATTTTTAGAAGAGGTCAGGTACTCCGTGTCAGTACGTATGTATGTATGTATGTATGTATGTATGTATGTATGTATGTATGTATGTAGCTAGCTAGCTAGCTAGCTAGCTATGTATGTGGCATTGACCTGGACGGCGCACTTTTCAACCGATTTTCTTCAAAATCGGTAGTGACCTTTCTAAAATTGGAAGAAATCAGAATCCGGAAGTTCAGTTTCCCCCCTTTAAAATTAAGGGGGGTTACCCCCCCAAAACTCCCCCAAAAGGTAGAAAAAAAATATTTGCTCAAAATCGGCTCTAACGATTTTGATCAAATTTTGGACTATTATAGAACAAATAATTACGAATCCAATGATACCACCCACTACCCCCGCATAACTCCCTGGAAGGGGGGAAGTCCCCCCTGAACCTGTAAAAGGGTGAAATCAGTGGATTCAGTTGTTTGTGGTATATGAGTAGTTCTGGATATGACACGTGACAACGGCCATACTCGTCACAAATGGTATATGGCTTATTTCGAGCCTCCCCTCCCCGCCCCCCCCCAGGGAGGGGGGCAATTTTGAGTGACTTTTAAAGTGCGGCTTATGGGGTCTCAAACTGTTCGGGGGAACGTTGTGAAGCAATTTTTTGTATCAAAAAGTTTTTCTGAACGTATCCAAGCACCCCACCCCCTAAGGGGGGTAGATTTGAGTTGTTTGTGAAATATGGGTTGTGTGGGCTCAAAATGATCGGGAGATCGTTCTGAGGCAATATATTTGGTCAAAATGTTTTTTCGCCACCCCCCCCCCCCCCCCCCTTATGGGGGGAGTTTTGGTTATTTTCCAAAGTACGTTGTATGGGGTATCAAAATGCTCGGGGAAACGTTCTGAGGCAATTTATTTTGTCAAAAAGTTTTTCCGAGCTTTCGCAACCACCTCACCTCGTTTTAGGGGGTAGTTTTGGGTGGTTGCCATAGTACGTCGTGTGGGGTCTCTAAGTACTCGGGGGAACATTCTGGGGCCATTCCTTTCGTCAAAAAGTTTTTCCGTCTCCATTCATTTAACCAAGGGTTTTTTCTAGGAATTACGCAAGTAAGCAGGTAAAGTTTTGTCCGACCGTGTCGTACCGCTTGTTTTTCGACTTTTTTCAATACATCGTGTAGTGTTGGGGAACTGCATTTCACAGGAACAATTCCTGGTCTTTTGCCCCTCGAGTCCAAGCCTAAGGATATCCAAATGGATTTGTAGGCCAAGGTGGAAACTATCGGATAGTTATAAGTTATAATGTATTCTGAAATCTAACGTTTTATAAAGTCACGAACTATTTGACATTCAAGTATTTAAAAATGACAAAAATACCTGCATGACTGTTAAAATCATAACTTAATCTTAAAGACAAGTTATTGTATTGTACTTCGGAACAAAGCAATATCAAAGAGTTTCCTCGGAAACTTGACACAAACAGCAGTTTTTTTATCTACTGTGCTAACCACTGATGGGACAATCTGAAATTATACAATACAACAATACGGCCAATAAATAGGTTGCACGCAGAAATTGTAACTTTGGAAAGAGAAGAGAGGGGGCATCGCTAGGAACAACCTTGCCGGTTTTAAGTCAAAAATATTGGAAATGACTGGGAAGAGATCAAGCTTAGGCGCGCTTGATTATTATTGGAGCAATTTGGGCCTGTTGGCGATAAGAAGCCGGTCTGGAGAAGCGTCTCGCCTACGCGGGTGCCTATACAATATTGGACCCAAGACGTGGACATGACAGGAACGCGCCTGATTGAGTAATCCGCTTTCCGCTTAATTAGAATAAAAACCTGACGTCGGAAGGTATGGGACGCGTGTGAAGGGGCGCAGGACAGCTGCTCCATCACCGGCACCACGACCACTCAGGCACAGGTGCCTGTACATATAACGTACACTGCCTGCCACCATTTCAGGTACGACTGAGCCTCAAAAAAGGCTAAATCCTGGTTTGAAGCGAAAGACTGGTAAAGGAATAAAACTGGTCAAACTTTGGGACTTGGAAGTGCAAGCGTCTTCAATCTTTGTAATTTTTTTATGTTATAAAGCCAGTCGCCTATCGTCCGGCGGATACATGCACTTTCAGTTTCTATAAAGATGAGCAGTACCATATAATCGATCAACAGATTCAAGAGAGCGTCTTCACCAATATCCTGTACGTATATGAAAATAAATGAAAAGTCGACAAACAAAAATAAAATCAGAGTATGAAAGATGACCCTAATTATCCTACAGACGCAGCGACTAATATTGGGAACTTAAATAGATTCGACAACCTGAAACAACGAACCATTATGATAATTTTTGAGTAGCATATATCCCCTTGAGACCTAATGGCATATCTTCCGATCGCAGGACAGCCCGGTGTGATGCAACAAGTCGTCCGACGGGGCCGGGCGTTCGAGTAATCTGCCAGGTGACACATCGGTCCGCTTTAATAAGTTTAATAGGATCCCCGCCATCCCAAATAGGATCCCTGGACGGCTCTGGGGCTCACAATATACCATCACAACGCTAGTCAAAAGGATTAGGCCAAAGGCGATTTGCAGAAGAAAAGATCTCGCATTCTTCGGGTTAGTACAACACGAGGAGGGACCTGAGTTCGATTCAGCACGAGATTTTTTCACACACTTTTCAGAGAGGAGCGTGAAAGAAATTTTACATAGGTCCAACTAATTGATCGGCTCGGTTTCTTTTTAAAACATTCAAAATGCAAAGGTTTATCAAAGTATTCGTTATTTCATGCAAAATATTGGTACAAGAGAGGGCAATCAGTCATGTTTTCATCCTTTTGGACTTCGGGAAAGGGGAGTACATTTCTATTTTGTCTACTTTTCAGCCAAACGGAAATTGTTTGTCAGTCTGATAGGGACTTCCAAATTCAAGTACCTGGCATAGAAGGCGAAACTGGAAACTCATTTACCATTTTTCCTTCTAATTTTTTTTGCCTTAGAGAAATGGTGAAAAATGAGCAAATAAAGCTATTACCTACCTACCTACCTATATCCAGCGACAAAGTACCCTCGGCACTTGGATCCCCATTCCAGACTTACATCTTATGGCTATTAACCCATAAACGTATAAACGCTAATAACGAGAATAAGGTGTAAAATAACACGGGACAGGTTTTACAATGCTACCATCAGGGCCGCAAGCAGGCTCAACAATTATTCGGGGTAAAAATATACCTGACAGAGGGCTGTCACTGCTGTCAGTCAATCACCAGTCCAATTACAACTTGAGCTACAAAAGGTCACCAAGTGTGGAGTGTGGGTGGGGTAGCTAATTTTATAAATAGGACACACATTTAGACGATCTTGGCGATCCTATAGCAGCAGCTTCAGAGTTTTCCCAGGAATATTTTACGAGATTGGAAAGCTGCCGAGGTAACAATAAGAAAAAATGATAAAAGACGGTATTTGCGCATACGAGGCTGATGGAAATTTTACCGACATAAAGGCATAAATACTTATTATACCTGTTATTATACGTGCCATTAAGAAATATTAAATGAACATAGGTACCGAATTTGAAATAAATGCGGTGAATGGTGCAGCACCTGTTGGCGCGCAAATTAGGTACACATTTTGAAGTTTGTATAAATAACAGTCGCAAAAACGGTTGAAAGCAAAAAAGCAAAAGTTCATCCAGGATTACCACCAGCACTGAAAGTAGATTTACTAGATGCGGGCAAGCGGGCATGACAAAGAAGCCTTGGGACGGTACTGCTCACAAGGCACAAGCAATCAAAAAACAGCAGAAGAGACGGGATGGAGGGGTCGCTCGCAAGTCGCTACTATACCTACAATATCCCTACCATTGCTATTAAACCTTAAAACAACCTGCTCCACTCAACACGGCTCGCCTATTTATTTTTACTGTATTGTCCATGTTTATGATGGACCAGATATAATACACAGAGCACTAATTGTTGATTAAGATCAGGGTGAAGAACGCCTCGAGAAACGTTGCTGCACTTACGATCAACATTGGACCGACCACTCACAGTATGCATACACAAATGGTGCACGGCACGTCGCCATTTATTGCACCAAACAGGAAGTTCAAGTGAAAGCTTACATGGAGCTGAGGGCGACTGGGACATAACCCAGTACAGATTCTCGTAATACAGGTAAAAAAATTGTTCTAAAAGAAGAGAATCCTACGTAGCAAAATAAAATAGCGAGCTTAAATAATAATTGTTTTTGTCAGTACCCAAAAATCCGTAGTCACTGTTTTCACACACATCTACCATCCTTGAAAAAAGAGACTACAGCACAGCACAGTACTAATACTGAGTTTTTTTCGAAGGAGCAGGTGCGCTTCTAGCGCATAAGCAGAAATTTGGCTGGCAACGGGATCGCACCCGTGACGTCCGTCATGACAGTCCAGCTCTTTGACTTACTGAATCATGGAAGGCCACAAATGATGTACCTGGCGCCATGTGCACAAAATATTGCAAGCAGTAATAGGATGGATTCGCTAACTAGGTTCAGCCAAATGAGGGAAAACGTGGTCAGCACAAGAAGGATGGTAAGCAGCACCACAGTTCTGAATGAGATATCCTCGGATGCAAATGAGATCGGTGGAAGGACAATGGATGGAAGCAATTACAAAGCAATACTCTGAGCGGCCTATCGACCATTAGGAGGAGGAGAGGCAGCCACCCATGAAGATGGTGGAGCAGGCCTGCTGGACTCTGGTCAATGCAGATCCAGCCTAATTAGCTCGGCCGCCGTCCCGCCGCCGCCAATGTCCGCGACACAAAAATCCATGATGCACTGCAAAATCCAGCCTTCTAAGGAAAGCATGGCGACAACGTTGTGAAAACATGACTTGTAATATATAGGGACACAAAAGCCTATTTATCTAGATCTAGATTCTACTCCATACTTCCTCCTTGCTAACTTAATACTAGGCAAAGGGGAAAAAAAAAAATTAAAACATGGCTACTGTGTCTCACAATTTTACCCCAGTTAAACAACAATTGCAAATAAGGAATTTCGGCATGTCGGCTCACCCAAATCACTTCCCACGTCAAGCTTACTGCAGTGACGAATTGAACAACAAACAATCGGTACAGAGCCGCACTGGTGACCGAAACATTCTCTGCCTAATTCAAGTCATATCCGTCATCACAAATAAAAGTTCAAAATTTACACAGTGCAAGGAAGATAATATATATTTTTTCAATTACTTATTAAGTGCGCAGATGGAGAGGTATACAAGGCCCTGTATCAAAAGTATCTGGAAATTTCGAAGTCACTAATTTTTGGAAAGACATCGGAGGGATAAGAGACTCCGTGACTGCGAGATCATCATGATAGCATCGCTCTGTGAATGTGAGATCATCTATAATGACGAAGTATGTGGCGTGTTTTTTCGGGCGCTGACCCTAGGTACGCGCTAAGGATGCATCTACTGATTAAAATCCTAAATTTTGGTAATGTTCTAACAACTTTTAAAACTTTGTCAAAACTTTGCAAAACTTTTAAAACTTTTTTCCAACTAGTCGTTGGGTTTTGGCGCAATGTTTCTACCACGACTCCGTTCTGGTTTGCTATTGGTCAGGCGTCCGCTACAAGCTTGTGTCTGCCAATCTCCTGAAGGCGAGAGGTCCCTGCTGGCTGCTGGAAATTCAAATATTTTTCTGGTTTAAGTGCAAAATTTATTTTTCGTTACTCATCAAATTGGACTGCAGGGCAGCACGCGAACTTCGGATAAGTCCCAGGTGATTATTCTTATTTTTGGCTGAGTTAGGAGCATGTTAGGGATACCACGTTTTTGCTTATGAGAATTTAACATGGGATTCGAGTCGAACCTCATAATTTAGCTTGATTTGCATTTTCGAACCTCTGGATTGTTGTTAAAGTATGCCTAGTGTCCCGTGCTACTTCTACAAGACCGGAAGTCCGAATTTTTAGCGTGGAAACTTGGAAAAAGGGGCACATAGGTACTAGACAGGTCCAGACGTAGGTCAGTCTTGTATGTACCGTGACTATTCTTTTAGGTCTTGCTGAACTCAAGTATGCGACTTAAGATCATCGTCTGTATGCTGTTAGTATTTCTACCAACTACGGAAATGGATGTTAGCTTGCGAACTTCCACATTTGCCTACTTCTACTTATGTCACGTCGCCATGTGTCGTCGACCTACAATGACTGGTATGTGCGTTCGTCATATTTTAGTCCTATTAATTTGACATCGGATCGAACAGCTGATCTAGGTACTATAATAAAGGTGCTCGTTGTAACAGGAGGGCTCCCTATTTTCAGAATAATTCTGCGCCTGTAGGGACCTTTCGCTTTCGCCATCATGTGACCTCCACCATACACCCTTGAACGTTCCGGAATGCAGCCGACAGCATGAGAACCGTACCTACCATCCCTCGACCCGACATCTAGCCGTGTGACCTTGCCATGACCGCTGCTTCAGTCATCTCTTCTCAAACTTCAGGGGTAACCTACCCATCTTCAGGTACTGTTATGAAACCATATTTACGTAGGACATAATAATTATGACATTGAAATTTAACTTGATATTGAATTTAAAATCCTATTTTTGGATTTTGATTTTTGGAGTTTCCTATCTTATAAAATGAATACTTAATAGTCCAACAGCTTTTCTGTTGGTGGCGTCCGAACATTTTTATTCTTGAATCCTGACTTTTTGAATCTGTTTCTTGAATCTTGAATTTAAATACTGAATATTTGATATAAATTTAATTGAACTTTGAAATGATACCTACATGAAATTTTAATATTTACTGAAAGCTATTGTCTTTCGTGAATCTATGATATATGTTGAATATGATATATAGTGATTGCAAATATTATGCAAATTTAATTTAACATTGCATATGTACTTTAATTACGTGGCTGCGCTAGTATAGTGGTGTGGGCTCGAGTTGGTCTGGCCTTCCTATTCTTGACAAGTCACTGGAGGGTTTAATAAAATTAAGGGGGGAGGGGGGGTGGTAATTTTTATTTCTTCTATATTTTGGGTTCCATCTTTTTAGCTGTTTTTCTAGCACTACGTGCGTGATGGCTGCTAGGGTTGCTGGGTTTTCGGCAGTAGCTCCAGCTATCGCCGCATGCGTGGTAGCAGCCTACTGTCCGACAAACCTCGCTCTAGTAGGATATTTTTCATTGGGAACTAAATCTTTTGCCTGGATTATAAGATCTTTTTGTTAGACCAGCCGGATGTTGTTTGTTCTAGCTGGCCTATAAAATAGCACTGGATTAACTTGCTAAAGGTTTTTACTGTCCAGAGTGGGGAGTGCTAGGCTAGCTCGAGTCCTTTCCTACTTACTTAGCCGTAGGCCTTTTCTTTACTTTTGCCTTCGGCCGAGGCTCTATTGTTTACTTCTGATATTCTAGTGTGTTTTCTTCTGGAATTTCATATTGTTTAGGAATTATGGTTCTGCGTAAATGGTATGAATCCTACCTGATACCTAATTTATTGAATGATACTGAAGCTGGTTGAAGTACTTATTTTGGTACTGGTTGGTCTTTGCTCGGCTATATTACGGAACGTCATTGCTTTTAATTATTGTAATATACAACCATTCTCTGGATCAAATACTGGTTTTCTGGTTTTCCTTCGATACTGTAGATTCTCCTTAGTTGTTGCTTGTCTTTTCTCCATCTCATATCTTGATACTTTCTTCTTCTGGACCCTTTAACTTACAAAACTACCGACTTGGAGGCTTCGGCAGTCTTCCTTTCGGAACTAACCCCCGTATACCTGGTTGGTGCTGAAAGGAACACTACGCCATCGGTGTGCTCATGGGCTTTCCCCTCGGGCTCGCCACAAGTATATGAGGAAGAAATGGGTGGCAGGTTTTTTGGGAGAGTTCACGCTCCCACAGTCATACGCTAGCTTGCTAACAAGTTTTAGTGTCCATGCCATTAAAATAGACATCAGAATCGTCCGATAGACATCGCACCAGCAGTAAAGCTGCTGGTCATTATAAAATCACTCTCTTATGAGTGCCGTAATTCAGGAGAAACCATAAACCATGACTTTGATCAATAGTCGTTATCAGGAGCAATCGCGGTAGCTAAACGACGCGTACACCATGCTAAGAAGTACCAAATACCTGCGCAACCTTTCGTAGCTCCACGTCTTTCTTAGCGGATACGCTGGAGGCTTCTTACCAACGCACGGTGGCCTCCCATCAGCTACTCATCAGGTGGATACCTAGCTTATTCAAATTCGCTTCAATATTCTCAGGTACAGAAAAGGCCAATCTACTCAGCAATACAATAAATAGATGTGCCGTCATCGATGAGTTAAAAACCAAGGATTCAAAGGGGAACGAAAAAATATTACTGAAACTGACATGATCGACAAGGATCAGTTCAGGGAGAGCAAAAATACGAATCTCTCTGACTAGTCATGGGTACTGTTGAGAAACTAGAATAAAATAAAAACACAAATCTACAACGTCGATGGTGTCATTTCTGTTCTTAGAAAATCGTGTCACACCGACCGTACCTCCTGCAGGTCCACAGCTCATGGCAAGGACTAATGTGCTGAACACGTGTCCTTGTTGCCAGTCGTGCTGAAGCCATCGAGACTATGGAGTCACACACCGGACATAGTTAAGTTTCAGGCCACAAGTCACAATAAACTAGGAAAGTTAACCAAACGACACGCACGACAACTGTATTCCTTACGAGACCTCGAAAGCTTATTGAAAATTCACCCGTTAGAAAGATTTTATTTCTTACCTCGTCCTCAACACGGGGGGCAATTCATGCCTCCTCGAGAAGTGAGCGCCTATCTTTCATTTAAGTACAGTACTTCCAATGCGAATTCAAAAGTACAACATCTACACAAGACACATAATCACCCTGCGGCAGTGGCAGCTAATAGCAGTGCAGCTTTATTATTATTTTTTCAGGAAGTGATTTCAAAATAATTGGCTCTCCTTAAACGCGATGTTAAGTTATCACCAAACCACGTGGTTACTCATCAACGCTATTAAAGAAATTGCCTTATTTTGCCAGAAAAATAATGTTCAGCAGATATGAAGGATTCGGACTCGACACAAAGGTGTGACCCACACAGGAGGATTAATAGGGGGTGTCCTCCACCGTAGCGGGGGGCCATGGGGGGGCCTCTCACGATCACATTACTCACTATACATATACACGCTCCTTTGGGAATTACTAATCACACGTTGGTTCTTAAGTTCAGGGTTTAAAAACACAGGTGCCACGAGAACGGTTTTTACTTTCTCGCTAGGCAATATGGTGCCGATTGTTATCGTGACTATTGGTTTTTGGGGCTCCATTAGTCGAAAAAAAAAAAAAATGGTTTTGGAAAAGTCCATCCGTCAGTTTTCTTCCAAACTCCGTTCATCCGATTTTGATAAAAGTAGTTACGTACTGCCTCTTATCATTATCATAATTCAGAAAAAGAAAGAAATCCACCCAGACATTTCGTTACCGACACCATTCGACCGACTTTTATAGGCTTTCTTGCCTTTGGCACCTTTTAAATGCGGAAAAGTCCAGGGCGAAATCGGTCGGAACTCTGTGTTTCCATGCACAAACAGATATTATTCAAAAACTCATCTCTTCGACTAAGGATTACTGAACCCCTAAAACTTCAAATCGATCTTTTGCGTGATCATAATTCTTTTTCTCTTCTCTATATAGGGTAGATAACGTGTAAGTATACGAATATACAATAATATATCGGAGAAAGAAAAAATATTCATATAAGTAAATCATGCTCCAGTGACCAAGTTGCTCAAACCAAACTTTCTCTATGTTCTGAATACAGAGAGCTCGCTCTCACACTAAGTTCAATTCGGGGTAGGTACCATTACAACACTGCGACTCGGAGCTTCAAAATGAGTCAGTATTATTTTGCAATAATAACATTTTGCCGGTCAAGGTATCATCACACCTCATAGTTTCGATAGAGAGAAAACGTACATCCCAGCTTCCCACGGAAAACACAGGGTGCAATCACATGACCGAATGTTGTGATTCAACAGCTGCCTACAGAAATTTTTCTTTTAACCAAACAAATGTTTTAACTTAATATTCTAAGAAAAACATGTATTTGTTTGCGAGCAATAAGGATACAATAGCATTAATACGAAGAATGTAGGGTAGATGACGAAAAGACGACTCACCGAAAGCCGCCGATGAAATGCTGGGTGAAATGCAGGTGTGGGGTGGGCAGGATACCAGCGTAAGTTTAACACACTAAAACACCACATCCAGCTTATTTCCTCTTTGTAACCACAGCCTACCCTAGCGATTCATAGTAAACTTCACATCGCTCAGGCGAAATAGAACAACTACTCGTACTTACAGCTTTGTCGACACGACACAGTTTTTTGACGTTTTCGTAAAGTCCATTTTAAAGTCCATAATAATTTGTTCTGAAATAGTTTTGTCTTGAAAATGTCAGAAAATAGTTATATAAGGGTGGATTTTACCACTTCTTAAAGTATACAATTGTGTCTGCTAACGAACAGATTTATCTTCTCTTATGTTTAGCTTATGGCAAGTGCTAAAGCAACCTTGTGATGGCATTTGTCATAAGATAAACATAATATACATCAGTTCGTGAGGAGACACTATAGTATACTTTAAGAAGTGGTGAAATCCTCCCAAAGTTGTGATTTTATGATCGAGTGATTTGAGTCCATAAAAAATCTGTCAGATTACATGACCGAAATCACAACAGTTAACTATGTAGTTTCTGACGTTAAAAAGACATCTTACATTTTAGAACAAATAAATATCCAGTTTCCTCTCAAAATGGAATTGTAAAAACGACACTGGTGCCACTTAAGATTTGCATGTTCATTAGTAAATTGAATAAGGTTTTCAGAAGAAAATGGCCTAACGACATAAAATTAATTGTGCCATGAGCGATGTGCCAATAATAAGACCAAGCTATCAATATTCTAACTCGCGAAACTCTACATTCTACATTAAATAATGTATACCTATATATGTACCTAGATACTTAAGTTATTACGTTATAAAGAACAGAAACGTCAAATCGGTAATGAAATTTTTTAAATACCTACGAGTATGTATCACGATCATCAAATTTTGTAATACCAACTTTTCAGTGAATAAACAAATCAGATGATAGTCGCGGAAATGACAGGGGAAAATAGTTACATCCGTACAAATTATTGAAAACAAACATTTTGCTACGAATGCTCAGCCTATTAATTACATTTCTGGATGAACACAATTTTCTTCTACCAAGCCCACGACTACGTCTACTATCTGGAAGAATAATAACCCGAGTGCGAGTGTCGCAAGGTTCGGATAAAAAAATAAATACGGTGTTAGTATTAAAGACTGGTTACGTTATAACAGTTGACGTTTCAAGACTGGACGTTACCTGCAATCCTACCGAGGGCCTCCGACGCGAAGTATTGCACATCCACGTCGTTGTCATTATACAGCTTGTCTAACACGGGCTTAACTTGCGACTGGATTGTGCTGAAAATACAGAACAGTGAATTAGTCACTCACTCCGTCTATGTCTATCCCTTCGTTCCCGGTCTTTTACATAAAATAATTAAGTTCTGAGAGTGCCACACCACTTCCAGCAAGTGTCGAACAATATCAATAATACTTGCCGCTTCAGGCCCTCCTGGTTTGTCCCCACCAAAATCAACTGACCTATGTTTACTGTAGGCTTTTTTTGTAATGTGACATTCGGCACAAGTGGGGGCAAGCCTCATGAGGAAGAAACGTAATCCATGGCAAAAATAAAAAAGTGGCCCAACACTGTCGCTCTCTACACTGTTATGTCGACTTACATCTTTGTTCAAGTGCGTGCCCTAGCAGCACACATGAAAAACAAACAGACGAAAGTAGGGGTCTTACTTCTGATCAAGGAGCCATCCGATAGTCTTGAGTGTCTTAGCAACGTTAAAGCGGACGTTGGCAACACTGTCAGTGGCCATGTTGATAACGGTGGGGAGGAGGTGCTTGGCCGTGATCTCAGCGCCGCACGCTTCGGCCAGGACGTTCACGGAAAAGAGACACGTCATACGATGAAGGTAGTTGGTATCACGTGACATGGCCAGCACTTTGGGTACAACAGCATTCTGCGCCCACTCAGACCCAAATTTCTCGACCAGCTTCTTCAAGTTGAGGGTAGCCGCCTCTCGGATGGCGTAAACTAAAATCATAAAAATTTACATTTGAAAATGATAAAACTACGAGCAATAGAGTGGCAGTTACTTTAACATGCGGATGCTTGTAACTGATAGACAAATTGAAAATATATATTAACAGACTCACGCTTGTCGCTAACAGTTATTCCGTTCTACGTGGGTGAAGGCAGTAGGTTGACTTTTAAGTCACAGGAAGTGAGGGAAAAGCGGTGTTTATTTTGTTTCATTCCAATTTAAAATGAAGTTCACTTTGAGTATTCGAGCATACACCATCCTCGGTTAATAAAACTTCACGATTTCCTTCAGAATTACACACGGTAAATCCAAATTCACCATATTATGGGCAAGAATAAATGACCAGCCAAGGGAAATGTAGGAGACTGGATATAGCGTCGTCCAGATATATTAGGCACTTTCCTAGCAAAAGTTCCTTGCATTACTGCAGCCTCCCGAATTTCAGACTAGTTCTCCGAGGTTTTATTTTTTAAATAATAAAAATCATAAAAAATCATAATAAAAAAGTTGTAAAAAATATTCGGCAGATAGTCCAAAAGATAAAATTAAAAATTAAACTCAACACAAAAATGAAACCTCCCTTTCCCTTATTCGAATAACTATAAGAAAATAATCGGAAGTACCATGATCAATGAGCCACGTCATGCAGAGGGAATTGAGTTTATCATCGAAGAACTCGACACCGAGCTGACCGGCCAGCAGCGGCATGTACTCGATGATTGCCAGTCGCACGCGCCATTTGCTGTCTTCTGCGAGCTCGACAATGGCCGGCAGTAGTGACTGCGATAGCTGCTGGATCCCGATCACCGCATTCACGCAGTCCAAATTCGAGATGATGTTCAACCGCACTTCCGGGCACTCGTCTTTCAGTTGCGACAGAAATAGCGGCAAGAGATGTTCTATAGTGCTGGAATCATAAGAAAAGACCGCTTTGTAGGAGTCACCTTCAAAATGGGTCTTGAACAGGTTTTTACAAGAAATATGGTTTGATTCAACGTTAAATTCCAACTTACCATTTTAGTTCCCAATATAAAAAAGTTCTACTGTCCCACAATCAAAAATAAAATAAATTCAACTCAACTAAATTAGGCTTCAGTAACTGAAAAATTGGACATTTTATGTTTTGAAAAATAGGTAATAGGTAATATGAGTTTTTAACGTTAGAAACTAATAGTATATATTGTATATAGTATAAGTAGTTGGCTAAGTTTAGAATTTCCGATCGAGTCATTTTTGTCAATAAAAAAAATATAAAAAAAATTTAATTGTACTCCGGTACAATTGTACCGGACGTACGAGCACCACACCACTCACTTGTTCTTGCCGAGAATTGGACTGAGACCCATGATGACGCCGGCCAGGGCACTCTTGACGTGCTGATTCATATCGGTGACGAGTTCCTTGACGTATGGCAGAATGCTGTTCATAATGATTTGTTCACGTTGACTCGCCTCCAGGTTCTGACAGAAGTCCTTCACTTTGTTCGCCGCGGCTGCGCGAACCTCAGCCTCTGAATCCTTCAGGAGGGCTTGGAAAGCCGGTACCAGATCGGTTTTTGTAATATCCGGGCCTGAAATAACAAATACCTATGTAGTCACACTATTTTTCTACGGAGATCTCCAGTCGCAATGGAAAGGTATTCTTTCGCCATTCCTCATGAACAAGGCAAAAACTAAAATTAGCTCCGTGAAAACTGTTTCACCTTAAAAACTACACAGAAAGTAACTGAGAAAAGACGATATTTCTAATTGAGGATCCTGTAGGCAGTGTAGGCAGTAGAAGCCAGGTCAAAATCCCAACCAAAGAAAAATTTCCCACAGCAAAAAGGTTTCTTAATTAGCTGTTTTCACCAGGCAAAGTCGATTTTACCAGCGGTTCGCAGTTCAAATGAATGTTTCTAACATAAAATCAATACCGACCTGTTCTAGCTGACAACAGGCCAGTATGGAGTATGCAGGTACCTACCAACAGCCTTCTGAAGGTCAGTGAACTTGTCGGCGACAGTGTAGCGCACGCGCCAGGACGTGTCCCCCACGCAGAGTCTGAGCGTCGGCATCACCAGCTGCTCCACGTCGTCTTGTTCCAGAAGTGAAGCGATTGACACGCATGCATCCACGGCCAGCAGCCGAACTGAGTCCTAAAAACAGAAAATTTGTGACCCTGCTCTGAAACTGTTTCAAGGGTATTGACATAGACAGGTGACACCTTTACAAGGAATGGACGGACATTTGATGAATAGAACAAAAATTCAGCCCAGGGGCATAGAAACGTACTTGCTCATCCTGGGCGAGGTTCACGAACATGGGAATGAGATCGGACTTGAGGTACTCGATCTCAACCACCTTAGCCAGCTCACCCAGTTTACCAGCTGCTGCTCTGCGGACCATGGGCGTGTCGTCCTGGCAAAGTGTGCGGAAGCTCGAGCGCAGCTCCAGCTTAAGCAGCACCTACAACGAATTAACTTATGGAATAAAAGAAGGTAAGCTAAGCTTCTCGTCTGACTGACAGAACTAAGCACCTCGTCAAGTTCTCGATAGTCGATAGAATGTGCAATCCAGTGTTGAATAAATCAGAAAAATATTTGGTGGCATATGAACAGGGAACGCTGAATTTTCTAATTCTCTACTATACAGAAATATTAGTCTAAACCACGCAGTTACCAGTATAGGTAAGTAGTTATCTTACTTTACAACGAGGATATGCCACGGAGAAAAGCCCACACGCAGAGGTGCGGCAAGTGAACCAATCGCCTGATGCCAGACGCAGTACCAGAGGGATGAAATGGGCCTCGAGATCAGCCGGGCTATGCTGAGCGGCTATGATGCGCAGGCTCTCCACTGCTTTGTCACGGACCACAGTCTCCTCCACCATAGCCAGCGACTCAAGGGGCGGCTGCAAACACAATAATCACGTTTTAATCATAATCTTTTCGCTTAGCTGTTCATGACTTCTTTGCTACATAAAACAAAATATGTCATATAAGCGACAAGAGGAACAACCTTCATATAAATAGATAAATACGAATTAAGCAAATAAAGTACTTTATCTAAGGAGAAGCATCAGTTGAGAAGTAACTTCAACCTTGTATTAAAAATCAAGGGGGGAATTTCTTTATTTCCCAACGTCCTAATGAAATCTTTCACTCGATCGAGACTTAAGGCCTGCACTTTTGAATCTCTACACACAAAACGTAGGTACTAATATAACTGTATAGTTGCATAGGAGGCAGAAGGCTACTAACCAAAAGGCAGTGGACGTAATCAGGGCCTCCAATAAGGTCTGTAAAGTTTCCGAGTTGTTCGGCGAGCGCAAGAAGTACTTCATCTTCATCATAAATTGTTTCAGTCAAAAAGGGGATGAGTTCGCTACGGGTCCTCTCCACTCCAAGCGCTAAAGCTATTGTTGACAACTTCTTTAGCGAATTAAGTCGCAGCTGAAAGATAAAACACCAAGTTGTTCAATCCATATAATAAGTACTTAATGTTATAGCAATGTAATGTAATGATAGGTACTTTATAAAATGACGAAGATAGGAAGGTAGGTACACAAGGTAGATGGCATGAAATCTCCGTCACTACTTATACCCTCCATTCAGTGTGGACCTAGATTGACCAACTGCCTAGGATAAAAAAGGGTGGTAGCGATGCGTGCACCATAGGTAATGTAAACTTTTTCCTCAATAAAAACATTCATGTGCCACACATAATTAACCTAATTACCAACTGATCGAAGATAGAACGGATAATAACCGATTACATCCTATGGCTAATTTATCGGCATGACCCAAGACCTAATTTCATATAAGTACCTAACCTACGAAAATTAGTACCAGATGATTTGGTACCGTGCATGGGTGACGTTCCACCACGATCAGGCAATCAAGTTGTGGACTAACCTGCACATCCTCGTTCTTCAGTTCATCAATAAGAACAGCGATTGGATATAGGGAATCGTCAGTGGATGATTCACTAGTGGCCATTTTGACAGTTATGATGCCCCAATATTGAAGAAAATACGACGAAACGGTGTAAACAATGTAAAACTGAAGAAAAACGCAAATATAGCAAAATAATCAACTTCGAAACCGAAATTTAATCTTCGATTTATAGTGATAGAAACACCCACAATACAGGATAGAAATGGCTACCGACTTAGTAAAAAAACCTCCGAAATAACGTAAAAAGTTTTTTCCAAAAACGATATAAAAATATATAAGATTGCTTAATATTTATATAAAATATTTTAAAATTATTTAAATATTATATATTACTATTGCATTTATCGTTATTTTTTTGGAGGAATGAAACCGTCCTGCGTCTGCTCCCACGTTACCGATTAAGGAGGCTTTGCTCAATGTTTGTTGATACTACAATGAAAATGTAGTTCGATTTGCCATTTAGTTACGTTTTCTCCAGTTTTATTGTATAAAAACCCATTTTAACGTCATATACATTTAAATTTTAACCCGTGTTCCAGTTTATCAGGTATTTTATCAGTTGTTATCAATATCCACGCGCGAAAACTTTTTAATTTGGAAGACTTCGAAGCAATTCAGGTACTCGCCTGGTGTTGAAAATGGGAGAAAAATCAGAATGTTATGGAATTGAAAAATTGTCTGTCCCTGTAGACTTTTTCAGTACCACGTGTTGCTTGATGTTGGAGTCCAGAACCAACAATTACGTAAGTATTTTTCCGTATTTTGTGAATTTTCTCTGTGTCTTTAGATGCAAGCAGGTACCTTCCCACCTAGTTGAAACCTGCCCAAGTAGTTACCATTCACGTGCTAGTCAGCCGGCTTTTGTGCCAAGAAATGTAAAGACTCGTTTTCGATATTCATTTGTACAATGCAGCTAATTACCTACCTATCACTTGCAAAATACTCCTTACCCTTGTCACGAACGTCTTCTGTTGAAGACAATCAGGGACGGTTACTACTTTGCAGGAACCTGTAGATACACAAAATCAGGTCAGTTTTTTCCTTCACACAGCAAAACAAACTATCCACGTTATAAAATATTTATTTATTTACGTTACGTAATCTGCAAGAATCAGACCGTTTACAGCCTAACTGATAACAGTTGACCAAACAGAACAAGCAGTCTTAAGTATTCTTTCTCTTCTATAATTTTCTTGCACATATCTAACTTAAATCAACCCAGAACCGGACAACAAGCTACAGAAAAGGCCAAAACCCGAACCTGCGCCCCCTTGCTACATAGCTTAGTGCTGTATTCTTGCTAGCTTCAGCTGTTACTTTTCGGCTTTCTCCAGAAAAATCGTTATTTTATGAATTACAGCTGGAGACGTTGACGTCATGTCGGAAAGCTTTCCTGGTGTGGCTTCTTCATGATAGCAACGAAGAGATCATTCAAGTAATGGGTGAAGTCGTGCTACCTCAGGAAATACAATTTAGTGTAAGTCTTATAGCAGGACGCCTAACGACCCAAGTTATCGTGGCTGGTCTCGGAACCTAGGGTTCGAATTTTTAGTCTGGTTGGCGTTCCAACCGCAGTAGCTCAAATAGCCGTCGTGAAGTAACGAATAAGGAAAGGAATAGGAATAGTGCTGGTTTGGGGCCCACCTTGTACTGCAGGCCCCACCAAATTAAAGAGTTTGATAACTATAGCCAGAACATATTATAGGTAAATAACACACTGATTGCGGAATGGTTGTGGATTATGGATTGAGAAAACTGCTCTTTTTAAAAGTTCCTAAATATAGTGTGTATTTTACAAACAAAAAAGTTCATTCTGGTTGGGCCAAACAAGTTGTATTCGTGACTCATTGACTGTTTTCAGTTTTCTAACCAAGCAATACTACTCGAAGCAATATCAGGAGAAGGGAGTTTCAATCTAGATGATGTGCTCCAGCCCTTGCTGGGAGATTACATATCTCCTTATCCAAGTAAGATGGAGAAAGTGCCAGTGTATCATCCAGACCGAAAGGAAGAGTGTGCTTTTGTTGTCTGTTTGGCCGACTGTCCTGACCTTTCGTCGAAAAGAGAAGCTGTTGATGACTTCCTCCGGTAAGTCGTTGACGCCTTTAATAGCTTTGGGAAGTTGAAATTTCCCTATATATAATAATTATTCAACATTCTCAACACAGTATTCTCATTCCCGTTTAGATTTGGAAATAATTCGAATTTGTTTTAGGTTCTCTCGTGGGATCCTTATTTCTGCTTTCCATCTGCGACAGGAGCGCAGGAGGAAGGAGCAGTGTCAGGCGCTTCTAGCCATAGCCAAAAATCTTTTCCTTCATTTAGGTGGGTTTTGCTGGTGTGAACTGTATATCACCTTGCAGATTCCGTCCTGGTACCTACGTATTGCCTTTCTTATATTTTAGGGGATTTGACGGATTTAATGCAAGAGATAATCTTGGAGGCTCGAAAGTTGACTGGTGCTGAGCGATGTTCTTTGTTCCTTTTGTCTGAAGATGGAACGGAGCTTGTGGCTAAGGTAAGGAAATTTAATGACTAATTAATTGGTGGCGTCCGCCCAGTAAGCAGTTACTAATTATAAAACTTGATGTTTAAAACAAGGGAAGTCAATTCACCTCTCTGAGCATGCTCCCTTTCATCTGCTCTTAGCCATATGATTACATACACATCTTAGAGCGCAATCCACTGCTCAAGAGACTTATTGAACTGTTTGTGTTTGGATGATGTTAAGGTTTTCGACGGAGTGCCTCGTGAGCACGCTGAAGAGGTCCGCATGCCTATCAGTGAAGGAGTTGCGGGTCATGTAGCCAGTACCGGAGAAACCCTCAACATTCGGGACGCATACCACCATCCCCTATTCTACAAGAAATTTGACGAACTCACAGGGTTTACTACAAGGTAGATAATTACCCTTCATTATGAGGGATTCTTGAGGTAGGCAATGAAATTTACTGGAGCTTTTCTTCTGTCAGTTTGAATCCCAGAGTGGATTTGATGCATGCAGAACATAAATATGCGTCAATGAGTTGGTTTGTAAGATTTTTTTGGCCGAAGCCGAACCCGGACCTCACAGAACACAAAGTGGACCCCTGAGAGGCACTCAGTCTTTTGTTCTCAAATGAACTGAGTGAGATAATATGACACCTTTCTCGAAATATCATTTGCAGGAATATTCTATGTTTCCCTATCCGTGACGGGCAGAACAGAGTTGTTGGTGTAGCGCAGCTGTGCAATAAGCCTTCTGGGTTCACAACGCTGGATGAGGAGGCCTCGGCTGCTCTAGCTACCTACTGCGGCATCAGCCTAATGCACAGTCTTGTATACAAGAAAATACAACAGAGCCAGGCCCGAAGTCGCCTGGCGAACGAACTCCTAATGTATCATATGGCTGTCAGTGAAGAGTCCGTGTCTTCGGTATGTATTATCTCTATTATCAGTCTCATCAAACCTATTTGTCACTGTGTCGCAAAATATATTTTTTTCTTTTTTAGTACTGTACTGTGTTTTACTTTCTCGCTACCCATATTTGGCGAGAAAGTATTGTTTAAGTACACACTTAGGTGCCAAAAACACCATCGAAGAATTCAAGTTTAAGAAATCTTGCATAGACCTTCTGATGTCCTGGTAATACACTGGGGTTCTGTATTATGGTATATTTTTATGATGTGGTGTCGCAGGTAACGCAATGCACGCACACGCACGACCTGGCCGCCATGCTTGATTGGAGGTGGCCATGCCGGGACGCATCAGCTGACGTAACTCCATGCCTGGCTCTGTCCATGTTCGACAGCCTTGGCTTCCTCAATTCCTGCCGTATGGATCGCTCAACTGTTGCCCGGTTTATCCTGATGGTGAGGAAAGGCTACCGTGACATGCCGTATCACAACTGGATGCACGCCTTCTCTGCTGCTCACTTTGTGTTCTGCGTGATGAAACAGCTGGAGCTCGTGGAAAAGTCCTGGATTACTGAGCTGGAAGGAGTTGCTCTTCTTGTGGCAGGCTTCTGTCACGATCTCGACCATCGCGGTACCACCAATTCCTTTCAAACCAAGAGCAAAAACACACTAGCTTGTCTATACAGTTCTGAAGGCTCTGTCATGGAGCGCCATCATTTTGCCCAGGTACGTATTCTACCTTTTTTTGCGTGAGTGTGCAGTGGCAGGTAACTTTAGTAACTTATTTGCTTATTATCGCTGCTTCTCCAATCCGATCCTAATACCTGTAGGTATAGTGTAGGTGTACTATTATTCATGCATTATTAAATTACGTTATTCTCTGCGCAATGTTAGGCCCTGTGCATCTTAAATACGGAAGGCTGCAACATCTTCGAGCACCTAGACACCACTGCTTACCGGCGCGTGCTGGACGTAATGCGAGATCTCATTCTGGCTACGGATCTGGCTTCGCACCTGACCCACCTTCCGCAGCAACGCGCAGTGGCTGCAGCTTATGATCCGGAGCTGCGGGATCACCGCAGCCACCTGCTTGCGCTACTGGTTACTTCGGCCGACCTCAGCGACCAGGTGAAGGGCTGGCCCTACACACGCCATATCGCCAACCTCATCTACGAAGAGTTTTTCGCGCAGGGGGATCTGGAGAAGGCCATGGGAGCTGAACCGGCTATTATGATGGATCGAGATCGCGCCGAAATCCCTACATTACAGGTATTTTTTATGCGTATGTGGAACAGAAGGGGGGTTAATATGTTGGGCAGCATCGGCAGAACTAGGGTGACGTAAGGTTGAGTAAGAGAATGTAAAAGCTAACTCGCTTCACTGGTTGGCTCCGTACCTACCTAGGGTGCAAATATCAGAGATGTGACATTGCTGCTCATAGTACGGAAGATTTTATTAGGTCAAACTGATTTGGCTACGGAAGTTTGGCAAATGTTCATTTACCATTGCAACCTGTTCCTTGCTGTTGTTTGTCAGGAAAGGTTAACCAAAAAACCTACGTTTTCAGGTTCAGTTTCTAACAGAGATCTGTTTGCCATGCTACAAGACACTAGCCACATTCTTCCCACCGCTGGAGCCCTGCGTGTGGGCGGTAGAGGACAGCCTGCGACGCTGGCAGCTGGCTAAGAAGTGGTTTGATCTTCCCGAGCATGAGGGAAGACTTGTTCTGGACCTTCTCAACGACCCTGGCCTTGAAACTTTCGTTTACGAAGAAGTTGATCTGTAGACGTGTCGCACCCCCAACATTTATTGCGCAGATAATTCAAAGTCAGGTTTATAAATCTAAGGTTCTGGATGGCAGGGTATCTGTCTCGGCTGGGCTCTGTGTCAAGGTCCTTTATAAAAATAAATACTGAGCTCAGATGCGATAGTAGGAAAAGGAAAATTTGAAAATGGCCTTTATCTGTTCTCTACAAAAATCCAACCTTTTTCGTAAAAAGTTTATGTAAAAGCAATCGAAAACTAAATTGTTCTTCTACTCGCTAGTGACATATCTACTTACGTTTTGGTCGGTTGTATGATTGTTTTAGTGTTTCTAACGTTATAAATTTTAGAAATCGTTTTTAGTGATGCTCATAAAATTGTAAAATCGCAACCGCAATACTACAAAGCTTTATGTACCTATTGTACACATTCTTATTGTTGCAAATATTTGACTTAAAACCATCTTTAGTAGCAACTTTATTTTAACTCATTTTCACAAATGCATGGCTCAAATTCCTGATAAACCTGATTAATCAAGATTATTTTTATCTTTGTGGCGTTAGGTAGTCCGTTTGACGGCTAGGGACGAATACTCTGAGGACTATTATTATAGACGTTGATATGTAATTGATCTGCATGTGGCCTTGATCTGCGTAACATGAGTAATTTGATTTGCAGTTAGAGTTGGTTATCCAAACGTCTAAGGGTGCGTCCCACCATGCCCAGTTAAAATTTAACTGGAGATTTGCCATGTTAAATTTAACTCAAGAGTGTCATTTGTTGGCTCAGGAGCCGCTTCTATTTTTTTGGCGAATAACATCGGAGTCACCGAATTTGGCAAATCAATTTGACCAACCCAGCAGCTACTATGCTAATTCACGGCAATCCCTGCAAATCAAATCTCCCATGGTACGGGATAGGGTGGATCAAAAACAAATATGTGACTATAGCGTCTTTGAGAACGGCCCTTAGGCAGTTAACCGGTTCAGAAAGAATGTTCACTTGTTAATATTTCTATTTATTTCTTGCAATCATGTGACACCTCAAGATCAACAAACACAAGAGAGAGTAACATGCTAAAGGGTATACCTGACGGATACTCAACTAGACTCGCCAGATCTAGGCAGTTAAGTTGACTATTCATCAAACGGCACGTCCCGTGCAAATACGTGCAGCCAGTCAAGTACTGTTATTGAAATTTAGTTTAGGGTAAATTATTTTAAATTTTAACTGCAAGAAATAACATCAATTCATACAAAATAAGTTCGCAAGTGAACTTACTGAACCGGTTCAGCTGACTGATGATTTGACTCAGACGAGGAGTTGTGTCCCGAATTTGGATTCAATTTGCAGCAGGACTGATAAGAAAATAATTAGTATTACTCCGGAATTGCTCTACTGAGTTGAGAATCGGCCAGAGAGATCGGGAAAACACTCAGGATAGTATTCATTTATTACTTTAGTATGGGTAGTTTTCTAGAGACTGGTAATAGTGTAAGTAGTTTCCAATTAGTAACCCATGCAGTGGCTTTAAAGTTAGGTTTGGTAGAGGGGGGCGTGTGTCCGAAGGAACTTTTTAATCCCTAAAACTAGCAAAATATCTTTTACTTGTTTTATTTATAAAATGTCTAAAAAAATCGTATTTTTTATGAAATAACCTTCTACTCTTTTTTGTTTCTTCAAATAAAATAAACTCTATTTTTGCGCATATTTTCATGAATGACTGAACTACGAAAATAATATGAAGAAGTTTGTTTTCTTTGTTAACATTGAATGGAGTATTTTTAGATTTCCCTTTGTGTACAGTTACATAACGTTATGTTCAATTTTTAGTGACTAGTAGTGCCATATCGTTCCTTCATTTGTGCTGAATTAAATGTATTTTAAATTTGCAAACGAAATTTTTGGAGGATGATCCGCAGATTCGCTCTAATTCCAGAAGTCTCGTAAGGGGCTGCCAGTCTTTCATTATCCAAGCAAAAATTAATAGCGCGAGTTGCACAAGTTTTGGTTCACGTTCTATAACCTTCTAGGAATTCAAAGATAACTTATAGGAAATAAGGAGAGCTGAGAAAAGCCGGTACAACTCCATTTTAATGTACTGGAAGGTGAACTCGACTGTGACACTCGAACTAAGGAAAAGGAGTAGTCCTTCATAGCGCTAGCTAGAAGGAGCTAAGAGATGGTCTGCAATAGCATGCCAACAGGGTTGAAGTTGACTAATAATTAAGAATACCAGTAAATATGACTAGAATGTTTCATCAATATCAGTAGACACTGCTACAAATTACAGTGTTAACGTAAAATATCACATATCACAATATTTCAAATTAGAAGCACAGCTACTTCATATCTGAACAGAACTCAAAATTGGGAGAAAATAGCCTAATAATGTGAATGAAGCTAGCTGGCTAGTTCTACACGATGTTCCACTGGAATGTTAAGAGTTTGGTAACACAAATCATAAGAAACAAAAACAAGCAAAACCTATGACGGATGCATGTCGTAAAAATGTTCAATTTTACTTCTCGAGTCGATAACAACATAACAGCAGGTACCAATTTTAAACCCAGGGGTTTCGGAAGTCCTATGTGGCTACGATTATTTGTGTTCAAACTGAAAGCTTCAAATCTGGATGATGTACTAGAACTACAGGAAACGAATACACATAGGGATTTACCGAAATGTCCTGCGCCACATTGCAAACACTAACGCAAAGGTACCCTCATCACAGACGATACTGCAGTTAATACAATAAAATGTAAAATAGCCTTCAGCTAACAAGTTTCTTTCTGATCAACACATAGTCATGTTGCTATGTTGCTTCAGTCATGCTACTATGAAAATCAACAAAAATCTCTTCCCCACCATTAAAACTGCACTGACCTCGTCATTAACGATGCTAGGGGATGATATACTGAGACAGCCTTACCCCGGCTGATGAAAACGGTCCTAAAGTCATCACATATTGTGTTCCCAATACTGAAACTTATTCTTGTCATGCCAACGAAATAAAAAAATTATACATATAAAAAACAAGGTCACTTATCACAGCAATGTGCCATAAACTACCAACTGCAGAACTGACACCTTCCTCCAAGCATTCCTATTTTCTGAGACTCAACTAAAAGGGAGGAAACAAGAGCCCTAAAAATGCCTTTCTTCGTTTATAAATAAACGGAAATCATATTAGAACCTCCCGCAGTCTCGTTATGTAGGCATTTCTAAATGAAAAATAGTCCCTCACAAGTTTGGGACCAATGAGGCCCGCCCATGGAACATGCTTACGCTAAAGAACTACAAGAACATAGCCAAGTCGCTCACATTGAATGCTTCCATAATATAAGATGAGTCGTAAGCGGACGTTCATTCTGAGCAGTAGCTGTAGGTGTAACCACCATGTCTCGTGAGCGCGCAGCCAGACTGCGGTAGCCGAGACCAGCCAGGCCCAGTGCACCGCTCTGCAGCGGGCGAATCACTGACACTGCCGCTTCGAAGGGACGAAACACTGTGACAGGGTAGAGGGTGGTCTGCTCCGCCACCACCACGCACCCCCACGCCGTCCCAATGTACACACAGCCTGATGCTACACACACGCATGTCACCTAAAAACATCAAAATAAGCGGAGTAGTAAAAAAGAAGAATAACGCTGGAGTAAATTAAAAAAGCAGTAAGCTCCTAGAGTCAGATATTTTACTTCCAAATACGTAAGTACAATATTAATTTTTATCATAATAAACTATCTATACCTACGAGTATATTTGAGTATTTTTACACCCATTTACTCATGCTCAAAAACGATAGGCATTATACATGTACTGTACTAAAATTATGCAACCTTTTCCAAGAAAAATGTTTAAAATTGTTTCGAGTTTTGAATAATCGCTACTAACTAACCTGGCACTTGTCGGCTAGATCCTCGAGAGTAAGGGGCTTGAGGCTCTCGGAGCAAGGTACAAGTTTGGTGCAGTCGAGAGTGGATGAAATTTGCCGACTAGCCGTGTCCCACTGGTAGACCATGCAGCCCGGGGTGACATGGGACAGGACACCTCCCGCACTGGGCGGACTCAGATGAACCCCACGCACCTCGCTGATCACTGGGTTGTAGTGGTTCACACGATCGTGCCCAGTCACAATCTGTAATCAATATTTTTCTGAAACCGTTCCTACACCTACCTAGCTACTTCATTTTTAATACAGTGGCTCTAAATACCTATTTTTTCTTGAATAAATATATGGAAATGCGTTGTTCTGGAATATAGGTAAGAACTTTTAATATAAAAAATATTGGAAAAATTAGTAGGGACTGAAGGGGGTTAATCATTATAATATTTTTTCAGGTATTAAAACAGGTACAACAACTCGATCAATGATGAAGTCATGGCGGATGAATTCATGGCAAGTATATTTTCGTGCCACTGCCAGGTAGTAATAGATGGGATGAAGGAGTCGATTTTTAATCACCCAATTTGGCTTAAACAGACCATCCTCTTACTCGGGATTTCCTACCTTAGATTTATCTTTTTAAGTATCTGTCATGTTACTAGTTCCAGGCATAGATTTTTAACATAATTCCATTTTATAGAGCCACGATCTGCCACAAATTACATAAATAATGTAGGTACCTAATTTTTTAAAAAATGTACAAATTTAATGTTAAATTTAGTTGGCAGGAGCACGCATACATTCCTGGATGATCCCGACATGATCCCTATTCCAAGGATATTCTGGGGATTTCTAACTTGTCAGTCAAAACATATGAAACGCCATCACCCAGACAAACGGGTTCCCGTTATCTACAGTCACAGTAGATTGTAAAATCACATACCTCTGATTTTATAGAGTAGACACTGACGAAGCCCTCCGATTCGCCGACCCAGACTTCCAATACTCCCGGCCTCTCGACGTATGTGAGGGAGGTGAGGTGATCGCTGCTGCCAAGCTCGGTTAACACGAACGTGCCTTCGCCCATAGTCATGGTGGTTGGGGCGCCGTCACCCCTAACAAGGAACAGTCGACCATTTGCCAGGCCTACAGCCACACGGCTCATACCAGGCAAGGGGAGAATGGCATGGACCGCCGCGTCACCCAAAGCATAGTTCCATGACATCGAACAGTCCTGTTGGGACATCCAGGTGTTAAGAGCAAAGGCATAAGGGGCACGAAAATGGTATTGCTGACATATCTCCAAGGAAACTGATTTTTATATTTTTTTTTGTTCTAAAATATACTGCTGACGGTACGCATAGTTATTCTCATTCGTCATCCCGACTGTTCGCTATAGCAGGAGGTACACTACATGGAAAGTATGTCTTACCTGAGTGTTATACACGTGAAGGTTACCCTCTTCGTCGCCAAGCCACATATCAGAGCCGACTAGGGCGATGGCTGTTGCGGCTGGGGAGGGAAGTGTGACATGACCTGTCCAGCCAGTCGCATTTGCCAACAGCAGCTGAACACCGCGTCCCCCGACCAACCAAAGCTCATTCCCACACTCGGCCCCTCCACTGACATCACATTCCAGGGCTGCGCAGTCAAGTAACTGAATGAACTCGGGAGCTGCTGCCATGGAGACTATCTGACTCGCAGATGGTCGATCTTTTGGTACCTAGAAGGTAGAATGTAAGCTAATATATATGACAAGAATCCATCTTAAAGCATCTGTTATTACTTTATTAGTCATTACTGCATCAAACAACAGGAACATCAAACCTCCGATATTTTTAGGAAATTCCGTAAAAATATGACGGTTTTTTTTTTTTTTTTTTTTACATTCATTGCATGTATTACCTGGTTCCAGCAGAGCACCATGAGATCGAGAATACAGGAGGGGTAAAGGGTACCGCGCGGATTCAGTGGGGGTCGGCCGCCTTCCAGTACGCACTCCTTCACCGCCTCGTGGCCTTCAAAAGGCTGGTGCAGAGTCAGCAGTTCGTACAGGAACATCCCAAAGGAAAAGCAGTCCACCTTCTCAGTGTACTCCTCCTCGCCGTTGTAGCGAACCATTTCAGGAGCCATAAAACCCTCGGTCCCTCCAAAACCTTTGCTTCCACTGGCGAGACTCTGCCGACTGATTCCGTAGTCTGCCAGTTTTACATGCACGGGGGCGATTGGTTCCTTTTAAATAAGAGAGAGAAATATTACCAGAGATTGATTATAGGTGTTCCTCCATTTGCAAAGCATGGACCTCCTAACCTCAGGTTAACTGAAATAATTTAGACTGGTCAGTAACTGAGTAACTGTTTGGCGTAGGATCATATTGTGTACCAATTGGTATCTGATTTACACGCTTTTTCCTTTCAAGAAAATGTATTAAACTAACCTGGTAAGGAGGTGGCAAACTCCAAACCAACACATTCTCGCTCTTCAAATCGCGATAGATAATCCTTTGCTGGTGGAGGTATTCCAAAGCTTTGGCCACTTGTAAGACGACTTGTTGCAGAACAGGGGGTGAGAGCTGCGCGCCGGACCTGCGATAAGTTCTCAACACGACGTCCAGAGCACCTTCCGGAGCGAGGTCCAAGATCAGAGCCAGGGGGCGCGTGCAGACGCCCACCAGAGGCACGATGTGTGGGTGCCTCAGGCTCAATAGGATGTTCAGTTCTTGTCGAGCAGTGCAATATGCTTTGCATGCATACTGCAGTGGGTCACGATCCCACTTTCCTCTGGCAACCTTTAAATTAACCTCCGATTAAGGGGGTTGGAAAGCGAAAGCAACCGACATTGAGAAGCACTTTTCTTATTTTTAATGAGTCCTCCAGGTGAGTTATAACATAAATTTTAGGAAACAATAAACAACCGAGCGCAAGGAGATCGAACACGTCCGTAGCCTGAAATATTTGTTTGCTGTTTCCTATAAATTAATTTCAGATACTGGTGGAGACATGAAGAATAACCAACGCATCAAGAGGAAGTTCTCAACGGTTGGGTGGTCTCTCCACCTAGTAACCCCATTATGTTAGTAATTTCCTTGACGATACATTTCTGTCGCCTACAAGATTAACACTGTGAATCGCAAATTATTATTTTTTCCTTGATTGGAAAGACTCTGAATTTAACTAAGTAATTAATTATTAGCAATTATAGTAGTAGTGGCGAATTAATGCCAACCGACCTTATAGGCCATGAGAGCGGTCTGCGTAGCGCCACGACCGGGAGGTACAGGCTGCAGCATTTTCATGGCCACATCTAGAGCTTGGTTGGATCCGCGAGCGCGGCAGCTTCCACGAAAGACAAAGCCGAATGCTCCGCGGCCTAGCAGCGCCCCGCGCGTTATGTTCTCTCCTCGGATCAGATTCCGTTCACCCAGGTCCAGGAAAACTGTGTCTGGAGCTAAAGCAACTAGGTCACCCTCGCCGTGTACCGGACACACCATTCCTCGACCCTGTAAACAAAGATAGAGGAAACAACTAAGAAAACGAAGAACTGTTGATTTAACTACTTTAAGCTGAAGCCCAATGTAGCCAAGTTAGGTGTGTAGGTGCTTATCACTCCATTGTCTACACGACGTAAGAAACCAAACAATCCTGCTCCCAACCATTAGCCCACAATACTTTTTTGCAGTAAAAGTATCCGCATAAAAATACAAGAAAGTAACAGCAGAATGGAGAAAATAACTTCAAGACCCAAATTACGATACCACTCAAAAAATAATTTCGGAAGGCGAAAAACGATTTCCTGTGACTCAATTATTCATCTCTGAAGATGGAAGATTCCAAGCGTGCACCAGAACTTCCCCTAATTTGGATACCTCAGAGGCCGACAGAATGCAGTCCTCCACCATCCAAGAGTAGACGGGAGGCTCGGGGCTCGGGGCGGAGCTGTCATGGCCTTCATGTCCCACCCCCGAATCTCTGCTGGTGGTGCTATCAGTCGACTGGCGGACACTGTGCGGCTCCGACGGTTCCACCCAACCTTCCTCAGCAGGCCCCGCCTCCACTAGACACCGAGGACACGGAACAAGGCGAGTCACCAGGAACTTGCCCTGGAAAATTAAAAACAAGAAGTACAGCTACAGTTTAAAGTCACTAAAGTTTTTTCCCATGCCAATATTATCTGAACGTCAACGTTTGGGTTAGTGTCTACGAAATTCACAGGCAAAGTGTTTTTCTCAACACTTCTGTTTACATCAATGTCCCATTTCATCTTCACTCACACTCACAAATTTTGGTGCACATACCTCTGAAGTATGGACAAATCGAGTGCCGAGGGTGGGGTACCAGTCTTCAAGCAAAGTGTCGACATGGTCCACTGCTAGCGCTAGGAGTCGGGCGGCGGCCTCTGCGCTTGGAGGTAGGACAACTTCCGGTTCTCCAGGTCGCAGAACCACCACATCTTCCAGCGGGAACAACATCTCCAGCAGGCAGGAGTTGGCGATGTCCGCGTCGCACCACGTTCCGTCTTGCTGGAGCCGCAGTCGAGTATGGCGGTATGCGAGCGGTGCTTCACGCATGTGGAAAAGGCTCACTGTTCCGTAACTGTTATAAAAAAAAGTAGGAAATATACACAAGGGTGAATTTTCTCCAAAACGAGTGCCAAAGAATCATGTGATTGTTAAACTAATTTCTAATGTTTGAAAATACCGAACAGTTTCTTCAGAAAAATGTCAATAAGTAATTTTGAATAATCGCTCTTAATAAGAGAAAGAATAGCTTACCGTAGCTCCATGCCACTCTGCCATAAGAGCCACTCGGAGCACTGATCTAGGCACTGGGCCAGCCGAGCGTCTGTTTGTGCGAGCCGGGGCGTGACGAGGAAAGCGCGAACAATGTCCACGACAGCATCATCAGCCAACATGCGAGTCATTAGACGGGACCAGAAGCCAGAGGGGAAGTAACTCATGAGGAGCAGACGCCGCACACTGCGCTCAGGTGGACCTCGCGAACTCAGCGTCACCTCGAGCACGTCAGTTGCACGGGTCACACCCCCAGCCAAACTCGAACCAGCCGCCACAGTTATCTTTTTACTACGGATAGCCCAGCCACGAGAACGTACAGGTATCTACAAACACATCAGAATAAGTGTTATCAGCGAAAACGCAAGTAGCACCAAAATGTTTTTTCACCAACATGTCTCCATGAAAACTGCTGAAGTCTTGCATTCTAGAATATAAATACAATACACATTATTAACATCAGAAACTAGTTAAAGCATGTTCACACAATCCTGTTTGCTGACTTTACGTTCTCTCGAACTGTTCCCTGAAAGTATGCCCTACAATCCCTACATATCTGAAGCAACTGACCTTGACTCGCACAGCGTCCTGGGCGTGCGGATTGTGAAGATCCTCCTCGGAAGGCAGGAGGGACGGAATGAGGAGCGAAGAATTGTCCCACGTGAGTGCGACTTCGAATTTGTTGAGCAAACTGACGATGTAGCCTCGCGCGTCCACCGCGCTGATGCCAGACGATTTGAATACAAGCTGTAGGTCCGTTAGCTTCATCACCCCTAAAACACAAAAGCACGAATTTATTTATTTATTTTCTATAAAAATAACGAATTATCACAGTACTAAGTCCCTATTTACCAGCGCAGATTTTATTACAGGCAGCATCACGGAGGTGTAATGGTCCAACACGAGACTCGCTCGGCAGAGGTCCTGATTTGAATCCCAGCACCAGCATAATCCATTCCACAAATCACTCAATTGCATGAGTCAACTAGTTTCATATTTAAGAACCAATAATTATCCGATCTGCCAATTCCTTCTTCCTTCTTCATAACATTGTATTAAGAAACTTAAACGGACAGCATATATTAATATAGTATCATTTCTTTGTTACCTGTTCTGGCGAAAGGATTGATTTCTCTAACCGTGACGACGTGAGCCAGCATGTCACAGAGCCACTGTGGGTCCAGGAAGTACAGGTCTCGAAGAGTGGCATCTTCATAGTGCAGAAGAACTCCTAACAACAATATACAATACAGGTTAGCACCTCAAAATCGAGTTTTTCGTTGTGACAGATTTTGGGAGAAAAGTACCGACAAACTGAGTCTTCAGTCAGGAGAAGTAATTAAATTAGGAAGCAATTTCAACAGACATTATACTGGCTGAGTGTATCGCTTTTTGTCAGAACTGAAGATTACTAAATAACTGGACTACACACTAGACTATATACAATTTTCAAGCAGAACTAAGAAACTATACCATTTTCATGGAGGAAGATAGTTGCCTGATGGAGTTCGGCCTGGTCGCGAAAAGATTTGCGGAAGCGGAACTGCATTTCGGACGTAACAATGTTGCGGTACTGATCACCGTTGAGGACGGGGTCCACGCCTCGCGTGCGTCGCTCTGACGCCAGCTGCGTAACTACGTCCTCTAGGGCGAGATAGCTGGCAGGCACCCGCTGCTCCAGGAGCAGCTCCTTGCTCCCTACAGCCCAAAAATATATTGGTCTTATTTCAGTATATTTAATAATATTAGGTAACATATAATGAGGAGTCGGGTTAGAAATCCACAAAAGCGAGGACGGGACAAGCTTACAACAAAAAAAATTCCCCAACGTTTGGTTGTCTTAGAGAAGCAGCCGACAATATAGATAACCAACGACTATTAAAACGTTTTCTATCCCCAACGGTTTTTAACTTACCTAAATATTTTCCTAACAAATGAGGAACTCATTTTTACCTGGTGGTCTGAGACTATAGACCGTGTCGTAGATCAGGTTACAGAGCAATCGGATATTGTGCCTCGTACGGCAGCTCACTTCAATGCTGTCCAAGACCCTGGGGAGGCCACACTTTTCTGCATCTACTATGTTGATAAACCTAAAATTCAAGGTACCGAGTATAGTTTATCTGCTTTATGTATACCACCACCATGCAATCTATTAATTTACAAAAATTTTCAACCAGGTGTTCCCTTGGCGATATCTCACATTCCATTACATACGAGTATCAACTAATTTCTCATGGAAAAAAGGTAAAAACAATTCAGAACAGATGTCAACTATCGTGCAGAGCTCAGTCAGTAAGGATTGTAACTTGTATCTGGTAGGGGATTACCGGTCTCGCACAAGTTGCTGAAGGTCTTCACTACGGGCCAACAGCCCCTGCTCGGCCATCTGGTCGTAGTGCGTGCCGATCACCAGCACGGGTGAGTTGGGGGCACGAGCCTGAATGTTGACCAACCACTGACGAACTTCCCTCAACCCGCGCTCTCCGTCAGTCATCTTCCAAACCACGAGGTACAGACTCCGTTTCGACAGGAAGTATTGATGCGTTGCGTAGTACTCGCGCTGACCGCCAAAATCCCAAGTTCTGAAGGAAATCATTCACATTGCTGTCACTAAGTACTTTTTAGAAACTAATTCTTATTTGCGAAATTTTTTTCAAGTAGTTGTACTTCCTACCTGTGCAAATAGATTAAATGTTAAATGAGTCTCAGTTCCAATGTACTAGCTCACCGAAAGACAACAGGACCCTTGGAGTCATGGCCACGAAGTTTCTTCTCGTAAACCCAGACCCCAATATCAACACCCACAGTGGACATGTTGCTACCCCGAGAGGTCTTCACGTTGATGTGTTTGTTGCCCATCCGCTTCGCCCAGTGTTCATGTGGCCGCCGCCTATAGCTGCTGCCTTCTTGCCGCAACTGCTCCAAAAGACTGGTCTTTCCAATTCCCTAAACAAAAATTAAATGTTGGCATTTTTTCAGGGAAAATGCTAAATGCTTATAGCCCTGAAAACACAAGTTGTTGAAGTCTACTACAGTGCTTCTTAGAAGTAATCCTTCCTCAAACAATCTTAGGTATTCAACAACACTAATTTTTATCGGTATCGCAATTGCAATTTAAAACTTCACCTTACCTGTACACCAACTATCATAAGTTTCATTCTTGCATAAGGCTTCGCGTCTTCCAGTACAGACTTCAAGTAACCGATCACATCCATTGTCTTATACTTGTTATTCTGGATCATAGATCTGAAATATAAAACAAACAGGATTAAGTACTGCTAAAAAAATTAAGCATGGCTCTACATATTTAAATGATTTACTTCGAGTTCGAGGTAGTAAGTAAACTGAATTTTTTGAGCGCAATGAATAGCTTGCGGTAATTCGGGTAAATAAATACATTTTTTAATAATAATATTATGATCACAATCAAGTGACTTCGCTAAAAAAAAAACTTAGGGCTGAAGTTCAAAACAGAAGAGTTTCCTAAGAAAGGGGTCAAAACAAAATGACGAGTGTTTGTAACAGTCACTACAAAGCGCCAGTTAACGAGTTTCTTGTGACGTGACACCTGTGATACCTCTCATATCATATTTTCTTTACCTGAGTGGCTCCTGCAGATTACAGCCCTGTGTATTGAGATTCCACAGCCGGGATAGAAGACCTAACTGCGCAGGGAGCTCACTCAGTTCGTAGTTGCCGGAAATATTGAGTACAGAAAGATTCGTCAGCTCATGGATATGCGCGGGAATATCATGTAACTTGTTGTTGCTGATGTCAAGCATGCTAATGTTGGGGAACATCAACCGAGACCTGAAGCTCCTCGCGGTGCTGCCAACAACATCCTGAAACAAACATTTAGTTAATTTTGACACTTTCAATTTAAAACTTGGTGCAGACAATATGTCAGAGCAGAGGGTGATTATAAATTGGATTTTACTTCCCCATATTCACTCAACATGTTGCAGCTCTCCTAATGTTGATTCTGACGTGATAATATACGGCATAAGCTCAACCAAATCCAAGCCTCTTGGCAGCTATTTAACTCTTCCACCTGACATAGTTATCTTCCTCCACTGTAACTAACTGAAAAATCTTTCTGAAAGTTCAAACTCACCCAGTCAGAATCGTCGTCTTGATCAGTTGTCAAACTGATTTTATCAAGACAATTATCAGCCAGCACAAGAGTTCGTAAGCTGTCTAGTTTGACATGGCGGCGATGGCTGCAGAGGGCGTGAAGAACTATGTTACGTAGGCCACACCCCGAAAGGCGCGGCATAGGCGCATTTCCGGCCACCCCGCGTTCCTGCTCCGCAGCAAAACACGTAATGTGCTCATCTACTGTCTCCACCTGAGGCAAACTGGGCCACACCGTGATGCTGTTGTGTGAAAGATCCAGTTGCTTCAGCGATGCGGGGTATGTTGTGATGTGGCTCATGCTTCTCAAGCTAAATAGAAGAAATACATCGGCATTAGGTTGCGTTGAACACTATTTTTTTCACCAACAAAAATTGAGGGAATATTTCTAAGTAGAAAAGAAATATACAAAACTAGTTTGACTGAAGTAATTTTTTCAAGAGTGACAAAAAATTGCTCAGACAAACCTGTTATAGGACATGTTAAGCCTAGTGAGACTGACGGCCAGGCAAGCGAGGACCGGCGGGACTGCAGTGAAAAGGTTGTGAGCCAGATTCAGTGCGGTGAGTCTTGAGGAGTTCCCGACTGCCTCATCGGCAACGATCTGCTCTGTGAACTCGATCTGACGACTCCACAGGTTCTGATGCTTTATTTCCTTTGCACTGAAATAACAATCTTATTTTACTCCATGTCACTCAATACCTCCTATGGGCTGATGGTAAGAGAAGCTAAATGTGCCGTTATAGCAGTCTTTGTTATGAGACAAGAACAAGAAGTTAGGCCATTCAGTGTGATTAAGGTGATTTTGCAGAGTTTCAAAGACTGAAACCAAACTCGACTTAATTCTTTTTTTTTAACTTACTGGACATTTCTAGATTTGAAAGGGGACGGGTTGAAAGGATGTCCTGATTCGTCACATGCATCGCCTGGAGTGGGCGGGTCTGCTGTCAGGACAGAGAGACCAGCGGGTACGCAACTCTGAAATCAGTACAACTATCATTTAACACCGGGATAGCCACACCTGACGTTATCAATATCAATTACAAATAAGAATATGCTTTGTACATACTTGACTAGAAGTAGGAAGGTCTTTGAGTAGATTAAAGGCCACATTGAGCTCCTTGAGAGCTGGCGCGATCCACAGATTGGGTGGGAGGCACGTTAGCTTGTTGTTTGACAGATCAACAACCGATAGGGCGGGGAGACTGAGAAGGACATCAGGGATAACCTCCAGCCTGTTATTCTGCAGGCACAGCTCTTCAAGCACAGGCAGATTGTACATCCCATCGGTCGGTAGCTTTTCCAGTTTGTTTTGCGATAGATTCAAGTGCCTCATGCTGGGCAGCTTGAATACCATGAGCGGAACCTCGGTGATAGCATTGCTGCTAACGTCTAGCCTAGTGATCGCATATAACGCAACATCGTGATTCTTTGGGTTCAGTTTCAACTTTGGATTAAGGTTAAGTGCGGCCTCGATGAGCCAGACAGGTTTAACGTGGGGTAGATGACAGCGCTGTCCGTGCCAGTTGACCATGACGGGGGTGTTGGGGAAGACAGAGCTGTAGGTGAGGCTGGCCAGACCCGCGAGGCTCCCCCGTGGCAGCTGCTCCGTCATGGCCTTTTTATTTAATTTGTACTCAGGGTCAGCATGGGCTCGGCAAGCGAGTAACTTCGTAGTGAGCACAAAGTCACCATCTCGCACAGCGATACTCTGAGCTCTGCACAGATCGTCCCGAGCGCCATGTCGTAGAAGCAAGTCAACAATGTTGACATCATGGTTCTTACAAGCCTCCATGAGGCAGCTGCTGCAAGAGTCATCTTCAGACTGTCCGCGCAGACTTCTCTGAGCGGCAACGTTGGGGTCTGCCCCAGCGTTCAGAAGCAAAGTCACCACCTCTGTTCTCCTTTCACGCACTGACACCTGAAGCGCAGTCTCAATGGTCTCTCCACAACCTTGATTTAGGTCCAAAGGACATAAACTCTTCTCTCTTTCCTGTTTGTTCATTCCCTCGGGGCGAGCTTTTAGGTTGAGACGGGACATAATACTTTGAATGCCATCAGCTATTCTCTTACGTGTGGGGCTAACTCTGGGCCCAGACGGTTCCCCACTAGCTGAAGGGCTGTCCAGTGATCCGCCCGCTCTCGTAGCTTTCACTCGAAAATGGAGAAGACACTGCACCAGTTTTGAATTTCCAAGAACGCAAGCCAAATAAAGGACACTTTGACCCGTAGCATCCCTCACGTTTATGTCAAAAGGCATTTCAAATTCCCACTCTCCGGTTGGATCACTGCAAAAAACAAGTGCATGTGATACAAACGAATCCACATTTCAGTCCTCGACAAATGAGTAACTCCAGATCTTCGTCAACAAAGAATGAGGTACCAGCTGTTCCCGATAGCGAAGTTATGCCCAAATGTTCATCATATAAGTTTCAGTTAGGTTGGATTTCACAAGTTCAATGTAACAGTTAGTTTCGTTTATAAATATAATAACTCATAATTCCTTCACACTGTCTAAACAGGAGTTTATACAATGGTGTGAGTTTTCCCATAACCTGCGTCATATAGGTAGGTTTTTTAACAGTAACTAACAGTAAAAAAATGGATTTGTGAAATCCACCTAAAGCTAGGGAAACGGCAAGCAGTGTGAAATTGTCACAAGACCTAACTACGTTTACTAAACATTAGCATATATGGTAGAGTAAGATTGATGTGCGTACCAAAACGTCTCCATGAGGTGAGATGGATAGGAGAAAGTTAGCAACAGCTCCAGGAGGGCAATGTGACCACCTATAACGGAGGCATGGATGGGCAGCCACCGCTCGACGGTAGGGACGCGAACGAGCTCGGGGAATTGCGTGATGAGGGTGCGGGCGATACCCAGGTGTCCGTTATAGCAGGCGACGTACAGAGGAGAATACTTGGTTACGGGGTGAACTCGGCCATCGGCCCCGTGCTCGAGCAGCAGGCACACAAGATCCTGCTCGCATCCCTCTGAGCAACTAGAAACAAGAAAATAGAAAATGGTGTGAATGTGAATACTCATTATATTTTCAAAACATAAACAAATATCTACAGTTTTGTTGTAAAAAAACAGTAACCTTATATTCTGCCAGTTTTAGTCCTAGTCCAGTCAGCCAGTCAGTTCTTGGGGAAATATACATACAATGGAATGCCGAAAAACGCTCCTCCATGAATAAAATTTTCACCTATCCAATAGCTACACGCTCGTAAGTAAGTAGACGAATGCTTTATAGATATGAAAGTAAAATGCACACAATTTTTTTTTTTTTTTTTTTTTTTTTTTTTAACTCGCGACGTTCAGAGAACATATGCGCCGATGAGTTGGTTTGTTAGAAGTTTCTGGCCGAAGCCGAAGATGAAGTGGCCGAAGCCAGTTTAGGAGTGGGCCGAAGCCGATACATCCATGTCGGAAGTGGAAAATTTTCCCGTTCCGCCGGGATTCGAACCCGGACCTCTCAGGACACAAAGCGGTCCCCTTAACCACTCGGCCACTGAGAGGCACAATGCACACAAAAGTGACTCACATGAAGAGGAGTGTGTTGGCCCCGTTGGGTGCCATGTTGACTAGAAGTTCCGTGTCCTGGCCAAACTCTGTCAGGATTTGCTTGACCAAAGCTACATCTTTATTAATGCAAGCCTCCCTCAGCCGGGCGTGTTGATGTTGCCGTCTAGTCTCCCTCTCATCTGAAAGTAAACAAATCAAGAGTTATGGCTATCGGCAGTTTTCTGTAATTATTAAGGCACAGGATAAACCCCCAAAAAATTAAGCTAGGTCGTAATGAAACTACAAGACTAGTCGATCGGTCCCGTGGGAAATATCATGGTATGTCGCTTGTGGAGAAGTAGGTATGTGTAAAAGCAGTAGTTGAGCGGCAAGCCACGCACCTCTGACCACCGTAATGTGATACTGAGATATGAGTGTACCCTTTTAACCGCAGCTTGCTAATATACCTTTCCACTTGTCCTCACTAGTAAAAATAAAGGGTCCGACAACAGTCGCACTAAACTTTCTCGCCCCATGTGATTTTTTTTTTTTTTTTTTTTTTGGATTTCTTTGAGATTTTTTTGCGGGCGTAATTTTTAAGCAATCCAAAATCGGTTGAAAATGACCCAAGAACATCTATCTGAGATCACTCCCACCAAGTTTCATGGCTGTCATTCTATTACTGTAGTCCCAAATGCGTTCTAACCATTCAAAAACGTGGTTTCTCATTCTCAACTCATTTTCGACACTTTTTTGACAAAAACGGCCGTAATTTTGAAGATAACAAAATTATGTTCGACAGATGTTTAAGTTACATGGTTCTACACAAATTTACCAAATTTCATGACAATCGGTCAATAAATGTGAATGGCGCCGAAACGATCGAACTTTGGTCCAGAACGGCCGTAATTTTCAACCAATTCAATTTTAGTTGAAAATGACCTCGAAGCATCTATTTGTCAACACACATACCAATTTTCAGTGTTATAGATTGAAAAGTGTACCGTCGGCGCTTGTCTAAGTAACCAAAAACACGATTTTTGAATTATTTTGGCGGTTTTTTGACAATAGCGGCCGCAATTTTTGACCAATCAAAAAATCCTTGAAAATGCCCCTCGGCAGTAATTTTAGACAGGTTCATACCAAATTTCATCAAAATCGGATGAACGGTATAGGCGCTAGAGCACTGCACGGACTGACTGACGGACGGACTGACGGACGGACAGACTTTTTCCAGAAACCACTTTTTTGGACTCAGGGGACCCCCAGGATCATGGGAAACCCAAAATCTCAATTTCGAAATTTTGCACGAAAACAATACTTTCTCGCCATATATGGCTAGCGAGAAAGTAAAAACATCTTAAGTTACAGTTACTTCCCATCAGAGTATTTTACATGAGGATTAGGTCCAAAAATTAGGCACAGATAACAGACGCAACAGGGAATGTTAAGTAACCTACCAAACACCGAACGCAATGGGCCCACGTGGTCGGGGGTCGGGGTACGCTACCTACGCGAAGTTTTTCAGAACCGTCATTCAAGTGGAATCAAAATCGATCCGGAAAGGTAACAAAGCTGGAGTTTTTTGGAAATTAGTAGAATGGTGAAAAATAAGCAGACCACTACTGTTAGCCAGAACAACAGAACTCGTATTAACAATCCAACTTTCGACTTTAAGGACCATTGCCACCATACAAGTTTAATGCTAAACCGCTGTTAAAGCCCAATTTTATTAAGGTCAGATCCGAATTTAACTTGCTTGAGATAGATACTATGGCTTAGTCCTAAATGAAACTGCTAACAAAGATAAAAAATGAAGAAAACAAAACGTTTCTGTTCTTACCTCGGACATAACCGAAGTCCTCAGAGAAATAATCACGAACATCGTACGCGACACTGCACTGCAGCAAATCCATCCCGGAACTTGACTGCTAACACTATAAGCTGACAGGAAATGAGACCCGCCCAGAACTTCACGCAGGATTATCATGATAAGACAAGAAAACCGCGCAACAGTGACCCAGATAGCTGCTGAATCGAACCATATCACTACCAAAACCAACACTTTATGGGCTTCACCCTTCTTCAGTGCCGCAGCCTAGTGAGTAGTCAAGTGCATCTAATTAGACGCAACAAACAGGCTGGAAGTGCGGTGGGTCGTGGGACTGCCGATGTGACTCCGTGCAAGAAGGCCATCCATGTTACATAACTTGATGAGGGGCAGTCAAAGGTGGTACATGAAACGTGCACTCCGATCAAGCGATCAAAGGACTGAGACTGCAAGGCATTTGTGAGCTGGGGAAGAACGACTCCCTTACAAAGCACCGTGACATCTGGTAAACAGGGTAAGTACCGTAGCCAGGATTCGCAGGAACTACAAAAATTTGAACTATTTCAGAAGTAGCAAAATAATAAGAAAAACACCTGTAGGCAGCATGAGAAAATGGATATATAGCGTTTTGTCTCAACGCACGTTATATAACATGGCATCGAAGGCAGCTGAAAAACAGGTCCGTTTACCTATCCTGGCTAAAGCCTAATGGATTAAATACAATTTTCGCTTGAAAAACTCTGAGGAATGCCATTCGATGACCAGACGACTGCAGAGCTGCGTAAATTTGTGAAATTTTTGAAGCCAAGTGGGATGAGCAGAAGTAATAATTTATTTCAGTGACTTGACTGTTAGCCAGCCTATTGAAATACCACAAGAATCATATAGCGAAGTACAGAAGAGGCCATATAAGGATCATCTAACTAACAATCTTGAGATATAGGACTAAATCGCACCTCTCTCACCCGACAGTGGAGTTATTGGGATTCACACCTCTCACACTCAACAGTTGACCTATCGGGACGCTGGGCTGTCATAGGACCCCAACTCTCAAACTATTCAGCTAGGATTTCCTCGACAGGTTAAGCTTGTTCACACAATCCTGTTTGTTTTTAGTAAAAAAATCTGGCCTATTTTACTTAACGGTGACACATAAGCCGAGCGTAGGAAAATACTTTCATTGTCCAAACCATAGTAGAAAAGTGCCGAACGTAAATTGTTGTAGGAAGCAGTGTAAAATACATTACAGACCGTTTCTTTTTATGTCGATTTGAACTAAAAAGTACTCCAAGCTTGAATCCTACAAAGTTTATGGACTGATTCACAGACAGAACGTGCAAATGCGTGGGAGTAACAGGGCCACAACCGTTTACTCTTTTCTCGTACTTGCTCCTTTCTTACTACTAGTAGTACTCGGCTTTTTGAACTTCACCCATCGACGACATTTCTGCGTACCACCAGCTACAGAATGTAGTAAGAAGCTAAGACGAAGGCCAGGCAAGCCTAAGGCAACATGTCAATAAGATTTCATTTCACTGCTGTCACCACCCATTTCTATCTACCTCATCGTTACGAAACTGTGACAGTAACCATAATGGTAGGAATTATATGGACAGCGACTTACTGGCGGACTGCTGCAATAAAGTGATGCAATCAGCATGCTGGCCACGCTCTGCCAAGTCGAGCGCCGTCAAGCCAGCCCGATCCCGATCCACCAGGGACGCTCCGTACTGCAGAAGTACTCGAAGATTATTCACAAAGCCAGCCTCCGCACTCATATGAAGAGCCGTCTGCAGAAAATATCAATTCAGTTAATGTTCCACTAATAGAGCAATAAGTGACACTAGTAGTAAAACACCACTGACACAAAAAAACCTACCCTTAGATCGCCCTTGATGCCACAACGAACATTTGGGTCAGCTGAAAATAAAAAGGAAACACCATTACTTAAGGGTTCCGTGGCACATATTTCAGTAAAATTTTAGTATTTGTTACAGGGGTCTGGTGTGTAAAAAGAACGCTCACTTTGTAACATTTCTAAAGAAAGTTTTGACCATTTTGGATTTTAGCAAAGAAGCATATTTTAAGGAATGCAGCGATATCGAAAATTAGTTATTTGAAAAATAAAATAGGTAAGTAATTAAGACTGCCAACTGTGAAACTAGACCCCTCCGCATTCCTATTCCCGCCTGTGACTAAGTATGTTATTCAGGCGTTAACCTAAATATAACAGCAAACTTGCATCACCTCCGGACCTAAGAAGAAGTCCAAGACACTTCGACTTATTGTTGACAGCAGCAGCGTGAAGGGGCGTTCGTCCTAAGCTGTCGTGGCTATTGATGTATGCCTTATGATCTCCGTGAAGTAAGTCCTCCAGAAGATCACAGTTATCCCAGAGAGCTGCCTAAAGAGGAGTAATATTATTTTTAACAAATAATATAACTTATCTCCTGTAAATCACTCTAAATAACCTACCTACCAACGTCCAAAAATGTGTATTTAGTGAAATAACCAAACTGCCAACGCAATAATTTGCCTTGCTTGTTTTACCTGATGAAGGAGGCGTCCTGGGAAATCTTCATCTTCAGATTTAATTTCCAAATCCATTGTGCGCCATGCATGAAGTAAAATAAAGAAATCAATATAGTACTCTCATTTTGTTGACATGACAACCATCTTAAAACGTGGAACTAGAAGCTTGAGATACTTTGTGCGTGCAAGCAGACAATTGGCGCCACTTCAAGTCGGTTTAAAAGTTTTTCTTGTTGATAGAATCACATTAATTTCACGCCTGGTAAAACACAAAGGTCTAGGCTTAAATGGTTTCTAATCGCATCTTTCCAAGGAAACTAGCACCTACTTTTTCAAGATCAGAGAAGTAACAAAGAATAGATTGTCAAAAAAAAAAATTGGTTCCAGTAACGACGAAGTAGGCACAACATAAACATAAATGCATGGGTACCCACCCCGTATAAAAGGGTATTTCAGCAGTTTCAGTAGGCACCATTGGAGGTACCTACTTTAATAAGAGTCTGCTCACCTACCTTACAGAGTTCCTCCGAAATATGACAGCTTTCTTAAGAGACGGGTGGGGAGCAAGACGACTCCGCTGGGTTATCTATCAAATGCGTGTAATACTTATTACGTCACAGCAAAAGCGTCATATTGATAACAGAAAAGATCGGTGAGTTACCTTAAAAGCTATGATTCTAAAACAATTCCAACAAGATTTCAATAAAATTACGGTCTCTATAGAATATAGAACAAATGGAAAATATTTTTTACAGCGACATCACAGTAAGTATAACTGGCTTTACCAAATACAATTCTACTTATCTATGAACATAATAATTATAAACTTCTGCGATATGTTCACGTTAAAAAAATGTTACAAGTTTACAGCGTTGTCATTCCAGCTTTGCGGCGTCTTGGGTCTAGCTTCAGTTCCAGCCAGGTGTGAGGGGCCACTGCTAGAATCAAAGCAGCAGCCAGGACGTACAACTTGATGCCCATACACGTCGTGTCATGCATGGTGAAGGCTAGCACCAGGCCCATGCACCGGAAGAAGTAGGATTGCACAAATGCGGCTTGCCATGTCATGTCGGGCTGCACCCACAAAAGCATAGCTGGAAACAAAAGAATTATAGAATTACTGTTAGAGTGGAAACTTATAGATGTTGCTCATTTATTTTTAAAGTGAATAAGGTAATTAATACACATTATTGTTTCGATTCATCTCAGTTGGTTATTTGAACTGAAACGCTGCAGCAGCACGAGAAGAGAAGGGCCACGTGGGATAGGGTACAGAGGGTCTCACTGTCCGCAACTTTGTACAGGAGGGGATGATTTTGTCTGAATCACACGGCAGTAGAGTCTCCCCCACTACAGTTCCAAGGAGGTAGGTAGGTACTTAATAACCCACCCACCTAACATCAACATCAATCGAATATATTAAGCTTACTAAAGTTGAGTGTTTCCCAGATGGCATTGCAAACGCCCCAAGCAGCCGCGATGACGTACAACAGTGCGGAGTCATCTCCTGCAGGTTTCCACAGCATCAGCACCAAAAGCAGGCAGGCGTGGAACACGAAGCCCGTGGCTGGAAATAAAGTTCCACCAGTAAGTCAGGAACAAAGCCTTCCAATTGAGAGAAATTTCTGTATCTACTATTGTTAAAATCAAATCGGTGATGTGGGTTTCACCAAAGCAAATAATTCGAAATTGACATCGTCCTCGCTTTTTGATCAACTTAGAATTTCTAAGCTATTAAAAATTCCTTCAGAAATAGGTATAAAAAAATTGAATTCAAAATTCAATTGGTTCCTTTTGCTTTGGGTTTTCGTCAGTATTACAAACCTCACCCCAGTGTCAGTCCTTTTTTGTAGTTGGATTTCTCGAGATTAGTATATGTTGTACCTCATGTGCTATAGCTACCTAGCTGATGCACATTAAGGTAACTCGCCGAGGGCTAGTGCTCACAGAGCTGCTAGTAATATTTACCGATGACTAAAGTCCTCGGAACATGCTGCATGAGAAGACTGAGCGTGAAGGCAGCTACAGCCTGAAGACACGCCATGCTGACGAACACCAAGCTGATGTAGGGGACTCCCAGCGAGCAAACCACGTACCACTGCCGGTCACAAACACATTTCACTCCGAGAAGGGAACAATACAATTAGTAGAAAAAAAAAACTGCCATGAGATTAGCTGGAAGCGTTTATACCTCTGTCCATAAATGACACTTCCCGAGTGTTGTGAGTTCGGTCCTGCACCACAATATACCAAACTGGAGAGGTACAATACTACCCAAGATTAATCATGTATGGATTCCTCACCCAAGAGTAAAGCACTGTTTTTTGTTTCGCCTGCTCTGCCAGACTTGGGCTCCTAATTTTCCCCAAGCAAGCATTTCAGTGGCTCCCTATCCGGAAAGAAGGTTTCCGTTAAATAAAAACAAATATTGCCCAGACGATGACCAGTGGGCATTTGAGATAAATTCAAGTAACCTTGCTAAAGTCTCCGTGGATAAATCCTTGTTGTAGCCCAATAAATATGGAGAGGGGCGCTGCCAGCTGCAGCCGGGAATCTCGGAATGAACACTTGATCGCGTGGCAGATGGCTAGTCCAGCTGGTCTCTCAAGGGGGTCCTAAAAATTGAAAATTAAATATCTCAATGAATGCCCTTCCTTTTTGTGACATCAATACAACAGGAAACTAATGAATGATTCTTTGACCTATCTATACAACAATCCATATCAACACACCAATACCACGAAATTTGTTAACATGTGACATTTAATTTTTTGGCTATTATTTATTGTAATTTAGAACAAAAACATCCAAAAGTTTCCGTTACTAGGACGGACGGGTTTCTTTATGGGCAGTGCTTAAAAGGACGATGACTAAAACTGATTCATTCCTTGAAGCCCCATGCAAGTTCGTAACCACCAGCATAATTTTTCAGTTGTTTTTGGATCACTCATAAAATCTGAAGTAAGTTAAAACTTGAAAAAATACCTGGTACATAAATAGACGGATTTTATCTGTAAAGGCAGCAGTGAGGGCGACAGAAACGAGTCCACAGCCAACGAAGACACTGGCCAGCAGCCCAGTTGTCCTACACGGCATCACGGCTACTTCCGCCCATGTACTGTTTACAGACCCATCATCTGCAATATAAATTCACCTCAGTATTTTAGTCAGTACTTACGATAGAAATTTATCTACTCCCAACATAGCTCTGCACATAGGTAAGTATGAGTCACCAGGGAAATCTCTGGGTACAAAAAATTGGCTCCGAATTCGAGTGGAACGAAAAGGTAAAATTTAGTCTTTCCACCTAGGTGAAAAAATTAAAATGGGCGACAGAAATTCATCATCAGCCAAAGCCTAAAATTACGTCATCTGAGGTGCGCTCATTTTCACCTTCTCACTGAGCAAATATATCGGACCGCTAGGCCTTCTTAGAGTCGCAAAAGATTTGGATACCCTATTTACCTTTTAGCTAGCCCAACTGTAGGTAACTTATGGCAGTGAGCTCTTTCTTAGTAGTTTAATACCAACCAGCGTCTGTAAAAGGGACGGGACACGCCTGCGCTCCGCAAACCAAATCTCCCCTTTCTTCTTCAAAGAGCAGCCGAAGTCTTCCCTCCTCCATGCCAGAAGACCAGGAATATTGCAAAAACAGCCAAGCCACCATGTTGCCAAGGGCCATTCCAATGTCTTGAGACATCTATAACAGGTATTTACTTTATATCTATATACTTCACAAACAATCGCGTATTCACACTGATTCAGATTTTTTTTCGTGTTCTTTTATTATCTCCAAATGGAACTGGAAGCTGGAATGCATATTTGGAACACCAGAAATATGAGAAAGCCTAGCAAGTGCAACGAAAGATATTCCCATCATGTTTTACCTGAAGCCCACGGGTGAGTTTCCTGAGGAGAGTTTCCCTGATGTCCCCGTGAAGCGTCTCCTGGAGCTCCTCCTCTTCGGTCAGGACATATGTGAGCTTGCTGGCCAATGTTGCGACGAACGTCGATCGCGCACATGCCAGCGGCCCCAGACAAAGCCCCAGCAGTACGTAGCTGGGAATGAGCCATCGCAGAGTAGGATAAAGGTGAGCGACAAAGAATAAACTTTCCCCAATATACCCTGGAAACGACCTCAAACCCTTTAAAATGATACAGCGGTACAAACGGTTGGGGAGGTACTTTGGGAATGGGAAGTACCTACTCGATACTCGATCACAAAATTACAGCATGATGTGACAATAATAAATAAAACCCTTCCCTATTTTAAGCGTATTGATGGTCCACGTCACAGGTATGGAAAAGAACCTAATAGGTACCTACAGAAACATTTCGATGGTCTTCACTCACCCACTACCAAGGTCCAGTTACATCCAAGTAAATGGATAAGGTAAGGGCTAGCGAGGGTGGCGAGACCAGCGACAGCAAAGCTGGCAGCCAGCAGTACCGCTCCAGGGCCTTCGTCTTCACCCCAATACCACGTGCTCACTGAAGATTGGAGGGACAGCAATGGAAAAAGGGCTGCTGTTATAGTCACGTGACCCAAGCACAATGCTGCGAAGTTGCGACACAGCACACGGCGGGAATAGACGGGCCCGAGCCGAGAAGGTGTGGACCGCACAACAGCTATGAGGCGCCGCACCGAGCTGGCACCTCCCGAACTAAAATGTGAACACAACAAGAGGCACTTACAAAGTTAAGGGGTATATTCAGAAGGTCAACATAATTATTTTTTTCTAGTTCTCTAGTTGTTCGGGTCTCACTTACCTAGTGAGAGAGTCCCGACGCCGAACCCCCTGGTTGACAGCAAACATTACGTTTGATCTCGAAGAACGAGCCGACTGCGGTGAAGTCGTTGCCATTTGCAGCTTTAAAATAAGTTACTTCATTACACTACAATATGCTTCGGTTAAAAATCTCTTTACTAGGTCTAAAGGTATATGCAATAAAACCGTGTCAGTACGTCTGTATTGTACCTATACCTACCTAATAGGCCTATAGATAGGTAAGTTTGTATATAGTATATAATATACCTTTCAACCTTTCTCCAGTTGAAGTTTTATAGTATTTAGCTTACATGCAGCTTTATAGCTAAGTTATTGTAAATGATGGACTTACTTCAAGTAGGTAGTCTTCCCAGGAAGGTCCCACCATGCACGGATTGTGGGATCCCGTACTGCGGGTCTGCCGCACCCGATGGTGCCTCGGCCCCTTACCCCCCGGTCCATACAGTCCAGCGCGAGTTTCACTGAAAAAAAAGCGACCAGAAAAAAGTTGACCAGATTGCTAAAATAGGGTCGACAACTAAATTCCCAGAAAAAGTCCCCAGTGAAAAAAGAGATAGGTATCCTCCTCCAGAAGATTGCAAATAAATAACGGCTCATGATATATACCTGAGCAACTGGCTGACTTTAAGCTCCCTCTCTTGCTGATCCACCCTGCACCTGTCAACATAGTGCTGTGAGTTGAAGGCTGCGACCGCAGGGCCGTAGGAGCGTCGGGGCAGGTCTTCAGGCTCTCGCAGTGCATACTTGTACGGCACCGCGGGATCGTCACAAAGGGCCTGCAGGTTGGGCAACGAACCCATCCCTCATTGAGTTCATAAGGATCCTAAAATTTCAGGCAGCGACGAAGCGTTTTAATTTTTAATCAAAGCAACATCACCCATTCGAGAGCTTGCATTACTGCTTAGCGGATAGGTATAAAAAAACTGCCAACAAATATGGACCTAGGGATCTGGTACGAAACGAGACGAAGGTACGTAATATTGGATAACATTCGTATCCAATTTTCACCAAAAGAAGAACGACAACTGAACAATGCAAATCTTGCTAGTTACAACTAAGTACACTTAGGTAGGATGGTTGGTATAGGGACCTAGATACACGAAAAACTTACTTGGGTTCGATCAGTCGCCTAGGTAAATCTGGCCAGCAGTTGATAGGTCACTGCTCACTAGCGCTAACGCACAAGTGTGAAGTAGTGGTCCAGGGTCTATCCTTGAAAACACTCAAATGCTCAGAAATGCGCGCTCACCTCCATCGGTAATCTCCGCCACCTCTCGTACATTTTCGTACTTTCTCCAACAAATCAATACGTTTTCATTCAGTAGGTACTTAACCAGAAATATAAGCAAAAAGAAGGGTTCAAATTTATAGCCATCTCCTAATGAGTATTTATACCTACCTATACCAATCTACTCAGCTATTTTATTAAGAAAAGAAAAGAAATGGTTAGAACGTTCATCCCAAAAAACGATTCGACCTGAACCAATACAATTCCTCGTTTTGAGAGGACATGCCGATGGTTAAAAGTGATGTTACATAAATGAATACCTAACCAACAGCTGGAAGCGAGTCACCAAGAAACAGTATACCTATAGGTATATACATAAGTACTTATACCTATATGATATCTACATCACTGATTATATACGTGTAGGTACTTAGGTAGGTATACTAGGCTTACCTAAACTACCTTGAACTAAAATGAATTTCCATGGTATCATGTAAAAGTGCCTAATCACTGGAGTGTCCTGAATTTCCCTGGGTTAGGATTTCCCCCAAAAAACGAAAGTTACACTTACTTAATATGTTGATAGGATTTGTCACCTGAGCAACCAACGACTATTCTCCATGAAAGCGACATTTCCCTCCTGCGCTTTCTTCATCAGTCAGAAAACCCATATGCATCTTTTTGGTATATCTATGGAGGGATAAGATACAAAGAGCATATACGGCTGCAGCAATAGGTGTATATATAATTTTTCAGGCACCTTCACACATCACTTAAGCAATCATTATGATGATGAAGTTTTAGTTTCACAACTTTTGCTTGAAGTCATCATCTTGGTACCCATGTCAGCCATCTTGGTACCCATTTCAGTCATCTTCTTCATCACATCGCCGACCATTTTCCCCATATCCCCCATTCCAGGAATCTGAGGTATCTGTGGCTTCTCCTAAAACACACCGCGACATAGAACTCCTCAGAAAAATATTGGGCATTACTGTTGTAATACAAACACAACAACTCAATGTTAATCTTATGGTCGGCAGAAATTCTCCTTCAGCCTAATGTGTGGGAAGGTGTTGGGTATGTAGGGAGACAAATAGTTTCTATGGAATTTCAAACAGTGCAACTACCTATGGGTATAATATAGGTAAGGTACCTATACTGACTATCGACTGCACAGCCAATTAAAGAAACATTTTTTTTTTTCGAAAATCATTGGGTGACGTAAAACCATCAAAAAGCTCAATAATGATTTTCCTTTTTTATGCACTTTCTTGCGTGGGTCACTACAGAGTGCCAAACATCCATACTTTACATTGCATTTAGGCGCAACCCCACTTGTGGTAAATGGATAGGACATATTTTACGTATTGGAGACGAAGAGAAAACTTGCACCCTATCCCTATAGCTTCCTGAAGTAAGCTTTCGTATGTATAATTTCCCAACCCTCGTAGCGATCAAATTACCGGCACCTAATAACCACAATCACTTGTTGGAGTAGGGGCAATGTAAAACTCACACTATCTCCTCCCGGGTAGCCTGCAATAATGGTAGCGATGAAAGCTAGGATGAAAAATGCGTAGATGATTTTCATGGTTGCTATCTTGACCGACGAAATAATGTCAGGGGAAATGAGCGATACGTGAGCAACACTGGTAGCGAAGAATAGAAATTTGGGTGTTTATAAACACAATAAATAGCGTGCTAATAGACAATTTGTTGAAGTTATTCTAAAAGCAATCCTTCAGACATATGTTGCAGGAGAAAATAATGTTCGATAAGCCCTTTGATTGGATCTTCAGATTGTTTTTCTCCGTTCATCCGTTAACCTGTCGCTCTCGCGGGTGACCTCTGTGATTTTTGTTGCATGCATGTAGGTACCTAAGTATGTAGCACACAACTCCGTAGTTCATATTGTTTGCTTTCCGGAAATGTGATGTGACGGATGTGTATTTTCACATCCTACAACGAACGCCTTATCGGAAATGGAATTTTCAAATATCAGAGCGACAATCACGACTCACACGGAATGGCCACGTGATCTATATAAAATGATCAACAGATACCTGTAGATACCTGTACCTATTTGCACAGCTGGACATGACATTCTTTACCGAACTGCCATCCATCACAGACGTGTCAAAAATTGTAAGTCACTCGTACTTATGTATATTTATACTACGCCAGTGGTGCCTAAAAGCAATTGTCGCGGGGGTTGAAAAAAAATTATTTAGGTATAACAAAACAGCAGGTCAACCTCGTATACACCTAGGTACATTTATGGTATCAAACATTCTAAAACCTACATGCATGGGACATGGGGCAGAATTTTACAGTTAGATATCTACCAACATTTCCCTCATTACGAATTTATCGAACCAAATGCTGTCACATACAGCATTACTCATTCCACTTTCTCATTTTATTTCTTATATCTAGTCTAGATATAAAGATGTATGCATGGTCGGTTGTTCCATTATACCTAGGCAAGTAGATACCTATAGTGTTGAAATTCATTTTTAATTTCCAGTTTCAGGACAATGAAAGGACAAGCAGGCACCATTCTGATTCTCACGATAACGCTTCTGAGCGAATATGGATGGGCAACTCCTCTCAAAAAGGTAAATCAGGCAAATCATACACCAATCCACTCAAACTAACGCAAAATTAATGCAGATCCGGCTCTGGAGCTAATGAGTCAAAATGTAGTGAAATCTGACAAGACTAGAAGACAATCGGAGGGGAGCTCTTAAGGCTGTGTATAAACCTCGGTATAAACAATACTATTCATTTACCTTTCTCAGTGACAAGTTTCCGAGGAAACAGTTGGATATTAATCTGTCCTGAAATAAAACTAAGTACCTACCTACTTAGGTATAGGTATCATTCATTTCAACGTCAGAAACTAATCGAAAAAAATTGCCACGAATCACTCGACAGTTAAATCACAATTAGTATAATAGGTACCTACTGTTCTATCAATATAGTTTAAGAGGCCGCCATACGTCATTATTCCATTTATTTGCATTAATACATCACACAATTAGTCCTTTCTTTGTTACATTTTTGTTGCCATCTCAGCCCTTTTTCAAAACAAAGCGTACCAACATTCCAAAAATCCCTGGCTAAAATGGCGCCAAACAAACTTTCCGCGACATCCTCCCACCTTGCAATTCTGGGGAGCGAGTCCCTTGCGAATTCAGAATTGCAACATCTTCAGAAAAACAATATGAGATGAACATCGCACCCATGTGCAACAGTAAAAGAGTGACAACTTAATTAAACATAGCTTCACATAGCCAGAATAAGTCTAAGAATGTATGTTAAAGTTACATCTAAGTTTAAACAAAACTCAAGTATAAACTGACAAGGAGTCATGTATGACAAGAAACTCCTTCCAGAAAAAGATTACACAAATCTTTACATAAAAGCAGTAATGAGCATAACCAGAAAATCGAAGGCGAAATTACAAATTATCCCATTAGATTAACACAGTACGGAGGACTGAAATACAAAATGCTACAAATTAAAGATTATTAATTAGGTTACAGTTACAACGCTTGCGGGATACAAACAGTTAAAGGTCTAGCTTTGCAGGAGCTTTTACAACTCTTCCTGTGCGAGTAACAGTCTTGAATTCGTTACAAGCCTCAGTTTCATCCACAAAAGGTGAATTCGAGCGAGGGAGGATAGTGGGCCTATCAGAATACTCACTCTCGATGTCAGGAGGCTCACAGCCACTGTCCGATAGATCAGTCGAGTCTGCGGGTAATTCAACATCACACTCACCTTTGTCTGGAATATCGGTAGGCAGCTCGGAAGTGTCAACTTCGAGCGGATACAGTCTCTGGATCGGGCGATACAGATCTCCATGATGTAGTCTTACCTTTACCGTTCGGATCTCACCATCTTTACCGGACACCAGTTCTAGCACACGGGCTAAGGGCCAACTCTGTCGTTTGGTGTTTTCTGAGCCCACAAGGACTATGTCACCTGGGCGTAGACTCTGTCTTTTCTCCAGCACTTGAGGAGACTTGACGAGTTCGGACAAGTATTCATCTCTGAAGCGAGCGTTCAGAGCTTCTCGAACTTTCTGTAAATAACGAAATCGTTTAACAGGATGTTCAGAATCGATTAGATCAATGTCTGAGACATCGGTACAAGGTATGGTCTGAATGAAATGAGCCGGAGTCAACGGACTCAGCTCTGAGGCGTCATCAGAAACATAAGTGATTGGTCTAGAGTTCACACAACTCTCTGCCTCACAGAGGATGGTTTGCATCTCTTGGTAAGTCAATAGGGCACGACCTAATGACTTTTTTAGAACATTTTTTACAACTCCTACCATACGTTCTACAAACCCAGTCCACCAAGGAGCACTGGGGACATTGAAGATGAATTTGATCTTAGTGATGCTCGAGAAAGCTTCTACTTTGTCCCAGTCTAGGGTACTAAGTGCTCGAGCTGCGGAAACGAAATTTCCCCCGTTATCGCAACGAATGACGTCACATCTCCCCCTTCTAGCGATGAAGCGTCGGAGAGCTTGTAGGAAAGTGTCGGCTGAGAGAGATAAGACGAGCTCGAGATGAACTGCCCTGAAAACAGCACAAGTGAACAGGATTATGTAAGCCTTTTCACCACTCTTGAGAAACAGAGGTCCAGCTGCGTCACAACCTGTCACTTGGAACGGTTTGACTATTTTTATCCTGTCAGCAGGCAGTGCTGAGGACCTGGCTTTCATATGTTTAGCCTTGAATCTTTTACATATGACACAAGAGGACACCACGCCACGGGCCAGTCTTCTAGCGCGGTGTATCCAGAATGTCTGGCGGAGATAGGCGATGGTGGTAGCGACACCTGCGTGTCCCACATTCTGGTGAGCTTCCATCACCATCAGTCTTGTGATGGAGTGTTCGGGCAACAGTATCGGACGCTGGAAGTAATCGTTGTCATCACCGTGGATGAGCTTGGTTCTTATTCGTAAGATTCCTTGATCTTCTTCAACATCTAGATGGCTGAACAATTTAGTTTTTTCATCTTCAGGCCACTCGGCTTGCAGAGCCTTGAAGAGTCCTCGCTCTCCCAGAGTAACTTCTTCTGTTGACAGTTCTCCAGTCACCTTTGAGTCTGGGTGACGCGCGTTGTGACAGAATCTAAAAATCCATCCACAGACGCGTCTGGCTTTCACATAAGTGGAACAGTGGGTGGCGATCACAGAGGTGATGCCTGCATCTGGATCAACATTGGCTGCTGATGTCACGGTTTTTCTTCTCTCCACCAAGGCTTCTGAGGGCAGTGGCTCAGTGCTGGATTGAGGCCACAATGACTCTGGTTGCAGCAGCCACTGGGGGCCCTCCCACCAGTGGGAACGGTTCAATATGTGAAAATTACAACCACGAGAGAGAAGGTCTGCTTGCTGGTTGTTACAACCATTAACATGGTGCCAGTCTTCTGAGGTACTATGCTGTCGTATTTCTTTCACACGGTTTCCTACGAACGTGTTCCATGGCTCATTGCATTTGATCCACGCCAAAGCTACTGTTGAATCAGTCCAGTAGTAGCATCTGAGTGGCTGTAGTGACTCTTGTACAGTTTTACTCAGTCTCACACTGAGTACACAACCTAGAAGTTCAATTCGGGGAATGGAGTTGCTGGATAGGGGTGTGACGCGGGCCTTAGCCGCGGTCAGCTGGAGGGAGACTCCGTACTGACTCTCACATCGAACGAAGACGCAAGCTCCATATCCGTGTTGACTGCCGTCACTCATAACATGTAGACTACAGTGTACAAGCTGGGCGTCCATACATCTACGAGGAATGGTTAGGAGCTCCATTTCATGGAGGTGCTTCACCCATGACAGGAACTGATTCATCAGGTCTTCTGGTAGTGGTTCATCCCACGACAGTTTACGCCTCCAGCATTCCTGTAAAAGTATCTTGGGCGGAATCAATGCTGGGGCGGTGACTCCTATAGGATCATAGACTTTGCTGATTACTGCTAGCACAGAGCGTTTGTTTGCGGGCTTGCTAGTGTCAAACTCCGGTACGACGAAGCTTAGCTCGTCTTTGCCTACATGCCATAAGATTCCGAGAACACTCTTGGTCTCTTCAGAGCCTGGCGTGTTGCGAGTCCACCCACGGAGCTCGAACTGCCCTTCAATCATGATCTCTTGAGACTGGGACATAAAATCGTCCACTTCTGTCCTTGTGCCGCTGAACACAGCGTCATCAACATAAAAACTTTTGGTTAAGCGCTCTACAGTATCTCGGTACTTAGCTGTGTCGTATACAGGTAGACGAATGTGGTGCGCCACCGTAGCGTTGAGCAGAAAGGGACTACAAGCGAGACCGAAGGGCACTCTGGCATGTCTCATGATTTTGTGCTCGGTACAGGATCCATCTCGCCACCAGAGGAACCGGAGCGCGTCTCGGTCCTCTTCTTTCACGCTTATCATCTGGAAGGCTTGACGGATGTCGGCCGTGGCGGCATCCTCTCCCACCCTGAAACGTAACAAAACTGGGAGAACTTGTTCAGTCAGATTGGGGCCTACACTCAGGCACTCGTTGAGAGAAACCTCTCCAGGTTTCTTGTGAGAGGGATCAAACACAGGACGAATCTTCGTCGTTTTCCCTTCACGAATAACTGGTCTGTGCGGAAGATAGTGGAGAAGGTTATCAGTTGGTTCCTTCACCTCTTCAATGATACCTTCGCTTTCCCACTTCTTGAAAACTTCGTCATAAGGCGCGAGTAGGTTCTGCCTTTCAAGTTTCTTTGTGACTGCTCTGAGTCTATTTTCGGCCGTGTCGAGACCTGTAGGCAACGTAGGATGACCATCTAACCACGGAATAGCTACCTCATACCTACCATCCTCTTGGCGCTTCACTGTACTCTCAAAGTGATCCAACGTCTCCTGGGCAAGGAGCTGGCTAGATACCTTTTCAATGGGATCAGAAATTCCCATTGTCTCTAAATCCCACAGCGTAGGAAGTTGACATGCATTTAAAGAAAATGATATCATTGATGCAGATGCTTTTGGCGCTGCTCCAACTACCACCCATCCAAGTTTGGTTTCGATGGCCGAGAGGCCGGAACTGAAGATTTCCATTCTGCCGGTGAGTAAGCGACCAATGGCGTCTGCTCCCAACAACAGCTCGACGGGGGGCGTGTCTGGCCCGACATCTGATAGTGTGACACCACGCTCGGCGAGATCTTTTATTACCTGGGCGTCTGCGACGCGAGGCAGCTTCACACATAACGTAGTTTCGTCTAGAACAGAAACTTGTACAGACCGATAAGGTTTCTGGACACCAGTGAGAGTGACTTCATAGCGACGATGACAAACTTCGGTGGTAGTACGTCCACCAAAAAGACCATGTGCAAATTTCTCTTCACCTGATGGTTCTAACTGCAAGGAAGAGGCTAGGCTCTTCGTAATGTAAGAACGGTGGCTCCCATCATCCAGAAAAGCTCTAACGGATTTACCGTGCAAATTAAGCATGAGCGTTTTCAGGAAAATGGGACCGGGCTGGTAGGCGTGCATACTTGGCACTGGTTCCTTTTCCTTCTCTTGTTCTGGACACATAATCAAAGCGTGATTTTTGGTACAGCGGGTACATGAAATTTTGGCTGAACAAAATTTAGCGATGTGGTTTCTTTTTAAGCAAAGCAAACAACACTTACTTTTCATAAGAGCTGAACGTTTCTCTTCGTAGGACATCTTTGTCGCCTTGCGACAGTCTGAAGTAAAGTGGTGATAACCACAGAAGCCGCATGTCTTCCCTGTGACACCGCCTGTACTCACCATTGCTGCCGAAGTCGACGCGGGACGAGGTGATGAGTCGAGAACTGGCTTTGACCTCTGTGCTGAGACTGTGCCTTGTGCCAGCTTCACCCTCTCTTCTCCCTCAACTTCCCTTTCAAGGAATGCCATGAGGCCTGACAAATCATCGCGATCATCATCACTCAAGCTCAAGCTAGACCCTTCTAGATTACAACTAGACCTAGTGCGGGTCCATAGCTTTAGAATTTCGGTCGGTAGGGCTGACTCCACTAGTGGATACAGAAAGGCATTATAGGACCCTGTGGTCAGTCCCAGCGACTCCAGTGCGCGAATCTGACTATTCAGCTTGTCATACAATGACTGTAGAGATAGAGTTTTGTTCAAGACTAATTCTAAAAGATTTCTGATGTGCACTTCGACGATCATACTTTCTTTTCCATACCTGGATTTGAGCTGCTTAACAGCCTTTTCAAAATTTTCCTCTGATGGAGGGTAGGACTCGACAATTGACCTCGATTTGCCTTTGAGGCTTTGCTTTAAATAATAGAATTTCTCTGAGAAGTGCAATTGTTGATCCTCGTATACTTGCTGAAACTGAGCCCAAAACATTAGATAATTTTTTGGACTCAAGTCGAATTCAGTGAAAGTGATCTTAGGCAACCTGCTGTTGACTGGGACGCGTCTAACATCTTCTGGAGGTGTGCCTTGTTCATGATCTGTCTCTTCTTCTGAACGTGTGTCTTGATCTGCTTCTTCTTCTGGACCCTTCGAAGCCAGCGCCTGCATTGCCTTCTCTTGGTACGAAATAGAGCTCTCCATCATCGCAGTGAGTTGCTCCTCTGTCAACTCCATGGAAAGGTCGAGGATCTTGTCATCAATGCACTTTAACTCCTCCGCCGTTCTCTTAAGCGTTTCTTTCTTCGCGTTTCTTGTTGTGAGCTCCATGGCGTGGGCCAGAGCGTTTACTGCGTTTGTAATGACGCCACGCAGGGCGGACCTCTTCTTCTTCAGAATGTCTACTTCGTAGATCGACATTTTCACTTTTCACACTTACGGTCACGGTCACGGTCGCCAGATGTTCTATCAATATAGTTTAAGAGGCCGCCATACGTCATTATTCCATTTATTTGCATTAATACATCACACAATTAGTCCTTTCTTTGTTACATTTTTGTTGCCATCTCAGCCCTTTTTCAAAACAAAGCGTACCAACATTCCAAAAATCCCTGGCTAAAATGGCGCCAAACAAACTTTCCGCGACACCTACCTATATGAAACTACTGCAGTTCATGACGTTGAAGTCACACAGGTAGGTAGGTATAGGTAGGTAATTATAATTCAGGACAAACACCTAAATATCCAGGTATCTGTCTCACCATATAAACTCGACATCAAGAAATAAAAAAAGCACTGGGCAAGTATCTCAGTCTTATAATAGGAAGGTGCTCAACTATGACGCGCCTAGACTAAACGAACTATTCTTTTCCATGAAATGAACAAATAAGGGAGACAGTGGGAGTCTTCAGGAGCGATTCAAGAGGGATGACGCAGCAACGACCGGCATGACCGCGGGTAGCGACGTCATACAGAAAGGTATGGAATCATCCGTGGGAGGGATGGAAGTAATGAAAGATGGCGCGACACAGGGCATGGGCATGGCCGAAAGCGTCATGAACAATGGCATGGATAAAGGTACAGAGCTGTTCATCACCCCGATGGAAAAAGCGGCAGATGTCATGAAAACTGGTATTAATACGTTTGGTGGCTAGTTATTTGTATTTTTACAGTACAATATCAACACATAGGAAAAGTTTCATCTGTAAGCAGAGACATGTATCCGTATTCTCAATTATTTTCAAAACACAAAAATGTCACAAAATTTCTCAATTCCTAGGTAACACTGTCAATAACTGGTTATAAGGATCTAGCTTCTGATGATAAAGTCGCAGACTTTCCCGTATAGTTGTCTCTTTAACACCATAAACCTGCCCTTATGCAACCCCTAACTTAACGCAATATCTTGCCTTTTGCATGGAAAATATCAGAATTGATTATCTGCACCTTCATAGTACTCTCCTGTACACACCATCTCCATGCACCTAAATAGACAGCCCAGCAACAAAGCAACTATTGTGTAAGCAAAATCCAGTGTGTTCAGCGGGCAGCACCACCCACGCTTACTGTTTACAATTTTCATGTATTTACCACACTCGATTTGCATTATTGAGAGCATCGGTCGGTAGGAGTTTATGTAGCGGACTGAGAAAATCTTATCTCGAGTAACGACTAATTTCCACCGATCGGAGTAGGTAGGTACGCCTATTTTTATATTAGGTCTATGCACACTGTACTATTATCTTTTCACAATATAAGAATTTTAAAATATAACAAGAATTGGATGTACCTACCCATAGCCGTATCCACGGGGGGGGGGGGGGGGGGGGGTTTGTTAAACCCCCCCATGAGCGGAAAATTAACATGGTAATGCCAACGTGAAGCAAAAAAATATAGGCTAAACCCCCCCATGACCGCTTTCTGGATGCGGGCCTGTATACCTACCTACAATAAGATGAGCTCTGCACGTGCACGTGCCTACATAATAATTAATTACCTCTGTACCCTCAACAGCCTCTTTATGTTCTCACGTCCATTTGAAAGAAATTAGCCATGCAACAAGTCCCCTTTCCAGACAACGTGCCTACATTTTGTTTACTTCTAAACCTCCATGCACACACTCACCTGCTATTGTATACGTGGATGCTCAAGTCCGCATCTGTAGAAAATCGAATTGCGAATACTCGGAGTCTATCGAGTCAACAGGCTCTTCAACATTATTAAACTGGACCAAGATAATCAGGTACCCAGCCACAGATCCGCTTATCTGAAAAATTAACATTAGGTATAGCTGTATTTAGGTTTCAGTGCCGAAAACCCCCAATGAATATGAATGAGTAAAGTTATTTTGAATACAAAACACTTGCAGAGTAGATCAGAGTGAAATCCAGAGGGAAAAATCCAAGAGCGTCGAAAGCGACGTTATCGTGCTGAAGCTGGAGGGAGTAACACTCGACCTAAGAAGAAAATATTGAGTGAGATAAGAATTAGAAGTAAAGTAATGACTAGTGACTCCAATAGTTTACTACCGGACAAACGTACACCCCTTATTACATACCTCGCTGGTCAGTAATGTGTCGACGTGGGCCACGAAAGTGAAATTTTGAAGTAACCTTGCTGTTTCCTGCGACTGAAATGACAAGACCAATTTCCTCAACTGCCTGAGCCGTCTATTGTTCCAAGACTTCCAAGGTAAGAAGTCACAAGTGCCTTTTCCACATTCAGAAGATAGATAGGTAGATACCACACTTGACTAAAATCCTATGAATCCTATATAAATTAGCAGCAAAATTCAAAATCCTCACATACGGTCAGTACACACGGCCGATCTAGTGAATCGTTATTATCGTAATTACGTATTAGTCTATCAAACTCTGTAGGTACTTATTTTATTTTTGGGAAGTTTCAAATCCCGACGAGGACAGGAATTTTTCAGCTAGTATTTTGGCAATAACATTAGTTACCTTTTTTTTAATTTTTCACAATACTTCAATGATTGGGAATTTTAACTGGTCCATGGTATATACTACCAAAAGAGCTCGAACGGTGTACCTAAGCGGTGCACGGACATGCACGGACGGTTGGACAAATTACTTCTAAATACTACTTTTTACAGTAAAATTTCCATTTCAGCAGTTCCAACACAAAATTTACTCAACTGAAGAAAAAAACACAAACCTCAGAGGTAGCAAGGGAGCATACGGTAAGCGTGGCCAAGAGTTTGTAGAGGAAGTACCCCGCCCAGAGGAGAGTGTCCGAGAGGCCGGAAGTAATTTCTTCAGAGTTCAGTGCACTGAAAGTTGGGATTTGATTATAGTTAAGAACAAATCAATCCATTTGTGAATAAAATTAATACTACAGTTAAAAATGTTTGCGACCAACTTGTAGGAAGCATAGGTGAGCTCGAAGAATATGAGAAGCACGCTTAGCAGATTCTGAAGAGCAAAGAGTTTGTTGATACTGCGGCAGGCTGCGACTATTTCCGCATGTTCTTCCATCAGCTGCCTCAACAAAAGCTGGAGTCTACAACAGAACAAGTAGGTAGTTAAGTAATACTTCTGTAATTCAATGCAATGCACTTTGGCATGCCTTTTCATGGTTTTTAATAGGTATGTAGGAAAGTACTTACTCAGCTTTATTACGACTGGGGTGACGACTGACTTGAATGAGAATTTTTCGAAGCTTGGCATTAAGGGCTTTGAACAATCTGCAGCAGGCCAAGACGAGATGCGTAAATTGTAGAAAAATAATGAAGCTTGAGACCTCCAAGGCCATGTAGGTCAAGGTCTCAATGACATAATAGAAGAAGCTGGAGTGGCCGAAAGGAACACCCCAGATGGACATGACAACGAAAACAACTTCATAGATGAGGCCACAGACCATGTCGAGCAGGACATGGACGTGAGAACAAGGCACTTGAGCGTGTAGCACCAACACCCGGTCGAAAATGACTGTGAGCTCACCCCCGAGTACAGTATGAGTCACAAAGGAGCCTAAGCAAGTCACCGCGAACCCATACGTGTCGATCATGTCTGCTACTAGCGAAGTTGCTAGTTCGGCCGTCCCACTAAAATCCTTTAAAACAGTCAAAATAAGTAAAAAGGTGAAATGGAATTATAAAATGATTTACTAGTCCCTACCAAATGAAAATATCTGAAGGAATATAGGTAGTATTTCAAAGGGACGCAAGTACGTATCCCAACGTTATGAACAATGGGCCTCCCGCCCTCAAACTATGAAGAATTTCGGGTGGGCACACACTGTAAATTGCAGACATATCTGGCACATAACTCTTGTCCCAAAATAGGTGAGTTCATGGTCGTTAAACTAACCCACTTACGTACCATAAAAATAAGTAATTGTAACCCGAAAAGTACAAAAAATACAATGGCAGAGTAGAAATAGCCGGATCGACGACCCCCAAGTCTACCATTGACCCAGTCCCCATAAGGGCCCAACCCGCAGAGGTTGGAGAAAACCAGCAGTGGTTCCAGGACCACTTGCAACGCCATTCACAAATGCTCTGGACTCTGGACAACGTCACACTCCTCATCAAATCAACGCGATGACTGTCGGATGGAAATCAGTGCAAATAAATATTCGTCAGATTAAACGCCAGAAATCACTCGACGACGTCACAGCTGTCAACTGTCAAGGAATGCAATTTAATAAATCACCAAGAAAATCATTAAACGTTTATTTGCAGAGGTGCGTAAAGGACGGAAATAGTACCTGCCTAAATAAATTGATTCATTCTCAAATGAAGCTTGATTTCGTTTAGGTAGGTAGGTAAGTACATATTTCGAAGGAAATAGTTAGAAATTATTTTTTCTGAAATAAGCGAGTACCTACACATGAATTTATAATGTCAGAAACTATAATAATACAACCGAGTATCTACTTATTTTCGAAATTTTTTATCCGTCATACCTATTAGTCCAATGAGTCACCTTTGAACCTATACTAATCGGGCCCTCATGGCAACATCACCTTTTGTAAGTAGGTACTCTGAAGTTGGTTGGTTCAATCGTTCAGTATAACATATATAGCCCCAGGTGTGCCACTTTAAGAGGGGCGGCTCATTTCATTCGTCATTCACCCCCACCCCTTCTGTACAACAACGCAGTAACCATGGCAACCGAACAGAAAAAACAAAAACATTGTGCGAGTCAAAAGTGGCGAAAGACACGATTGCTTACTACTATAATATTATATCATGCCTAAGTGTGGAGGCTGGATGGATAAACAAGCGGACATGGAGGAAGCAAAAGCGGACCACATGCCATCCCACTGGACTCGCGATCTCTCTCAGTTTTTACGTCAAACGGAAGTTTCAGAGGAAAGCCTTCACAGCTTAACACCGTCGCAGGTAAACCGATCGGAAAACTATACATTATGTAGTAATATAATAAAAATCTGTTTATATTTTTATGGGGGTACTGTACGAACTGTACGGAATGTGAAAGCACAAATAATATTGTTTCAGGAAACTGGAGAAACCAGCTTCTACAGCGTGGCGGCAAGACAAGTAGCAATGACTGACGCCAAGAAATTAATAAGACAAGAAAAATTCCATAAACTTACGGAAAAGAAAAAGGAAATAATTTTAAACCGGGAAATTGGTCAGTTCCGAGATAGTTTGCAGATGAAACGAAATTTTTACACGCTGGTACTGGATTCAACAGAAGAACTGGTACCGTTGGAAAGGAGACGACGGCAAATTCGAGAAGAGTCCTGTAAAACTGGTACAAGTAGCCATATTTTTTCCATCAGTAAAACATCGTCATCAGTTCAGCGGAAAAAATCACCACTGACACAAACAAAACCATTGAACAAAGGGCAAAAGTACTGCCCACCACACGATATAGGTTTGAATCTGGAAGTGGTAGATTGTCTGAAAAACGATCGCAAAAATTCTTGCAAGTTCAAGGATGTTAAAGAAGCAAGCTTGCAAAGTAAAAATGAGGTACAAATAATTTCACCAAAAATGTCAACGGTAAAAACAATAAGAAGAGACGAATCAGCTCAAGGCAAATTTAAAACGGATGCCCCAACAACTCACCATCAACCGCGAACCAAGTCACCTCAAAAGAATGTAAGAACGAAAAAGGAACCTCCCACCTCTAGCAAACGAAACGATTTTCTCAAAAACTACGTAGCATACAAATGTAAGCTCTACTACTGGTCTCAATGGAAACTGTTTGTCACAGCAGCAAAGAAAAAGAGAGAAGAAGAGAGGGTGTGGAGGGAAAAAATTAACAACTTTATGCAGAGGTTGAACGAACGTACTAAACATCAACCCCCAGCTAGAGAGGCTGATCACACAGAAAAAGACAACAAGCTCAGGAGAAAGACAGCTCCAGCTAAACCAATGAAATTCACATCCCAGGGGTCCAATCAGCGAGCTGAAGACGAAGACTTGGATGAAATGGCATTAGCAACCGCCAAATCAGCAGCAGAGACAAATCACCAACTAAGGGCCAAATCTGTACAAAGCCTTCACCCAAATTTACAAGGAAAGGCGAAACTGATACGGCTTATAACAACTGTGGCTTCTAAGGAGGAGACGCCTGAAAAACATCTTGACTTCCCTCTTCCAGAAACTTTGAAAGCCATGGACCGCAAACACAATGAGCGAAAGCAGCGGTTCGCTGAAATACACGAAAGGAAACGGCTTCAAGAAGAAGAAAAAGACCGGATTGTTAGGGAGAAATATGAGCAGCAGCTTTTGGAAGCGGAGAGAGAGAAAAAACGAAAGGTTCAGGAATTCAGAGAAAAGCTGAAGAATGAGAGAATTCAACAGGAGAAGCGAAAACAGGAATGGATGACAATGAAAGCACTCAATGAGACAGCGATAAACCACTACAACTATAAACTCATCACTCAGTTGGGGATTTACCCCTGGCTTCGCCTCATCGAATGGAGGCGAATAAAAAACACTGAAGCAAAGAAACAGAATGACCGAAGACTACAGCGAGCCTTTTTTGCTGCTTGGAAAACTGCACTCGAGCAAGCAGAACAAGAAAAAATTACGAAAGCACTGGCCGTAAGAACTAAGCAATTGCTAAGGACCGTCATGACAGAATGGAGATGCGAAGTATCGCGGAGGAACCGGCAGCTCCAAGTTGCAGAGGACTGGTACGACTATTTCCTCGTCCGTAAATCTTTTGAAGCGTGGCTTGATTTCGTTGACGCAGAAAAGTGGGAACATAGAGAGAAATGGGAACAAGCCGCCGGCTTTTATAGGGCCAAGGTAGTGACGAAATGTCTACAGCACTGGATGCTTCTGCCACAGGTTTTGTACTTAGAAAGAGAGAAGGAGCACCGGAAAAAAGCGTGGAGGGAAAAAGTGCAGCAGGTCCTACCAGATTTCCAACCCATTTTCCAAACAGAATCTTCGTTTAAAAACACTCATTTAGAACACTATTTTGGAGAAAACTTCTGATGAAATATTTACGAGTAGTTGCAATGTTCAGCTTTTAATTTGGGAGAAGAGTAGGGGTGCCTGCGGGGGATTGGACTTCCGAAATGAGCTTCTTGAAAAAATAAAGTCCCTGCAGACGAATAACTCGTGTACCTATTTGCTAAATGCTCTCTAGTTACCCTGGTTGTTGCACACAAATCATGGCCATCAAGGTAGCGAGAGAACGTTTAGATAGTTATTAGGTACTTCATATAAACTTTGCATGCACGGAAACTCATGCATGAAACTGCATTAGCACCTACAACCTATAAGTTAAAATAGACTTTTGGCTTGGATTTGTAATTTCAAATGCATCATAGTCGGCAGCTGTATCCAAGCGGTGTATTGTAATATAGGTCGCTGATTACCACACCACAGTAAAGATCACAATCAGTACCTACAGTGATTTAGTACTGCAATGTACAATAAAGACGCGACTAGTTTTTACTTTCTCGCCCGTATGTAATACATGGGCTGAGAAAGTTATGTTATCGTGCGAAATTTCGATTTTGAGATTTTCATTGCAAAAGGCGTTTCAGAGGCCCTAGATACCAAAAAAATGGTTTTTAGGTCATGTCCGTCCGACGTACGTACGTACGTACGTACGTACGTACGTCCGTCCGTCCGTCCGTTTGTCTGTAGCGCGGCTACAGGTCACACCAGTCAACGGATTTGGCTCAAATTTGGAATATAGATGTCTAAAATCAGTTCCGAGATACATTTTTAATATAATTTTGATTACTCAAAAATTGCGCCCACTATTGTCAAAAAAGTGTCAAAAAAAATTCAAAATCGTGTTTTTGTCTACTCAAGATGCATTTCACGGTACGGTAATAAAGTTAGAACCTTCAAATTTTGCAGTCGTGTTCCCAGATAGATGCTCCAGGATCATTTTTATTGTTTTGGGGATGGGCCGAAAATTTGGGCCAAAATTGGCCCATACGTGAAAATCTTGGCCCCATGAACAGTATTAGCGGGAATTTCACAAAAATCCATAAACTTGTGCTTTATAACATTACTTAAAGGTTTGTCGAAGAAATATTCAATCAATTCAAAATTGCGGCCAATATAGGCAAAATAAAGTCAAAAATAGGAAAAAAAAGCTATAATCTCGTTTTTGTCTACTCAAGACTCATTTCACGGTACGGTAATAAAGTTAGAACCTTCAAATTTTGCAATCGTGTTCCCAGATAGATGCTCCAGGATCATTTTTATTCTTTTTGAGATGGGCCAAAAATTTGGGCCAATATTGGCATTTTCGTAAGAAAAATTTTCCAAAAATGGTAATCACGTTTTTGATTGGTTAGGTCACATTTGCAACAACACTAATCGACGGATTTTCTTCAAAATTGGTGAAAGTGGTCTCAGATAGATGCTTCAAGGGAATTTTCAATAGATTTTCATTTACTTAAAATTTAAGACGGTGACATGCAAAATAGAAAACATATACTTTGCGCGTCGAACGACACTTCACTGTTTGACGGATATGTTTGAAATTCGGTATGCAGGTGCCTAAAAGTATCGTCTAGTGTGAGGCAAAATACTTTTTAGAAAAAGTTAAAATTCTGACAAAAAAAAATCATTTTCGATAAAAATTGCGAGAAAGTCAAGTGCGACCATTGTCGAACCCTTTATTTACAAGGTAGAAGGTACGTATAGAAATAACGAAAATTGATTTCATCGACTTTATTGTCAGTGATGTGAATTTACCCGACACCATAAAACAGACACAAAAACAATTATAATTGATCTACCTACCTACCAGAAAACCAACGAAAAATAAGTAAATAAAAGCTTTGACTATTTATTCCCGATATATAGACAAATATATAGGTAAGCAACGTAAAAGAATATTCCTAGCAAAATGATAGCAAAAATATAAACAGTGAAATCTAAATAATGTTCGTAGTACACGCTAGCAGCAAAATTTACTTTACTAATTTCAATCAATTAATCTACTTATAATAATTCATTCATTTGACAAGGACTGATGTGACATGCTAGTTCTGTAGATTGATCTCCTAAGTATAAGACACAGGCAGTGTAGACGGAAAAAAATCACAGAATGTGGCCCCGTAAAAGCTGAATTTGGGAAAAGGAAAACATCCCATTGTGGGAAGTTCTCCAGAGCTTGGCGAAAAAACTGCTAACAATCAGTTCTACAGTTCTGATAAACTTGTATATAATTTCACTGTAGACATTGAAACTCTTCAATAGGTGTTATTCAGTTCAACAAAACAAGAGGATGCATGAGTTCAAGAAGCCTAATGAGAAATACTTACTTCAAGGTTGACCAAGTACCAATAATCCATTTGTTCCGTCTACAGCGGTCTTTGTCTTCTAGTAGGGCAAGGGTAGGGTAGGGTAGGTAGAATGTATAACCCTGAACGTTTCAGATGAGCAGGTGAGCAGGTCTCACATCCTGGCGCGAGGATGTGAGGCATCTAGTCAATTCTCGCATACAGACAGAGCTTCCGCTTTTTCCTCCAGCAACTCTGAGCCCGTAATGTCCAGCTTGCCCCGCGCAAATGTGTCAACTGAAAGACCCTGAAACAAAACATATTTACCCATATTTATAAATCAGTCAAGATGCAAAAGTCCCCCACTTACTCACTGACTTCTTCAATTTACAAGCACAAACAGTAATATACTGTCAGGACCCACTAGTGACCCTAGTGACCACATGGACGTCCCTCTTTATTATTCTTGACTAGTCTGATCGGGGGAGTAAAGAGTTGTTCACACTGCTGGACACTACACTGCAGCGTTTCCCAAGAAATTTTTGGTGGACCACCCACGTTTTCACTTTCCAGCACCTTATGGCCCACTAAAATTTTTTATTGCCACATAAGGTCACTTTGTTGACTTAATCGGTAAATAACATGGAACCCCGATTAGTACACCTAGGCACTTCACGTATAAGCAGCAAAGTACTTATTACGGACGCTAGGTGGAGTCTTTTTTTAAGTGAAAAGGTAATGACCGTTGAAAGGGGAGACACAAAGAGCCGCAGTTTAGGCTCCGCACTCAGCCGATTCAACATTTATGTCATAAGCACACCAGTTTAGAGAAAGCTGCAACAACTACAACTACAACTGACATCAATTATTTGAGCCATTTTCGCCCAAAATAAAATAAATAAATAAAGCCCTTTTTAGATAGAAATATTTTTTGAGAAACTTTCTGTGGTCCATTATGACGGTCTCGTGGTCTACTACTGGACCGCGAACCTCAGTTTGGGAAAGGCTGCGCTACAGCAACTCAAACTATTTTCAACAGCAATGCCTCTAAACTAGGAAACAACGAATCACGGCAAGTAAAATGAAACGAAATGATAAATTTACCTGGTACTGCGCATGGAAGGTTAGTGGGTTCAGCAAAACACTCCCTTTCTGACCGGTTAATTTAGGCCGGGTTCTTCACAATTAAGCACAGGAATCAACAAGCACATAACATCAACAATCCACGTGCAAAACACACATCTCAATTTCTACTAAAAAAGATTATTTCCTCGAAATTTGCGGGGGAAAGTACTTAAGTACAGGATTTCAGTAATTTTTGGTTAGACCAACGAATAAGGAAACATTTTAGCAGACTTTGGCTCTAAAAAAAGCGGCTAATAAAGACACATCGGGAACTGATCTACTTCTCAAACCAACAAGCACCTCAAGATGAAGTTACCATCTAAGCGCTCGCAATGACAGTGAGAGCCTCTTGTCTCTCTTCCTCCAGCTCTTTGCCTGTTATCTCCAGCTTCGACTTTGCAAAGTCGTCCACTGACAGACCCTGAATCAACACAACATAACGAAGGCCAATACAGATAAATGGTCCATCACTTCCTTTGAGCCTCACTATACTCCATTCGATACCGACAATACTAATTTATCGAGTACCTCTCCTCACCTTGTCAGCACTTAATGCTTTTCTTGTCACTTAACCTCAATTAACCGAATTTTACGTTAGATTTAGAAGGCTTTTCACTCATGAGTCATGAGATGAGTCTTAAAGTTGTACCCACAGGCTGTCTAAACAACTAGAAATCACGATTTACCTATTCTTTCGACCATGCGTTTGTGCCTTTACCGCACAACACTAAGTACAAAAAAGCACTTACCTGAACAATAGACCAGGTCTGGTTTTGGATAGTGACAGGGAAAGAGAAGACAACGTCTTTGGGTACCCCATACGAGCCGTCAGAAACGACACCCATAGAAACCCAGGTGCCGGACGCGGTGCCTAGCCACAGGTCGCGCATGTGGTCACCCGCAGCCTTTGCTGCCGACATGGCGGATGACATCTTACGAGCCGCGATTACAGCAGCACCACGCTTTTGGATTGTCTGCAAAAGATTTTGATAACTAGGGGGCATAATAGCTGCAACAGCCAATGAAAATCTGTCTGATATGGTAAAATCAACTGTTAAACTGTTGTACAAGGCACTACCAAGGTTCTCGCAACAATAATCGATATGTTTCATACCGTGAGGAAATCGCCCTGAAGCCAGGCGTCATCAGCCACCGCTTCGTAGACTGGCACCTCGGCCCCGCCTTTAGTGACGGTGGCATGGCGCACATCTGGGAATTGCGTACTAGAATGATTGCCCCAGATCGTCACCTTCTTCACATCAGCCACGTTCACGCCCACTCTGAAACAAATCACACATTAGAAGGGGCCGTTTTCAGCTATTGAGGCATCAGTTCCCTAATTTCCGCCGTGTTGAAGATTTTTACGGTTTTCGCAAACGTTGGTACTTTGAAACTACATAATCGTGGTTATCGCAGACGCGCTGGAATACGTTCACAGCACAGAAATAGTTTCCATCATGAGAAAAAGTGTTAGAACCATTAGAATAGAAAAAAAAACCTGACTCTCGATAAAAAAAAATCACACAAGGCAGAATCTAAAACAATGAATTTTAAGAATGAAAACTACTTTTATCGAGGTAAGCAGGGATGGAAAAACCAAGTTACAGATGCTGACAGACAGCAAGAGAAATGTAAGGAGACATGAGCTATTTTCAGCAATTTCACAAATTGTGGGTGTGCCAAAGCACACATCACCCATCACAACTCGAGCGTAAAAAAAACAATTTTGCAAACTGCCAAACGAAAACTCACCATCAGGTCATGAAGGACTGGCAAAGAGAAACTAAGGGTTGTAAAAGGCAAACAAGTACTACCTGGCAGCAATTTGTGCGGAGGCACGGTTTTGGTCTAGTCTCGTCATAGCGGTAAAGTTCTCGCGAGGGATGCTAGGAGCATATTTGCTGCAAATCAGGGCATTCGTGTTGGCCGGGTTACCCACCACCAACACCTTAACAGTTTTCTTCGCGTACTTGTCCAAAGCTTCTCCCTAAAAAAGAATATCAAACACCTCTTTTCAAATTAAATATACAGCACGTACACTAGTGCAAGGCCAGGTAAAGTTTAAAAGGGCCTTCACTAAACCTTCAACTGAATGATGAAGTTGACTTTTTTTCAGGCAACATCCACAAAGTGGTAACACTATTTTTTCAAGAATATTTAAATTTTATAGCTCTTAAACCCCTAAATCGGTTAACTCTTATAATTTTAAAATCACTCAGTCAAGAGCGTCGATAGCTCTCCAGGGTCATGAAGTAATAATTCATTCACCTACCTGAACCTTGAAGATTTTGACATTGGCAGAAAGCAAATCTTTGCGCTCCATTCCCTCGCGGCGTGGCATGGCGCCAACCAAAAAAGCGGCTTCAACGTCCTGGAATGCTGCGGCGGGATCAGCAGTGGGGACAACTCCGTGGACCAGAGGAAAAGCACAGTCGGCTATCTCCATGACAACACCCTCCAGCACGCCCATCATGGGCGGAATGTCCAGGAGATGAAGGATAACGGGCTGGCTGGGCCCGAACACATCGCCTTTCGCAATCTGGTATAGCAGAGAGTACGCGATCTGACCCGCTGCTCCGGTTACCACGACTCTGATAGGATCGGCACCCTGAAAAATTGAACAAAACAGAGCTAGATTGTTGAGATTGAGAATATCAGGCACAGGTTTACGTATCCTAACCAAAAGTATGGGGCGTAATGCCCGAACTTCTACTAGGTACCTAATAATTTAAGAAATGAACCCTTGAACTTATGAAACAAGCTCCCTATCTGTTACGTCACAAGACAGCATTGATAAGCGAAACTAGTTGAAAGCCGGTTCCACGTTTGCTTTAAAAGAACCGAGTTACCTACCTACCTAGGCAATGACATGATGGATGTCTCAACAATCTCAACATCAAATTGAAAAATGAAAATGCACAGCCATTTAGGTAGGTACGTTGCCTACTTCTTCAATCAATATTATGAAGACTAACTAATTGGAGTGGCTAGTCTAAATGACTTTGTAAAGGTCAAGTTGGTCAAGGAACTGGTATGACTTAAAATAACCGGTAAAATCAAGAAGAACCCTAGTCTAAACGTTTTCAAACAGCTGCCTCATTATAGACAACCGATAATTTGCAGAATTCGACACTACTCACCATTATATTATAATGCTTTTTACGAACGGAAATCCCACTCTGCTGAGGCTAAAGTGATGTAAATGAAGGATGAGGAAGACAGGACAGACACGACATCGAGTATCGATCCCTCGATTTGGTCAGCTGATCACCTTCTTGGCCCTTAAAACGATAATCGATACATCAGAAAACGCGCGAACTTTTAAATGGGTTTGATGTTTTTACCGCCCATACAAATTCAAACGTTTTCGCTTTTAATAAGAAATAAAAAATTATATTTTAGTTTACACAGTACAGTAAGATAAGTGCAAAAAGTAGCCTACTGATTGGATGTGACTATCAATAGAGACTAGAGAATTTTTAAAAAGATATCAGTCAAACGTACGCTGACATTAAGATAATAATAACTAGTTTAAAACTGGCAAAATCTTGGAATACAATTTAGGAACAGTAATAACTAATTATTTCATGGTAATACTGTTAAAATTCCTACCTACCGCCCACAGGGTGATGTGTATAGGCAGGTTGATAGGTAGGTACGAAGGTACGAACCCAGTTCCATACCAAACTAGATAGGAAAAAAACAAACCAAGTGTCATACGTAAGATAGGTAGACCACAGTATACGATGTTTTTCAGAAGTTATCAACAAGAGAAAGAATGAGAGCTGCCAGTAATGGTGGTGGCTGTCTATCTCATCGGCATAGGTATCAGAAATCAGACCGTCCTCGTTTCAATTAGGTATAACCGGCTGCTCCTGTCGTTTCTATTCATTCTCTTGCTAATAATTTCTAGTCTGAAACAGGCTTCTCCAATATCGGTCCAAGCCGAAAATCACTTTGTATGTTTGGTTTCCCTAGAACTTTACGTACCTAACTGATGAAAATTAATGGCAAGATAGAAGACAGGGTACATATGATATTGTACCTTCCTAGCAACCATAAATAATTGTCGGTCAGTGAGACTATATGGATAAGCGAGGAAACATTCATAGCTTAGAAGCAAATGCTAAAAAGCCTAGAAACGAGAAACACAATGGACGAAAAAAAATCCCAATAAACAAGATTAGACGACAGTGGTGTGGATACAAATACCTCAAGGTAATAGGTACTATGAAGCTAAATAAGTAGGTAATACCATAGCAGACCGGGCACTCAGTTTCGATTTGGCCACATGGATTCCATCCGCAGTTCTGGAATTTACAACGCTCAGCCGGACGCCCACTGAGCGATTCTAACAGTCCTCTGCAACACCATAACTGAATAGCAGGGTCCGGAACTATCCTAGAATCTGGATCCATTTTTTTTTGTCTAAAATTAGATTACCTTTTACAGAGACCCACTTCACAGCTTTAGGAACTGTAGGTACTTGTTGACAGATATGGTTATTTTATAAAGTACTTACCTAGTTCTATCACAAGACCCTCAATTTTTTCAATAAAAAGTAATAGGTACAGAATTTTAAAAGAGAAATGCAACAATGACAAGCTTACACACGTAACAGAGTTTCAACAAGCACGACACGACGACTAAGGCAGTGATGGATCTTCCCTTCTTCCCAGGCAATGTTTAGTCAAGTTGAGACAGGAGAGCAGTTGATTCTTTCTCGTAGATGACGTCGTTTCGCTATTCGATCCCCTTGAAGAAATCGAGCGCTGACGTCCTAAGGATGCAGACTCGACCTTACAAGGATTTGCGAAGGACTTATCAGACGCCGCAGGAGGAGTGAGGACAGGCTGCTCCACATGACTGACAATAGGCGTCAGCACAGCTATGGCCTGAAATATACCAACAGTTACAAACTCAACAAAAGCTAAGCGACGAAACATAGGTACCGAGTACACACTGTCAAAAAGAATAACAACAACACACATGGGATAGGAACAGAAATGGGGTGAAAGGGTGAAAGGAAAGGTTACTTATTGACTGTCAGTAGGTATTTTCTTTTATTTAGGACCTTTGGTATCAACTGCGGGAACAGGGTACAAGTCTGTGATTATCTCCCTGCTCTTCCGGAAGTAGATGGCTCAAGTGGACGAAGAGAGCTAGTACTTTCACCAGAGCCACGGGAATTCGAGGACACAGAATCGGCATCGTCGCAACTCTAGAACGTATCAACAAATCACTATTCGAGATGCACCACATCACCTTTTTTATTCTCATTCGGGGCTACTATAAATTAGCAGGTGAGACGCAGTAAATCACTCGACTGTTTCAACTAGTTTCTCATATCTATAAGGGGGCGTGCTCCGAACTCTGAGAAACCTAACATGGTTTAATCTCACTATTGTTTTTGGCGTAAAAACAGCACATTTTACTTCAGAAACAAAAATATCAATAATTGACGTACTAACGAAATAAAAACAAAAGCAAGTGTTGTGACTCGTAGAAAGATATTCTGTACAGAAATAAAATATCACTCAGACTGTAGATTCTGATAGACTGTAATATTCTTTATCGTATTTTTCTTAATGACACGTTTACTGTTAAAATTTGTTCTATGCGTTACGTATACGAAAATATTGGTCTAGTTATCGAGTGTATAAGAGAGATAGATATATGCACTTACAAAGTTAAGGGGCAGCTTCGGTGATGATATCTGTTCAGGAAAGTGCCAGGGTTTCAGGTTAGGATTGTGACTAGCCTTCCAGCTGTGATATCCAAGTGCTGCCTTCTCCAGCTGCCTTATGTACTTCGGGGCGAATATCTGCGTACACTTATTCACAAGCCAAGATGGAAGGTCTCCTTGCAAATCTGACTGCGTCACGTATCCTAAAGTGCATCCTTCAAAAGGAACCAGAACAAAAACAAGTAACAAGCATCCCATATGACGAAAACAATAATAAAGGACTCAGACTTCGTGGCTGTAACAGAGCGGCGAGGTAGAACTTAATGGGATAATTTCAATGGCAAGATGAGACAATTTTCTCGCTTACTCAACGTGGAATAGGTAAGTTAACCATTTATTTTGTATTCTTAACAGCCGTTACCGTGCACTCCTAAAAATAAGAAAGTCGCTGTAGATATCTCACCAATGAGATTATCTCACTATGGGTTCTGCCTCACCGTCTCCAAGTCCCAAATTAAGAACCACAAAAGAGTAAATATTATGAGCCTAGTGAAGGGAGAACAATACAGAAATATGGTACAGGTATAATGGCAGCTGAAGGAAGCTGAGATGAAGTGCCGATAGGCAAGCTGCCATAGTACGGGTTCAAACTGGCATCCAAAAATCGTCTAAAAATCACGACGTTTTAATTTTAACAGCTACTTCAGCTACAGGTAGCTAGTTACCTACTTGTTATCTGTTTACTACAGGTACCCTCACCATTCTTGGATGTTTGTCGAATTAGATATCCAGTGAATATGGAATTGGCACGAATTAATCCACGCCTCGGTGGGAAATCCTTATGGGAGATAGAGTGGTTAATTATGAATTGCTCCTTTCCGGTGTCAAGCCAGGAACGTTGCAGAACGAAATCTCTGTTAGTCATGGGGGTAGGGCAAGACACTACAATAAATTGTAACAGACTCAATTAGTTTAGACAAAATACTTATAGATTTATGGATATGTTTTCAGTGCCCTAAAGTAGGGTATTTTACAACACCGCAATAAAGAATCAGTCAGTAGTTTCCTAAATAAAAAATGTAAAAAGGTTAGCTTTCACACTTCGGGCTAGTTTCCAGGTTTGGGTTAGACACATTGATCAATGCCAACGGCGCGTTGTCGTCTCCACCTGTACCAGAAATACTGACTACTACTAAAAACCATAAATATACTTAAATATATGATAACTACGTATATTTTTGTCAGAGGTTGCGAAGTAAATTGCTTGTTCACCTGCATAGTAGCTGATGTCGTTATTCGGATTCAGGTGTCCTATGTCTATGGACTCTACCATGCTGTGGTCCCATATCTTGCGATAGTCTGGATCGTGAATGACATCATATAAATCGATTGGATTCACGGTTGGGAAATGAGATATCACCTGCAACATTTGTAACATAAGTTGCCAGAACTATCAATCATCCTAACTGATAACATCAAATAATAGGTTACTCGGGCACGCACTCCTGCCGGTAACACTATTTACTGTAGGGCACGGAAAGGCATAGGTTGTGGAGGTACAACAGGCGGGTAAATTCATATGGTCTAGAGAGCACATGACCATGTGTGCGTCCTGGAAACTCAGCTTGCCTTGGACCCGCATAATTAGTGCACCCAATGCCACAATAAGTAATACCTACCTCAAAACTGCGATAATCACAATAAAACCTTTGCAAAGAAGATAACAACCTTGACCATTTTGAAAGTGCAGTTCCCGGCTTGTTTGGTCCACACCCTGATGCCCCCTTTGTCGTATTCTAGCAGCCAGTCGTCGGTACTGTCCACCATTTCTTTCAAACGCTGAAAGTCTTCGTCATCTGCAATCTTGACTACTCCTGCTTCCATAGCTGGTAACTATCACGTTTGTGTCATCTTGTGTTGTTGTCAAAGGCGGCCATTACTGTACAAATGTCAGCTGCCCCAAATCTGCCAATTCAACAATTTATCAGAGACCAGACATAAAGGAAACTAACTTTTTATGTGTTAAAATTAAATATATTTACTTTATTTATTTAAAATTTTAATTTTCACTGTAAGTATCAAACTTCTAAATAAGAATTATTGCAAATAGCGCGGGAAAGCAAAGTTTGTTCAGTTTATTGAGTTTGTCAAAATGTCAAGGTAAAGAGATGAAGTTTATTTACTTTAATCCTGTAGAATTTAACTTAAAACCGGGAAATAATATTTTATTTACATAATATTATCCTTGCAGAAAGTCATATTCCAATTTGGACAGCCAAATAGCCCGTCTCAAACGCTGCGAGCTTCTAACCCTGGAGGAAGTGAGCAGCCTTTGCAGCAAAGCAGTTGAACTGTTCCTTGGAGAGTCAAACATTGTGCGGGTTGATCCGCCTGTCACAATCTGTGGCGATGTTCACGGACAGTTTCACGACGTTTTGGAACTGTTTGCCGTAGCCGGAGAGATTCCTGAAACCAATTACCTCTTCCTAGGAGACTACGTGGACAGGGGCTACCACAGCATTGAAACCTTGATGTTACTGGTGGCACTAAAACTTCGATACCCAGAAAAAATGACGTTGATTAGGGGAAACCATGAAGCCCGCGCTATAACTCAGGTGGGACGGATAAACTAAGATTTTGATTATACAAGCTGTCTGCTTGTTTGAATAGCTATGGAAGATTTGTCACTGTCTGCTGTCTGACCAGATGAGGCTTTCAACGTTATTGAGAGATGTATTACATTACCTACCTTACCTTTCTTCACAGTCTCCAACTAGGTTAAAGTGGTTCTAGAACTACACTACAGGATTTTGTGCATTGTAATATAGCTAACTAGGGAAAAGGAAAAATGGCGCAGATTCACGGGCAGGCTGACCAAACCGTTTTGGCCAGCAGCGCAACAAGTAAGCCATAACCCTTTGGCCCCCTCTTACACCCTAAATACCTAGTCCACTAACATCATAAAATAATTTGAAAAATTCTACAGGCATACGGATTTTACGATGAATGCCTCAACAAGTTCGGCACAGCAAAGGTATGGCAATATTGTACAGATCTGTTTGACACCCTACCGCTTGCCGCAATCGTGGGAGACCGGGTCCTGGGGATTCACGGAGGCTTGAGTCCTGATATTCAAACCTTGGACCAGATCAGTTCACTGGAACGGAAACAAGAAGTAAATAACACCTCGTATACTTGTATCCACCTCCTCCTAGTTAGTAGTCTGGTCACAATAAAGACTTATAAAAAAGTTTTTACTCCTGTATACAATTATAGAAAGTTACGGATTGATCCTTCCTTGGGTACTGGAAAAGTAATAAAGTCCTCGGGGCGCATTTTGACTGAAGAGTTCGGTGCTCCCGTCGTATGTCTGACAGAGGGTTATTTGCTTCAGGTGCCCCATACTGGACCGATGTGCGACATAATGTGGAGCGACCCGGAAGATTGCACGGGATGGAAGGATAGCCCAAGAGGGGCAGGATTTCTCTTTGGAAGTGACGTCACTCGTCAGTTCGTCCATCGGAATGGGCTAGAATTTGTTGTTAGAGCTCACCAGTTAGTTATGGAGGGGTAAGTCATACATCATTAACAAGCTTGTCAAATGTAAGTAGAAACGCTTCTGTAATGCAACAACCGTGTTCTTGACAGGTATAAATGGCACTTCAACAACAAGCTATTGACGATTTGGTCAGCCCCGAACTACTGCTATCGCTGCGGTAATCTGGCGGCGGTTCTGGAGCTCGATGAAAATATGAATAGAAGTTTTATATCGTTTGAAGCCGCTCCAGCCGACGAACGCCCACCTCCACCTCACCGCCTCATAGCCGAATATTTTATTTAGGTAATCAGTGCTCAACAATGGAATTACCCGGATAATTATTCCTTTAATTGAGTACCTATATAATACATGATTAGCTTTGGTTTCATTCAGTTCAGATAGTGTTAACTTTTTCCGTATTGTCTAATAGAGCTCTTAAGTTGGATTCAAACAGCTCACAACGAATGGGCATTTCTAACGAATAGAAGGGATTTTTTAATGCGTAATCAGCGTAGAGTTCATAGATCCGGCGAAGCAGAGCGTCCACCCCCGTTTGTGTGTTGTCCACCACAGCGATAAATTTTACACCCGTCAGGGTTTGAAAACAATGAAGTTTGAACGAGTCCGCTTCTAACACCTGAAAAAGAGCGCGACAGGTGCTGGTAGTTCCCACAGAATAAGGTATTACAAATGGGGCTTTTCTATTTTCAGTAGATTCTGAAATGTTGAGATTTTATATTACTGGGGGAATCGATCAAAAAATTAGAACTAAAGGCAACTAGTTTCTGACGCTATAAAAGACATATTATTACATTTCAGAATATTTAAATTGAACAGTCTCTTCAAAAAATGGGAAGAACCATTCATTCTGCTGCCACGTATGTATAAACTCTTTCAATAAATTCCACCTTTTGCTGGAGAGTGAATTAGCCTTACCTCGATCCCAGAACTTCTTGGCTCAGGGCTTAGTTGGCTTGCAATGGCAAAAAGTGGGTAGAACATACTGGCCAGAAAAATTTTCTCATTTGTACTCATTCGGAGCCGGACAAATTTCAGGGTTACTGGATACGATGCTTCGCTCTCCAAGATATCAAAAACGTCGCGACCGTCTTCTAGCGTTTGATCGTTGACCGGGATATTGTTGACAGCTATGAGAACATTTCCAACTAGTAAAGAGAGAGAAACAGGATTATTTTCTTGACTCACCGAGGGAGATATGGCAATCAAGTACCTATAGGAATCTGCCTCCATCTAAGATGCCTCCCCATTTAGGTAATTAAGCTTGCAAAGCTTGCATTGTACGCTCATCAACTATACACTATAAGTACCTACTGATACTACTGTAGGTAGGCAAGAACTACGCAGGTATTCCATAAGCAAGTATATCAAACAATGTACAATACTGAGGCTGTGCTTGGGAAATGAGTTAATAAGGACCCGACATGACACAGGAGACAGAACTGTCAGAAACTTACCGTTCAGTCCGTCCTTTTGCCCATAATGAATTATAACTTTCTTGTTCTCTACCTTCAACTTAATGTCAAGTGGGTATTTAAATACTCGCTCACACTCCGTTTTAACAATAGTATGTTCATGGTTAAAAATTAAACCTCCACTTTTAGAAACGATAAATATGTGATACACCACCATTTTCGTTTGTTTTGGTTTTGGTTTAAAAACAAAGACACAAATGTATATAAAAAAAATTTGGTTAAAATTTGATTAAATTTACTTTATGTTGTTTTAAAAATAAAGTTTAGTATAAAAAAATATATTTTTATTACTTAATTTGTTGTTTCAATTAGATAAAAATGAACAATTTCTAGTTTCATTATACAGCTGTTGCCATTTTGTACTTGCGATTGCAGAGCAGACGACGCAGTGTTTTTTAAATGTTTCTGTGATGCTGCAAAAGGCACCAAAGAGTAGAGGCTGGAAAGGTATTGTGAAAAAGGGTATTGCAACCTTTGTTATTGCTGAAACCTGCTTCCTTGCGGGAACCTATTACATCTGGACTCGCCTAAATACTGAGAGAGGTTTGTTGAAATTTTGTAAATAACTAGAAGATCCTTTATTGAGTACCACGGAGGTGTCTCTAACCATTCCCTAACGCTGTTTTCAAGATGTGCCTCCGTCATATCCATGGTACAAGCTCAACATGTAACCAATGTCTAGGAATATGGGTACGCTTTGCTTACCTTGGGGAGTTCATTCCGCAGGCCGGGCTTGTGATTTAAGGCAGAGTAACCTACCTACCTATAGTCAAGAGGCCAGTGTGGTATAGGTACCTACGACCCCGTGCGAGTAGTTAATTGAATTTTACTGTTTTTCAGACTTCCGGCTGTATATGCACAAATCCTACCCCTGGGTGTTAGAGGGCTACTACAGCGTGGGCGAACGTTTCGACTCTGAAGCACCAATCAGGAAGTTTGACCACGCTATTTGGGAGCAAGAAGGAAAGTTGAATTGATGGCAACACGTTTAGCAGTGTGGATGGGTGGTATTGGCTTATGCGGGTATTTGGCCACCGTGGGATTTGCAGCTAGTGATGACGCAACCAAAAAAGTACGTATTATGCTTCATCGTGTCTAATTACTTAAATTTTTAGACACAAAATTAATAAATTACATCCAAAAATCTTTAGAAACTTTTGAGCAGTACCTAAGTCAAAAAATAGCAAAATGGTCTAGTTTATATAGATGGGTGAATGGTTGTGATTTGGGGGGCTCTGTGAGCCTGTTCATACTGGTTCCATCCCTCTCGTATCAAGTTTCTCCGATCGACATTCAACTCAGGAATGCTATAATTTTTTTTTTTTTTTTAATCGCGCGACGTTCAGAGAACATATGCGCCGATGAGTCGGTTTTTTAGATGTTTTTGGCCGAAGCCAATACATCCATGTCGGGAGCGGAACATTTTTCCGTTCCGCCGGGATTCGAACCCGGACCTCTCAGGACACAAAGCGGACCCCTTGACCACTTGGCCACTGAGAGGCACAAGAATGCTATAATGTTTATCATGTCGTGTGAAGTTGTATCGAGGCTGTGTTGTGCTCGTATAACTGTAGGAGTCGTTCGGGTTGGTAGATACTGGCCAGTTTAGAGGAATGGCTAATTCTTGAAATGGTGTTAGCTGCTGGGGTTATACCCACACCCCTTCAATAATTAACGTACCTCATTACTCAAAAAAGGGCTGGTAGTATGGTTCTTTATAGCTTAAAAGTGCTCCTTACATACCGTAGTAAGCAAGGAAGCAACCCCGTCTTTAACGTGCAACATCTTGAATGCGTATCCAGTTTTCTGGTGTGTACAAGGCACCTATTCTGTTAGACTTTAGCGCTGGCAGGAGCAAAAGCCATGGGGTATTACTTAGGACGAATTTCGAGGGTTGTCCTAACAACAAAAATAATCATGGGTTGGATCTGTAACAGAGCCTAAAATCACTATTATTCATTAAAAGAAATTAAAGCAGACGTACTTTGTTATTGTTTTTGTAGATCCTGATAGAAAAGAATTATGGTCTGGCTCCTGATGAAGAGACAAGAAAGAAAATGTTATTTATGAGTGTCATCCAAGGGGCAGCGACTGGTAATCAAGCTATTTATCGTCAGAGCAAACAAGAGATTGAAAAATCATTACCGAAAAAAGAATAAAAGAAATATAGTTGCGTAAATTAGAATGAAGGAAGCTGAATTGAGCAGCACTTTTTCATCACCAGAAGATGCAGAAAAGTTTCAAGCATTGTTCGCCGAGCAACAGCAAGATATTGAAAAAAGAATTGCGGCCGCCGATACATTACCGCAAGAAGCCTTGCGAGACTATTTCTCAGAGCTCAATACCACTCTCCAGACATTGCAGCGGTTGTATTCAAATTCTTCCCCATATCTCCGCATTTACTATAGAAAAATTTATCAAGATGTACTGCAAGAGCTGCAGACAAGAATGCAAGAAACTGAGGCGAGGCTGTTGCCACGCAAGAAGTTCGTGTTCAAAGGCAATCGAATGAAGGGGAAAACAGAGCCCGCTGCTCAAAATGGAGCACTTCAATTGGGATTAAAAGAAAAGAAAGTAGTGGACATGGTCGATGGGCCTAACACTTGCGTTTACAGCGACAGGATGGACGCCGTGATCGTAATCCCATCAAACAACGTTACAGGTATGTTTGTTTTTCGAAGAATCGTTTTAATGAAACTACTTTTGATAGAGATCTATTTTTTGCAGTAAGTGAAGAAAGAGTTGCTCTCTAAATCACGGTCTGACTAAAAAAAATAATAATAAAAAAAGTAAAAGTCGGTATTTATTGTGATACACCTTTAAGTGAAGTTTTAAGGTCGTATGCCGTGCAGGCACTAAAACGTGAAGGGGCGGATTAACTGACTGACGGACGAATAGACATGGTGTTCCTGTCGTATTCTTTTAGGTCACATGACCCCCCCCCAGCAGCTTAAAAAAAGCAAATTTGTTTGAATAGTTGCTTCTAGTGGAATTAATAGTATGCAACGTAATGCTATTTCAGGAAAAGCAGTCCTCCTGTCACGGCTTAGAAACTGCACAGTGCAGATGATGGGCGCACCCGGCACCGTCCACGTAGCTGACGTGACAGACTGTTCCATTTCCTGTGGGCCTGTTGCCTCTTCGGTGTTCATAGAAGGAGCCCGCTCATGTCACTTTCAGTTAGCGTGTCAACAGCTACGCGTGCACGAAACCACTGACTCCGATTTCCACATCCACGTTACAAGCAAGGCTATCATCGAGGAATGTCGAAACGTAAGATTTGCTACCTATACGTTTTGGTATCCGACGATAGACGAGGACTATAAGTTAGCAGGGTTAAGGAAGGACATTAACAACTGGCGGGAGGTAGATGATTTCAATTGGCTTGTCACTGGCCAGCCGTCCCCTAATTGGTCTTTACTGGAACCTTCCGCTAGTTGATAACTCCTTGGTTAGTGACTGAAAACGAAGGTGCTTGGTCTTCTTTCCTTCAAAATTGTAGTGTTTATTTGCCTTGTTATTTTATTCCACCAACTTAATTACTCATTCGGCGTAATCAGCACCTAACCCATAAAACTATTATTAGTTTGCTACCTACCATAAAGGCACCAAGAAGTTCTCATTCCACGCCGGTGCTTATTATCTAACGTGTATATTTTACAATTTAGGAGTATAATTGCTAGAAACGCGATTTTCTCCATTTTATAATAACTTAACAAAATATTACAAACACAATGGTGGTACCTACCATGAATAACGACTTACCAATACCACCTTCAGCTGTACTGAGGAATAAAGGAACAACCAGTTCTTATGACTCCTTCACTGGTGGCTCTTTCTATGAGAGATAGTTTTTCTGACAATAAAATTACGAAATTACAGCAAACGTTAAAGCTAAATCTGTTCAATATAGTGGAGATAAAATTAACAACATTAAGCTGTGTAATTCCCTAATGACCTTAGACAACCTACCAATTCTCTAGTATTTTCTGTAAAAATAATTTGATGGTGTAATCGGATCAACTGGCATTAAGTGTAACTGGTTCACATAAAAATTCGGAAACAGCTAGTCCATCAAGTAGGATTCTAGAAGTAGACGTACCTAACTTAATACTATCAAAAAAGGTAATTGCCAATAGCAATTGTTCGACAATATTTATTTTAAGGTAACCACGGGTCACAATTAACTTATTTACAATGTTATAGGAGCATTCTCATCTTGGATATCCTGAGACGACTAGTGACAATAGAAATGGGTACCAATAGTCGTAGCACTAGAGTCTAGACAGCCAACGCAACAATATGACGAAAAAAGTTAAAAGATCTGGAACGTCACTTTACGTTACAAAATTTACTGAAATCGGTCACATTTCGTCACTATCCGGTGACTTATTCTGTATTAGTAACTTCAGTTATGTTAATTTTTTTCGAAATTCACTCTAAACGACCCTTAGTCGTGATTTCGCCCAAATCAGATGATTGGTCTTGGCGCTAGAGCGGGGAACGGACGGACAGACTTCTGTAGAGGAAGTAAAAGGATGGTTAGGTAGATTTCCATCTGTCAGCCGGACAAGAATTACAAGTTTATGAGGGTCGTTGCTTTGGCGCTACTCCTGCTAATCGGCTTTGGTAACTGTTAGCTCTTTTCATTTAGCTAAACTGTAGGTGCATTGCACTTGTGCGTTGGGACTCCTTTGTGAAAGAGAACTGTATCATTGTCGCAAGAACCTGTATGTCCGGTAATTTCACGGACATCTGTCGCATCTACAGCCCCATCCATTAGAACAGTAAATACTGTGATTCCTTTACCGACAAAAACATTCGAAAAGGGAAATTTCAATATGAACTGAAAAAGCCTGACACACAGGTCCTCAGTTTGTCTCAAACAAAACACTGTACATTAATCAAGTCCACCGTTCAGCGCTGTGGGTATTTGCACTCTTTCTGGATGTCCCATTTGAGGGACGGGCAGGGCGATGGGTGGGGCAGAATCCTCCTATGTCTCGAGGCCTAGATCGCTCAGCGAGTCGGGGTCGTCGAGATCGTCCAAGTCAGAGTCGACAAGGGGTATCTGAGGGGAGAGGGGGGAATAGAGCATAGGGTCGCCGCCCGGGGCGTCGTCGTCCATGAGCTGCTCCATTTGCCGCAGGTCTAGAGTCGGCACGTCGTGCATGCTGTCGTCCTCCTGAAAAAATTCAAAACCATTTTAGTTTTAAATAAAGAAATTGTCTGGGGACTTCATTTCATTTCGCAGATCAGCTTATGTCCGTTGAAACAACATAGCCTCATTAGTAATGACGTTAAAAAGACACATTTCAGAATATTTAAATAGTTTTCTCACAAAGTATGAAGTCCAAACGTAAAAAAAACTGGTACCCACTAGATCCAAACGAACTGTGACTGTTCAGAATTTCCCAAACAAAAGCTCAGTACCTTTGAAACAGACGGAGGAGGATGCTCGTCGGTCGGCACGTAGCCGTTCATGACGGGGTCGCTCTCAGCTACGTCCCACGAATTTGAGGAACTTGTGCTTGGCAAGCCGTGCGCTTTCGCTTGCATCTCCAGCTCCTACAAATAGTGCAAAATTGTAATGGTAGGTACGTAGAGACGGGTAGCGTTTCTTTTCTGACCTCAATGATTTCATGATGGGTTTTATGCCCACAGCTGTTCAAGCAATTCCTATTATGTTTCCAGAAGAAAGAATTTGTATTGTACAAAACAAAACTGCATGCATACCTGGACCCTAAGCAGAAGTTTTCTGTTCTGGATTTCCAGCCTTTGATTACTTGACTCCACATTTCGTAGCCTTTCTACGTCAGTCTTGAGGATTTTTATGAAGTCCACTGAGGATTTCAATATCGTTCCTTTGTTCGGGCGGACATCACGGACGATATCGTAATAACTGCAAAAAGTGAAGTGCTTCAAGAGTAGCACATACGGGGGGAGGGGGGCAAACTCTTGCCCCAGACACAAATTGAGATACTTAAAATATCATTCATTTCTAAATTTCAGTTGACCGAGACAGGAATGTGTATCACTGGGTCAGGTGTATATGTGCCCCCCCCCCCCCCCCCCCGAACAGCTCGGTGGGGCGGGCTGGACCTGGCCCCCTCCCAGTTCTGTGGGCAGGATCCATAAACAAAATATGTGCAATATTTCGAAATGTTAATGCGCTTTCCGTAAAAGCTGTGTCTTACCTATTGTTTAGCGTGAGTTCGCAGGATTACCTACTCAAGTTGCAGCAATACTGTACTTGAAATGGGTAGGTAGGTACTTGAAAGATAGACTTGTTGAAGGTTAGATTGGCCCATCTATGGTTCCCGCGATTTAGTGACTTGTTTGGTGATAATTGCACTGGGCGTGCGTGACAGAGGAGGACTGTGAGATCGGGCCAGGGCTCACAGTACATAATACCTACACAGGTAACCTACTAGTTAAGTACCCACTCACTGAGGTACTTACCGCTCATTTGTTTTTGGAAGCAAGGTACCGAGTTCTTTGATGCGATCATTGATGTTGAATCGGCGACGCCGTTCAACTGAAAATGAAAATTATAACATTCGTTAATTGAGTACCTGAGTACCTGTAACTGAGCGATGCAGTAGTGAACTCGCATTAATGAGGGAGCCTGTTTTGGCAGTACCGGCTTGCGGCAGCCGCCGTGTTATATCGTATAACTATCAATTTCTACCCAACTGAACTCAATGCCCTCAAAGATCGCCATCCATATAGCCGTGCTGCACCGCCCCGCCTTTTTTGAAAGGAGTAGGAGATAGCAGTATCTTGGATATACGGAACGCGGCGTGCAGCAGGACGCAGGTGGTAGCAAGGCCTTAAGAGTGCATTCAAGGAGGAGCCTGTTTTGGCAGTTCTTGGGTCACTCCTTTGTAAGAGGCGATTGATCGCTCACGAGAATCAACTCCCTTCGAACTAATGGAACATACTTAAATATTTTGGAAATGTTTAGCTGTGGCCGCAACGTTTAGGTTTCTTTAGGTTTCTTTCGAATAGTATAGTTATACTTTAGTTGATGGACTAGAGAAGAGACTTGGGGCTCTTGAGGAATGAACACATACCTACCTACAGATTTCTAGCAGGCGCACAAAATTAATAATTATCAATAGTGTTAACTTTCTGTGTTTGTGAGCACTGTCCATTATGGCCGAAATGTTTAGTGCTCAATTTTTTGCGTAGGTACTTACTCATGTTGTGGTTATCTTTCTTTATCCTATCTTTGGCGAGAGCATCGATCTCCACATCTGAGTATGTTAGCAGCTCATGCTTTATGTTTGGGAAGTCTCCTAAATCGTCCGCCTGGAAATAGCAGTAACAATGACAATAGGTATCAATACACTGGAATTCATGGTTGTTGCATGTCGTGTCAATAGACAGGAAAGGAGCTCTGTGTCCATGCAACTCATTGCCATTGATAACTTGATAACCTATTCATAAGTCAATGTGGACAGGTGTGAAGAGTGCCACAATAATTCTTGTTTAGGAAATCAGGTTACCGGCGGCATATCAATCACTGTTTCTGTTAGGAACTGCAGATGTCTTTGACTCTGCGAGTCTGCTCCCAATTGGACCGGTGCATTAGTTTTCAAATAAGGCCGAAAAATTAGGAAAGGTGGACACGAAAGTATTTTATTTGCTGTTTCCCGTTTGACAAGAAATTTTTGAAATAGAAAGCAGAGATAGGCTTTCGTTGTTTGTTTAACTCCGAACTACAGGATGCCACCATAGCATTCTGTGAGTTCCAGTTCTGAACTTCTGCACTCAGCAGATAACCAGTCGCTTCACCTTTCTGGAATATCTTTGATTGGTGACCATCCCTTGTTTGGGTTTTAGGTATCTATCACCTTAGTACGAATGACCTTCTGCTGATGTAGGAGTCACGCTTGACCTTGTTTGCAGCAGCAGATACATCACGACAATGTCGAGAATGGCAATGCCCAGCCAAACAATTCTATTATTATCCGGACACACAGGACCGAACAGGATATTTGAGTATAAAATGGGTGCTTCAAATTTCGCAACTGGCGCTTTCGCTTTCGCTTTCCTGGCGATAAAAATTGGGGGTATCACTCCTCCCTTTATTCCCTTGAGTGATCGCGCCTCACCAAATCCCAAAGAATCCGCTTTTTTTGTTTTTTTCCATCACTATCAGAACAAAAATAAAACATATATGCTGTGTTCGGAGGAGTAAGGCGCGCGAATACCCTAAGGGAGCGCACTGCTGTACCTACTCGGTTAAGAGAAAAAAACTCCGACTTTCTCGGAAATTTACACATGGTAAACTGGGCATGGTGGGACTTTCTCGCAATTTTAACGCCAGCGGTATCGAAAATTTTGATTACGTTTCGTCCAATCCACAAATGGTTGATCCAAAATGGGTGGCCCAAAAAGTTCTACTTGAAAACACATCTGCAAATTTTCAAGGTTCTGGCGTAACATAGATAGCCTTTTTGTCAAAAAACACGATTTTTTGCCTTTTTTTGACCATGGCTGGCGCAATTTTTTTGAGTTATCAAAATTTATCAAAAAATGTGTCCAGTTATTTACACTAGGTACCTACATATAATTTAAAAAACTTACCAAGGAATCTTCCAGTTTGATGCTGCCATTTGATACAGAACTAGAGTCGAAATTGAGAAAATCTTGGAGAAGATCTTCCGCCTGCAAAAGATTTCACAGCTTATTTTATTTATTTATTTTCCAGCCGCTGAATTTGTGGCGTAGTTACGTGGTCATCTATATATAGTCATTATAAATTTGAAATCAGCTAATCTGGGTAAAGATTGTCCCATGGCTTCGTCAGAACTTAATCTGTGTCCTACCAATCTACATGCATAGGGATAATGGAAACAAAAATCGTTTTGCGCTCTCTGTGCTAAATTTTTTAGAAAAAAGTTTACGAAGATATTTAACTGTGAATCACTAAAATCTGTAGAATTTCCTGTAGGCCTGCCTTCATGCACTATTAGCAGAAACAGTGAGTAGGAAAATCTGCTACAGGTGATCAACCCCCGTTTAACCCCAAAATCGTGCAATGAACAAGAATCATTAAATATTTCCTTATTGGCAGGGTAAGCAGTGCGTATAAGCACTTTATCGTATCTCACCTAGACAGGGGGGCTAGCAGAGGCTCCCATAATCGACATAAGTGTGTACTCATTACTATACTAAAGGGAAGGTCCCCTTCGTTCGAGGTGAATTAAGAATTGATTTAGGTACCTTCGCTTTCCTCGACACCACGTTGAAGACAGGCATGGTGGATTTTCCAGGAGCCAGGTTGTCTGTTAAAAAGTCATCACAGCCGTAGAAAATTGACACGCCTCTTCTCCCACTTTTATTCACACTTTTTGGAAATCACTCCAGTTCACTCTCCTTTTGCGCCCAGTGTTCGCTGCCGCTATTTCCTCGGCCGGTGAGGTACAGACTACGGATCTTCCATGCAGACAGTCCAGGCTGCTGGGTCTATGTGCTGTTTTTCCCTTTCATAGCCTTCCAGGTACGGCACCTGAAGAAAAATAAAATTTCAGTGGAGAATAAGAACCCAATCAGTAGACAACTGTGAGCGCAGGGAGGGCTGCCTGGTTCGAACTTGGAAGTGAGTGGTACCAAGGACTTTCGAATGAGAGAGGTGTCATTTCCCTCCAAGGAGTTTCTGAAGAGGTCAGGGAGACAAACAAAAGTGCGACTCGCGCTGGGGATTGTGACGAACGGTCGTCGGACCAATTCAGTACCATACTGGTGGACGAAAACCTCTATTTGTCGGTTGATTGCCGCACCTCTTGGCAAGGTGGTACCTGAACTTCTTTTGTTGCTATTGTATAATGGCTTTTGTTCCCCCCAGCTCAACAAACCACCAAAAAATGTCATTCAGACGGTTTGGAGTGAAATCTCTGGAGGTCGTGCCGTGGTGCTACGGGGGTGTAGGCGCGCAACCATTGGCTTATTGTTCCGTGATTTAGTGTGGCTTGGAAGGGCAAGGTCACTCTTGCTCTGGTGCATAGGACATCTTTTATTGTCTGCTCTGGCCTCATCAGTAATGCGCTTTGATGACCGTAAAACATGACGCAGCTATCAGCGTCGCCCCGTCGTGACCGCTCTTATAATACCTCAGAGTACTATTTGTAAGGTATTTGTAGTACAAATACAGGGTTCTATATACGTGGTAGCTACATACGTAGTAAGTGTTAGTAAGCGCCGTTATCGCTGTACTGTTGCTTTCTATGGACCAGGTTATAGGTACTTCGTGAGGTCTTTTTGTGGACCCATGATTTGTGACTGGAAAGTTTGAAACGTTTTGTCCGTAGCATGCAAACTTGACGAGAACTGCGGATAGATTTTTGATACTGAAAGTCAATGCCAATGTCATATGGAAAAGTAGTGCAGGAGGGAGTCGTATAAGCACGGGCGCTGTTTGTTTATGCGTGTGGGTCAGGTATAGGTACCCCCTTCGGCAGTGTTTGGTGCATGACGCAACTTCGGCTCCACAACAGGTTCAAGCCGCGCGGCTGTGAGTCCGGTGACCCAGATCGCCGGGACCTGCCATAAGCCCATTCCGCCAAGCCGCCCGGCCGTGCCAACTGGCTCCCATTAATTTGTTTACCTTATTTATGACCCAAACCGCGCGATGACGCTCCAGGTCCAGTTTCAAATGGCCCATGACATTCTGCGGCCATTTTTACTGGCACCGATGGCTACCTCTGATAGCCCGCTTGCTGTGGACTGTGTTTCGCAGAAATCCAGGCTCCATAAAATCGGGTTGTACCTGGACACAAGGCCAACATGGTTTGGGCCCCTAGAGTGGAACTGGACGGGGGACGGGAGCATGCCCTGTATTAACCTTTCCCAGCCCGATTACTTACAGCTTGCGACGCCCCGTTGCTCGACCTTTGCGGCGAAGTCCACTCAAAGCGTCAACCATAACGTGTATACCAACCAAATTCGCAAGCTCTTCTCGAATGAGAAAGCTGCACTTTTGCCATCAATTCCTTTCCATCACAGATAACTTAGCAAGTAGTTAGGTAAGTGAGACTTTCAAATCCCTACGAAAACAAGTTAAAATCTACTCAAATAGCCACCATAGTGATAGCGCAGAAATGCGTACTGGGTGTTATCGTAGATGAAGCGGGGATAATAATTGCAGTTTGCTCATGGCTCAGACCTAGATATTGAATATCAGTACTCCCGCCTGTGGACAAGAGGAGTGAGAGTTTTGACAAGGGCATAAGCCAGCGTAAGCTTCAAGTGAGTATGTGGGATTTAGCACAGGCTTTAGTAAGCCATAGCACTGAGATAAACCGTTGCCACTGTTGAGAGGTAAAAGCGAGGGGTTAACTCGTTGGGAATCTCGTTGGGAATCATTGGAAATCTTTATGAAATCTTAGGGAATCTTCGAATATTTTTGGAGTGGTTATTCCTTCGGAGTTCATCTTTCTATGAATATCGTTTGGAATCTTTGGAAATCTTTATGGAATCTCAGTGGAATCTCAAGGAATCTCTGGAGTGGTTACCCCCTCGGGTAAAAGTCAATAGAAGAGGATTCCCGTTGACTCTGATTAGGATGAATACATCTAGAGTTTCTAGACGAAGCTGGCATATGAAAAAGAAGCAGATATGAAAAAGGCGTGCATAAAACTGTAGGTAATAGCGTTTTCACTATTACCATTACTTAGATGCACCAACAGTCAACAGTGCTTCAATCTTCAATAGCCCCTTGCGGTCAGCTAAAATATCTGTTTAACACTTTTCCTGTTATTCAGAAGGTAAATCTATCTGAACGGCACAATACTCTGTGGCATATTCGAGGCGTTTGTCCTCTTCCTCTTGCATAGTTTAAAAAATAAACCTGACACTGGAAAGTTGTAGCTCCACTGCTGTTGGTTTTTAGTAGTCAGGGCAGAGAAGTCGTCAAGAAGCACAAGGCCGCAGGCTTAGTGCGGAATACTAATGTCTGTATACCTGCGCGTGACGAGGGAAAGAACTCAACCATCAATATGGTACGCGTAACCCGTTACGCAATCAATAAGGCTAATTGTTGCTGAAGACGCATTAGTATAGTATACAATATAAATTGTCATTGCCCTCGTTTGGAAACCTGTCAGATTTATGGGAGAAATGGTACAGCTGCTGCTGACACGCATCTGATGAGGGCGTAGCCAGCGCCGGTGTCGTTGTAGGTTGTAGCACTGGAAGGCCCTGTTCCTCTGCTGCATGATAGGTACCTAGGTGTTGTTGGTACTTGGTGCTTACGGGCAATCCCAGCTTTCCTCTTATAAATAATTTTCTTGGAATCCTGGACAAAAATTGATAGAAAGTGCTGGGGCTGTTTACTACAGGTATACCTACCTCATTGTGATGGATTCATCATTTCTATATAATCGTAAAGCCGCAGCAGTAAGTCATCACTTCGTCTGTCGCTAATTTTTGCATTTACGGTCATAACTTCCTTCTTTTGTCCTTCGATCAGAACGTTTCTATGTTCTCACGCAAACCTGAAGTTGCCCGGATGGATCAGCTGTACCGTAACATGGCTACTGTTCCAGTGATCCACTGCGGCCTTGTCCTTCCTCTTTATCGCTGTCCTGTGCCGATCACTTCCTCCGGACAGTCGGACGCTTTTGCGAACACTGTTGGCTGACAGTGGCCGTGACAGGAGATGTCGTAACAGTGGCGTAATGGGACAAAGCATGGTGACCATCAGGCCTGGTCGGGCCCACCCCGGGCCACTGCACCAATATGCACTGCTGCGCAAGTCAGTGACGCCCAGCCACGGAACCACTTATGGGGGATGTAGAGAAGGGCAGTGACGCCCATCAGCCATGGGACCACTTATGGGGGGTGTAGAGAAGAGCAGTGACCAATGGCTTTGGCATGAAATGGCCTAATTAATTTTGAGTCATCCAACTCAGATGAATGAATATCTACCATCATTTGTATATTTTTCTTGGCTGATTGATTTTGATCAAATCTGGGATGTAGACTTGGGAGGACCATTCAAATAGAAACCAATAACGAATGACACCGTGAAAAGCGGATTTTTTCTCCCATTTTTTTTTCAAATCAATTTTCGGACAATATTCCTATAATTTTCCCAGAAAAAAACCTGAGTTGGCTTAAAGGCGTTGCCCCCCCCCCCCCCCCCCCCCCCCGACCAAAACTTAATATGCGGCACTTTTTTGGATGGCGATGGCAGACCATCATTCAAGTCAACAGAAGAAAAACTTCTCTCGCCAGTCTTAATATTATGTCGGCTTGTTAAAGGTATAGGGCCGATGAAGCAATTCGGACCGTTTATTAATTTAATTTAATTATCCGAAGATAATGATTGTAAAATAATTCTATAGGTACATATTTCAACTTAATCATAACCTGCACCTTGACCTGACTTTTTTCTTTAAAAAGCTTAAAATATATTTGGTAGGGCACTGGTCCGAGTCCTTGCCCCAAGCCCATGGAATGGGCACCAGTGAAACTGATTTGGAGTATTTGGACCTAGGGTGTGTTACTGCATTGAGTTCGTGGGATATGAGCACCAGGTCAAGGCAGTGCGCGAAACTGCTCGTCGGAAGAATTGTCTAGGACAAGTGGAATAAGAATGGTATTAACTGTGGCAAGTTGGTACGTCATCGTGCTGAGCTAATGGGCGTTGTACCTTGCTCCGGATCCCGATTTCTAGCCCGATAGGTACCTGAGCCTGTCCCCGAGCCCCGAGAGCTCACAGAGCTTATCCTAACACCGCACCAATTACTAATGTCTTTCGAGTGTAAAAGAATTTGACATCGGGAAACCTGCGAACCTTGACACATCACTTGTCGTAACCTATAACATTAAGTTTGAGCATGGTTTTAAGATATTTATCTATTTTATGCAGTAAAATGTGTGCAAGCAGGTGGGTATAGGGTAAGATACCTCTAGACACCTATGTACATTTTATTGTTCCATTAATTTTATGTCTGCCTGAGGTGAGGTGTTTCTGGCATTATAGAACACTCCACTCCCCTGTAGGTATTTAATGAAGTTAGAAATACAGTAGAAATGTAAGAGTCAAGGAGCGCAGTGTCATCTTACGTATAATTAGTGCGAATGTTCAAATAGTTAGTGAGCAAGTCCGCTCAGGCCATACAGGCGGATTGTCCTAATTAAAATTTATGAAATGAGGGCATTTGCTCCGAGGGAGTAACAACTCCAGAGATTCCTTGAGGTTCCGCACTGAGACTCTATAAAGATTTCCAAAGATTCCCAACGAGATTTCTGGAGTGGTTATAACCCCTCGATTTGCTCTGATATCAACTTGATTATTCTTTGAAGTTCTCCATCAAAAGTTTTTTGAAGAAAAAATAAAAACTGAGAAAAGGCGGTATAACTGACAAGGTATCGCATGCCTAATTTCTTTCCTCAATTGAATTAGGTATATAGTGTATAAGACCACCTATATGAGACCTTATTGGTGGGTTTCGTGTATTGTGTGAATCTCACGATTCATTGCCATCTGAAAAAGGGAATAAAAAGGATTGAAAAGTGTCGTTTTCACCGTACTTGTATACCTACGTACCTACTACGTATAAGTACATAAATACCTACACACTTTTCACAGAGTTGTTGCCCACTGTCCGTGGTCTGTTAGAGGTGTACAGAGCATTTAGAGGGTACGGCTCAATGAAGCCCATAATATTAACGAAATTTTGAGTGGTAATTGGGCCAAGCTCTGTTGGCATGACGGCGGCTCAATAGATTACGCAATCATGTTATCAATCAACTCTTGATTACTATCCAACTTGATTGGTTCTCTTCTCAATGACCGATACGGCTTTGTGACTTATGGTACGTCTTGAGAATATCTCCGTCATAGTACTCACACGCTGCTCAGAGGGAAATACTGATTAGGAAAAGGACAGACATGGCTGATGGCAGACGGCTGCGTTGTCATTAAACAGTTAGTATTGTATATAGGTAATACCTAATTATATACTGCAAAAATTCAAAATTTAATGTACAATTGGAAAGAAATGAGTTGTTTCTTACCTAAATAGGATTTTATAGTCTTGGATGGGAAAGTCTTGGATTTCCAAAATAATTTTTTGTTCTAAAATCATTTAGAAAGACGGTTAAGAAGATTTTCAGTTCAGTTCAGTTCAGTTCTCTACAATAACAAACGGAGGAATCGAGTTTTGAAATTTCACCCCCCCCCCCCCCCCTTAACAAGAAAATGAAAGTGATTTTACAAAAAAACTTTTTCAGACAAAAGTTGTAGATATTATTAATAGAAACTCATAGCAAAAAGAATAAACTCAATATCTCACCAAATAAGTGAGGTATGACGTTTTGAAAATTCAACCCCCCACCCCCTGCCTAAACGGTGCGTCGGACGAAAAACGTTTTCAACCAAAAGTTGTAGGTAATATTAAGGAAAATGACAAAACGAAAGAACTCGATAACACCCCTAGGACACAAGTTATGAATTTTTTTGTGCGCAAAACCCTGTTTTTCCACCCTTATTCAACCATTAAGGGTGGGATCAAAAAACGTTACAAAGAAAAGTTGTAGGTAGTACTGTTAGACGACCCTCAGAGAAAACCACGTTTCATTAGTTGCAATATTAAGGGAGTTATGGCCAAAAAACCAGATTTCGAAAAAGTCTCCCCATTTTCCTCCCCTTCGTCCGATTTCCCCCATTAACGAACTCGACCGAGATTTTAGTCCCTTATATTTTATTAAATAGTCAAAACCAATTATTTTTAAAAAATACGGCTCCTAGCGTGTTCACATGGAAGTGAAAATGATATATAGACATAGCCGTATCCACGGGGGGGGGGTTTAGGGGGTTAAACCCCCCCCATGAGCGGAAAATTAACATGGTAATACCAACGTGAAGCAAAAAAAATATAGGCTAAAACCCCCCCCTTGACACTAAAACCCCCCCCCATGACCGCTTTCTGGATACGGGCCTGTATATAGATAGATAGATATATATATACACTTTTTAACTGTCGGTGGTTTTGGGATCCAGGGGTCATAAAAAGAAGAACTGTGAAGAAATTTTTCAAAAGTGAGACTACTGGTACGACTACAATAGGTAGATTTTTCTTCGAAATCTACCTAAAATATATATGAAGTATGCTTCGCTCCCATCCAAGAGTGATGTGGTATTATCTATAGATAATAGTGTTTAGTTTTTATTCAATTAAGCGCGATGGCACATAGTTGGTCTTCAATTTTTTATCAGGCTCGGACAGTCGGACCTGACTGTCTTCCCAGGTGACCCTGTATAGCACATGAGGGCACAGGCGATAGAGAGATAGTCTTTTCATTCGTCTTGCCCATTGTTCTTTGAAGGCATTAGTGCCAGTGGGTACCCTGAACTTTAGTCAGTAGTATTGTATAAACATTGCAGCCATTCAAGGGGGGCATAGTAGAGGTACCACAATAGTATGCTATATATATCGGATAGAAGCGTAGAATGTGCCGGGCGAATAAGAATGAGTGAGCCTTTGCATGCTTAATACTAAGTCCCACCATACTCGGTTAGGAGAAAACCGTCGATTATATTGGAAATTTAACATGGGAGATAATCGAAGATTTTCTCTTAACCTATAGTAAGGTGGGACACACCCTATTAGTACCCTACTTAGGGTGCGTCCCACCATACTCGGTTGACGGTTATACTCCAGTTAAATTCGGGTTTTACCGTGTAATAGCTGGAATTTAACTGGAGTTTAACGTTAACCGAGTATGGTGGGACGCACCCTTATGAAACAAAAAATAGTGCAGAAGTCATCGACCAGTTTATTCACTGCAGAGCAAAGCAGAGGTAGTAAGGTACTAAGGTAGGTAGGTACTAAGGTAAAGGTAGGTACTACGGACCAAATTCTGTAATAATATATATGTAGGTTGTATCTATTCATACGTTGTGGACCTGAAGAAAAATGTTTTGCTGTTGTATTGCTTTCATTAAGAATGAGACGGATATTAAAACTGACGTGAAATATTGCCCATTACATCCGCTCCTCTGTCATGGCTCATGACCTTCAAGATCAATTACACAATCAGTCTCATTTTAGCTTTCCCATTTCCCAGTTGACATTATAGAAATTAAGGACTATAGGGAGGTAAGATGTTTAGAATTAGGTCGCACCTTAATTTGCCACAATGCCTTCCTGAAGCGAGAAATACAATATTTATAAGGGTTTATAATCTTGGACAAGTAACGTTAATAGGGGAAACGGAGGAAGGGGGTTGAAATCGGGGGGCGGGGGTTCTCAGAAATTGAAATTTAGAAATAACCCCCTTGTAGAAATAATCTAACAGTTTTTCTGTTTTGAAGCTTCTATACAACTTTTGTCCAAATGCAAATGATTTATGAAAATCCGTGTTCTACTCGCGCGTAGAGCCAAAATTTCATCCCTGACGTCTAGCCTCAAGCAGTGATGTTGTGGGAAAGAATGAATGACCCTGCAGTCACTGATTCTCATTTCCCAGCCGCGACCTTCGCCTGCCTGCACAGCCACCACCTCAAACATGGTAGTTATCCAGCTCAACCGCGCATATACACAGCAGCTGCACGCACAACCGGGTGCCGCTTAAACTGATGAATAAAGGGAACATCGTTAAAGGAATGAGAGAAGGTTCGTGAAAGGCGAAGGAGCAGCTTCGGAGTTGAGACACCGTGCGGCTTACAACAGCGTACCTTGCTTTTAGAGATATCTACAATGCGGTCCAGATCATCGGGTCAGCTTTCCTGCTACCCTCAGAGGTGGAACGAAAATTTTGTGAATAGCTACGCAGGTTCACATGTAGCTAATAAATGACGGTTCAGATAGGTTTGCAGTGACGAGCTTTTAACATGCTTAACCTGACTTTAGAAAACTGACACTCGACCCATATGCCTTGCCCTTTGGAAATCTTGAGATTTTACCCTCCTAAGGCCAAGGCCTTTGCTTCCCTGATTAATAGAGCGCTTGGTGTGGTGGAGCTACTACTGCGCTCCAACTTGAACTTTGACATAAAAGAACGTTCCAGAGCAGGGGATCTGTTACTGCTCAAGCCAGAGCAGGGGATCTGTTACTGCTCAAGCCAGAGCAGGGGATCTGTTACTGCTCAAGCCAGAGCAGGGGATCTGTTACTGCTCAAGCCAGAGCAGGGGATCTGTTACTGCTCAAGCCAGAGCAGGGGATCTGTTACTGCTCAAGCCAGAGCAGGGGATCTGTTACTGCTCAAGCCAGAGCAGGGGATCTGTTACTGCTCAAGCCAGAGCAGGGGATCTGTTACTGCTCAAGCCAGAGCAGGGGATCTGTTACTGCTCAAGGAGCCGAAGCTGCCGATCCAATCAATCATCCCTTTCTCCCCTTGGTATTTGAAGATTCAGGACTCAATGAATAGACCAGACCGCCTGCACCTAAAACCTATCCTCATGCTTCTCCGCACTCAGGAGTGATTCTTTCACCTAGAAAATCATTTCCCGGTGTCTTCTTCTACAGGCAGCCTACAGTGACACCAAGAGAAATTCCAAAACGAAAATATGGAGTGTAAAAAAGTAGGTGGATCTTAATCGTAATTGGCAACACGTCGACTGCAACGTGCGAAAAATGCACCTGCTAGGAATGCCGTATGTATGGTTAGCATTGGACATGAATCTAATTATTAATGCCCGTTTTCTCCAACCTTCAGCTTGAAGCGCAGCGCTTAACCGCCATGAACTAGACAACTCCAGTTTTACTCCTTGAGTCCTACATGAGGTGCCTTGATGAAAGTGCTAAACCTGCACTCTACTGGCCAGCTTGTTTAGTAAAAACAAATGTAGTCAAACTCCCTACCCTGCTTTTTTGACGGCAAATAACTATAAGTAAGTACCTACACCTACATTGGTAGATGCTTAGGTATATAGGTACATTTCCATGATCGGTCAAGTGGACGTGGCGTTCAAGGGAGGATATTGTTAAGCTCAAGTTTGTCTCAAAACGATTAAGTTACTTGCTTTTCTATCGACATAAGTATAATATGTCTATTAGTGTACTGTATGGGTAATACAAAAAGTTAAATACGAGTTCTCTGCTTTTTTCCGACTCAATAACATTCTGAATGGTACGATGAGTTGAGGATATGTCGTTTATACTCTTATTTGTTAACTACCTAGTATGAGTACGAGTATATCCATGTTCCCACGGAAGTGTGTCGCAATTCTACAGGTTCCGGTCCCCAGCAGAAGGCAGAAGCCACCCGACCGTATATTCCAAATTACCAACATATAGCTAGTTCAGTCTCAGCCATGGCTTGGGCTCTGCAGGGCCCAAGGGAACCTTCTGCAGTTTACACTCAGTATCTTACTTATAGCTTTTCAGGAGGATTATAGGCTGGTGTAAAAATAGAAGTACCTATTCAGGCATGGTCTGCTAGATAAAGCTGAGGAAATACGTACCCATACGTAAAAAAGAAACACATTAGAAATTTAGTAACCGTATTTCTGTGCCGATTTCGCAGCATCAGGGAGACGTTACTTTTACTATTAACCTTACGGTTATAAGTAGGTTACGGGCGTGGAAATAATTTCGAATATTTTTTTTTTGCGGGACCGTATAGTAAGGTGTGGGAGTGCGGGTAACTGTACTGTAAGTTAGTTGTGTCCGTTGGTATCATGAGCGGAGAAGTCGTGTCAAGGTCGTTCTGCGGGTTATCAATGTCCGAAGTAATTAACCCCAACACTGGCGCACGCTGTCTCATCCAGCCCGATCCCTTCAGAACATTTGTAGATAAACATATACGAAGTAACAACTACTTAAAACATCTCACAGGGCTATGAATGGACGTAGGCCCAAAATACATTGCGACTTTTAGTCGCTCGTGGCTTGCCCCCTCCCCAAGAAAAACTTACTTGGCGGCATTTAAAAATATTTTCTATTATACGGTGCCAAGCTTCGCCATGATTATGGATGGTTCTGCTTTTTTATCAATAGAAATAAAGATAAAGATTACATGCTGGCTGACAAATATGTTCATGAAAAAAGTTTAGAAAATGGCAAATACCCCTCGACACTCTTCTATCTGCTCCCTTATCTGCTTGCCTATCTGCTTCCCTATCTGCTCCCCTATCTGCTCCCCATACCTGCTACCCCATCTGCTCCCCATACCTGCTACCCCATCTGCTCCCCATACCTGCTACCCCATCTGCTCCCCATACCTGCTACCCCATCTGCTCCCCATACCTGCTCCCCCATCTGCTTCCCTATCTGCTCCCCATACCTGCTCCCCTATATCTGCTTCCCTATATTTGCTCCCTATATCTGCTCCCCTATCTGCTTCCCTATCTGCGCTCCCCTATTTTACCTCTCCAATTTAGAGGGGTTTCGGAATCAAAGCAATAAACTTCATGTCCATGAATGAGTGTAGTGCAGAACTACAATACTAGGTTGTGTTAATACTACTTCATTCTGTTGATAACGCGCTGTTCCCAGGCCATTAAATGATGAAGGCCCCGTAAATCACTGTTCCAGAAACCGGAGACAAATACCAAGGACGCGACATAAGCTTTGGTCACAGCGCCTTCGATCGTCACTGGTTCTTCTTTATGTTCTACGCTTGGAATCGGATGGACGATGACTTCTTAAAATGGTTGAATATTTTAAATTATAGGTGTTTCTCCTCCGGCTTAGGAATTATTGCACTACCTAGGTAATTTTTTTTTTAATTTTGAGTTCTTAATTGTTGTTTCCGATGATCCTGAGGAAAATTATTCCAAAAAATGGATTCACTGGATTCTGTAGGTCTATTTTGGAGCTTCGGTCGCTAAAATTACGTTAACCTCATAATGTTTAATTCTCTTTATTGCAAGCAAACCAGAGGTCTCATGCACCCGTCAGTTGCTTTGCAATAATTTTTAAAGAAATCTCAGCATAAATTTACATTTCCTTATGGAGCAAGTTGGGAAAAACATCGTGGTCGAGGATCTCAAACATTTTATTAGTACAGGCAGCTTTTGTCAGTTGGTAATAGATTTATTTCATACAAAAACACCTCCTGACCTGATATCCAAGGATTTCTATGACTTGAAGTGAAAGGTATTACCAAGTCAGAGTCAGTACAATTTTGGATGATTTGCACGTATTTCAAGCGGCTAGTGCTCAAAAGGTGTAAAAGATAACAGTGAGAAGTACTCGTACCCAACTTAGCTGTGTCACTGTTCACGTATGCGATATGTAGCACTTATCAATTATCGTGACTCTTTCAGAATGTTTGATTGCTCCCGCACGTGCCACATATATTGTTTTATCGGCCCAGCTGGGTGTTGATAACAATCTCAATTCAATCTCCTTCCTTTACTTTTCCTGTTTTAGTGTGGTCTCTGCTGTAATTGCGGAGTGGAGATGGCATGAATATGAATGGTAACTAAACAATCGAGCCGGTGCCCAACACTGTCTTTCGTTCACAGGGGTCTTCCCCGTGACAACGAAAACTTAAGTGACAATTTTTCTTCCTGTGGGATTTTGGACTCAATTTTGAGAAGGAAAGGGGATGCAGGGGTGGGCAGCGTGGGTTTTTGATACGGAAATAGTGCGTGGAGGCTGCATGAGAATCCATCCCGGCCCTGAGTACATCCGCTGATGCTTAATGAGAGTCCGTGAGACCTTCACTTAATAACGAGCAAAAACACGCGCGTTGACATTACCGCGGCTAAGTACCTGTCGCTCGTCAGGAACCATCGCCTGCTACCAATGGAAACTACGTTGACTTTTCCCCGTGAAGTCGGATTGAGCTCTTTACGGCCGTGGGGGACTGGGGCCATTGCATGCAGTTTGCAGTTTCTATAGTTTCATTTTCACGTTTTCGAAAAAATGTGTCTTGAACTTGTGTCGTGGGTGTGGGTGCTATACCTATCTATGTCGTAAATTGTATATATTTTAATTTACTCATTTCAGGCTGAATTTGACCACTTTCCGATAGTGTCTATAACGAGAGGATTTAACGAACGGATTTACGTTATCGTATGTTTAGCTTACGACAAGTGCGACCGCAGAGAAACAAGTGCAAGCGCAAGGCATTTGTCGTAAGCTAAACATACGATAACTTAAATCCGTTCTTTAAATCCTCTCGTTAAAAGACACTATCGGAAAGTGGTGAAATTCAGCCTCAGTTGCTATGAGAGTAATTAATTATAACTAGAACCAGCTGGTCTATTACCATTCTCTTAACACGAATCTAACGCCAAGATAACGGAGAGATTACAACCAAACTGGGTATAGGTGTAGCACTATGATGTCACAGGTTGGAAGATGGTATAGGTAGATCATGTTTACATAATTCTGGATTTCTAATCTATATATTGCCAGATTGCCTTCTCTTCCAGTATGGCACTGGAACAGAGTTTTGATCTGATAGATCTATGCACCTTATTCCCACCATCCTGAGGAATCCCAGCTGCATTTATAATTACTGTATCACGGATCTCGTGACGTCATCAACTCATCTCCCAAACACCGCATCAACATCAGTAATCCAAGGTCTCTCAAGAAGAGATGCGCCTCGGCTAATTCCATGAAGCACACATAATGTTATTCATGCCAGGATTTGACCGTAAAAAGGCCGGGATGGGTCTCCAATCAATGAGTATTATCGTAATATACGTCAATCAGTTTGAGGTTGTTCACTGGTTTAATTTGGAATAACACTGTACGCTGCTGCCGCCCATTACTGGTGGAACAACGAGCATCTGAGCGAACTCCCTCTTTTTTGCTCGTATAGAGGTATTTCCAAGTAGGATATAGGTACCTACGTAACGCACATTGCATATTGTACGTATATATAGGTACCTTAATATTTGTAATAGTGTCACTTGCCTCTTTCACAGCTTCTGTTACTTTGTGATAAGGCGTGAAGAGATAAGAAGAGCAAATGGACTTGATATTAAAATAGATTGTCGCAACTCGCAACGTTCTAATACCATGAGTCAATAAAGAAGCACCCGTTTGACGAGTGGCCCAAAGACAATACAAGGTCTATTTCTACAGTGGACATATTTGAAGACGAGTTAACAGACACTCAGGTATAGGGTGATAATTCAAGAGTTTGATCGTCCGATCACGACTTTTGCCACTTGGATAATTAGGCTCCATGTCCTGTACAGGTAGCCAAGGACTTTTCTTCTGACTGCGCACACACTTCCAGAACTATGTTAAACTTAAGATGCATCCGCGGGATGCATCCAAAACCCGGTATAATGGTTTGCCTATACCCTATATTTTTGTAAAAAGTACAAACGTCTCTCTACCTAAAGGATAAGTTTAGAAGTTTACTTGCAGTTTTGGCTACTGGATTTATTTCGTGAGCGACAAGCCTGCGTAGCTACTTAATGTTTCAGTCTCAGTATTGTGAAGTGGTTCCTCGAAAATGTTTGGTCCAACGATTACTAAACCCTAAACCTATATATCCATGCACACGAACCTAACTTTACTTCTGAGCTGCGTACAGGCAAAAAAAAAACGCACCTCTTTTCCTTTCCCGTGTACTTGCATACATTTATAATGTATTACAAAGTAGGCACATACCTGTTTCGGCAGTGTATATCTAGGTTTAGACGTGTGCGTGCATGTGGCGGAATAGATCAGTTGCAAATTAGTTCTCATTATTTAACTGCCTTGTCTGAACGAAGACAATTTGAATGGGATGGGATTTTGTACCTATACTGGTACCGAGATTTTAAAACTGTACAGAAGAAGGTGTAGGTAATATGTCAGGGGCTTCAAGTGCGGACGCCTGTCTTGCATAAAAATTGCAAAAACTGAAGAGATGGTTGATGGCAACAATAAGGAAGTAGGTACAGTTCATGGACTCTAAAGCAGCCTGTAAAATTTGATCTGAGAGGTAGGGAACGGCGGGGAAACTATACCCTCTCCAGGTATGCTTCTTCCCCTCACTTGAAAAGCATGGCTATGGTAGCTTGCCAGAACCAGGTATCTTACAGAGGCCATGTAACATAGAATCCTATTCTGTAGTATAAGGTACGCATTGAACATAAATGGAATTTTTTGCAGTGTAGAGAAGCGAGAAGCACCTAACTTTCACGACAAATCTAATGATTAATTTATATGATTATACTGTAGGTATAGAGTAGAACCGAGGGGGTAACCACTATAGAGAGATTCCTTGAGATTCCACTGAGATTCCATAAAGATTTCCAAAGATTCCCAACGATATTCATAGAAAGACGAACCCCGAAGGTGTAACCACTCCAAAAAAAATTCCAAGATTCCCTGAGATTTCATAAAGATTTCCAATGATTCCCAACGTGATTCCCATCGTGTGGTTAACCCCTCGAGTAGAACATTATGCATTTACTCCAAACATAAATCCCATAGTAGCTACAAGAACCAACAATACCTACCCAGTGTCACACCCAAATCTACAATAAACTGCTTCATGCACTTGTCTTGCATAGTAAATCATATTGTACATAAGTGAGTAGTGGTTGTATAAAGTAGTAGGTAAGTACGTGGTGGAGACTATAGACACTACACTCATGGTTCACGGCAATAAGGTAGGTAGGTATTAGGTACTTACATCAAAAAGATTACTGCACAAGGAGCTTTCAAGGTTGAAAGAGATGTAAAAGAATTAAAGTTTAGGAAGATGTATGTGTAATGTTTGCACCTTCCCACCTTAAATGGTATTTTGTACCTAGCTAATGTAAACCTTGTTAAGAAACGTAAAACGGAATAATAGTGATTCAAAAAGGGAAGTTTTACCGACCTGAACCGAATTACATTTTGTAACATTTTGAAAATAATACTATTATGTCGTGACTGTTAATTTCAGGTAGTGTAATAATTCTGCAAAATACGTGATTTCGGGCACCAACACTTTTGATAAAGTTCTGTTTCTCTGACGGAGAATTTTCACTTTTCCATCGTTCAGGGAAAGTAGGTGGGTACCTAAGTAAACCTACTATTATCGTGCAAAAAAAAAAACTTGATAACTGAGACCACAGTTAGGTACTATCCCTCTATATACCTACTGCGCCTACCGATCTGTATAGGACACAACACAGCTTCGCATATAGGTATTCTAGATGTAGACCCCAACGGGCAACCTGGGTTTTCCCTCCGACGAGTAGCTCGCCTTGTCCTCTTCTATCGAATGTACTGAACTGTTTGTGAACTCAACTGCGGAGACAACATGTAAATGCCGGTTCGCACCATAAAAATATTATGGTTAAAGTTATTAGTAAAATGCGAATTTAACAGCCTCTTTTACCACAGCTGGACAGGCAAAGTGTCATCCAGATAAATATTTGAGTCATTAACTGATTTTTTGACGTTGCCAAAAAATGCCCAACATTAGACAATGCAGAAGAATGGAAAATTTTAAATGAGTCAATCACATTATCGACGATAGCAAACTAGTATGACAAGGCCTATCGATAGCGGGAGATAATAGTGTAGTAGGTACCTACAAGAGGACACTGATTTTTAACTCTCTAAAGAAAAAGAAAATAAAAATACCTATTACAGCAAGTAGGTACCACCTATGCGATGATGTTCCTGAGGGTTTCGGGCCCACACAAGGTATAATATCGCTTAAAAATCTCGTATGTGAAGGATATTGTATACCTACACAAGTAAGTACGAACCCCTAGGTATTGTTAATTAGTTACTTAATAGTCAACGTTATTACTTACCAAATGGACTATCAAGTTTTATACGAATAAAATTGTCATACCAGATTCTGTGAATAATCGTAAAATAATTAAAAGCTGCCTTAATGACTTTTTTAGGGGATCACCCCCCCCCCCCCCCCCCTCCCCAAAATGATACCCTCAAAGGAACTTCGGACGGTGGTTAGCGCCACTGCAGAATATGAGCGAAATCGTTGACACCTATGAACTGGTGCTACAAAATAATCAATTTGGAAGTCACGGACGGATAATCTCCAAACTTCGAAAAGGCGTTGAGTAAGAAGTCATGCACATGGCCAAAGTTTTAAATAGTTTCTTGAATCCTAAGTGAGAGGTTCTCGAGGGGGTAACCACTCGTTGGGAATCTCGTTGGGAATCATTGGAAATGTTTATGAAATCTCAGGGAATCTTGGAATTTTTTGGAGTGGTTACCGCTTAGGGGTTCATCTTTCTATATGAATATCGTTGGGAATCTTTGGAAATCTTTATGGAATCTCAGGGATTCTCAAGGAATCTCTGGAATGGTTACCCCCTCGGAGGTTCTGGAAACTCGGCGAGTATTATTGATATACCACTTCTGAGTCCGTTGAGTTCGATCACTACTTTCTTGCAAATAAATACCCGTATCAACTTCAAAGTATGCACACATTTATCTAAATACAACTTTAAATTGGCAGGAGCTAGTCTTTAGAGCACTTACCGGCGTATTATCCACTAGATAGGCAACGATGGATGTCACAGGGCACACTCGCTTCGGCCGACAAAGCACGACTGATAGTGACGCTGTGACTTGACTATCTGTGGATGGTGGGGACGCCTCGTAGTCGTAGGTACTCACACTACTGCTGCTTACCGGAGATGTGTGCGCGGCTACTATCACTGCCGGCCTTCCGCTATCACCCAGACGATCCGTAGATATCGTACCTACATGATAGAAAAACAGAAGCAGACGATTACTCTTTGACTGATCTAATACCCAACAACGGACATTATTGATTGCACTAGTATTATCGTTGAATGGCGAGGAAGTAATATTTTGCATAGAAACTCAAATTCGAGGTTCCCTATTCCATAATCCACGTTCTATTTGAAAAAAAAAAAAAAAAACTGTTCTAGTGAGTTTTTAAAAGTCAAAGAGTATGAATCCGATCATCCCCACTATTTTCCTTAATACCTAGTACATGCAGTACCGTTGTCTGATTTAGAAATGACGCTAAGGGGTGACTGCTACCACATCCTACCTAAGTACCTAGAAGTAGAAGTAGACGACCTTCCAAGCATGCATAAGAAAATCAAAGGGAGACATATCAATAGATAACAATCAGAAATTAGATTGCTTTGCTCAGATTCCGTTCCTATACTCATGCAAAAACACAGCAGTTGTTGTTCTGATTCGTGATAAAATTCCCCTTTATAGATAACGGTGGTGATCGGTTGTAAACACTTATACTCGTTGTATTTATCATAGATATACCAATAACTGTTAGATAGGACTAAAAACCTATCACAGGCATTTTTCGGTTTTCGGCTTATTTGAGTCTTTCTGCCTGGCTGAATTTCACCACTTTCTTAAAGTACCCGATAGTGCCTCATAACGAGAGGATTTAACGAACGGGTTTACGTTATCGTATGTTTAGCTTACGACAAGTGCGATTGCAGAGAAACAAGTGCAAGCGCAAGACACTTGTCGTAAGCTAAACATATGATAACGTAAATCCGTTCCTTAAATCCTCTAGTTACGAGACACTATCGGATACTATAAGAAAGTGGTGAAATTCAGCCTATAAGTACCCACTCTACATAAAAACTTCAGTAGTTTCAAAATCTGGTTCTTTTAATTCTTTTTCAAAAAAGATATGATGAACCAAAAATAGTAAATTCCCACTATTACTTCAGTGATAACTTCGAAAGGGGAAAACATCAATAGGGTGAGCTGTCGAGTTACAATACCATTAAAAAAAAGAAAAAAAAAATCGAAGGGTAGATAGGGGGCAGAAGAGGACGTGAACAGTAGCATAGATTTTTTCAAAAGTAAAACTTCTGATGTCCGCAAAGGGGGGGCTTTTACCTCCAGTCAGTCCCACACCCTGTATCTTCACAGCTGAAGCGTAAAAGTGTGGTAAAAGTATAAAACGATAAACATACAAACGAAAAGCAACGGTTGAAGAACCCTATTCTCGGCTCTTGTAAAAAGAGCCAAAGAGATGAAGCAAAGTGCTCACCTTAATGCGACCTTTCCCCAAACATTTGCCCGGAGATCTTAGGTATATTCCATGGCTTCTGTGTAGCACTGCTGAGTTTTTGTATAGGTAGTGTAGGTGTTTATTGACTTGATCTCTTGCCTCATCTGGACCTGACGTGTCCTTGTCGGCGCATTTCCTACAAATTATGGCAACAGCCAGATCGAGGCTTGCTGAAGATAGCAGTCGGTTGTATATCTGTCCCAGGTGTTTACCGCCAACACTTCTGTCCCGTCTTCAAGACGACACATTGTTACCTCATGCCTGGTTTTCCTGTCGAGTGGGGCTACTGCACAATAAGGGAACAGAAACACCTAGAGGTAATACAGATGAGACTTTCTCTTTTAGAATATCAGCAAAAAAAGCTATTACTTAGTTGGAAGTGACAGTTATCGCAATTTAAAAAAAACCCCTCGGCCAAAAAAATTATGCAAGATAATGGCGGACATCTACATGTTAACACCTACTTTTCTTTATCTGCTTCACTTGATTCAATTTACCAATGCAGAAAGTCAGCAGAAATTTACGATAGAATCGCACACACATTATCTCTTTAATTTTCCCGAAATTATAGTATTTCCTCAAAATCAGTCGAACCTCGTCGCCGCGCGTAACCGTGTAGCGTGTAGCCACTTGATCGCCATCGGCCATTCGGAGGCAGCACAGACTTTTCGGGAACCCACAGAAATTCCACGCGAAAACATCTCTCTCGCTGTACATCGAAACAAGGAAATAATAAAAGGAGAAAACGAGTGATAGCTTATCCCCCACAATCCATTTTAGTTTTTTAAACATTAGTACCTACGAGCATAAGCATCCAGTCCCATGTGCCTCAAGTATAAGTACCTACCTGAAGGAGTCTGCCACGCAATGATAGAGTTATCATTATAATCATTCAGGACCTACGCACGTGACTGTCGTCCCTACCGAGCTCGTTCGTAGCAGCAGACGTCAAGGTTGCTGGCAGGAGAAAAGACACGTATGAATAAACATGAGGGGGCGATCTGCGCGATCATGCATCACAGCCCATCAAATTTTCTGCATTTCTGGCGGGCATTTTTTTAAAATTAAATTAAGTATTTACTTATTTGGTCCCAATTGCAAATTACGTAATGGAAAAACCATGTCCTGAACTCACCAGTATTTCGACGAACCAAATAGGTATAGGTGGATGAAAAGTTTTACGAATTGAAAATGGGATCATATTTCTCACCAACCGCATCGGAAGCATCCATCCATAAATATACGTATCTGCAAAATTCGCAGTGGTTTCCAACCTTGGGTCCGCGGACCCGCAGCGACCTATATCGGTGAAGCCGTTTATTAATTTTTTTTTATTTTTTATAGACGTAATGCAATCTGTGTACACCGACTTTGGAATTACATAATCACGGTTTCTGCAGGCGTTGTAAATCAACTTCTGAATTCACGGTTTGTGGAGGTTCTGACAGAAAGTGTGCATGCTATTTACTGTCACATATGCAAGTGCTCAATATAATCATGTTTCATCCGTCATAAGGACGTGATTCTCCTTCATAACATTTCCCTTAATTTCTAGTTTCAAGGGATCAATGAGTGATCAGAGTTCACATTTATTAGAACAAAGAGGAATTTTCACTGTTTCAGGACCCATGCAGGCCGATTCTCCGAATACCGACTTCTGATTGTGATTGTATTCAATAATGGCGTGAAAGAATATGAAGGTTCCTGTGTCCTGGTTAGGTAGGTACCTACATACACATTCAACCGTGATGGCTTCGAACCTGTTTTAAAAGCAGAATTATCTATAGTAGTATTCCTAATTAGGCATTTACAGAAAAGCACTATACTGAGGCATGCTGCTAGTCTGAAAACTCACTTCATTCTCCACCCTCCACCAATCCGGAAAAACTAGAACCTTAGAAAAATGACAGTTCTTACCAACACATATATTTTTTTTAAACTCCTACCTGCCTACTTCAACCCACGGAGAAATATGTAAGTACGCATTAGTCTCCTTAGGGTCATACTCCTTTGATTTACAACGATTCCTTTGGCAGTTTTTAAGACTGAAATAGTTATATGTAGTCAGTCCAGTTTTTGCTACCAATCTTCTAATCCAATCTTGCAAATGCCGGTACCTACTTGACGTACACTTATCGAGATCTCGGCCGCCCTTGACTTTGGCCGTTATTAGCTTCGGCAAATATGACGTAGGCTCAAATATGGAAGCAAGTGGAATAGCTGCGTCTGCGTCGGAAACAGGGAACTGGAAAAACTGGTGACTCCTGAGCGGCTTACTCTCGTTTCGGTGATGAGGCATCGAGTACCCGTGCACCTTCTCTACCTGAATACCTCACGTTAATAGAGAATAACTACCAAAAGCTATATTTCATAGAACCTTCCAACTTTTTACTGAGAAACTCGACTTCGACCTTCGACCACGGCATGCTAGGGAACTTGCTTGGATAGGCGGATTTTCTAGAAGGAAAACAAAACCTCATTCCTTCGGAATTAGAGGTAAAAGTGTACCATTCCAGTGTACAAAAGGTACCGGGCGTTGCCTCAAAGAGATGGGTTCATCAACAACAAGGGTTTAGATACAAGTCCAGAATGCGAATGATCGCGCACCGAAGACCATTCCATCACATTAACCATCCATCAATGTTCCTCAACATTACAAGAATCAAGAACCACCACAAAAGCCAAAGGAAGTCCATGCCCAGCTGGTATGTTGAATCAAGACGAATTGTAAGAATCGAAGTCGTGGCATAAGTAAACCACACGAGGAACAGTCTTTGCAAGCAGGCCGTTGCGAGGCTTTTCCACCCGGCGAAGCCGCCTGTAGAGGCATTAACCGGGCCAGACACTTGCAGTTCTGTGTCCTGCTGGTCAAAGTGTCGAACGAGTTACTAACCAACTCAAGACTCCGAAAGTCCGTTAGTAGACAAGTGAACTGTGACAAGAAGACCGTGAGGCTCAACTAACGGATAATCCAGTTTTAGTGACTACTAAAGGTAAGGCCGATTAACTTGTCTACGTCACAAAAGAACCTAGTCAATAAATAGTCGCTCATAAAGTAATGTCTCCTAATTGAAGAATTTCAGCTGAATTCTCCTGTCTCTATAGAGCTGAAATACGAAAGTCAAAATTAAATTTTGACACGCATCGGGGCGAGTAACTGATAAGTGACAAGGAGATGGGATGGGCTCTAAGCATCAACAACCATAAATAAAAATAAAAATGGTGCTCTTAAAAAATAGAAGGTGTCACCACAAACTATAAGAAGCAAGAGGCATGTTGAAATTATGACCCTTTAGTGACTGACACCGCTCAAATTTGAGGTTAAAAATGTATTTCGAGGTTGTCTGGAACAGGGGACTTTGGTCTGCCAGCAGCGACTCAGGTTCGTATAAACCGGACAAAGGGCAATAATTAGCATCCATGATGGAACCTCCAAAAAACATGAAGATTTCCTACTACGACCTGTTGACCTATGCTATCTGGTCTGAGAGTCCATCTCGTAATTGTAAAAGAGAATTACCTTTTTGTTCTGTACTGCCTAAAAGCTAGTACCTACTGAATTAGTGCTCTTACACCATCTCTACGTATCAATGGAAAGCGATGAGAGACAAATATTTTGGGGCGAATTCGCTAGTTCATGGAAGTGCTGTCCAGGGAGTAAAAATCGGTTTTATTTTTTTACCATTCCAAAAAAATGGTGAGAATAAAAATCAGTTTTTTTAGTCAGCCCTGCCTTCTGTAGACAGCATGACAACTATGACTTTAGTTTGGCACGATATCTGTATAAGAGTAGTACAGGTACAGTTACTTAGGTATCCAAATTTTTTTTTCTGCAATAATACGGCAACTATAGTTATCTTAGGGTGCGTCCCACTACGCCCAGTTACGAGAAAACCGGAGATTTTCTCGGAAACTTAACATGGTAAACATGAGGGAAAATCTCCAGTTTTCTCTTAACTGGGCATGGTGGGACGCACCCTTAAATAATAACCTGTGTGGCTGCTTAATTGGTTTACCTTTACTTCTCGTATGTCTATAGTCTTGATGAACATTTAACATTTGGAATAACGTTCAACCTGAAGGTGGTCTGGGGATAGTGTGGATACAGACAACCGAAAATATATCATTTATCTTCATCTAACGTAGACAAAAGTTCTTTTTGAACTGATGTGGCTCCACGTAGGTATCTCGATACAACAGAATCTTAAAAATAAAAATGGTCAAAAACTAGCTTGAATCTGATACAACCTGACCACAACCTATGTCTAATACCTAGTCCTGAGTCCAGCAAGGTACACCAACGAGGAAGACTGATGGCAAATTGGGTAATAATAGGTACGAGACTTTGTACCTCAAATAATATAGGTAAGTATACAGTCTCCAGCAAAAAAATCGAATTCTTAATCATGTGTTTCTCCAGTAGCGATCATGCTCCTGAGTGAATCTGATCTAGGACCACTTGGTAGCTACGTATAGGTATATATTACCTACTTCAAACCGCAGAGATACCTACAGTAGTAAGTAAAAATAGTATAAAGGGACCGACACACTCGCAAGTGACTTTCTTGAAGTAAGAGTAAGTCACTCTCAGATCTCTCAAGATCACTCTCAAGGTCGACTATTAATAACTGTGGTTCCGGTAGGATGTTTTATTTTTTGATACATACAAAAACGGCTAAAATTGACTGAGAAAGCAACTACAAACAGAAAATTGCTAGTGCCTCGATTTGATCCCAGGACCTCCATCGTGCAAGTAAATGTTTGAGATGTTTAAGAAGGGGTAACCACTCCAGAGATTCCTTGAGATTCCCTGAGATTCTATAAATATTTCCAAAGATTCCCAACGATATTCATAGAAAGATGAACCCCGAAGGGGGAACCACTCCAAAAAAATTCAAAAATTCCCTGAGATTTCATAAAGATTTCCAATGATTCCCAACGAGACTCCTGGAGTGGCTAACCCCTCGGATGTTTATTATTGTTAGCCGAATCCAAATGACTATTTTTATGACTATGGATAATACTTTACAACTACGGCGACCAACAGCACATTGACAACCAAGAGTACGGACTAACGTAAGGACATCCGATGGAGGGACGGTTGTGATGGCGATAACGTCAGTGGTGCCCTTGAACCGAGCACCAGCCGTAGACCCGCAGGGGAGGTGCTCCAGGCAGGTGGATTATCGACTCATCATCTTCGTCGAGGAATGCACTAAGACATCAAAAACTGGCCAGCCCCGTAATTACCAGTCTCAACATAAAAGAAGGGAGGAAAACACAGCAAGAATAGCAGTAGAATCTTATAGAAGATTTTCTCATTCTGTATAGTTCTCTATAGTTTAGGATCTCCAAATACAACAATTAATGGGATTAACACACCAACGACCGGTTATCTGTAGGTATGGTAAGGGTAAGGAAACCAGAATGCCACATGCCAATAAACACCAACAAGAAAGGATGTTCGGTTCCTTTAGTGGTTCCCAACCTTTAGAATATAAATGTCACAAATAAATTCAAAATTATCTGACACATTTAACTCGGTGTAGCAATTTTTTATGTTCCTCAAAATGTCAAAAATATAAACCAAATAAACCAATCCTTTGTTTCTATTCTGCTGCGCTATGTTTTAGGGGGTATGGCTATACGTGATCGATAACTGGCTGACAAGATGGAAGTAACAAAGGCTGTCGGAGAAGGCGTGGCTTCAGTGGACGCAGGCGCCAGCAGTGAAGCTCGAAATGTTTCCTTCTCAACCACGAACCATCCCACGACAGCGACGGAGCGAAGTCAACCAAAAATGCTGAGCAGTGATATGCGTGGCATGTCGGTCGCCAAGTGCGACGCCAAATGCCACGTTATAACACGCATTCCCACACGTATCGAGCTACGAACCCTTACGCACCTCGCCAAAAGACCGGCTATCAATATCGATTTCAAGGAGGTCTCATACACGGTCCGACATCCCCTTGGAACAAATTCGGCGAGTATGTTTACCTAATATGTCTTTTTAAAATTCATTCAAAGGTAGGAGCTGAAGGCCTAATTACTTACACCCCGTACTCAAAACACGTCGTATTAGAGAACGCTCTCGCCAACTGTCAACGTGAAATAAAAGTATGTGTTATCGTACCTATAGGTATGTCCAGGCTCGTATCCAGAAAGCGGTCATGGGGGGGGGGGGGGGGGTTAGTGTCAAGGGGGGGGGGGTTTAGCCTATATTTTTTTGCTTTACGTTGGCATTACCATGTTAATTGTTAATTTTCCGCTCATGGGGGGGGGGGGGGGGGCCCCCGTGGATACGGCTATGGGTATGTCTATAGGCAGTTAAATTTGCAGAAGCGTCAGCCAAACGGCAAGACGCTACTTCTCTGGAAATACATGCAGTCGGGCTAGCAGGCAAATTATTCGGTGCTGTGGTAGACTAGTCCTAGCTGATTTAATAACAAGCTTCTCGTTGAGAGGCCTAACCAACTCAACCAAGCTTACTCTTCCGTTATTTTTCATTTCAACTCAACCCTGAAAAAACAAATTTACCCTAAGGTACTTAGGCCACTAAGGACAAAAAATAACTCAGTATTCGGAGGGTCATGTATTCTGAACCAAATGAGCAAATTTCCGGCCACGTGCCTCAGACAATAGCGGGAGGAAATACTTGCAAATGATGGCCCAGCGTGGTAACCGAAAACAATAGTATAAGCATGGGAACTGCGGGGTGGGCATTTCATAAATCACGGTGATCAGGGAATCGCACAGAACCGAAGACACGCATAATCCGCTCTGAGACCCAGACATTCACGTCGGTAATTGTGCATACCTGCCTCAAAAAATTTCTGACAGAAAAAATTCACAAAATGGAGCAAAACCCCTAGAGGTTTCCCAGCAGTATACCCATCTTGATTCTGGATTCGGTACTGACAAGTTGAGAGTACTTATTCAAAAACTCTTCAGGCCAGTCAAGGTCGGCGGTTCTGAATCCTCAAGGACCTGATAGTCCTCGATGAAATTGCGAGGAAGGCGAACGGCAATCACGGACCTACGTGCAGGTCACTGTTTGATAGCCTTCCAGCAATTGGAGATTGCTTGTTAGATATTTTCCGTGAGGTACACGGTTCGCCTGTCATAAAGTTTACAGTCCCGGCAAAATACACGCAAATTTTATGGTGTACCTGCTTAAACCTCAGCCTGTTCTCTAACAGTCACCACGTTTCAAACATTTCATAGTTACCAGCCTCAAACAAGCGTTAATCATTTTCTCATTCTTTGTATCCATGTCGTGGCCACCTGTCGTTTAGCCATGTTGCGCATTTGACGTGAACACATACACGGACTGCGTGGCAATACCACTGCTGTGTCACGGTGACCATAAAAAGATAGACACAGCCAATGACTGACCAAGTGGTGGTAAATTGATTGTGACGATCCTTCTCCCTAAACTGCAGGGTATTTGCCACCCATCACACATATCCCACAACTGCACTCTTCGCTCTGCGCTCAGTCACCCCCTGACTCGACAACTCCAGCTGATACAATAGCGATTATTTCGAGAAGAAAAAGAACCTTCTATCACGAAGTAACCAAGGTCAAAGAGTCGTCACCGTCACGACTCATGTTGTGTTGGTGCCAGTGCCAGAAATGACCAGAGCTTGTGGAAAGAGTGGTGGAGAAGCATGTAGGCTGAGGCTAGTATATACCTGAGCCCTAAAGTTCGCACTTCCAGATCCGGCCAAATTATTGGCAACTTTTCCTGCTGCCGTAAACGGTTTCTATGGAAGAAAAAACTAGTTGGCAAAATCAGGTTCCAGAGAACGAAAACTCGTTTCCAGAGATATGTATAGGTGCCAATTAACACTCGTGTTTCGGGCTTTGATTTGCTCCCATGAATTTTTCTTTTTCTTTCAAATAAAAACTTGAATTTCCCAGTTCCCGTAATCTGAGGATAATTATTACATGGTAGATTCGTTATTTTTATACAAAAACAATGGGGGTCAGGGACGTCTGAACCACTTTTTGGAATGAAAAAAATCATACCCATTTTTTTTCGCGATCATATACTTTCCTATACCTACTTCATACGTATATGAAATTGTATAATAGCAGACTCGTTTTGGACTGACCTTGACGATTTTCACAAAATCACAGGACATCAAGGCATATACATTTTGAAGCCATCGACGCTAGACTGACTTCTGTCTGATCCTACCAAATAATTTGGTACCGAATATTCATAAGGGTCAGGAACATTGAAACTAAGTAACATAGGGAATGCAGCACCTGCACTATGACCTAGGTTTCTAAAATGGTTCCCAGGTCGAAAAGGACATGGGATGCCATCAAAGTAAAACAGGGATTTCACTATATATGACAAAAAAGAGGAAAAAGCTGAACCTAATAGGTTGCATAAAAAGGTAGATTTTCCAATTACCGACCGCTATTTATTTCACTTTGCTATTTTTATCTCCAGGCACAAAAACGATCCTGAAGAAAGTTTCGGGGAGCTTTAGGTCTGGAGAACTGACTGCCATACTTGGGTCATCGGGGGCTGGAAAATCTACGTTGATGAACATATTAGCAGGATATGTGTAAGTTTACAACATATATTTTATTATACAGGTCCGTTTCCCTGCCATAAAAGATTAATTTTAAAATTGGATGTTCCTATGATGCCTGGTATGATGCCTATCATACATCATACCTGCCTAGATAGATACAGATTTTTTCCGGAAAATTCGTTTTTTTGGAATATATAATTAACCACTCTAAAATGTGAATATATTCAAATTCAGTCACTGTCCCGTGCCTGAGAACAATGGGATGGGAGGGACTCGCATATAAAACAAGTTGTATTGTAAAATGTTTGTTCAGTATCAGAGTACCTACATATTACGAAGAACCTTGAAAAACGAGCTTAACTGGAGTAATTAGAAATCAAGGGAAGTTTGCTCCACCAGTATACTCCACGCGCATCTTGGATGACAGTAACTTCACACATTGTTTTCATAAAAACACAGGGTTCCCAAAATTATATTTTGTCCAGAACCAGAAGTAGACTTGAGAAGTAGGGTCACAATGATCTAAAAGAGTTTAACAACGACAATTCACATATCTGTAGCCTATCCACTCTTCGATAAGTCTGAATTCACTATCATCCAAGATGCGCGTGGAGTATAGAACGTTACGGACTTTTTTCAAGCGTCTGAAATAAAATATGGCGCATCGAGAAATGATTGCAGAAATGTTCATCTCGAATTTCATCAAAATTGGTCAATGTACGAGTATGTAGGTACCAGGTCGAATGGGAAAACGGACATTTTCCAGACACCACTTTTTTTCTACTTGGGGGAACTCCCTGCTCAAGGGGAACAGAAAACCTCTAAATCTGCATTTAAACAATACTTTTTCAACAAAGTGAGATCGAGTCGAAAACCACTAAAACCAATTGTATTATTTTAAAACACTCGGCAATCGACGCGGTTCAGTAACCACAGCCACAACAAGGTGACATACTGAGCTGCGAACACCCCACTCGAGGCACGGTTGTTTCCACTTTTCTCGCCCCGAGCCCATCGACTCCAGTCACGCATGTATAATCACCACTATCGGTGGCCGCAAGGCGTCGCTCGGAAAACTTCCATTACGGTGAATTTCAGTCGAAAAAGAAAGTTCTGGAAGGCCAAGAAATCTATACCCAGATTTCAGGTTAGGAGAGAGAAGGATCCAGGGGAATCACTAGGGGGGCAAGGCACCAAATTTTTCCCCCGGCACACTCACCAATAGCTCAAACACATTTTCCTCATATAGGCTCAAACATAAATTCAGAGGCAAGTTCATGGATCACACTCCGGTCCAATCACACTTTTTCTCTATTTGTAAGTGTTAATAGGTAATCGGTGGTACTTATAGCAACGTGAACTTGTGTTCCCCCGTCTTACTCTAACAAGTGGCCAGCGGCTAGCGGCAGGTAGTAGGTAGCAGGTTTGCGGAAAAAAGCAGTCACAACCTCCAGGCCATACTTTGATGTGTTTGATGTCTGTTTTCTAATCTGCACAGTTAATATGGATTTATAAGTTCCCATGCAATGCAGGCTGTTTACGTTTCTTCAAGAAATCTTTCTGTGGAAACTGTTGTTGTTCGACCCTCTCTACCCTGTCCCTCCTCAGAGAGAATGAAAAGGGGATGGATGAGGGAACGGAGTAGAGGAGGAGAAATATGGAGTTCTAGGGGAAGATACTACCTGTGGTACTACTCTCGCTTCTGAAACTTGCAACTCCCTCATACTGTTCCATTTATTTTCTTTTATGAACTTCCACTCAGCTGTTCCACGCCAGGTCATACCGAACTAGGAAGAAATCATAATTCTCCATTAGCGAACTAAAATGAACACGGGTAAAATTTTTACAGGACTGTGGGAGTGGCCGGTACCATTGAAACGAACGGGCACCCCCGACAACTGAAGCTCTTCAACAAACTCACATCCTACATCATGCAAGACGATCTTCTCCAGCCCTATCTCACGGTTCATGAATCTATGGAATTCGCAGCACATCTCAAGCTAGGAAAAGAGCTTTCAACGCACGATAAGGCTCAAGTGGTAAGCAAGCCTCCGAAACACAAAAATAAACCACGGTTAACGAAGCAGGCCGTTAAAAGAACGCGAGCTCACAACGTTTTTACAACCGAATAGGAGTTTTCCAGCCTTAAAATAATCCGTTCCCACTTTCAGGAATTAACATACTCCACAAGAAAATTTCAATTTTCCATCTTAGGTATCGATCATGCAATCGAAATGGAATACAGCTGTATTTAATCATAATGCTTTTAACATCAGAAACGGTTCTAACACGTTTTATATACGTTTCTAATGCAAAACCAAATTATATAATTCAGAACCAAGAGACAAAAGGTGTCAGAAGAAATTACTCTGGCGACGGTTGTATAGCCCTTTACTATGCTCCTCAGGTGGACGAGATCTTAAATACTCTCAGCTTGAGCCAAGCCAAAGAAACAAGAACCGAGCGTCTGTCTGGTGGCCAGCGAAAACGACTGTCGGTCGCTCTGGAGCTGGTCAGCAACCCACCGGTTATTTTTCTCGATGAACCAACCACGTAAGTGATGTGACTAAAAAATTTGAGAAGCTGTCAGGGCATCATAAATCATAAGTGACACGGTGACATCGCTCATTGCTGTAAGAGCTGTGCCCATTGCCAAATGAATAGGCAAGTAGGTATACCTACCTAACGTAACTTGCGACAAAGCCACCTAAAGTTAAAGTATAACCTACTCTTCCCGCTATGCTGCATGCCTTTACGTATCTGCTATTATTGGATTACTAGGGTGAACAAGGTCACTTTCCTTGTGAGGGCTATTCCCATGCAGTGAAATCCAAGTATTAATATCTGTACTGTACCCCACCAAGTATCTATTCTACACCTTATGGAAGAGTGGCACTACTAATTTATTGAACTGCTCGAATCCCTTTCGATTAGTCGATTTCTAAGTTTCTGAAACTCTATGCAGGGGTCTCGACATGGTATCCACAACGCAGCTGATGACGCTGCTGAAGCAGCTGGCAAGGCAAGGGCGGACCATCATCTGCACAATTCACCAACCAACTGCCACCGTCTTCGAGACCTTGGACCTGGTATACGTCATGTCAGGCGGGGAGTGCATGTACCAAGGCACACATGACCAGTTGGTACCCTTCCTGGCAAACAACGGTCTGCAGTGCCCAACCACCTACAATCCCGCTGACTACAGTAAGAAAAGCAGGATTCCTCAATGCTTTCTAATGTAACAGTAGGTTTAAACTTTTCACTTGTTTCCATTTATTCTGACTGTTACACTGGATCAAAAACTGATCACAAATCTAATCCAACATACTTTTTGCCCACAATACGAACCTGAAGGCATCCAGACAGCAACATGATCAGTAATTTTTACCGCCTCATTTTTCAGTGATGGAAATCATCAGCACAGAGGAGAAGGAGCACTTAGGAACTCTACGCACAGCTGCACAGAACGGAAAGCTACGAATTGAACCACCCGGAGAGGCCTCAAAAAGACCAATAGGAGCAAAGGTGACCAAATTAGCTCGAAAAGAGACCATGGCCGTCATGCCGAAGGTGTTTAGCGCAGATGGTGAAGACGGGGGTGTTGACATGGAGTTCCCGACAACGTTTTTCGAACAGACGTGGATTCTTCTGAAACGGAGGTTCATTCAGCAGTCTAGAAATAAGGTGAGAATGGGTGGATCAATGAAAGACAGTAGAGAAAGAGAGAGGTTCCTCCGAGTCTCGAAAACACAAAAACACAGTAGATAAGTCTACAAAATACTTTACACTCTAGCTACCTGTAGCTCCTCACAGTCATAGGACAACGATTTTAGCGCCCGTATCCTGTCAATGTCTTTCCAACTCAAGGGTTGAGCCGTTGGGTTAACAAAACGAGTAAAATGAGAGCGCGCATCCTACCTATCCAACAGTTGAGTCGGCAGCAATTGTCAGCAATTTCAACTCAATAGCCGAGCTGGAAAACGTTCTTATGATATAACGGTACAAAATCTGATGCCATCGTCCTCCAAGAGCTACATTTAGCACACCAAAATTATAATCCTGCCAGAATTAATGGCCTAGGACTAGGAAATCAAGGGCATTCTATCTCAATGGCATCGGTCATCAGAATGAGGGATCCTGACCCATTATACTGGAGCTCTGGAAGGTACTGTGATGGTCAGGTTTCTCGTTCTGAGTATACAGGACCAATCCTAATTACCATAAATTATACGCACAGTGGCGGACCAGCTGGAGGAAAAACACGTCAATGTGGCAGCCGTCGGGGGTTCCCCTAAATTCCAAAACATTACATTCATTTATGGGTCTATTTCGGCAGTAATGGGTTAATTCCCATAATCTGCATTTCAAGGCCTTCTATAAAATTAAAGTCGAAACGAAAGCATTAAATAGTTCGTGAGAATTTTTTAGCAAAAAGTGTAAAATAATATTAGAAGTCACAGTAAACTCAGCTACAAGTGCCCTTGGCCTTCCCAAAGATTATATATCGTGCTACTTGATGAACCCATTTTGTCGGTTCCAGGGGACGCTTTGGATTATGCTGATTCATCACACCATTTCAGCACTGTTGATCGGATCCATTTTTATCGGGGTTGGCAACAACGCTAACAGAACTTTCGAGAACTTCAAGTTTATCATGAGCTGCGTAGTTTTCTTCATGTACACTCACGTTATGTGCAATGTTCTATTATGTGAGTAAACGGCTAAAAACCATATTGGAAACCTCTTTTACATCTGTTCGACGTCCTTCTTACAGCTACATTTTCTTCCAGTTCCTTTCGAGATAAAACGACTGCGGAGGGAATACTTCAACAGGTGGTACGGGCTCAAATCTTACTTCTTCTCCCTCACAGTTTCTACGATTCCACAGCAGGTTTGTAACTTTAGATTTATTCCAAACCTGAACGCAAAACGTAACCAGTGAAAGAGCGAAGTGACTGAGTACATTCCAAAACCTCAACAAAAGTTCCCTCACCCATCCATCTGCCTTCATTTTTTCAGCGTAAAGACATCTCTCCGTGTTAAAGGGACATCCCTTATTCATATTTTTCAGAAGGCTCTCCCGAAAAGACAGAATGACCAGCAATATCCTCGAATACCTTGGTTCAATCTAGGAAGAGACGACAGGAAAACCACAATCCATACTATCTAAAAATTAGTAACAGAATTTACATGAGCTTCACAAGTGCTTTTCCCTTCTTAGTACTCGAAATGATTACTCAAAAATCAAGAGTTTCCCGCAACGGTGCGACCCGATAAATTACCCATCTTTTCCAATGGAGAACTTGTGCGGAATTCGTCCTAATGTGAACTTATGTGAAATATTCAAGGTTAATGTGGACCCAGACTTAGCTTTACAAATGACATGATCTTCCACCTAAATAACCGCACCTACTCATTTTTCCTAGATGATATTCGGCCTTATGTTCGTGGCAATAGCATACACAATGACGGACCAACCTCTGGAAGTGGAGCGATTCCTGTGGTTTGCTTTGATTGGATTTCTCATCGGTGTCGCGTCAGAAGGACTGGGCCTGACAGTGGGATCCATCTTCAAAGTCATGGTAAGGAAATTACATCATATTTTTCCTTTACTAACTCCTATCTCCTATAGCAAAAGAAAACAGAACTAAATCCTACTGACGAATGTTATCCTCCGTGGAAATGTTCCTCCACATGAGCGACATTTCGTGTCTCAACTGCAGGTCCTTTCCCCATGACACTGGAGCGTGATAGGGAATGGTTACTTCAGAGAGAGTTGCCCAAGGGTTGCAATTAATGCAATTTATTCCTTTTTACAATCTAAATTTTTCATCAAATCATTGCTCCAAGAGAGTAAAATTAAGTAAAGTTTAAAATATTATGAACGTTCGCGACGAGATATTATGCTTCGTAATAAAACGACACGATTGTTCCAGAATGGGTGCGTAGCAGGGCCAGCCTGCGTAGTGCCCATGCTGGCGGTGGCAGTGTACGGTGCGGGGTTCGGCACGGCCATTGAGCCGAGTATGCAAGCCCTCATGTACACTTCATACCTAAGGTTCGGTCTCATTGGCTTCTCCACGGCCGTCTACGCAGACCGTGAGGAACTGGAGTGCGACCCTGAAGAGGCGACCTACTGTCACTACAAAGTGCCCTCCGTCCTGCTACGTGACCTCGGCATGCAGGGGTCGCAAACCTCCACGCAAGCCCTTGCACTCCTTCTTTTTATTTCCCTTTTCCGGGCCACAGCCTATCTAGCACTACGGCATCAACTCAGCCTTCAGTTCTCCACAAGACTACTGACCTATTTAGCTAAAGTACTAAGGCAACGATAGTCGTACTAAGAGACTACCTTATTTTTTAAAAAGAATTTGGAGTTGCAACGCACACTATTAATAATATTGAAATAAAATAAACGACTAACTTTACTTCTAACTCCTACCGACCTCAACAATAGTGGAAGAATTTCTCTTAGAAGAAAAAAGTAGAACTTACAAATTAGAAGCAGGTGTATTGAGAGAAGAGCTTGCATTGGGTTACGCCAGTTAGAGGGTTACGTGTGAAGTATTGGGGGAAAAGCAGGTGCACAGTTTCAATTTTTCGTTGTTATCTACTGCAGTGTGTTAATCTGAAACATAAAATTAAACATAAATTTTACAAAATTTAACTAACCCACCCCAATGGAGATTTTAGTTATTTCCGAACTTTTCCTACTTGAAGTGCTTACTTTTAAATTAAACATGGGTGTGATGACTGAGATTACTTACAATGTCATCGATCTTGAGGATGGAGCGCACCGTCTCAGAGGCGAGGTTAATAGCGCTCGTTGAGACCAGCAGGGGCTGTACCACATTCTCCTCCAAGATGTTGCTGATTGTGCCTTTCCTCACGTTAATGCCGGCTGTCCGCTCTCCCTAGAAAACAACAACTACCGTAAGTATCGAAGTCTAAGATTTGACTCACGGGGGTGCAACACTTCGTTACCTTCAATATCTTTCTCAGGAAAAACATTTAGATGATGAGGGAAAGATTATGGTGCCAACACGCCATAAAACGCAAAGCGCAGTACCGCGAGAGAAGAAACTACAGCTACTGCAAGGGGTCGCGTACAAAAGGGGATTACCGCGACAAAATTCATACATGAGAATAAGCACGATAGCTCTTCAACTGAACCCAATAATAACTTTTTTAACTCTGGGATTTCCGTCACCTCGGAGCACTTATGGCAATCCCGTACCTTAGCATGCCTGTTACGGAGTTCTGTGACGGTAGCAATAGGGTTGAGGCCCGCGTTCTCGGCCAGAGTGGATGGGATCACCTCCAAGGCGTTGGCAAAAGCCCGGAAGCAATACGCGTCAACACCTGTGATGGTTTGCGCATGCGCAGCTAGCTGCACTGCAACCTCAGTCTCGGGGGCTCCGCCTCCCGCGATCACTGCCCTGTAATCAATCACACAAATATTCTAACTTGAAAAATTTCTGGCGGCTCTACGAGTGCAGGCAAGCCAAGTCATCACAGTTCTATATTATACCTATACACTCAGCACACACACAATACATGTATTCGCGGGACACTTCAAATGACCTGTCCTCCGATGGTGGTGAACTATGACGCATGAGACAATATTCAACTGTTCATGCACTGTTTGCAGACGACATGGTACCGTTTAGTGTTCTGCGAATATGGGTCCCATCTCTAGGAAACTGTTCCAGCAGGTGTATTCCCTTTCTCGAACGCCAGCAAACCCACCCAACTAACACCTTCAAAATTTATTGTAAGAAGAACTGTTCTCCGTATATTGCATCACGGCGTGCCTTATCTTCTTACAATAAATTTTGAAGGTGTTAGTTGGGTGGGTTTGCTGGCGTTCGAGAAAGGGAATACACCTCCAGGTGTGAGAAGTATCTGAACTAATTTATACATGTAAAAATTGTGTCCAAATGTTGTGATTCAACACCTGCTGTACCTGGAGTTATCACAATGTTGGGAGTTTCGATAATGCGGTGGCACGGCAGTCCAAGGCACCTCAAACAGTCCTCATTGCTTTGGCAAGTTCACACATCGGCTTAACATAATCGTCGAGCCGTTAACAAGAAAACTTGCTAATCTGTCAGCCGTAAAACATTTTCCTTGTAATTCCCCCTCGCATATACGCGAGATTTTAAATTTTAATAAATAAATTCTAAATTTAGCAGTAACCGTGCTTCTTAATCAAAATTGTTCAAGCCACCCTTAAATATTCGAAATGATGGTGTTTAGACCGACAAATGACAACCTCACCTTTCTTTAACTAGACAGCGGATGACACAAAGGGCGTCATGCAGAGATCGCTCAGCCTCCTCTAGCACCAGCTTGTTGCTTCCCCGCACAAGGACTGTTACTGTCCGTCCCATGTTTTGGATCCCCGTCACCTAAAACCGGTTTATCACAAATGATTTGAACAGTAAACCGCAGACAAAGCGAGTCGCTCAGTGGTATCTGAGTCAGCAGTCAAGTAGGAATCATTACTTTCATAAGTATCCATTGAACATTAAACATCATACTATGGTAGGTTCATTTTTCTTCACCTTGCATCCACCATATTTTTCTCATATCAGCTTTTAACGAATTTTAGATACATAACCCGGGATACTCCTTACTATTATTCGATCAGTGAGGAGACTCCCTCAATAGTGTTCTTCAACAGGATGACTGACCTTGACACACTTGCTATCCCCCGTTTGAATCTCCTCCACCAGATCCGCAGAGGCAAGATGCTCAGGCAGGAAATGATCCAAACTAGCGATGGGACGACAGTTGAGGGTCTGAAAGGCAACACTCAAACTTTAAAGAAAAGTTTAGTACTTTAATAATCAGTACCTAATTAAATATTCTTCGTTCACGCTCAGTCGAGAGATGATGATATAAGAGATCTCACCACGGTTGCATTCTGAGGACTATTTTAACATCATTGAGTGAACAAACAGACAACAAAAAGTGACTAGTAAAATATCAGCTATTTTCCAATAATGATCGTGTCTGAGCCACCCTAAAAAACATATGCATATACATATGCGAGCAATGAGAATTAAAATACCTTTGAAACGAATTCCATATCTTCGCGTTCAATGTCTTTGACAACCATCACCTTGATTTTATCAAGGAAATGGAGAGCCAGATCTGAGACAGCGTCACGAAGGATGGACTTCTGGATGAGGAGCACATTGCAGCCCGCCTTCTTGATCTGCTTCACGATGTTGAGGATGTAGGCACGCTCCTCCTTCAGAACACGGTCCATGGCTGCATAGTCGGATACAACCACGTTGTGATCCATCTAATCAAACACGAATGGCCAACCTTAGGTTACGATTATGAACTGAACTGGTTAAATTATGGGTCTCTCATTATCGAACATCAGTCTTCAAGGCTCGAATCATTTTAATTCATAAGTATCCATTGTAAATTTAACATCATTTTTATACATATACTAAGAAGCTAGCATTCCAAAAATCTGAGGCCGCCATTACGTAATAGCTTTTAATAACTCAACTAGAATAAACAAGATTTCTGGGGTTCTTTAAAGCGTGATGGGTGAAGTTGAGAGTTTCAGAAGTTTTAAAAGCTTTAGCTCATCTACCCTACCTGTTAATCGGATAAAGATTATCAGATTTCAGTCAACTAATAGGTGTAAATGAAGCACTCACGTCTGTCTTGGGGGGAGAAATACAGAACTGAATAAGTCCAATTTTGGCTTTTTCGACGCGACGAGGTCCGTTCACACCAGCACTCTTTGACGTGAAAACCAGTCCATCGATGAGTTCAGTGTCTTCCACAGTGCCGCCCAATTTCCGGATCACCTTAATGTCTTTCAGGTCGCAGTTATTCTTCTCAGGTTCCACGACCTTCAGGACTGCCTCCACTGCCATAGGTGCCAGGACACTGGACTGATGGTATACTACCTACATTAAACAGCAGAAATCAATTTTAAGTTCCGTCCAAAACTAGATCACAGCATAGTTCCACATGACTTATTGTTACACTCAGTCGAGAGATGATGATAAGTCACTGTTCAATACCTTAGAATAATATTAGCATCATCGTGTACAAGTTCAAGAAACCCTTACAGATTGGTCTGCCAGTCATTGGGACCCCGAGGCGGACAATTTGGGAAGAAGGGACCCTAGATCTGAGCTAAAGAAACAATGTCTCTCCTCTTATACAAACGACGCAGGTGGATGCTTCATTATACTGAGACATCTGGCATATTTTCATTTTTTTCCTCGAGACATAGAAATTGTTCAAAAAAAAGGAAATACTGGGCTTAACTGCCAACCTATACAATCATGAATGAACAATAAAACAAATCGAAAAGTATAATCTTACGTGCCTGTAGCTACACAACAAAAAAATCGCTAAAAAGTAGGTACCTAATTGAGGCATCAAGGAAAAATGAAAACATGCAAAATGGTGGGTGAAAAGACAGAAACAAAACTTCGCCTTGACTTGATGTTTCACTTTTAGCCGCTATTTTTTAAGTTTTTTAATTTGAGGTGGTATACCTTTGAGTTGAGGGCTGTGGACGCACTCTTCAAAAGGCTTTCCTTATCGGCGAGACTAACAGGGATGGACATGTCCTTGAGGATGGCCACCGCCTTGGTAGCGGCTCGCTGGAATGCGTCAGAGATGGCTGTGGGGTGAATGCCTTTATTCAACAGCTTCTCGGCGGCTTCGAGGAATGCCCCTGCAATGACTACTACTGATGTCGTACCATCACCCGCGGCTATATCTTGTGCGTTGCTCAGTTCCACTAACTGTAAAAGAATATAAGTACTCTTAACCATTTAACCAAAAAATTATTATCGGAAATTTAGAAATTTGTATAGGATCGTGAGTCGGAATGTTGCCAGTGAGACAACTCAGGGTCACAGCGTTAAAGATCCAGGAAATTACGATTTAATTTATATTTTACTTCAACCGAACTATATCCTGTTTCAATCGCCGGCTGCTCCACTAACCGTGTTGGTAACTGAGTCTCAGTAGTTTTCACAACATTCGGGAGGCAATATCATCACCCCCAAGAAGAGTAGGGGAAATCTTACCATTTTCGCAGCTGGATGGATTACGTTCATTTGTTTTAAAATTGTTGCTCCATCGTTAGTGATCGTCACTTCGCCATTAGCTGCTTGAATCTAAAAACAAACAAAAAATTGCAATTGGTTCTACTAGTTATTGCATATTATGCAATATGATAAATTTGGACAAGTTTTTGAATTTTTGTATCTTGCTCTTCCTGGAGTACCACAAAAGCGTCTAAAATATATAGGTACAAACATTTTGGAAAGTCATTTTATTTGGTAAATCGCCTGGCCACCGTGTGCTTAAATCCAACCTCTGTAGCCCGACGTCCAGCCCAGACCGCTGGGTCGGTTTTATTACAGTTTTGATAACAAACCCAGGATACTTCAACTAAACCACCACGCCCAGTTTCGAATCAAGAAAAGGGTTTGGTATGTGCGTATCCATGATGATTCAAGGCAAGACTGTCACTCACCATTTTGTCCATTCCTCTAGGTCCCAAACTTGTTCGAACGGCACTGGCGACCGCTGTCAACAAAGAGAGCCATGAGTCACAACCACGCAATGATGAAACTATTATTTCGTTAACCCTAATACAGAAACTTCGCTAACACCACCGGCTACCGATTTCCAAAGGCGGATGGAGGAATTATGAATCACCGGCCGGTGCGTTTTAGGTTTTAAACAAGCTAGTAGGTAACAAAAAGTAAGACTTATGCGCCCGCCTATTTACTAATAAAAGGTTTTCAAATCAATAGGTAAGTGTGTACAGCGAAGTTCGGATTTACCTTTGGCGGCAGTGATGTTTGACGATCGAATGTCACCTGCTTTGGATTTGTCTTTATAAGCTTGAGCCTGAGGAGCTTTAGAAGGATTCACTTTACCAGCTCCAGCCATTATGTCTTAATAACTTGTCTGACTTATTTTCATAAATTAAAACCAAGTTATAACGTCGATTCCTTCAGATTAAAAATCACAATTTCAAAAACATTTCACAGACTCAATTCATCGCCATTTGCAAAATTTACAATAACAAACAGGGTGGGCAACATTCTGGAAGCAAAATAAGATGTTGCCAACCGTGTAAAACAAAAATGAAAAACGTCGAAAATCAAAACAATCTCTGATTCTCAATCAAAACAGCTAATTATTCCGTCAGCGAATGGTTTAAAATTTATTAAATTTGTGATGTCTTGCGAATTGCGAGTTATTGCAACTCTTGATGACCATGAAAAGTGTCGCCAGTCTTTATTTGAAGACGATACAGGTAAGTTCGATTTACTTTGAGGTTACTCGACTGGGGTAAATAAATGGAACCACTTCCGTCAGAGGTTGCAACTTGTGATATTATTATCTCTAAAATCATTTCGTATTTTCAGGAGATAACAGTTGGCTACAGAAATGTATTGTGGCAGTTTCCCCATCGGCAGATCTCCTTGTCATCGCTCACGGTCCAACTCTTCTGGTCCTGACGTTGCAGTGGGATAAGAGCTCCAATAGCAAATCATGTCCTCGATTTGTAGTGTCAAGAAGGTGGGGCGCCGCGGATTGTATGATGTTGAAAATACAAAATTACATCCACTGGTAGGTATTTTGTGTTCTGTCTTCTACTTATAAATATGTTGTTTCATGGAAGCAATAAATCTGTATCTGTAGCACCTAGGACAAAATGAATAGACTTCTTTATAATATAACGTATATAATATCACCCGTCTGGCAACTTATGATACCTTTCAAACAAGGGTGTAAGAGAGGGGAACCTTCAAACAAAAAAATTTCCCCTTCTTTCACCGCTGTCTACTGGAGCCATGAATACCTACCCACCTACAAAAATTCAATACAGTACTGTATCAATCTTTTAGAATTCAGCATAGGTACAATATTGTTTATAATATAGAGTATACGACAAGGTATAGTAAAAGATTTAAACAGATACCTACTTAATAACTTGCTGATTTTCCAGGGATGACATTACTGCTATCTCTTGCTTGCCTCTCGTCCCAGTCGGAAGTCACTCGCAGAGCGGAGTAGATTGGACTTGTATTGCTGTGGGATTCTCAACTGGCTACCTACGATTTTTTACAGAGGTTTGTGTGTTTGTAAAAAAGGCACCCATCTACGGTTTTACCTACGTTCTGAATAATGCTGGTAGGTACATGCATGCCATGGTCGCTCAAGTGAAGTAATGTAGCGTATCGCTCTGTTTGAGCGGCATAACTGTTGGTAACAAAACCATGTGTTGTGATAAGTTCTCTATAATCGTTCTCAATCGAGTCAAGATTAGTGCATGAAATGCTGTACTTAACTCAGTTTTAGCAGTGAAATGGCACATTATCTTCATTTCCCACCACTTGCTGCAATACCTTCTGCACTGTCATCAGAAAATAGTTCCCTTTCAAAATTGAACAAAAGGTTATCGAACCAACCCTAAGCCTGAAACTTTGAGGTACAGGTCACTGTCTGTTATTGTTACATCTTTAATCATCCCTTCCCCCATTATCGTATTTGCTTTTGAATATTTTCAGAACATGGATCTGGTCGCAGCTGAGCGTTTGCACTCTGAACCTCTTTTGCAAATAAAAGCAACGAGCCATCGAAAACGGGGGGAAGCCAGACCTGATGGCTGTGAATCTGCAGAAGCTGTATACGCCGTCTACCCCTCAGTTGTGTTCTTTCTTCCAGGATTTAGCCTTTTTCAAACATTACGTGGTTGTCGTAGTCAAGTAGGTACCTCAATTTTATTTTATTTAGTTGATAGATATTCATTTTTATTTTATTTTTTTAATCAAATTTAAATGTGCAAGGCCATGACAGGCATTCCCTCAACTGGTGGGCGGTGTTTGAATATGCCGAATTAGAGCTAGGAAAGTAAGACATTTCTCAGAGCGAATAATATCCAGCAGTTTCCTCAGAAAAAATTCGTTAAGGAACATCAAAAACATTGTATCATTTGTTTCTAAAGCCTTAATGAATTGAAACAGGTGGCCTTGAACCTTGCTGGCCGCAAGTTGAACTTCTTACCTGACATAACATTGGACGCAAAGAAGTATTCTTTTTCAATTCAACCTGTTCGAGACGCCAGTGTCGTTGGGCTTTCTGCTGTGAACAACTTTGATCATCTTATGGCAGCTTCTTTAAACGAAGGCTTTTACAGGTGGGATATACGTCTCTTTCTAAAAACCTTGTGTTCACTATTTGTCGAAATTGCGTTCAAGTCTTCATAAGAATAAGGGTCACAAAGCTATTCTAAAGTCGTCGATTCAATTACCAACCAATTACCAACTGAGGGTTATTCAGAGTCTTTTTCCTGCTTAGGGAGCTTGCTTATTTGTTCTAGCAATTATCGTCCAAGTCCACCTCAACATACACTAGTCGCCAGTACCGGATCTGCATCATGGTTGCAGTTCCAAAATACAATGGAAGGAGTTGCGGCACCTCTAGAACTTACGGACGTGGCTCTCACAGTTATTAGCAAACTTCCGTAAGTGAAGGTATAACTGCTGACTTTAGGTGCATCTGAGGAGGCGATCTAGGGGTGTAATAATAATAGTACGTGCGTCTGTACGTACGTTCTCGCCGTAGGCATACAGGTTGGCTGCTGAGAAAACATATTTTCGAGTTTTAATAATCTGAGTGAGAGATGCTCGAAAAATCAGAATCTACTGTGAACAGCGAGTGCAGTCTCCTGTAACACACCATTCTGTAATGTTTTAGTGGATGGCTGGGGTTGGGGACTAGTAAAACGTCGGAACCGGTTGTGCGTCCTGCAGAAAAGTTAGCCAAGCGGGGTCGATTGCTGGACAGACGTCGTGAAGGTCGTAGAGTGGTGGCTTCACCTGATGCCTCTCTTTTAGCCGTGTCTGACTCTCTTGGAAGAGTCACATTAGTGGACGTTCGCACCGGCGTTGCTGTTCGGATGTGGAAAGGTGAAAGGGAAATAGCACTTGAATCACCCTAAACAGTCATGCCCAAAACTTGGGCATTTATTTTCGCAAGCAATAGACAAGAAACGCAGTGCGCCTTCCCCCATTTAAAAATGTGCTCTGGATACAAATAGGCCCACCCTTATTTAAACACATAACATCTTGGTAGCTCTTGTTTGGGTTCAGATATGGTGATTGATAGGATTGATAGTAAAATTGTCTTCAACTATGGACCCAGATAATAACTACATTGCTTCCGCCAGGAAAAAATTAAGATCTATCACTTTTTTTAAAAGTTTTTATTGTATGCACTGTTTACTTACAGGGTACCGTGATGCAGAGTGTGGCTTCCTAGAAGTGGAAGAGGAAGTAGAGAAAACGCGGCACCGTCACCGTCACCGCCCCCATGCTCAAGCCACTACGCCAAGTGCTAGCTCCCCTGCCCGTGTTCTGCTGCTTGCCATTTTCTCGCCCAAGAAAGGCGTGATCGAGTTGTTTTCTCTTCGCCATGGACCTCGGGTAGCTGCGTTACGAGTCAGCAAGAATGGCCGCCTTATTTACACTCCGCACGGCCTTCTGGGGTTCAGCACAATACCGCGCAAAGGCAGCACTTCGGGTTCCGCCTCCGTGGCTTTCCTCTCGGAGGAAGGCCTCATGGACATCCATGTGCCTTTTCACTGTGCCCTTATGTAAGTTTGCTCATAGTGTGTGGATACATATTTACACACTTCTTGGGTAGCGACCGGACGTTTACACTTAAGTCGGTTCCTAAGTACAAAGTACGTTGCATCCAGCTCCGAATGTAGCAGTGAAATATAGCGAGAGATTTTCTCAGGGATGGTATTCTTCTTTCTGTATGTAGCAGACTAGCAGACGGTAATGGTGGTTTAGCTAATTTGGAATGGCCTCCTCCCGTTCCATTCCGGAATACCAACAAAGCAAATATGTGAATGAGTGAAATGTTATTGTCAGGGACGCTAACGATCGCACTAAGGACCTGCACGAACTGAAGCAGCTGAAGACCTGGATGAAGGAAGCTGAGCGTGATGAGGCGAGCCTTTTGGTGGAGGTGGCATCGGTAGTGCGGCGACTTCTTACTGATGAAGGACGGTTACACGCTGTCGATCTCCTCACATCTCTGAGCGCAGTCACTCCCGAAGTGCTTTCCACTGCTCTTGACGTTTTTTTGGAAGTTGCTCAAGATACTGGTACCCATGATGTTTATTCAACTTTCGTATAGCACTAGAGTTTATTTTTGAGATGAGCGGTTAGAAAACGTAATATTTTTCAACAATGAATGAAGATAAGAAAATGTCATCATTATTATTATTATTATTATTTTTTTTTTTTGAACGCGCGATGTTCAGTGAAATGCGTCAATGAGTTGGCTAAGAGTTGCTCTGATAGTAGTAGCAACGGAAAAATTATAATAGTTGTGTAGACATGTGTAGCTAATCATTGCGTTTGTGTAAAATTTCCAGATGTGGTCAACTCTTCTGGTGGCAGTCGAAATCTACTTATCATCTCGAAACAGCTGAGGAATGTCGTCAAGTTTTATAAATTTATACAAGAATTTAATCCAGCGGTAGAAAGCTTAGAGTCATCTTCGAGCCCTATGGCCGAAGTTCTGCACATCTCGGATGCGGAAATAGCAATTGTTCTGGAATTTGTACAGCACGCCTTCCAAGTGTCAGGCCCCAAGAGAGAAGCCAGAGTCACATTCCACGAGGCTGCCTGCCAGAGTCTGCCTCGTTTTCTGCAGAGGTAATGAAAGTGCAATCAAAGTGAAAGTGGCAATTCAGAACAGTTTTTATACATCTTTACTCCTTTTCTGCGATATTTTTTTATTTTGAAATGTATATTTTTAACATGAAAATCAGTCGATTGCCTATGTTGGGATTGAAGAGTTGAACAGTTTGTCCCAAAAAAAACCCCTGTCAAAAATGGATAATTATTTTCCTTGGAAAAATGGCATGGAGAACTATACTGGCGCCGCTTGAGCTTTTCCCCTATGGCTATGAGCTGCTCACAGTATTTTCCGTTCTTTTTTCACAGCCTTGATATTTCTGAGTGTGAGCCTATTCTTCAGAAACCAAATTTACCTGAAGAAGATGTTCGCATGCTTGGGGAGTTCATCTTCTCGCGCCTGTCACATGATACATCCGAATTGAAATGTTGGCGGGTGGAAGCGAGACTGAGCAATATTAGCCACTCCGTGTTCGCGCACTGTCTCGTTGTTTATTGGCTGCACCGACCCGTTGAAGACGTTGAACTCGACATGCGCCGATTAGTCGTACTTCTTAAGTCGGTTTCGTCTCTTTCAGGTAAGAAGGGCTAGTTGTATGGAAAGAAATTTAGAAACTACTACGGTTTGTCCTTATTCACAGTTAATTGTACCGACATTCATTTCCTACAGTAGCAATCGCTGCAATATTTCAGATGAACCAGTTACGTCTTCAGACTATAATGTGGAAAGCCCGTGGTGGACGGAGATACGGAGTGCCATTGCTGGCAGCCGCAGAGCACTAGTGGCTCTGATTGTGGCCATCTGTTGTCGAGCTGTCAGCTTACAATGCGAGCAGGAGGTTGAGCTCACTCGGTGCGAGAAGTCAAAAGACAACGCCGATGAAGCTGGATATGGTAAATATAACTCCGATTTATTGTGAAACGATTTTGTAAATTTCCAGAACCGAAATTTCTGCTGGTTTCCTTTTATATTTAGGTGAATATAACCAGTATGCAAAACTTTGTATTTTCTGTCCTAAAAGTAAAATCTAAGTACAGTGCAACCTCGATATAACAAATCGGAGGGGAACAAGAAAATATTCGTAATATCAAGTAATTCGTTGAACTGAGGTTTGTTATGTTGAGGTTAGATTGGTCTAAAATTCGTTATAAAGAGGTAAAAGAATAGTTTTATTCACCTCAATATTACGTACTTATCTTGTTATAGCGAACAACTTCTACTAATAAATGATAACACATTTTTATCAAATGTTATGTATTTTCTATGTATTTAAAAACAATTAGGTAGATAATAAATTTTTTTTCTTAATCAAAATAATAATGTAGTAATGTAGTAGCTTAATCTCAATTTTGTTCATTGATTAGAAAAAAAGTCATTGATAGTTGTCTGTTATGATAGTTGAAAATTCGTTATAAAGAGGTTGTACGCAAAGAATGTTCGCAATGTAAAGGTATATTTTATATTGACTCTTATGGACAATTCAAGGGGATTACGAAGAATTTGTTAAATCGAGGAAGTCGTTATATTGAGGTACGTTATATTAAGGTTGCACTGTATTTGGTATGTAAGTACAATGATTCAAAATTCTCTGAGCTTTTTTTATCCAGAGACTTTTTCAGTCGTGATTGAAGGATCTTCTTTTACGTAGTTATGCACTTACGATATAAACCTATACAGTTCCCCTACTTGGGTATTGCGAATCTAATTTCCTCCTGCCATTTCTAGGTTGGGAAAACGTATCAGCAGATACGTGGCAGTGGGATTTACTGATCACTCACTTGGAGGACGTCTCCATCTTGAACACGGTTTTGACGGTGAAGCCGGCTGGCCGGCGAATTGCTGCTCATGAACCATACGAAGTGTCGCTCAAAGAGCTCGTGGCGTCCGGAGAAGGTGCCGTATCGGAGCTTATCGCCAAGTGGCTGTGCCAGTTCACCATCCCACCCTTTCTCCTAGTTGATAAGTCGGACATCGAATTTCAGGTCTCGAAATATTTTTGTTATACTTTTCATATCATACTCGTTCATACTGTCAGAAAAAAATATTCAGGACCCACTTGCGTTTCCACTGTTCCTTGAATCTTCGTATCTCATCATATTTTTACAGACAACTCCTATTGAGCCTGAGCATCCAAGACTCAGAGGTCAAAAAAAATTGAAAGGTGATGAAGATTTAGCTCTCCCTCTAGTGGAAATTGCTGAAGAAGTGCAAACGGAGTCAGAGTTGGAATCGACAATCTTGGGTGAGTGTCACTGGCTGACAAAAATTAAGATGAAATAACAAGCGGAAAACAATGCTTGGGCTAGCGTTCCTGGGATTCGAATCCAAGCCCTTGTGGACACAAGGAAGCTCTATTGAGATTTGGGAAGATAATAACTACGCATGAGCTTCAAGTACTGTATATTTATCCATTGGGAAATACATGTACAATAAGATGTTGTGTTTTACAGGTCACATGAGGTTGCTAAAGAGGAGATTCCCATATAGTTTGACTTGTAGTGCGGTACTGAGCCACATGGGGTGGGAGCTGCTGACTCGCTGGCAGCATGACCTGCCTAACGTTTCTCTGCTCGCTGCTGCTGTGGACCACCTAAAAGTCATTCCGTCAGCCCACCTCAAAGCCGGTATGTTGATCACTATGTTTCATAGTGTCGGGATTTAGCCGTCGATTGATAGGTAGGTAGGTATTTACCCAAAAATACAAAAATACTCTAATGATAAAAATTCGAATATTATATTTAACCACGTGGTTTATGGTTTAAACATGATTTATTGAATTCCTGAGCAAAGGTTATTGCAATGTCAAAAATAACCGTTTAAATTTGTTTTAAGAATATTATGGTTGCACGGTAACAGGGTTGGTATTTTTCAGGAGTGTGTAGTCTGGCTTGGAGCACCTATCTAAAAGTCCCGTTCGAAGGTATTGCCCGCCTAATAGGGAAAATGGGAAAACTGCCAACGGACACTCTGTGCACACAAGAACTGGGAATACCGCGGGGGCAGATCGCGCCATTCCTACAGAGCGCTGTCCATCTCCTGTCAGCCCTCTTGGATGCCTCTGCTGAAAGGCCACAGCCGGCGTTCCCTCGCATGCGTGAGGCCATTTGGCGCGAAGGCTCACCCGGTCTCGTCGCAGTGGCCGTGTCTCGCGCCACGCCCTGTGAAGATGTCGTGCTTCTTCACCATCAAATCGCCACTGTCCTTCATATGGTCGCTGCCTTGGAGTTACGCGATCGAAGTCTTTTGTCTGCTCTTTTGGACTCTATGGTGAGTACTACCTTCTGATTCTGTTTGTTGCTGACTCGTACCCATTGATGTTGGTTAAACTGGCTTTGAGCTCTAGACTCTTTTAGTCAGTGAACAAAATTAAATATTGAACGGCAGAAAAATAAGACAACCTTCTAGCTTTAAGTTCCAGTCTGGTAGCTTTGGCTGTATATACTTTTTGAATATATAAATATGTATCTTCTTCTTTTTCTTCAGAAAACGGAGCTATTTGGTGAGCTTATTCAGCGGAGGCAGGTGGCATTGCATCATCCAGGCTTGAGTGAGGCACTGTTGTTGTTCCTTCAGCGTGCTGTCTCCGCAGCCGTGCAGACCGTGCGTGAGGTGGAGGGGGAGGGGGAGCTCATGAGGCTTGACGCGGACGCTGCTTGTCATTGGCTGAGGGTGTGCTGCGAACTCGCTTCCACGTGGCGTTTGCCGTTGGATACTCTACGCCGTCAACATGTCTGTGAACTCTACTCGTTCGGCTTTGACCGCCTCGCTGAAGAGGTATCAAAATATCTATCTGAAAGTGAACGTACTAAAATGCGTATCCACCCACTTTTGAATTGTGAGATGTACTAACTTCTTAAATACATCATCGTGATTTTCTCAAGAGCACTGATATACTTTTTTCATCGCAGAGAAATTTTCTCCAAGTCGGGTTATGAGCCAGAAAGTGTGGGGACAACTGACCCTTGTGGTTAAGTGTTGCGAAAGAATTACCACAGTATTTACCATACTGAACTGCACCACTTTAGTGTGCAGTGTTTATATACCACATGAGTCATGAATATTTAATCAGGAGGTAATTTTCGTTTCAGGCACTTGCTGCAGTGAGTGAAAGCTCGGTGCTAGCGTCGCAGCTACTGGTGGTGGCGGGGCAGCGCGTGAAGAGCTTCATCTCAACCTCGTCTGCCCCTCAAGATATCATCGCCACCCTCAGTCCCGTCCTCACCTGCTGGTTAGATAGCCTGGTGTGTATCCTAATGATGTCTCTTAACCTCAGTCCCATTCTTACACTTGGTTAGATTAGATAGCCGGTGGTGTATTCAGATTTTTACATCCACAATTCTTCTCAGCCTATAAGAATTCCTGATACTGACTAGCTGGGTTCCTCTGTGCCCTTAGTCTTCAGTTTATAATAAAGAACAAATTTCAATTATGTAAAGTAATCTGAATTGCCACTATTCAGGTTGAGAACTTCATCACACGTAGTTCAATAAATACGTTTAGATATCGTGATTTCAGAACGAAGAAGGTCTCAAAGATTGTCGAGCTAGTATTGAAGACACCGAGACCCTGATGACTCGCATTCTGCAGTGGCTGCCTGAAGGTCATAACGATATTCACCTGGCGACGCTGCTTGCCGAAAGTCTTCCTGGTCTTATGAATTAGTAGCAAAGTTTTATTATTGGTAAGTTCACTCTTATTATGGCAGTCTGTCTAAATCTGAAGATGTTTAGGGAGTGAAGTATGAAACCCAAGAATTTTGTTCATTTGTTTTGTGAAATTGTGATACACGATTACGATTTCTGACCTAGTGGTTAACTCCGCTGTTACGTATAAACGGTGCAATATGCATATTATCGTAGTGGATATGTAATAAAGGGTTCAAGAATGGCCGGTCGTGACTTTCTCGCTCTCTTCAAGTAAATACTGCCTTTTGCATTGTTGATTGGGGGTCTAGTGCACTTGCCTCGCATTTAGTACAAGTAATGTCCTAGAAAATTTGCTGCAGTTGCTCAAGTGCTATTGGCACAGGATAAAAATTTAATGTGGTATACTTAATTTTTTGACGAATATCATTTTTACCGACAGGGTTCTTGCCCTAATTTTGGCACGAAAAATGATTTTTCTAGAAGTTTAGGTAGATAACTAGGTACCTACCTAATGGATTAATATCAGCAAATTAACTACAGACATGTTGCATAAAGTACGTGTTAAAAACAACAGCTGTTTCCGTGATTTTACGTTTGGCTGAAGTGCGGTGTTTCCATGGAAACGAGCTGTATTTTGTATACAAATGCCATTTCATTCTGAGATCTGTTTGTCACAACAATAAAAATAAATCTAGCTGGAAATGGATCTGCTGTACGTTGCTTTGAGTATGTATAGCAAAAGACAATTTGACAAGTGTGTGGAAGTTTGTTCAGTAATCCTCGATAAAAATCCCTACGATGAGGTGAGTACCTACCTACCCAAGTAATGAAATTTTATTTTGGTTAGGAAGCAGGAACCTAGTTATAATATTTGTAGTTTTGCACTGGCGGTCCAGTTGCAGCACTCTTTTGCAAGTAGGTTAGTTATCTAGGCACCACTCATAAATAATGCTCCTCACTGAAACGCAAATTGTGACAATGATAATGTTTCAGGCGGCATGGGTGGTGAAAATGCGGGCTTTGACAGCGCAGGTGTACGTTGACGATATTGAAGATGAAGATGGGTTGGCAGACAGCGTTCTGGACAGTGAAATGATGGCAACTGTTCCTAGGCCAGGAACGTCCTTGAGGCTCCCTATGACAGGTGAGTAGAAGCCCACTGGTAGAAGTCACCCCAAGTTTTTTACTTCCCTCATGTTACTAGGAGCAGATGGTTAGGTGGTAAATATACTAAAGCTCTGAATGTTAGTACGTCCCCGGCCACTTTAGACTCCGGTCTTCTTTTGCTTTGGCCCACTTCCTCGTAATACTCATTGCTTTGTTTTTGTACTTAGGAGCCCGACCAGTTAGTGGCGTGGTTCGGCCGGAATCAGCGCGCCCAGGTACGGTGGAACAGGCACTGAAGACTCCGCGTACGGCCCGCACAGCTCGCCCCGTCACTGCTGCCAGTGGCCGTCGTGTCCGGTTGGGGACTGCGTCCATGCTTACGGAGCCTGATGGGCCATTCATAGAACCTTCGCGTCTCAATTTGCCGAAGTATGCTCGGGCGAAAACTGCGAAGCCGTTATTTGAATACCTGTTCTATCACCAACATGACGTGGAACGAGTACGTTACACACTATAGGATAGCCACTCTGACCTGCCTGGCCCGAGGGCATTCTGTGTACAGTGAACAGTGCAAAATGCCCTCGGCCCAGGCAGGTCAGAGTGGCTATACCATACGAGTATGGTTATGATTGATAAAAAAGAAAATTTCTGATATTTGAAAGAATTTCCATATGCTAACCAGATGGTGCCTTATTTCCATTACATCACAAATGAAAGCTTACGAGTAGCTTATAGTTACGCTTCTACCAAAATTTCCCTAACAATGAAACTCTAAGCTAAACATAGGTGTTTAATTAGTTAATTTTTTGGTTGGCAGTGAGGTTTGTTTGAGAAGACAATGTAAGGGGCGAAGCAAATTTTTTATTTGTTAATAGATTAGACTACCTCGTCACGAAATACTTCCAAAAATAGTAATTTTTTACTTCAGGCACTTGAATTATGTGTAGAAGCCACGCAAGCATGCAAATTTGGAGACTGGTGGTGGAAGCTGCAGCTGGGAAAATGCTACTTCGCTCTGGGCTTGGTGAGGGACGCGGAGCAGCAATTCCGGTCTGCCCTCAAAGACCACGTGTGTGTGGAATTATGTCTGCGCCTGGCGAAAGTGCTGGTACGGCTAGATCAACCACTGGCGGCCATTGATGTCCTCCGTAGGGGTCTGGAAGTATATCCCTTCGAGGACACCCTTCTCACACACACTGCGAGGTCAGTCACGTTGGGTTGGATCCTACAGTTACTTTGATTTTTGTACATGGGAACGCCCCAACGTGGCTCTCATAGTTCAACTACCTACATTTTGGCTCATTCTCGGAGAGAGTGCTCGTTGGCATGGACCTCAGTGACATGCCCCGAAATGGGTTTTATTTAGTTGAATAATTTGAAGGGACTAGAACAAAAAGTTCTAAAAATTATGTTGATGGGATAAAATTTCCAAGAGATACGGTATTTGAAGTTGGTAATAGTTAATACTGGGTTTTTACAGGTTGTATGAAGGACTGAACAATATGCCCGTTTCCGGGGGTCTGTATCGCGATGTCATCAAGCAGGACGCCACTAATGTTGAAGCGATTGCGTGTGTTGCTGTTCAGCACTTCTATTCTGATCAGCCTGAAATATCACTCAACCTTTACAAGTAAGTAAAACTTAAACTAAAAGTAAAGGCATCTAAGTGATTTTCTTGCGGAGAGTTGGAGTTGAAATTTCCGTCGTTAATAGTGGGAATGGAGCGGGGCAAACAGCAAATATCCTTTAACGTTTTATACTCTTTTTAGTCCTGCCCACCTTTACCTTGACTTTTGTTTTAAATTAATCAGTACCCATACTCCGTGCTTCAAATTTTGTTCGAAGACACGAATATAATTTTTATTCCACTCGTTATCGTTATTTCAGACGGCTTTTGCAAATGGGAATTGTCAATTCTGCTCTTCTGAACAACCTTGGTCTTTGCTGTTTCCATGCCCAGCAGTACCACGTGGCACTAGCCGTGTTTCGTCGCGCACTGGCTGTTTCTGAAGGGGAAGATTTGGCCAATGTTTGGTACAATTTGTCTCATGTCGCTGTTGTAAGTGTACCTATGGAATTTCATTTTCCAATTTCTTTTCTGTGCATCCTGAACATTTTTTGTAGTCTTTTCCACCTCTTTTTGACCGAATGCTGATTAAAATCTCTCATTTCACACAACTTTCAAAGTAATCCTACTACATTAGTAGGTATTGTATGCTGTATATGGACTATTTATTTTCAGAGTGTAGGAGATATGAAACTAGCCAGCGAATGTCTTCGGTTGTGCATCGCAGCAGATGGCAATCACGCACCTGCTTACAACAATCTGGGGGTTCTGGAGATGCGGAGAGGCCGAACTGCGCATGCTCGAGCCTTCTTCCAAACTGCGTCTCGGCTTGCTGTTTACCTGTTCGAGCCGAGCTTCAACCATGCTATGCTCGCTTATGAGGTAGGCGAAACTTCAGCTTGGGCCTTTACCGTCATAACGGGGATAACCGATGTAGAGGGGAGAATAGGGATTTATTTCCGACACCACGAAAAGTGTCTGGGGGAAGGAAAATATAAATATAATAATATACAACACTATAATGAAATTTTCTATGCATCGTGTAGTAATAATTTATGTAAAGTTGCTTTAATGTCTATAAATTTGTGAACTTCTGAAAAATTAACATTTTTTTCATTATTTGGAGTTTCATCAAGAAAACGTACACTGGCATTTTATATAGAGTAGTATTGTGTAATAACATGAAAGGAAGAAATTCAGGTGCAGCTGAAACGTTTACTTGGTATTTTAAAATTTCAGTGCGGTGACTTACAGACGAGTTACATCGTGGTTCAGAAAGCGCTAGAGGCGTACCCCACTCACGTCAACTCACGAACCTTACTGAAAGAGTTGACGAAGCACTTCACCACCATTTAACTACCACCGCGAAATTGACGGTATGTGCCCGTATTGTAGGAGTAATGTGTATTATTTGTGAACTTGTGCCTGTTGTCCCTGTAACATCTATTGTTTCGTTGGATTATTGTTAGAAAAACTTGCAAGAACAGTATGTACATGTTATAACTTTTCGCACTGTTAACGACGAGATCAAGTGAGTTTTTTAAAAAAAGAACTGAGGGAAAATGCTACTGTTGGGGGTGCAATATGATATCTAGATAATGTTTTTAAAAAATCCAATATCCAGTACACAAGGCTTTGATTTTTTTCTTTTCTTTTTGATGGTGGTGACGGTCATAACGAGCAAGTAAGTAATTAAGTAATCATGCAGAAATCAAATTTAAAATTTGATGGAAAAATAACTGTTTTATTATGGGCGGCTTCTTGTATCCCCCCAACAGTAGATATGCGGACAGAATCATTGGGGGCGGGTGCATAATGGTGTATGTCGGATTGGCGGGGCCGCAGGGTCGTAATCGCGGGTTAATATCCTAATTGAAGGAGGACAGCCGGATAAGCTGGAGCAGATGAACGGATCATCGTATGGTCCTTTGTACTGGCAGCTGGCGCTGCTGCTGTGGCCCTGCCGCCCCAGGCCACCATCAATTCCCCATTAATGCTGACGTAGGCAGTACTCCACACTGCTCTACAGCTTATTTATAATGATAATGTCAAATTATAGAGTATGGTTGTGTATTGAGATCTCCCTTAATAAATTTAGGGGGAAGGGGGCCTCCCCCTCCAGAGGAGGAAATGAGAATAATATACTGGAACGTCTCTAATGTTCTTCTCAGTCCCCCTTCCCGCTCGAGCACTGCTTTCTTCTGTATAGGTTGAGCGGTTTCCCAAAGGTGTGTTATGGTCCCCATATTGTTCCAACTATTGATGACGTAATGCTATCAAGACCCAACTCCAGCAATTTTAGTGATGGGGTACCTCCTTCGATGTCTTCTTCTTAATCTTATCTGGGTTCTTACGGAAATACACTCTGTTTTATTAAGTCGGCTCAGCCGAGTTGCACTGTACGTCACGTCAACGGAAACGTTTTTCCCACTTTCTCTCCTTTTTTCATATTTTTTCCCCCATACGCAGTACGGTACGTTAAAATCTGGAAGCGCTCCATTTGACGTCACCGGGAGACCCTATTTAATGCTGACACAATTAAAAGACCAACCTGCGTTGTGCCGATGACTTCTTTAGTTGGTACCTGCCCGCACCATTCACACACAGGCGATGTTAATACGAAATAGCTCTGCGATGGGTGGTCGGCTATAATAGTAGGGTGTTTACCTCATGGCACAATGTGGGATTGCAGATCAGGTCGTCCCTAGCCCCGCGGGGTATTTCTGACATAAGCCGCAGTGAGCCCCGCTTAGCCGGCAAACCATCCCCCATCCTCAATCTCCCTGTCACACATACGTCTCAGCTGTAATTATTAATGCAATACCGATAATGTAATTGCCCTTTCAAGGTTGGTATTGGCTCAGTGGTTGAATTTATGCTTTAATACATATGATATACAACACTGTAGAAACGAATTTTTCTGGGATGCGAATTTTAGGGTTGCGAGTTGGTCCCAGTTCAACTCTGAAACATCCGTTATGCCGATAGTCGTAATTATCTCTCCTCTCTCCGCATAATCTCTCCTCTATACCATGTTATACGTGTGGGCTTACCCAACGGAAGTTTTTTAAATTTTTTAAAAAACTGGGTATAATTTAGAGAAACGGCCACTGCGGCACATCGCTTTCACACCTAGTTTTTAGAGTTTTAAGAGGTGGCCCTTCCCCCAACCCTTCCTTTTACGTAACTCCAGAGTGGTCCAACCCCGTTGTAGATATTTAATTATATTTTGTTACCATCTAACATCTTCTCTATATATACTTTCTCAGCCACCCACAATTATTTTATTTGTCAGGTATATATTTCACGATTCGGTTCGATTTTCCACAAGATTGACCTCCATGCAGGATTGCTTTGTAAGCTGACAGTTGATGACAGGCTGGAAGTGACGTCTGGATCAGGGTTGTTCCACTGGATGCACATGGAGCTAATCGGGCTAATCCAGGGGATGAACCCATCAGGTGGGCTATGTGAGAAGGGCCCTAATAGCAAGGAAAACTTTGCCTTTTGTGTCCTTTTTGTGCGGTGCTTGCCCAAATCCCACCCCTATAGCTTTCCAAGATGGCGGGCTGGGCTGTGTGGTATGCTGTTATGCCGTTGTGTGTTCCCATTTTCCATAACGAAATACGTATCGTCGCCAAATGCGGGTGCATCAGAACTTACGCAGATACCCCTCACACCTACTGGAGCAGGTTAAGCTAGTGACCGGTAGGTAGTAGTAGACCGGTAGTAGTCTGGTGGTAGTGTGAAAGGAAGGGTGAAACCTCTAGAGTAGAGCACTCTACGGTATGCAGCAGAGGGTTGGGGGGGACAAGCCCAGCAACTAGACCGTTTTCAAGAACTATCCATTGTGCTCAGCTGGTAGCACTACCAAATACCAGCTCCCCAGCCATCGAGTAAACGATGGGGACCTACAGTTTTAGGTGGGTTCCGAACCACCACAGCCTCGATATACATTTCACTTGACATGCTGAACATCAGAGGTGAATGCCGAGCAGAAAAACTTTTTGGTAGGATCGGGATCGAACCGGTGTGACCCGGCTCTCACTGCTCCTCAAAAGTCGACCATTTAGTCCACTCGGCTATCGAGGCCTCCTCTACGGTATGACTTCCAGGCGTTTTGTAGGAACTACCGCTTCATGGGGCCCCTGGGATGGGGAGAGGAACATAAAATCCCGAAACCGAAATTTTGCGCCAAAACTTCCTCGTGTACCTATATCCTACCCTCGTATTTCGAACTGTAAAAGCATGACCGTAAAGTCATCTGGTCCGGAAATATTTTAGAGGGCTTGAAAAATACCCAACTTCAGTTATTTAGCGACATAATTAGTTTGGTATTGTCAGAAGCTATCACCTGCTCACCGATCACTTCTCTCACGGGGCTGTGATCAAAGGAGAGGGGTGAACCGTAAAATCCTCCTGCTGCCTCGTGTGGTGCAAGTTCCACCTCCCCGTCCGTGGCTCATTCCTCGTTGGAGGTAAATACACGAGCAGCAGCAAAATGGTTTTTAAGACTGGGTACATAGGTTCCTATTTGCTATTTGTTTACGTTTTCTCTGCACACTTGTCTTTTTAACGTCCGAAATTAACTAAACATGTGGTAATTTTACGGTCACAACATATCGTAGCCAGTTAATTTGTGATCTCAAATATTTACATATTATATATATTTCAGAACATATAAATATCCAGTAGTTTCCTCATAAGGGCCATTTTCACCAAGAAAAATCAAATTCAAATCTAGCTGATTTAAATCAGTTGCTATGGTAATCAACAAATTCAAGCCTCACTAAAATTTGATTTGTATTTCAAATCAACGTTGAATTTTCTTGGTGAAAATGGCTCTAGGTGTGCAGAAAAAAACGTAAACAAATAGTGAATTTATATTCAGTCTTAATCTCCACTTTCTGAAGGAAGTCTTGGTTTGCGAGAAAGTGATAATTATGTAAAGAAAGTAATATGTGTGAAAGTTTGCTAAGGAACGTAAGTGAGAGAAATTATTATTCCTCGTCTGAAAAGTATGGTTGGACGGTTTCTAAGATTGGGAGAATGGAGTTGGATGTGACGATGCCACCCACATATCGGACACGAGTAATCCCATCAACCACTCACGCTCAGTTGCCCTCACTCCCCTTGTTCCCCACCGATTCTTTTCAAAGGCGTCTTCAACCTGAAAACGTGTCGGTACCTTTCACTAGTGTCCATCGCCAGGTATCAGTATCACTGTCCCGATTTTGCGGCCTTTTTGAAGGATTACAACTTCATTCAACGCCGTCGACGTATTTTATGTGATTCTCAGGATTAAGTAGATGTTTCCCGCATAATGCAGTGAGAAGTATCCAGGCTATACATTGCAGAAACACGTTTTTAAACTCTTCGTATAAGTACCATGTGGTATATTTGTTTATTTATAACCGACTTAAATACTAATCAACTGAAACGTTTCTAAAAGCCGCAGTAAAAGACTGATACATGATCGTAACTGTGCTTAATCACCTATAAGTCCGGTCGACTGTCTTGACTTCACACTATTCTCGAGGGATGAACCGTAGAGCAAAGTCAGAGTTAGGAGCAACAGCGATTCCGTTCAGAAACCGTCCCGGGTCCAAGGGAACGGCCACCTTCACGTCGAAATTTTGTAGAACTGTAGCTACCACCACGAATAAGTTCTGTCTTGCAAATGTCTCTCCAGCGCATACTCGTTTTCCTGGAAGCATTTTCAGCGTTTAAATTTGGTCATTTTTTTAAATTTCGACTTTTAACACCATCCGTTGATTTTTATACCTAGGCCGAAGGGGAACGTTGTATCTTTAGCGCCTTCTTCAAGGAACCTTTCGGGTCGGAAGGTATCTGGATCTTTCCAGAACGTAGGGTCGTGGTTCATTGCCCATAGATTGGTGATCACCATGCAGTCCTGTGGTATGTGGAAACCTCCAAGAGTGGTGTCCCGCTCGGCTCGATGGGTAATACCTAGCGGGGCTAGCGGCTGGATACGCATTGATTCTCTGATACTCATCTCGACCATACTCAATCTGAAATGTTGAAAACGCAGACATTTTTTAGGTTGTTCAAAACATACAGCGACTCCGCAACCACTCTCTTCCTCGCTGTTCCTCTGTCTCTCACTGTCAACGCAAAAGCCAAAAATAGTTATAGGCGTCTGTTTGATGAATCTTACGTTGTCTTTCAGGGGTTTAGAGATGATGACAATTATGATATTGGGAGCAACTGTGAAGCTAGTAGGTATGACAAGTATGACTATCTTAGCTTTCTTCAGTTAACATTCAGTTCACAGCTTCTTTCAGATTGTCGTTTCGATACCTCTCCCATTTCTCATGTTATGAATAAGTATTTTGATTCGAAATTACTATTTTTAGCTCAAAATTTGAGTAAGTCACAATTAGTGGAGGAATAAAACCTTTGGCGGTCGTCCAAGGTCGGCAACCTCCCTCTCCCTACCACGTCGTCTATTTGTTTTTGACACTTCTGTTGCTTCGCTGGGTTTTCGGCCAAAAATGCCAGTGTGAAAGCAATGACTATTCCTACTGCTGCATTGGGGAACATCAGATCCGCGACTGACGTCATAATTTCCTCATCTGAAATTAAATGAGAAAAAGGAAGAACGTTAACTTGTTAGTCAAAAACAGAAACTGTTACATTTTGCCTTTGTACATTACGGACCTGTCCAGTTGGGAAATTCCTTCTTGCTCTTAAGGAAGAAATCCAGAAGATCCCGAAGAGTTTGGTCATCGAAATCTTCATGGTGACGGTTGTACGAGGTTCTGATGAAGGCCTCAAAGCCTGCCGTGGTTTCCACAATTTCTTGATGTCCGGACAGGGTTGGGAAAAGGAAACGGATCCAGGGCCAAATAGCCAGCAGTCTGCCAGTGTTGTCCGTCGATGTGATGATGCGTTGCCCAATCTTCCCCAAGTTCTGTTGAGAGACTTAATAGCTACATGACGAAGTCTGCTAAGTATCACAGTGTACCTAAATATGGATAGTTTACCAGGTTTCTTTTAAACATAGTTTTCAGTAAAGAAAATTCGAGAACCTGCACTATGAAGCAAGAGTGACTTACCGTGAGAACGTCTCTGTCTTCTTGAGGAATTCGGAATCCATGGACAAGGTGATTTATCAGGTTGAAGAGAGTATGGAAGAAGATCTGAGGTGCTTTTGTGGGTTCACCCTTTGTGGCGTTCAAGATATCCACCAGAGATCTGGCCTCATCTTCTACAACAGCCTCGAAGGGCTCACTGCGGCGCCCAAAGCCAATATCTCGCAATGCCCGCAGTGCTTGCCGTCGCATATGCAACCAGCGCGGTCCATCGTCTCCAAAGAAACCTAAGTAATATTTATTGGTACTCTGGTGTTCATTACAAGGACTACAGGTACCATAATTTCGTACCCCTGACGAGATATCAATTCTTGTTTGCAGATTTAAAATAGCATTATTGATCTCTTACCGTTCTTTTCACCAAAGGTCCTTAACAGGGCAGGGTAAGGCGAGGTGCGCCCCTGAACGTCTGGATTGGTGAAAACTTGTTTACAAGACCTGTAGTCATTGGCTACCACCGCGTTAAAGCTGCCCATCCCGAAAGAGATAATTGGACTTTTGTAGAAGTCTTTAAGTTGGGAAAGCGCTAAGTAAGGGCGGTGGTAGTCGACCCATAGCAAATGAAGATATGACCCAACGAAAGGGAGACGGGCAGGCCCTGAAAAATTAACCTTATTAGCAGGGCCGGACACTCCATAATGCGGGTAATGCGCGGCCCCGAAGGGGCCCGCGGGCCCCCAGATTTTTTTCCAAAGTATTGTCAAGAAGAGAAAATTTCCAAAAGATTCTGCCTAGAAAAAAAAAACGAATGATACAAATTACCTAACTAGTGGTCCGCATTGGGGCCCGCGAACGCTGTGGGCGGCCCTGCTTATTATAGTAAAGCACATGCATACTTACCTATACAGAACACAGTCAAACAAAAAAATTCCCTTCAACATTCATTCTCTTCGAATTGAAGATTTTGGGTTTCCTATATATGAGCCTGCAGGTGCCCCGAGTCCAAAAAAGTGGTTGTTACATCCGTGCAACATACCTACGTAATTGCGTCACAGTTCAACCGCTTTTGCTCAAATATGTGCCTAAAGACTGAGAAACTGATATTCGTTGTTTTCTTTCGATGCGTGCGGGGTGAGTCCTAATATCATATATTCTAGAATAGACATCATTGAGCTCAGAAGTGCGGGAAAGTTAAGTGCAATCATTGTCGGATGCTTTATTTACTTTCTTTGTGTTTATTTTGACATGGGCCAGGTTTTCGCACCAACAGGTGACCGATAAGATTAAGACGACGACACACGGAAGTTATAGGCAATATTAGGTCTGCACTATCACTGTCACTATCACTCACTATCACTAATTGCCTATCAATAAATTTATCGGCACTTGTGTGGCTTTGTCTGGGGTATTGCTCTTGCCCTGTTATATTATACGAACTGATAAGATGAGCTGTCTTGTGACGCATTCTCTGATTTATGTGTCTTCGCTGGCTTGTTTCCCTAACGTCTCTAAAGGTAATTTTTTTGGGCTTTGTGGCGATTTTGTTGAACGATCCAACCAATGTTCTATAAAATATCTTGCCAATGTACTTTAGGTGCCCAATGAATTGCCCAAACACATATTGGGCAATTCATCTTAACTATAAAATAACGTTTTAGAATAGTAGCATTTTCTTAACATTTAAACTTTCTTCAGATTTTTCGGTGGAACGTTATAGAGGCCCGTTCTCTTCTTAACCCCAAAAAAGCACTTTGAATCAATAAAATAAAATGCTATTTTCCGAACCTCTTGATACATATTACAGCTTTGATGCTTCACTGGTGTTACAAAACCGAGAATAGACCCCCTGGACTATGTGAAGGAAGGGGGGAATGTTAAACTTCCCCGTATGCTACATTATAGAAAGTGATCATGTTTTAGTTTAGTAAGATTGAAAGTTGAATTGTGAGGGACTTTTTCTAGACCTTTGCGAACTCAAAATATTATCTGATAAATGTACATACAGGGGGGGGTGCGAGAACAAAAAAAAAATGTGAAAAAGTGTCCTGTAAGAAGGACACAATACTTTATTCTCATGATTCCAATACACCTCTTTTGGATTTTTAAAATTACTTATATTGTACTTATAGTTCTGCATTCCGTAACGTAAGAATTGAGTGGAAATATGCAAAATGATGTCCGCAGAACACGAGGTACAAATTATTCTTGTGAATACCTAATCAATACCTACACCTACTCGAAACCCACCAGGGGGATAGTTTTTAGCGCTTGGCTTCGAGCGTTTATAAAGAAAAACACAGAAGAAAATCACCACTAAACACACAAGAATAGGTGACATGACTGACAAAATTATAGTCCCCGAAATTGATGAACTGTTTCGTTGTGGTCTGGTTGTTGTATTTATAGAGAAGGTGGGGCTACATGACTGTTGGCTATAGGTATACGTTTGATAAGAAACGTGTGTGTATGGTTGGAGCGAGAGCTTTGTCGCAACTAAGAAAAGTATGGAGCGTACCTTAAAAAACATTGACATGTATTAAAATCATTGAGTGCGGGGGGGGGGGGGGGGGGGGGTACCTTTTTAAGTATAAAATTTCAAAGAAAGAGTGCGTATACCTTTCTCCTACTGTACTGTGGAAACGCATCCTTTCAGTTAGTACAAGAATTCTGGGAACATATTTCGTAAAAGAGAGTGTAAAAAAAATAAAATTCCGTGTCTATTAGGCAAATATATACGAATGCGATAGAAAGAATTTCGATGTCCGCAGATGCCCCCTGCTCCCTTTTGCTCCCTTTATTTTGAGGAGTGGGGCACCATTGTACCTATTACCTGTACCTATAATATGAGGGCAACCCGGTTAGCTGAACCGTTCATCTCCCCCTTAAACGTAGTATATTGTCGTCTGTGTGGTTAGTGCCTATTTGGAGACAAATAAGACAATATTATGCCTAGCCATGCAGCCGACAACAGTGTTGTGTCTGCGAAAGGCATATAATGAGAGGTTTGGATTGGGGTGAGGGTAATCCAGTACTGTGATTCTTGTAATTGTGCTCTATATACGTAGGAGAGGAGATGAAAAGTAAACAAAGCTAACTCGAGTCCTCACCCAGTCTATACCCTCATATACCAATACCCCCCCCCCAGCTTAGGTCTCAGGCATTCGGTATACTTACTACGTATAGGTACGTGGGTGAAATGAACTATATGTGATCTATGTTCAGTTTGTTATTCTAAGTTTCCCCCACTCATACCTGCTTGTCCATGAACCCCTTACGCAATACCTGCAACAGACATGTGCCTACCATAGCACTGACTTTATATAAAGCGAAAACCATGGCAAGTATAAAGTATAAAGCATTTGAAACCGCTACGAAAGGACGTGCTCGCTACTGAGCCTCGCATCGAATCGTCGTGAACGGATCGCCGCGTGCGCTCACTGTGATCCGTTATATATTTTCATCTCTTTGACGTAAATTTTTCCGGTTGACGACTCGGAAGTCAAAGGTAATCAGAAGCCATTTTGAATTTTGTTTGTCAAGCTGAATTCAGCGGACTGTGATCTGGCCCCGCCCGTTGCTATGCTCTGTATTCTGCCCCTGCCACCCCCTGTCTGTCATACACTATACACTATATACCATTCCCAATTCAGCATTACTCGGAACAGTAGCTATACGTAATTTATAACTATGACTAAAGACTATAATATTGGGCGGAAAATTTTGACGATTTGTGGACCTTAATGCATTTAGGTACAGTGTAAAATTGACTTGAGGGCCCAGTTATGTACGTCATACTCATGAAATCACTCATTATGTATAGCTATACCGATTCAAATTATTATATGAAGGTGCAGTTGGGCCCAGGCCCTAAGAGAGGGCAGGTACCTCGCCTATATACCAAAAAAACCTGCGTGCTTATTCTTGTAAGATTATTCTAATAATTCAGGTAGCTACCTATCTCCTGGTGACAAACCTCGGCCGCTTGGCGACGGCACCTGGTGTCCTCCAGTGATCGAGAGCAGTGCAAACATTGCGCCATCAGCCACATGGATCCCTTTTCTCTTAATTGTTAAGGCTCTTCACGGCCCGTCGATATTCTGAGTGGTGTTTTCCTCACTTCAAACTTCATGCAGCAAGGATTTATCTAGACCTTCCAAATCTGACCTGGCAGACCTGCCCTACCAGAGCGTTATCGACATCGGTATCGGTTAAGGTCCAGCTTCAGCTGTTCTACCACCCATGAGATAAATGTAGTGAGCTGCGAGAGGACCCAGACGTCTAGACGTAGCCTCAGTGATGTTTTAGAAATCAGATTCCTAAATTTCCAAGTAAAGTAGTTTTCGAAATTTCTCCCTTTATCCCCTTAAGATTATTTGCTCTAAAGCAAAATAGCTGAAAGCAAGCACGTATCCAGCATTTTGGTTCGGGGGGGGACAAGAGTCACACCGAGTAGGCCCCTCTGGAAAAAAGTTCTCATCCTGCCCCCCCCCCCCCCCCCCCCCATGCAGTTGCCTCATTTCAATTTTTTCTTGGGGTCAAGGTCAAGATCAGGTCGCAACATTCAAAATTACCTTACGGGGAGTCGAGATTTAGAAGTCCGAAGAGAGGGGGAACGAGGAGTGGTCCACAGAGCAGGTTCGCCGAATTTTTAAACTTCGGAGGGGGCGAAACTTTGCCAACATTCTCCGTGAGGGTAGCGGTAGCATTATTTAGGAAATTTTGTAAAAATATATCATCGTACCTACCTACTGACTTCTATGTAGAAAAATAGTTTTGGGAAAATTATAAAAAAATCTACTGGCCGAGCGAGCGAAGCGAGCGAGAGAAAAATTGAAGGTTGGTACTTATCTACTGCTGTAAAACCTCAGCTAAATAGAGAGGAGAGGGCTTATACTCGCACGTCTGGCCAGAAAAGTAGGATGATGTGAATTCGATTACGAAGGTCACAGGTAACAGAAGGTGGGGACACCGTGAAAACCTTCTTTGGGAAAAAACACACTTGGACAAGGGAAAAAAAAATTCTATATTCGAGCGAGCGAAGCGCGCGAGAAGAAAAATTATAGTATTATAAAATGCCATCCGGCTAAAATAGGTAGCTTTTTCCGGGAGGGGGCGGCCCCCCACTCCCGGAAGGGCTCGTGGCGCTGCCCCCCTCCTCTTCCTAGTCCGGCAGGCCTGCCACAAGAGCTACAGAGGGCCCATGTTTGGAGATAGAACATCAAACAACTTCCTTCAGTAATCTAACCTTTATCCAGGAAAAGACATACCTTTTCATCAGAACTCCAGTCTGTAGGTAGGTACAACGATTTTGCACCGGGTTTGGAAACGTCATATATTCTTTCAATTTTTGCCAGCTTCCTTCCGCACTTTGGGGCAGGTACGCGTACGCGAGCTCGACAACTCGGTGTTGGACACTAGACTGACTGACTGACGGAGGGACCGAAGTTTGTTCATTTTGAATGGCGTTGAATGCAAAACCCGGCAAGGACTCTTTTGTCAGAGGCCAGACACGGATCGTATATATGCCAGAAACTTGCTAAAAGCCCAGAAATCGGCGGAATCTTCTTTTTGCGATAACAAAAGGTTCGTCCTTTTTTGACGCTAAATCCTTTGCCTATTGTGAAAATCACGTTTGCCCGCGCCGACACTATGGTGACTGGGACAAACACCTGTTTTGCGACCTCTGACCACTCTTACAATAAGCTGGGGATAGTGGGTTACGATCGAAATAATATTCTAATAAATTCACTTTATAAAAAATTATTGTTACTAATTTTATTTTCAGAATTTCGGGGGGGGACATGTCCTAGGTGTCCTACCCCCTGAATACGTGCTTGGCTGAAAGCGAAAAAGTCGCTGAGAAATAACTTTCAAATTACCCAAGGAATATTTGGGTCATCACTCATCAGTGAATTAGTGATCAGTGCATGGACAGAAATTTGAGACAATGACATATGAATATCGGATCTGAAGTAATCCCAACGGTGCCGATCGATGCGCACAGATTATGATTACCTAAGTATGCTTTTATTAATATGGGACTTAGGTACTTTTTGTACCCAAAATCGAAAGAATAGTACCCGGAAGGTCTTCCAAGGAAATTTAATTATGATCTTGCGCGTTTATTCACAACGAATATACTTTTTATGAAACCCAAAATCCGTTTGAACCCCCATAGTTATTAGGTAATATCGTTCACACCAAGGATAATAGATAGGATAATAGAGTTTATATATAAATCTATTATCCTTGGTACACCCCATGCACTGAGCGTTTTGACAATAAAGATAAACAAATTTCCTCGTCATTATTTAAATTTGAGAAGAAAACAGACTCCGTACAAGTACGACATGTTATTGGTTTGGGAACGAGTCACTAAACGCAAGTTAGATCCTTGTTCCAGGCCAGCAATCAAGTGACAAAATTGAAAGAAGTTAGACATCAAAACAAACATGCATTTTGAAAGGCAAACAGCCACTGGATACGCCTTATTGAACAAGCCTATAATCCACAAACTACCCACTTCACACCGAAGTCCCAAGTCACAGGCTCACGACCACACTTCCTCCGCAGCTTCTTCTTTCCCAGCTTAAAGTGTACCTATCTATTGAACAGCAGTTTTGTGTACTTGCTCTGTTTAGTCCATCTTATCATAGCTGGTCCAGCACGGGGGGGAGGGAGGGGAGGGGGAGGGGGGGGGGGGGACGTTGACCCTGAATAACTGACTGAAAATTGTCACTAATTGTCACGTGTATCACCTGTAGTATCAAAAGCCAAAGGCAGGATCTCTTGATGATAACGTCAAGAGGGCAGAGCTTAGAGTCTGATTATTGGCCTCTATAAAGGGTATAGAGCGCTGAATGTACAGTCCATTATTGGCATCGTGATCTTCCCTCTGTAGAGCACCGCTGCGTGTCGAGTCTTATTAAGGGTAAGAGGGTACAGCACCTGGAGTCCAGTCTGATTATCGCTATCCAAGAGAGTAGACCGCCTGGAGCTCAGTCTGCAGGACTGTCCAAGTCCAAGAGAGTATAAGAACGCTGGAGGCCTAGTCTGATTTGATGTCTGTTGTGCCATATTGCCATAGAGACTAATGAGACAAATGAAGAAAATAGACGATTTGAGCGATTTTCGACGTTAGGTACCTGGGTATAATTACAGTTAGTGTGGGTCGGTAATGGAGCGGCTGGCTCTTGTGAGAAAGGCTGTGTGTGGTGGAGGGGCAGACTGGGGTGGGGCCGGATGTTTGTGTATCATTACCATGACTCCATGAGGAGAAAGCCGTTTAGCGGAACTGAATCTGAATCTATTTAGTTTCGAATTACGGCAGTCATTAGGCTAGCTGTGTTGACGTTCCCCTCCCCTTTCCCTCCCCCTCTCCCCCACCACCCTTAACTTCCGCTTGTCATTTTCAGATCATTTCCGCTTATTACTTAAAATCAGCCATTTCATTTACCGACCTCATTTGCACCGTGATGCGGCAGATATAAGGGAAGTTTGTAGTTGGTATCTAGGTAGGTATAGGTATTACGTACTTGTACCTACCCATATAGTCGATCGTCATTGTCATTACACATTACTTATTTATTTTTGTATACAACCTGGACCCATTTCCTTAATTCCTCTACTATCAAAGAGTAAGGAATGGTATGGTAGGTACCTTACCTATAGTCGATTGGTACTCAAGATTAAATGAGCTTCATACGCTACTGCTATTTCTTCGAACAACCATATCGTCGAAGAACTTTTCGGGAACTTCTTTTCTTTAAGAGCGTTCTACTTTTCTGTAAGTTTATTGTGCTCAGGCACATGCCTTGCGACGGTAGGTACCTACTCATAGTACTTATACCATTTCATTAAATGTACCTTCCAAAAATAGATATTATATATCTCGAGATCTACCCGCACATCAGTCAGAGGATCGACTGATGTGAAGCTCGAAAGCTGCAGTCAGTCGCAGATGTACTCGTAGATGTATTGTGGATATGAGGCTTCCACGTCCTTCATCTCTCGATTCACCCCAATCGTTCCTGTGGCCCTTCCTCAGCATTTCATGGCTTCTTATTTTTCTCTTTACGGAACATCGACCCCAATTATTTCAATACTTAAGCTCCACTATGGAACCCTGTCAGCAACAGCAAGGGTGGAGTAAGAACAATAAAGAGGTTTCTGGTTCAAAGATTCTTAGCTGTGTGCCAGTTAGCTCTGGTCTCGTAATGAAAAAGCTTATTCTTGTTGGAAATGCATAAAAGTCAAAATAAAACAGCAATGTAGAACTTTTGGATGACTTTCATTTATTAAATTTAACATTTACAAATAAAATATAATACTGTACCTATTACAGGCATGGGATACCTACTGAACAGCAAGGAGTAGGTAACAGTGGCGACTGACTGACGATATCTCTTAACAGATTCAGTTATGTTTCAGTAATACTTACTTATGAAGAAACTTATAGGTAGCTAAGCAGGTAGGTAACATAATATCTAAGCACCTGGGTACCACAATGCCAAGTGCCAGATGGTGAGGATAGAGCTGAGCTAAAAGCTACCTATTACCTTCACAAGAATGTATCGAATAACATGACAGTTCTAAGTTCATGAAATTAATCACAAAAGAACAACTATGAAAATGATTACAGTATAAAGAAATAAGTGTTGAACTGCTTTATGACTTCTAGGGCTCGAATTACCCGCAGCAGTGCTGTCGTAAGTCATAGCTCGGCCTTATCCCATTGCTTAATTATTTAAGTATACCTTTTTATGTCATGGAAACGACTAGGAATCAACTGCAAACAACGGTTTTGGGAGAAATATCTATATACGTGCAGTCGTCTGCCTAATTTATCCTCGTTATCAGGGCCGGATTAACAATTTTTTCTAGGGTAAACCAATCTTCGTTTTGGCGCCCCCCCCCCCCCTTCCCTCCTGCATTCAATACAAGCCTGCACCCTAACTTGGAAGGGTAGGTATTGTTGAAGGAAAAAAAGGTATTAAATTGGTTCCACTTTCCTACCATCTATTCAGTCAATGCACTAAAGTTCGTCCTTTTTTCTTAAACGGAAAAACTCTTTTTTCTTGATTTGGAATGGGCGAATTTGAGAATAGCGCTGTCAAACGAAACTTTTTTTGTGAATTCACTTTCGATCGAGAGAAGCGCTAGCCCCGACAGTTTGGCTTCCCCCAGTGCAGTTCGGAAATGATTCTTTATTCGCGCTAACGCCGAAAAGCTCCTTTCCGCTGAGCAGTTTGCCACTGGCAGAGATTTGTAAATTCGAAGTAAAATCTCCACGTTCGGGTACACATCTTCGAAGCTCCTCATCTTCATCCATGACAAGAAGTTGTTGACATTACTTGGTTTTTCGGTGATTGATAATTTGGAAATATGAAGTCTCAAATGCCGCAACTCACTCTTTATTTCTGGCGGAACATCTGGGTAGGTACTGTGTCAGGTCCGTTTTGTCTAAAGCAGCCTCAAAATCTGGTGCATTATTCAAGCATTTTTCAATAACGGAGAACCGTTTCATTATTTCTGAATAAGCTACCTTCCTAGTACTTAGCTCACTGTAGCATTTGTCCAGAATGGGTAGATAAGTATTTATCCGGAAGTTTTCCCGGCCGTCACTGAAAGATACTTCTCCCTCACGGCTTTCGTCTGGCTGCAGTTTCCGCAGAATTATAAACAACGAAATATAATTAATTTATTTCAAGAAATCACAATTATTTTATTTATTTTTGCCTTCACATGGCGCCCCTGCGACCAAAATAGGGTGTCCATGCACACACCTGGTCATATGGCTAATCCGGCCCTGCTCGTTATACAATATCATTACATATCAAGACAGTCACCACTCTAGACCAGTTACCGTGACACTTCATCATTGAGCTAAGGATTTAAGGAAGGTTATCAGAAAGTGATACTTATATTTATTAATTTAGGGCATTAAGGGTAACTGCCACTGTAGGGGCACAAACAGGTAATAGGGACACAAGTAAAAAATGGTTAAAACAATCACACACTAAATTTGAAGGTAAAAATCAACAACTTGATTGTTATTGGTTTTTACAAACATTTACATATTCAAGTAAAAAATATACCCTCCGTTAAAGTTTCAGCAGGCTCAACTTTCAGTCAAGTTGTTTCTTCATTCACTGATTAGTGATAAGTACTGATTACCTACTTACCTATTGACAATAAAGTGGGGATGCGGTTGAAGTAAATTTAAACTGAAATCAAACTTTACATGCACTCATCTCAAGTTCACACTTTCGTTATACGCAGGGAGCGTAGGTAAATTTATTTAAAAATTAAATAAATCTTGTTTCATGACAGAAATTAAATTTTTTTACATTTCTTCTTCATGTACTGAACCCTAGATACCATTTTTCCTCAATATTCATACGTGCGCAGAACCATCAAGCCTACTTTGTTATTTACACATTTTTTAAATGTTCACCGTTTGCAAGACTTTTAGTTTTAGGTACCTACTGTCAGTTGCCGGTGTAGGTAACAGCAGGTCAGACTCACTGGCACTGGAATACGTAAGGAATCGCGTAAGTCAGAAATTTCGCGTGGAGTCCTTTACATTTTCGGAAACTTTATTACAACAAACTTACGTTTTGTGATTTTTTAACAAATCTTACATGTTAACCCCAACAATCTGCAGATAATTTAAGCATTCTTAATCCCCCTTAAGCGACTTCCAAATCAGAAGAATCTTCGTCACTAAGCTGGGATAGTCGCAGGTCCCCTGAAGCCTTTCTGTTCACCTCTTCCTGCATTTTCCTCATTCTATCTTGCTCTTCTCGTTTCTGTTTTCTCCATTTTGCTCTTCTATTCTTGAACCATACCTGAAAAATAGGTTTTAGACTCACTTCTACGCATAAGAGTAATTCGGTATGTACCCTGCCAAAATCGAAGGCTACAACCTTATTATACGTAGGTACTCGTAACTATTTGTGTAGTTTTTCTTCGAAACCAACCTAAAAGAGAGAAGAAAAACGGAAATCTATAAATTTTGAAAGAGCTTCAGTTTTACTTATTTATTTACTATACTTACCTACGTATTTTATTTTTTCGATTTTTCAACCCCCCTTACCCCCATTTCCGCCCCCTTCGTCCAGTAACGAACTTGGTCACTTTCGACCCTTAGGTATATATATATATATACAAGTATTTCCTAGATCAAATAAAAACCAATTTCGTGCAAAATTACGGCAGTAAGCTGTGATACTGTTAACAAGACTGTGGAACAGACCGACGTATTTTTTGCTGTACATGTTTTGTTGACTTTGTCCTCAGTATCCTCATCCTTAGTATATCAATCAAACAGTAGACGTATAATTAGATATAAATATTTTAACGACTAGACAGAACGAAATATTGATCTACCAATCTATATTTTGATGAAACAAAAAACGCAAGCTTCGAGGTCTATAAATTCCTCATTGACACAAAACAGCTAAAATTCTATGAAAATACAATCATCCCCATAGCTGGTCCAATACAAAAACACTGGACATGTGCGATCGGCTAAACAGGCGGTGATTGCACAGATTTATCCCACACAACAACGGGAGACCGAATATTCGGGTGCCGCTGGCGACTGGATTTTTCCAGCGTAGCTCGTCTCCATGAAAAGCACAAATAATTCCCCCAATAACATGGGAAGCCCAGCTTTTTCCAGGAATCTCTTTCCAACCCTCAACTCCCCCAATTCTGTTTCATATTACCTGATTTGCTGGATCCAGATTCGATTGACCTGCTTGCTGTTTGCAGTACCGCAGCGCATAGCCGATTTATTTCATATAGTGACGGTTGAAGAAATCAACCAGAACTCATGCAGAGATTGTTGTGCAAATACATCTTACTACCGTAAATTACTGTTTGTGTAATGTACATTAGTTAGTATCGGGTGTGTATTTGCCTACCCAGAAGGAAAAAGCAGTGAAAATGTTGCAAAAAGAATTGTTGCACTTGTTTCTCTGCAATCGCACTTGTCGTAAGCTAAACATACGATAACGTAAATCCGTTCGTTAAATCCTCTCGTTATAGACACTATCGGAAAGTGGTGAAATTCAGCCTTAGGTAGGTATGGAAGATACAGGCTCCTCTTAAAAAATAAAAATAAAAATACTGGCCTCTTCCATTTAAAAGAGGTAAACCGAGTTCAGACAACGATTATGCCGTTCTAAGTATGCATTCTAATTTGCAGGCGGCTCGACTTGATTCGGGGAAAGGGGGGGGGGGGGGGGGGAGGGGCTCACAATAACCAAGGAACAAAGACGTCGGATCGAAGTTCCCAAGTTCAGGAGTTACATGGGCTTTTAAGCTAACTTTGATTGCTCAACCCCCGGTTTCATTCTACAATACTGTATCTCCTAACGGGTTGCTCCTGTCTCATTGAAATCAAAATTGACACAACACGCAAGCGACAGTCCCCACGTACCTGAATTCGTTAAAAGCTCTGGTTTGCACTTTACTATGAAAGTCAAATTGAAAACGTTTTGTTGTTGAAATTAAAAGAAAATTGTTAGCTTTACGAACTCGTAAAACTTGTTAAACGGAATTAACCTGCGGAATGAATTTCCCGAACATGGGGTTCAGGCCTCTCATCTAAGAATTAGAAACCCAATTGTAAAATTAAATATTTACTTATCTTTGATTTGTAGGTATATGTATATATTCTAGGGAACACTTGAGTCAATGATGTATAGTAGGAATATTTATGAGGTATATAGGTACAAGGAAGAAGGTAGACGTAGAGACAACCATGCGATTTCGAAGAGTGTCCTAATGAATGGAGATAGTCTATTACTGCACGAGACCCGATCTGAGCTATGCAAAGAGCTAACAATGGCTTCGTTACACATTAAGCAACTCTCCTCAAATCTCAAAATCTTGAACAACTTGCTGAGAAATTTTGCGGGGAAGGGGGGGGGGGGGGGGGTTTGCAAAACCCGGCCCTATTCATCCCCATCATCCATTTTACCATCACAGGTTCACTCCGAGTATACAAATCGACACTGCGGTCCAGTAAGCAGTATCAGCATTGTATTGGCCCATCACCATCTAACTGGATTATTACCGACTGATGAGATAACATAGGTACCTAGGTACTCAGCAAAGCACTGAAATAACAATAAAGATAGTTGGGATGGTTAAGTGCCCTAAATATAAATCGAGAACCGATGGCTCTTCAGAACAGCAACAATCCAACAGTAACGTTAGATACATATGAGAATTGAGATCTTGCAGTTTCGGTCAAAATTCCACAACAACGCTATTGGCAACATCGTTAGTTGCTGATTGTAAGAGGTGAAAATAAGTTAAAAGGGAAATCAATTAAAAGAAAGGTTACTTAAATATTACAGTTAATTAGGGACGAAATGCTTTCATAATTAGCACAAGGGGAAATATTAAAATTAGGTATTTCTTTATTTAGAAAGCCGAAGTTGAAATTAAACTTCAACATTTTAAAAAGTTATTTTTGCAAGAAAGAATGAGGAATACAAGATAGCTGAACCGAGAGGAGGAGGGAAAAAAAGTGATTTTGATTTTAAGGAAAATTTCCAAGTTGGGCAGGGAGAGTTTGATTGAGATTGTTCAACAGTTTTCAAGTCATTAAATCCGTGTCTGAGCTTCCGGAAGGAAAGCTCAATGAGCTGTAAAATCAAAATGGTACAAGAAAAGGAGGTGCAGTCAAAAACTATCGCAGTATCAGGTATCTACCTACTTATACAATACCTACATTTGGTAGGGTGATTGGTAGGTCTGTTCAGGGGCGACAAACCGCTGAAAATAGATCGTTAAAAAAAGTTCTCGACGTGACGATTGGAATCCAGTCAGCGTCGGATAAGGATCAGGGAAATAATTGTTCATGATGAATGCAGAAAGTATGCAGAGTTTAAACTGAAGCTCGTGTGACTGCAAACCGAAAACAAGCTTTTCTTCACTCTCTCGCCTCCTCCTACTCCCGGTTCAATCAGCAATTCCTGGAAATGCTTTGAAAAGGGGACGCCATTCGTACGGCTTCGCCTCAGCAGATCTTTCCAAGTCTTATTAACCCTACAAGAAATTCAGGAAGCCGTAGAAAAAAACTGAATTTTTGATTCGATTAAATACGACTTGAACCCTTGAATGTTTTCAAAAGAAGCCTTGATGTCGATTCAAAAGCAGTTCCAACCCAGCATTGACGTTTCTTCCTACAGCCAATGCAGGAACTGAATGAACTGTCAACTGATGGTAAATTACTAAAATAACAATAGAAAACCGATGATAGGGGTATAGCATACGAAAGTAACTCTCCAATCCGGAAATATAACCAAACAAAACCGTGATTACGGGGGGCTGAGACTCCCCTCCAAAAATGCAACAGAAATTTAATTTGACGAATGCCCGGGGGGATTGGAACGACGTACGGGGGAGGGGGAAGGGGAGCTTGGGTGCTGGGGGGCCGTGTGCAAGTCCCAGTGTTTACTCTGCAGCCTATACTCAACACACACCCCTCAACCGCCACACCACACCCTCCACATTCAGTGCTATGCTAAAATACTAAATTCCTATCTCATTACTTCTCGGAAAAGGTACACTTTTGAGATATGCTCCGTACAATCCACTATAACTTCGAATGGTGCTGTAGGGGAGGGGAGTTTGAAATAATTTTCTCCTGCAGGGCTGTTATCAAGAGTCAATAGTATTTTTCCAGTACTACCATGGCAATTAAGGTGAAACGGGAGATGAAACCAGTGGAGAATTGGGGAATATACGGCGGTACTCAGCTAGCAAATTACTGCAGTGTATTTTGAGTCTGGAGTTGATCAAAGGCAGATATATAAAAAATTAAAAATAATTCGCAGTTTTCACTTTCTTGGTAGCCATATAGCGAGAAATTATCGTTCTCGCGGGAGCATTTTCAGAAAATCCTCAACCACAGAAGCTACTGAAATCGATAAAGATGTATTAGAAAGCTACATTCCTCCAGATTACGATGAAACCATTATTTTCCGCCTCTGATGAAATTTGAGCTCACTAGACCTGGAATAAGGCGATAGGTCTGGTCTGGGCGTCTGTCTTACCGTTGTGTTTATTTCTGCTCTTTCTTAAAAAAACGGTATTCTTCACTTTAGGTATTTACAACGCATTTCCCCTTCCCGAGTGCCTGACTGCAACCTCAACAAAACCAGAAAGAATAAGTAGGTACAAATAAATTACCTCAACTCGTTCCTCCTTCAGATCGACTTTGAGGGCCAACTGTTCTCGGAGGACGACATCCGGGTAGTGGGTCTTCTCAAAAGTGGCCTCCAGCTGCTCCAGTTGCTCTTCAGTGAAGATAGTGCGGTGGCGGCGCTTGCGTTTGGGGGGTGCACCATGCAAGCCGTGCAGCCCCTGCAAGCCGTGTCCACCCCCTGTCACCATGTTCAGTGATGCCAGCGCTGCAGACATGTAGTTGGCGGGGTTGTACAAGTTGGGGTATGCTACCGCTAAAACAAGAGCAAAAAAAAATGTTCAACAGTGTGAGCCTAATGGATGCTCAAAAATAACTTGGAGCGGAATGGTGGAATACAGAGCAAGGAGCAAGGAGTTTCACTCAAAACCGAGGGGTTCACCACTCATTGGGAATCATTAGAAATCTTTATGAAATTTCAGGGAATCTTGGAATTTTTTGGAGTGGTTACCCTTTCGAGGTTCATCTTTCTATGAATATCGCTGGGAATCTTTGGAAATCTTTATGGAATCTCAGGGAATCTCTGGAGTGGTTACCCCCTCGCTCAAAACCAGAATTTCAGAAATCTGAAACCAAAATATACCACCCCGTTAACTTATAAATAGGGTTCGGATTTGTCCTAAAAAGACCTATTCTTCTCCTTACGTTTGATTTCAGCCAAATTTTGTATTTAGGCGTTTTGGACCTCCACGACCCCACACACCAAATCTTATCGAGACCTATAATGTCCTATTTCAGCTTTGAAAGTACTAAAAAATCCTATTTCAGCTTTGAAAGTACTAAAAAATCCTATTTTGCTGGTTGACGGCCTAATTTAACCTATTCTGCAGATAACAGTACTTATGAACGCGTGTCTTACAATACGCTCGCTTCAAAAGAATCTTTCCAGACGAAAATAAAATCAGAGTGTAGACTTATTTTTTCTAAGAAGCCCATAGACTACATTAACTTCACCATTAGAAATATATTTTCTTAGGTTCGTTGATAGTCGAGGTTACTCCCTCGCAGACCCGGTAAGTAGGTATGTACTCTATTTTTATACCAACTACCCTTATGCCTGTGACCTGTGTACATGCTACGTGCCTATGCGCAGAGCCACAGGACACGCCAGATGCACCAAGCTTGCGGTAGCCCTAAAAAGAAACCCAGGCTGCCCAGGCTGGGCCTCAGCCCGAGAAGCTGCGGAGATATTAGAAGGAAAAAGTGCAGAAAAAAAAAACGTTTGCTCGATCCATAGCCGTATCCACGGGGGGGTAACCTAAGGGGTTAACTCCCCCCTCCATGAAAGAAAATTAACATGGTAACGCCGACGTGAAGCAAAAAAAAAATATAGGCTAAACCCCCCCCCCCATTACCCCGAACCCCCCCCCCCCCCCCCCCATGACCGCTTTCTGGATACGGGCCTGGCCTGATCCTCTCCCCTATCTACCGAAGTTGCCTCCCTCAAATTTCTGCCTCTCGTTTCGTGTGACGTAGAAAGAAGTCTCTTTGCACTTAAAAGAACTTTGACAGAGATGCGACGTAATTTTAAGGTGGAAAATCTGGAAAATCCCGGCGGAACGGAAACATTTTCCGCTTCCGACATGGATATATTGGCCTCGGCCCACTCATATTTCGGCTTCGGCGTACTCTACTTCGGCTTCGGTCAAAAACATCCGCGCCTATTACGCGCGTTAAAAAAACAAAAAAAAAAAAAAATTAAAATCTGGAAAAAGTTTTGGTCGTGCAATAAAACCAAATGTGAAAATTCTTCCTTTTTTCCTCTTACCTACCTATAATTTTTATTAGAAACCTTACCTTAGTAGTTAAGCACTAGGTAAAATTGGATTTTAAGGAACCTATTTTCAGCAACCTATTTTGCGTTTTTGAGCAACCTATTTCTCGGTTTTAAGCAACCTAACAATCCGAACCCTACTTATAAAGCACCCACTTGGGGTCAAATATTCCAAGTTAACCCACCATCAGAAAAAAAAAAAAAAAAGTTAAAAGAAACCTCGATTACTGGCCGAACTACCATGAAAGTGGTTACATTTGTATACGTGTATTACTACATAATATGTACATGTATGTATTTAACTATTATTGCTTTTCGAATAATACTGTAATACAACGTTTTGACATAAAAATTTCGATTTTTTTTTGTGTGGTCGAAAGGTTGACGCAAACGAATAGCACGATTTTGGTGGGACCGTGGACCTGGAAGGAACGGCGAGGAGCAGCGGAGGTCGCTACCACACTGGGCCCAATTGGGTGAGAAAATCACAAGTTTTCCAGGAACAATCGTGAAACTTCTTCATAACTTGGAGCCTCAGGAGGCTGGAGGTGCAGTGAATAATCCGATGTGCGATGGAGCGTGCTAAACGGAAAAGTAAGCTGACAACTGAATGAGAGAAATCTTTGAATATGTCTGCTTAAGTAGTGGGTTTACCCTGAGGACTTCTCCGGCGGCGCCGGCTATAATCCCCTAACCCCCGAGACAGCCCTGAACCCCTGAACCACCAGCGGCGCTCAGCACTGCTCTTCATCCCTTCTCCAAGAAGAAAAGTACATCTACTGTAGGAGTCTGCCACTAAAGTCTGAACTTCAAGCTATGCAAAGGAAATCAAAGTTTTACACTAAACTTTAAGTCGGACAGTGACACAAACAGGGCTGCCATCATTTCCTCGACGAGGCGCAGCGTGAAACCATTTTTGGGCAACCTTTTTTGGGATATCGTCAATTAATATCGTACTGTCATATCATTCTAACGATAGGACTAGGTTCAAATGCTAATATACATTCTCCTCTGAAGTGGACAAACTGATTGGAATACACTTGCAAATGGAACTGGGTCGCATCAATGCGTCCGTCGGTATTAGGTGGCAATGCCACCACTAACACAGACATAGACGTCCCGCTCTTGGTTTATGCAAGGTTAAGGGTTAATTTCACGAGTCCAGTTAACGGTCAGTTAAATTTATGAATATAACCATGCATGTTTTCTAATGGAGCCAGAGCATCCTACAGGGCTGTTTAGCACTTGCCGTCATAGTCTTCGAAGCGGGTACATGCCTTGCTCAGCGGCAAGGAAACCTGTATCCTATGTATGTTATCATGTTAATCTACCGATTGACTGAATAAGTAAGGTATGCACGTAACACACTTCTTAATTTAATGAACCGTTAAAACTTAAGCTGGACTTTTGAAATCCATCCTTAGGCTGCGTTCCACCATTACTCGTCCATTTTTTTCGGAATTTAGCTTGGAAAATCTACGATTTTCATAGAAAAGTACGGTGGGACGGAGACTTAAAGTCATTTTTCATTTTACAGAAGTTTAATGTATATGGTGTATTCTGAAAAAAAGGCAGAAACAGACTGAACAATGGCCCGCAGCCTTGGACTCGAGCGGATGAAGCTGGGATGAAGATAAGATAAAATTCTTAAATTCAGGATATTAAATTAGAAAGGGAAGAAGAGAATGTTTTCTTTTTTGATAAAACCACAAAACTGAAATAAAAAATACAATGAAGAGCTCCTGTTCAGGCTATGTCAACAATCGCAGCAAATTATGCGGAATTTCTAATTTTCTCGGCGTCTTGGCATCTTTTCAGCGATTCAGATACAAACGGATCATCCTATCTTGAGATAAACCTTCCAGCTTCCATCTAAGGGTGGGTCTGTGGTCCTACAATTGAACTATAGACTCGCGGAATATGTATCATCGCGGAATATGTATCATCGCGGAATATGTATCATCGCGGAATATGTATCATCGCGGAATATGTATCATCGCGGAATATGTATCATCGCGGAATATGTATCATCGCGGAATATGTATCATCGCGGATCATCGAAGGTATCATTTCAACGCTATGGATCTACATTCGTGTCGAGGCAAGGGGGCACTTGATTTGCCACTTTATGTATTTTCTTCACTGTCACTTTTAAAGTAGTTTGTTTTGACATACGTAACTTCACCTCATGCGATCAAAAATAATACCACGATCCTAATGGACACGGGACCTGATGGACACGGGACCTGATGGACACGGGACCTGATGGACACGGGACGCCACAGATGGTGTAAAAAAATGCGAAGACCCCGCTTCTTACTCAGCATTGTTGGGAGTGATGGCTGATTCGTGAGTTAACTCCATAAAAGACAACCATGATTTTACACAGAGGAAAAAAGACCAAATTATTCATAGTGAGTATTGTACAGTAATGCATGGAGCAAATAACCGAAAAAGGGGGGAATTTAATGCAGCAAGGCGCCACTGCTATCTTTCGAGGGAACAAAAATATAAAAACTCGAAAAGAGGCAAATAAAAAATAAGAAAGGAAATGTGGAATATAAGAGATGTTAATGCACCGCCTTGGCGAAAATAGGCTGAGCACTGGTGTGGAATGTAAGGGAATTACGAGGCAAGGCAGCGCCCCAATGCCCCCAGTGCTCCCAGCTACTGCTTAATACTTTACTGGCTCTTCCTACTTACACTCCAGCGCCAGCAATCTATCCTCTAGTAACCTACTTGCAAGTTGAACAATAGTGAAAAGACTGCTGACTCACTAGCGCACAATACGTCGCAGGTCGCAGGTAGGCAGTTACTTATTGGCAGGTAACAGATTGGGGGTAACTGCGCTATATTTCCTTTTCTCAGAAAGCCACTGCTATACAAAAATAAATGACATGATATCCATCCTATCCTAAAGGTACCATTTTCTCCATTTTTGAATTTTATGGCTATGAACAGAACTTTATAAAAGCAAAAAAAAAGTAGCCTCCAGCAGTAAAACTTTCTCCACCCCAACCTTTACTGTATAAAATTTTTAAACCCAGTGAGGCGGTTAAGTTGAAGATCAGTTCAAAATTCATTCTTTGTCTTCCAACAGGGATCTGCATAATTCATTGCGAAAAAAAGGGAAAAACAACGAGGCTTTGCAGACGTACACTCACTGCGCGGTGGTTTAACGCAGTCTTGCTAATACATGAGAAAGGGAACTAACCACTTACTTAAGACGAAGAAAGCTTACCTAAGAAGTCGGAGGAGGAGGCTCCGAAGCCCGATACAGCGGCAGCCAATTGCCCGAGATGAAGGCCAGATGGCAGAAGTGCAGGTACGCGGGGGGGCGAAGCCCCGGGGCCCCTAGCAAGGATGCTGTCAATGCTAAAGCTGTGTCCACGGGGGGTAGCACCTTCATGGGTGAGGGACGCAGTCCGGCCGGGGCGCGGTTGTGCGGGGCGGAGTGGGGACTCTCCCGTCCGCCCGAATTCACCACCTCCTCGTGAGTTGTCCAAAACCTGCAGCAACGAACCAAATTTCACGCCTGGAGTCCAGGAGTCAGGTAAGCCAATGCGAGGGGGTGTATACTGGCCTTGCTTTTACAGTTATATGAAAAAATACGATGAATAATTTATTAGCAATTGTATCTTCTGCCTTGCCAAGCCAGGGTCATTCCATTCTTACTAATCCCTTTGTGTCGCACTACTGCCGCGCAGTCCCACTTCAGGCACCTGCTCCGCGACCTTCTCCTAGGAACAACAAACAACCCTGAATGTGTTGTTTGCAACTCCTACTATTGTATGAAGAATACTCCTTTATAACGGGGCACTTGAAAGTAAAATTTGGACTGAGTGTCTATGACTGTGGCTGAATTTCACCACTTCACGATAGTGCCTTTTAACGTTCGAATAGCTATCGATTCGAAAAAGCAGACATCCTCTCGTTAGGTTTTGTTGTGTCAATAAAATTCGCCTGCTTTGTTTACGTCAAATTTATTTCAACAATTTCAATCTAAAAGTGGAAATAAACGTGAAAAAACCCCTATTTTTTCGGAGAAAGAAGTTAAAATGTTGATTAGACTACATATTAGACTACACCAAATGAGTCGCAGGTATGAAAATTATCGCTTTCGCTAACACACGGAAAATCCACTCGAAAGCTAACGAAACGGTAACGGTGCATGGTGAAAGCCGTTAACATTTTTTACCGATTCGATAGCGCTATCGTGTACACTTGTACACTGTACACGATAGTCTTCACGTTAAAGTGGTGAAATTCAGCCTATCTCTTAAAGAAATACAAGTGGGTACCAACTTAAGTATGTATTACTCTTCTAAAATTATAAGTGTATAGAGGTACCTCACTGTTTCCTGCCTTACTTTTGGCATTTAATATCTTACCAAGATTTTAAGTTCCGAAAACCACATAAAGCAATGGGTGATCTCATAAGAGACACCTGACTTTCGAAAACACTGTGATAAAAAGTGACTTCGTTATATTTCGACTGAATGTTATCACTGCTTTTGGAAGACCGAACGCTTCTCCCAGAGAGAAAATGCTCGAATCACCTAAATCTCTCCAAGTGCACTCTGCTGGAGTATACGAGTACGGTTTATCGTAAACTATTAAAAAATGTTTAGACTTTCATCGTTTTACCGACTTCACTAAAGTATGGTGCTTTTAGGTCCTACCTCCTACCTTACCTTCTAATTATATGGAAGTCAAATGCGACAATATTATAGACATAGACATCTCAGTAGGAAGTGCCAGAAAATGGGGCAGGGTCATATACCTGTGCTGGGGTTAGCATGGGTCGTGCATACGCACGTAAGACGAATTTTGATGAAATCGTGGGTGCTGGTGCTGGATGTAGGAAGCGCGGATTTTCCTGGAAAGATCCCAGTGTTTCTGACTACTCGTACAAACAGAAAGGATCACTTACTTAATTATAATGATAATGAAGCAATTGATTTACCTTGTGAGTGAAGATGTGATCATAGGCGGAGGATTTGAGAAAAAGAGGTGTCCTGGGGGGGCTAGCGGGAGGTGAGGCTGTTTCCACCATCCCAACGCCACTATTTACCCCACCAATACCACTGTGCAGCCCATTTTCAATTCTGGCACGTGGTATGGCTTCAGTTCCACTAAAGTACTTTATTCACACTGAAAAAAAGGAAACGATGATTAGTTTCATATTATACGTATACGCGAATTGTGAAAGGGTTTCACACAGCCTTAATATTTCACTTGTATACTTGCTCTTCACACCTCTTAAATTCTTGTAGGTCCTCTTAAATTCTTGTAGGTTACCTAGTAAAACTTCCGTCGATGACTGAAGCTGAAGGATATTTTCCTACCAATCTCTTGCTTGAACTGCCTGCTACGGAACACTAAATGAGCTCTATACTGGATACCTATACCTACTCGTATGTCGGAAGTATCAACAATAAAGAGAGAATGAACCTGGAGAGAAGTTCAAAAGAATGGCGTAAGTACATGACTTAGTGAGTCTTTTCAACGACGGTATTTTTCCAATGTAAAATCATTGACGATAAGAGAATCCATTTAAATTAGCTTATCACCGGCGTCGGACTCTTAAAGGATACCGGTACATTTCAAACGACCAAGGTTCATTAGGTAAACGTAATTTTCGTATAGGCCACCCCGAGCACCAGAATAACTAGGTCCACATAGTAACTGCTAACAGATTAAGCATAGGCTCTTTCATTACCACTTTATTCCCTCTGTCTACACAAGAACAAACGCCGCACTGTGCCCAAGTACAGTAGGAAGAATGCGCATCATACTTACTGACTTACAGTGTGGCACAAGCTCCTATACATAAATAGAAGGTAAATATGATCATTTCCAAACAATTCTTTTCCTTTAAGTATCCACCTTTGTACGTAAGAAACAGAAGAATAATAAGTAACTTGTGTAAATTACTGAATCTAAGTAATTACTTACCTACCCCTTTGTTGAATGTCTAATCCCTAACGGGAGGGAGAAGAAAACTTTCAGGATGATTGCACAGGTCACAATAACCGACAAAACCTAGGTAGGTACCTACGACGAATGACACGCGCGGTACAGACCACCAACAACACTAGACGAAACGTCACCCAAACCGAATCCTTCCAAAATCCTCAGAAAAGAGCATGTTGAAAAAAAACCACTGTTTGATGTGTTTATGTCACTGACAGCCGAAGGGTACCATACTTATCTTATACGGAGAATACACAGCGATTCGCGCCTCGTAAGCTAAAGATGAAAGCAGCGCTCTCTTCTCCAGCCGATTCCAGCCGTGGCGCTACGAGCTCTGGAGAGGGCTCGCGCTCCTCGTTCTCCCATTGGCTCGTCGGGGCCTGGCCGTGTGATGTACAGGGTGCTCCACCAAATCGCAGCGAATCCCCATCGAGCTCATCGGCATGATGAGTTTATTAACTACAACTGCTTCAGTGCTCCTCCACCAACATTCCCTTTCAAATTTCAAAATCCTAAGTTCCGTTCCGCCATGCCAACTCGAAATCATACCTACTCAGGGCCCATGCAGCTCACTGCTTATTGTCGCTTTTCTTATTTTTGAGCTCTTTAAGGGTCTACCCGATGATTTGAGACAGTAAGGGTCAAAAAAACATTATCACTTTTCACTCATTATTATTAGATAAATATGAAAGTATCACCCTGACAATGACTGAAATTATATTCGGACCGTTCATTTTGCTCCGAATCAAAATGTATAGGTAATAAATTTTTAGAATCAGTTTTGACTAAGCGGGGATTCAGCAGTCAAGTTGTTTTTGTCAACCAAAAAAAAAAGCCAAAAATTACTCGATTGTTGATCCCCAATATAGTCGACTAGTCCAACCATATACTCGGTTAAGAGAAAAACTCCGATTTTCTCGGAAATTTAACATGGTAACGATAGGAGAAAATCTTCAGTTTTCTCATCATCGGGCATGGTGCATGGGACGCACCCTGTGACATAAAACAATTAGTTTTGAATAGTCATTCTTAGTATAAACAGTCAGCAGCACCTCTGTACGTACAATCGTACCTTATAGCTGCTATATATAGCTGAGGGTTGGGGGGGACAAGCCCAGCAACTAGACCGTTTTTCAAGAACTATCCATTGTGCTCAGCTGACAGCACTACCAAATACCAGCTCCCCAGCCATCGAGTAAACGATGGGGACCTACAGTTTTAGGTGGGTTCCGAACCACCACAGCCTCAATATACATTTCACTTGACATGCTGAACATATCAGAGGTGAATGCCGAGCAGAAAAACTTTTTGGTAGGATCGGGATCGAACCGGTGTGACCCGGCTCTCACTGCTCCTCAAAAGTCGACCATTTAGTCCACTGGGCTATCGAGGCCGCTTCTCACAATCGTACCTTGCAACGGAATATAGGCGGATATTAGATACATCAGGGCGGAAAGTGATCACCACTCATTCAGTCAAAAATAACCCTGACAGTCAGCGAGCGGTGGGAGAAAGGGAAGGGTAGAGCATTGAGATGTAAATGCCGGCAGGGTGTGAGACTGTCAGTTACACAAATCAGATAGACTCAGCACAGCCAGTCAGCAGCTCATGCTCTTTTCACACAACTAATTGGCAATTTTCTCAACGCCACTTGACTTGTCGTTTCCACTGCCTTGTTTTCCTTACAATTTTCCGGGCTTTTGCTTCCGCAGCCCGCTTATACTGCAGAGGCCGTTTCATCTCTGTATACTTTCTCCAGCTAGGTATGGTAAAAAGCTTCGGTATTTAGGTGTCAGGTGTCAGCGCAGAAAAATAGCATCATATCAAAACTGGATTGTGTGCTTGCAGAGGTTTCAAACAATGTCAATAAATTTAAAATATCACCCATGCAGCTTACATGTATTTTTTTTCAAGCGTTCGAAAAAGCCCTTAGAAACCAAAACAATTAAAAGTTAGGAAATACTAAATTTTTTCATCATGGTCAAAAAACGTGGAAAACAAGGACAGCTGCAGACATTTCTTCTTTTCCAAGTTCAGTTCTGCGACTCAGGTGACCCCCAACATTTTTGGAAATGGAAAAATCTCTAATTCTGACTAAAATTTTATCGAAGTAGCTAAAAAAAGCATTAAAAAAGCAAAAGGAAAGAGTCCTAAGCGCAAGCCACAAGAGAGCAGAGCAGGACTGACTGAAAGGGCGCCGCAAGCGCTAATCAACCAAAATCGGCGATTCTCTTTCCAATTCAAAAAATAAATACCAAGTTGGAGGATAAAAGACTATTCTTGAGTTAAGCCCTATGTCAACAGTGGGGGGTCGGTGGGGTCCCACTAGGGCCAGCCACGGCAGCCAGGCCAGCCAGCGGCTCCGCAGATTACTTCTACAGCTTCGGGCGAAACCTCTGCAAACAAAGCTTCTATTGTCCCCTCCAATTCACTCAACAATTTTCAACCTGGTTTATTTTTCTTCCGAACTAAGTCCAAACAGATAAAGTAAAAATTATCTCCTTCAAGAGGATCAGACAGAAACGACCACAGCCGAGCGCTTCTCGGTACCCGAGAGGTAACATAGGACGTTAGACTATGCCACATGAGTCTCAGTAAGGCCAATTTATTGGGCTCAGGCGAAGGGTTAACCACTCCAGAGATTGCCTGAGATAGCATGAAGATTCTGAACGAGATTCGTGGAAAGATGCACCTCAAAGGGTTAATTACTCCAGAAATTTCCAAGATTCCCTGAGATTTCGTGAAGATTTCCAATGACTGCATGCATGAGATTCCAACGAAATTCCTGGAGTGATTAACCCCTTGGGCTCAGGGCCCTCTCATCAGCATTTTGCATTGAAAAACTCGACGTCGAACTTTTACATTACATGAACGCACTACTTCCCTGTACTTACACACAAGTTTTTACACGTGAGAAAATAAAGAAAAGGCAATTTTTTTTGTTATTCATTTAGGATGCGTCCCACCATGCCCAGTTAAAATTAAACCGGAGATTTTGTCCTATGTTTACCATGTTTACCAGTTGTTTTTTAACTGGGCATGGTGGGACGCACCCTTAGGCTGAATTTCACCAGTTTAACTTGAAGACTATCGTGTACACGATAGCACTATCGTTTCGGTAAAAAATGTTAACGGCTTTCACCATGCACCATTACCGTTTCGTTAGCTTTCGAGTGGATTTTCCGTGCGTTAGCGAAAACGATAATTTTCATATCTGCGACTCATTTGGTGTAGTCTAATGTAGTTTAATCAACATTTTAACTTCTTTCTCCGAAAAAAATAGGGAGTTTTTCACGTTTATTTCCACTTTTAGATTGAAATTGTTGAAATAAATTTGACGTAAACAAAGCAGGCGATTCTATTGACACAACAAAACCTAACGAGAGGGTGTCTGCTTTTTCGAATCGATAGCTATTCGAACGTTAAAAGGCACTATCGTGAGGTGGTGAAATTCAGCCTTAGTGTTTTAATTTACGCCCCAACGATTTAATCCCGATTTCAGTCCTTCTCTCAGCCGGAAGTCAGTTTCCGAATGGAAAAGGGGATTAGGTGACGAAGAGTAGTTCCCAGAATTCTATAAAGCCAAATTCTGCCTGAGAGGATCCAACTCACAGGAGCTTAGCGAGATTTCATATATACCAATGCGAAAGCTCCAATCCTGCTACTGCAATCTCGCAAAGTAAATAATAACCTTTTCAAAATGGAAATAGGGTAGCTCGCTGTTTGACAATATCAATAATTCAATAACAGAATTGGGCAATGAAATTGAAATATCTGTATTGATCTCGAAATCTAAAGAGTATTATTATCGAATAAAGCTGCTATGGAGCAAATTATCGGTTTTGCAGCAGGTAGCGGGTAGCGGGTAGCGGGTATACCCCACAATTATGGACACAACTATAGTTGGTGGAGCCTCCAGCACAGTGTCAGCAACATGAGGTTAAGTGACTGCGTCATTTTAAACCCCGCAGATACGGAGAGTAATTTTGCGGACACAAGCAAATAGGCAATCATGGAAAATAGAAACGTCATAAAACATAGGTACGAATCGTAAAATATTTTGCACGGCAGTCTGCAAGTATTTTTCAATAAAATAAGGAGAAACTCAATTCAACTATACCTATAACTTCACCAATTTCTTTTCGATTACGTAAAATTGTTTAACATGACGTGCAATAAAGATAGCAAAAAGAAATCGAAAAGGAAAGGGCAAGGGACTGGAGGGGGAGGGGGCTACAAAGACATTGTTTAGTAATTGAAGTGGCAATAAGATGGTGAGTGGTGACAGATTGAATGTAACGTATCTGTGATGTTAGAGCCGATTCAAAGGGATGTATCCCATCCAAGGACCACCACGTTTCCCAGCGCGACTATTCATTGCAAATACGGATCAAGAGGTTTTTACCTAACATTTTGTTGTAGTAGAAATGGTAAAAAAAATTTCAGGCCCCTCTACAAAAACCCAGGAAGTGTCAAAAAAGTCCAAACCCTAAAGGACACCCAAGTGCGAGGGGTTAACCACTCCTGGAATCTCGTTGGGAATCTCGTTAGGAATCATTGGAAATCTTTATGAAATCTCAGGGAATCTTGAATTTTTTTGGAGTGGTTACCCCTTCGGGGTTAATCTTTCTATGAATATCGTTGGGAATCTTTGTAAATCTTTATGGAATCTCAGGGAATCTCAAGGAATCTCTGGAGTGGTTACCCCCTCGCCCAAGTGTTTTAAAATTACAGGAACTTGCGTCTGTGAATGTCTTAAACAGCACGAGGCTGCTTGTTGATTATAGGTTTTGACATAAATTAAAATCGTAAGGGGAGGGGGGGAGGAGGGAGTGCGACATGCGATCGAGGGTATAACAGGATCACAAATGCTTTAAAGCTGCCAGAAGTTTCCATTAGCAGAAAGCTAGAATATAGTCCCCAACAAACATCCATGTTTCTGTGTAGCAGCAGAGACGAATCAGATGAAGCAAAACAACCGCATGGAAACGTCGCAGTGCGTCCCCCTTGCCCTTGCCTCCCCCAATCAGCACTGACACAAAATCAACGATGCCATCTCATTGTCGAAACCGTCATTCTTATTGACAAGTTATCCAGGTTTTTTCCCGAATCAATATCAATAACTTCTATCAATTTTCATTTCGACGCATAACAGAACAAAAGCATATTACAAACTGAGCTAGCGTCACGCCTTTAAAATGAACTGCTTTGGGATACTTTAGAGCCCGATTTCGTTTCTATCAGAACTGAATTTGTGACTGATGAGTCCGATGCCTTACGAGACCCAGTGACTGTGACTGGGTATAGAGAAGGGCGTTCGCAATGTCATTTTACTCCAATTTTATTCCAATTCAATTTCAACACATAGTATGCCAAATAATTTTTATGAATGAAGGCTAATCTCCAAAGAGTAAACAAGGAGTACCATTCAGCTTAAATGTTTTGTCTCAGCTGCACCGAAATAGGAATTTTGTGGTTTCCAGCGTGTTGTTCGGATGGACCATTGAAATGGGGAGGCTGACCCGCAAAAACCCCCACGCCCTTTTCAACGCAACTTTTCTGTTTACTTTACTCATTCAATTAGTATGCTGCTCCGAAATGAAGAGAAGCTTATCCTGGTTAAGCCGAAGCGAATTCGCATTTTACCTGAGAATGGAGGAAATTAGATCTCACTGACAAGCAACACCTCAAACAAACTCTTGCCTCGAAGGTATTCTACTGAAAAACTGGACAAACGAATCCGTACGATAGAGAGGAAACTCCCAAGCTCCCCTCTCGACTCTTAGTCGAAAAACCGTGACAAAACAAACATCACCCCCAGACGGTCAGGTTCCAGACAAAGGGTCAGACCATGGATGATCAAAACTATCGCTCGTTGCCATATGACGCATGGATAGTGCAGTTCGGGAAATAAGTAACATTATACATTCCAAAACAGGCTACAAATTCTATGCATGCCAACATATAGGATCGGAGAATATGGAGAGTACCCGTACCCGTATTTTCAATGACGAAAAAATTAAAATATGAAAGCAGTGAGCACTTCTGGGGAGAAAAAGAGTCCGCAGCATGCAGGCAGCAGCATGCAGGCAGCAGCATGCAGGCAGCAGCATGCAGGCAGCAGCGCTATCACCTAGCTACATACTGATATAGGTTGAGATGAACATGCCAAATATAGCAATAACCATAAGGAACCACAGTTTTCGAAGAAAAAATGCCTGATACAGCCAACTCTCAATAACTGACATAGTTTATAGTTAAAGTAGTCTTCCAATTTTTACTTCTTCAAACATGAAACAGGTCTTATAGGCTAGTGGTCACGAGGATGTCATCAGCTACTTAGCCGGCATCTAACCCCAACAGCTAATTCAAACGAAAATACGGTAGCTGCAACCTTGCATACGGATAAATCAGCCCTCGAGCCAGCAAGGAGGCTCTGGAGGCTTCTTGGCGGTGATTACTGTAGAGACCTGGCGGGACGCATGAGTGGATCCCACAAGGCGAGGCCTCTCGCACACACAGCAGGGATTACAATGGTGGCTATAGCGAGTTGATCGAGCGTGGCGCAGGCATGTGCAAATACAAGCACACTACATGACCCCTGGCCTGTCCAAAACATGGCTTGCTTACCAGTTACCTGCAGGGAACAATCGGCCAATCGGTCGAGCGATTTTACGCTTCCTTACACGAAGACAACCTTTTCAATTCAAAGTTCCAACAAGTTTAATCCAAGCTTAGAACTAATATGGGGGTAAAATTTCTCCCATCATGTTTTTCATTTGCTGCAGTTCTTAGTTTCAATAAATAGTACTCAATAGGTGTGAGGGTTCAGCGTGAAGTTTCACCCCCAGATAACAGAAGCTACTATTAGAGGGAGGAAATTTCACTGCCCGTAGGTGTTGGGATAAGAAGAGGATGATAATCAACATTCTGGTAGAGAAATTAACTGAGTTGGAACTTGCGGCAGCTGACATTACATCTAAAGGCCACTTGAAAGACGAATGGACAGACCGAGCAGGAGGGAGAAGGGGGCTGTTTATTTGATACGACAGTCGGAACCACATTTTAAGCGTTAAGAGGGATTCATTCTTCTGGCTGTAATGGGTCCCCGTTAAGTGCTCTCGACGATGTGAAACCCAAGTGTGTGCGATGCCCCCCCCCACCCCAACCCCAACCTCCTATCCTTACAACCGGACATCCTCTTTCCTCTTTACCGGCTCTGCGATTATCTACCTTGTAGCCCCGTGTTTACCTATTTTTATAATTATATATAATGAAAGTAAATTAAGATGAAATATCAGTTAGGTCTTGCATGGTTATAGCTTTTTTGCGCAAATCACCAAGAAGTATTCTGGTGCTGTTAGGGATAAAATTACGTTTGCTGAACATTTTAAAAAGGTCTTTAACTGTTGTTCTGTCCTAATTTTAATAACTGGTTAGTCCTATAAAGTTCGTAATTTTCCTAATTTCCTTTCAAATTTCGGAAAGGAGCAAATCGACGATAAAAACAACATCCCTCCCGACGGGAAGAACGTCCGCCGCCGCCACATGAGTTGACACGGCAGTCACCGAGACATAAAACTCGCTCTTTTCCTGCTTCTGTCACAAGCAAAGCAAAATTAATTTTTTATTTTTGTGAAATTTCTTTATCTTTCAAAGGTATGAAAATAATTGACGAAGCTGAGAAAACCCGATATCTCTTCATTTGAGGCTACCCAAGATACACCTTCCGACTTTCTCAGTTTTCTCGCAGTTATCTGTAACTTCCATAAATCATACTGAAACATCTGAAGAAAAACTGCATAGGTCACAGAGCAAATTTCAAATTTTCATTTTTGGTTTGGTCGTGAAAGGAACAGTTCCATATTATGCGGTGCTTCCCAACTCCCCTACGACACGACTATGCAAAGAAATAAACAATAGAGATAAAATGATATTTGTTTATGTTTATTAAGGACATGTTTCTTGTAAAACAGTTGAACATTTCATAGTTCTGAAGTATACACGCGCCTCTTTAACGAGACTAGATAGCTGACTGTAAGGTTTAATTTAACAATAATCGAATGATGTCTGAACCCAAAAGAAGAAGACATTGTTTAAAATCTCAACTTGGTCACATAAGATGTTACTGACACTAAGGGTGCGTCCCACCATGCCCAGTTAAAATTAAACTGGAGATTTACTATGTTAAATTTAACTTAAAAGTTAAAATTAACATGGTAAACATAGGACAAAATCTCCAGTTTAATTTTAACTAGGCATGGTGGGACGCACCCTAAAATACTTATTTCAAAACCAATAAAAATCAAACACCATCCTAACAAGGAAGTCGTTAAGAAATGCAGAAGACAGGACAGCTTACGCTGAAGTTTAAGTCCTTTCGCTACATATTGCGCGAAAACCTCCAGTTACATCGATCGACTCACTCTAGTCTCTCAGTGTTTTGTTAGTTTCCTTAGCGAGCCACAAACTGGGACTAAGCTGGTAGGTACCTACGTGGTGTAGGTATAACCATGGAATGAGAAAACGTATTCTACGTTATTTTTCATAAAAGGTCAGAAAGGTCAAAGGAAGCATAGAGAGACATGAATTAATATAAATGTAGCCGAATATGTGTTTTCCTTGCTAAAGGGGCAAGCACAGCGCGGAGCTTAGCAGGGTGCGGAAGGGAGGGGGAACGGCCTGAAGGCGTTGCGGAGCCGACTCCGTGTTTTCCTAGTCACGAGATTTACGATCCGAGCCTCAGGCACGACTTCGTATTTAAAACTCAGTCGAACTTGAGAATTTTCCTAACCAAGGATATAAAAAACAAATCTAAATCCCCTCTGGAGGCGGAATCAATTACATTACTGCGAGAACCCGTGCTGCGCTCTGCCGGCCTTTCTCATTATCCAGCAACACGCTTTCCATTCATTTATTATTTATTTTGGTACTTCCTTATTTGTTGGTACATGTTCATGTTCTGCTATAAAATCTCATCTGCGCAACCGTCACAAGATCTGCTATATATAATCCATTTTAGTCCATAAAGGCCTTCTCTGGTGTGGGGGCTGGGGAGTGGAAATAATAATTTAACGAGTTGTTTTTCCTAAAACTGACCTTAAACACGTCATAATGAACTAGGCTATTGAACGAGACATATCTACTCGTACTTATAGAGGTATACATAGAGGTATACATAAAGACAAACTGAAGAACGGCCAGGAACTGAAGGGATACAGAATTCCATCTTTGAAGACATCTCTATGGGCGGAGTTACTTTGATCAGAATAGTTCAGTTTTTCCCAACCACTGAAGGTGAGGGGCGCCAATGGGGCGAAAACGTCCAGGACTGACAAGATTTTCAGTCAGAGAACAGAAATTTTGCAGTTGTGTTTTGTTATATGTACCTAGATATTTCAGATTCATTTTCACAGTTTTTCGACAAACCAAAATACTGGTCCAATTTGGTCCAATTTCGGGTAAAATCAGCAAACCTTGGCCCCGTCAAAATAGTTATTCTGAAAACCTTGAAAATCTAAAAGTCTGTGCCTTTATATGAAGTTTTCGAGAACAGTTAGTGGCAACATTTATTATCAAAGCTACACACAAAGTAGTAGGTAGTAGTACAAAGTAGTACAAACTTCAACGACTGTTAGAATTCAGGAGAACAAGGCACAGAAAGGGGAACCTCACTTCTGGTGTATGGGCATTTTGCCCCGCAGCGCCAGCATCTCGATGAGCCAAAAAATACAGAGGGAAATAAGCTTAAACAAATCGGGATGAATTAGATAAGAGCGCTGGGAAAAAGAAACACTCAAGAGCAGACTGTGCTGTGTACGGCAGAGACCATGTGCTGGTTCAGCAGGAGAGCTGCGTTGAGAAGTGGGGGAGTTTCGCCGCTGAGAAAGGAAAACACGGCGCGCCCGGAGGGAGCGTTATGCGCTCTCTCGCTCACTCCTTGCCACTCGCTCAGTCAAAACAAGGGGAGGATCCACCCCTATCAACTCATTGTCCATATAAACATCCCAAGAATATGCAAGAGATTGCTGACGATATCTACCGGTCCCCAAAATGAATTAGAAATAAGAAATTACCTATCCTTGGAAGCAACCAACATTTTTTTCAATATTTTTATTAAATTTTGTTATTTTTGCCTCGTTGAACATATAAAATATAACTTCAAATTTTGTTACGACCCAGACCCTGAGAATTGGCGAAAGTGAACTCAGATACTTCAATGGTTCTGCCAATTTCGGATTTTCCGAAAGTTACGGCCGTTATAATCAAAGGCGTAGTTTGCGCATCATGCGATAAATGGATCTGCTTCAAACTTGGTGTAGTGGTGTGATAAATTACAGTTTGGTACCTTAAAAATTACGGCCGACAATAAATAAATTATGGAAATTAGTATGTTGCATTCCTTACATCAGCCTTATGTCGGCGGCTATAGTATGAGTACAGTTGTGTTAAATGTAAACAGACATTACAGCGGTAAGAGGTGCGAGAACGTTAAGTGCGACGATTGTCGGACCCTTTCTTTTAGTCGAGGGACATCCATTATGGACCCCCGCGCCCCGCAGGAACGGTTAGCGTTCCGGGCACAGTAGCCCCCTAGTGTTGAAATCGCCACAGATGGCACCTGAATCACTTTCATGTTCCCACTAAGTGCATACCTGAGCTTTACTGAAGCACGCGTTGTTGCGACGGGACAAAACGTCGGCAAATTACCTCCCGCACGCGGAGCCTTCTCACGACAGCCGGACTTAACCAGTCTTCTTCCTTCAGGTCAGCTGGTACCATCACGCAGCAAAATATGATGTCCTGCGGAAATGATAAGTTCAGATTTTAGGGGTCTGTAAGTAAATCACATCAGCGGCCTGACTGTAGTATACCATACTACACCTCACTGCGACATAGTTAAGAGGACGCTATACCTGACGATGCATTTTTTGCCGCCCATAAGATTAACATTGCGAGCGGCGATTCATTTTCAAGGTTTACACTTGGTTGGTAAGACACAAAATTTTGCCTGTACCTAGCCCTAACAATGTTCTAGGGAGTGTTCGAAGCAGATTTTCCAATTTCTCACTGGTTTCTTTTATTGCAACTGTTTTGCAAATGCTAGAATCGCATACCTCAAGAAAAGTGCTGTACCTCGAAAACCAGTAAAAAAAAAAATGGGAAATCTGCTTCGAACACTCCCTAGAACATTGTTAGGGCTAGGTACAGGCAAAATTTTGTGTCTTTCCAACCAAGGGTAAACCTTGAAAATGAATCGCCGCTCGCAATGTTAATCTTATGGGCGGCAAAAAATGCACCGTCAGGTATAGCGGACCCTTAAATAGGTTTCTATCAACAATTTTTTAACGAATTCGGTAGATAGGAAAAATACATGACCTAGGGCAGAGGGATGCTCAGCAACTCCAACTGACACACTTTTGGGAAATTTTCCATAGCAACTTCCCCGCCCCCCATCCCTGCCTGGGCCTGATTAGCTCAGGGAACTGAGTTATGAATCAAGAGGGCACAGGATCTAGTCCCGACTTGTCGAGATTTGTCCTGGTCAATCTTGCCGGCCCTGGGCCTACCCAGCCCTGATGGGTACCTGGCCTTCACCGGCTGGAGGAAAACTCGACTGTCGGGCGTGATTCGGACCAAATGACCCCCTTGCGCACAGAGGTCACGAAAGGTGAGACTCCGTATCCCAAGGGTTGTAGCGCCAATGAGTTTTTTAGTTTTTTTTTTTCATCACTGGCTATACATTACCTAATTTATTCTTCAGAAAGGTACGCTATTGGAGTTTTTCAATTCAAGCCAAGTGGGAACAACTCACACCAGTCATCACACAAGAAAAAGAATATTTAGGCGCCTCACTTTTTTAAAAGTTTCTACGAGCCTCTGGATGCATGCTAAATCATTCCACTTCAGGCGGGTGTCCTCAAAGTGCAGACGGACTAAGCATGAACTGTGGCAGAAAGACGGTCCTTTTTCATAGAGTAGAAAATCACCGCCGTATTTCAGCCCTGACCGGACAACCCAGCCTTGCGACCGATACCAGTGATAGACGGCGTACCTATAACATTAAAACAAATTTATAGGTAGTTTGTTCTTCGTTTCCAGTTTCATCAGTGACTTCAATGGGAATGCTACTTTTCTCACCGTTGAACAAACTGAGGTTCGGCATCTCTGAACATAGTCCACATTTCTTGCGAAGACATTATATTTCCCGCTTGATCAATCACATTCAGTTTTCCTAGGACCCCAGAAAGGAAGAATGTCTCTTGCAGGTTTAACTGAAGAAGTTCACGAGGAGCTGTCACAGTAGTTTCAAGCCTAGGACCTTCTGCACCCCCGACCACGACTATCTCGTTACATTTTTCTGCTCGTTGGGCTTCTCGGGGTTTTCCTTTTTTCATAATATTTGCCACCAAAGACTGAATTTCAGTACTACAAAAATTATTATTTTCGGTTTCACATAAGTTCCAGTGTGATTTGGTTGGCACAGCGACTTGTAGAAGACTGTCCTGACTATGCGATTTATTCTTGTATTTTCCCCAAGATTCAATTTTTGGGGTTTGCACGGATTGCAGGAATGCTGATATTGAGGTGAGGCCTAACTGCATCAAACGCTGCTCCTTAACTGGTGTCGACTCACCAGTCCCTTTATTATTGGCTCCACCATGGTTCCGTTTTCGGTTTTGCCACTGCTGCTCAAGCAGAACAGGCGGTAAATCATCATACGAGGTATTGAACTCAGGCTCACTTCTGGACAAACTACCTTTGCCATAAAACCCCTGAAAGAAGAGTAAATCTTAGCCACATTTTAGCCAAAAGTAACTACCTACATAGGTACCAAACGCCGCACAGGAAGGTAACCCACCATTTCAAACAAATCCGCCATATCGTCTCGATTTTCAACATGACACCATAAACCGGCAAAAGAAGCTGTGAATGGTTTCCTCGCCGCACTAGGAAAAGATTCGTAATTTAAAGGAGCTGTCGATTTTTTTCTTTTTGTCGGTTTTATCTCCATTATAATTTTTCTGTTTACATAAACACAAACAATATATAAATCGATTGATCGAAAGATAGTGCCACGAAATAATGGCGGGAAAGTCTACCACCAACTCAAAACTGCTTTTGGCATGAATCTTCAATCTGCTCAGTTCGAAGAACGGATTTAGCCCTAGACCAGCAAATTATTTGTCTTATATTGCCTTGGTACTTGGTAAAGGTAAAGAAACCTTTCTGACACAGGGGAGCCCTCAAATGGAGAGCTAACCACCTCCTTTTTTGAGTCAACTGTGGTAGAAAGTGAAACCAGCAACTGCAATTTCTGCCTTAAGCCTAGTCGCTGTGAGTGGGGAGTGAGGAATCGGCATAAAAAGGCCTTGGCATGCAAGTCGTTGAAAATTACGTAAACCCTCTATCAGGCCCGTATCCAGAAAGCGGTCATGGGGGGGTTTTCGCCTATATTTTTTTGCTTCACGTTGGCATTACCATGTTAATTTTCCGCTCATGGGGGGTGGGAGTTTAACCCCCTAACCCCCCCCCCCCCCCCCCGTGGATACGGCTATGCCTTCTATCATATATAAATATGCGGCACCGAATGGTTTTTTCTTCTCATTTTTTTGAGGAAACTCTTGGATAAAATTTTAGGGAAGCCGACATGGTAGGTAGGTAGTAGGTACTTAGGTATATTGTACATATAATTCCGATACAGATAGGTAGGAAAGATTCCGCGGATTCCTCGCCCCTGACAGTGCCACGGTAATACCTACCAAGCTTGAAACTAAAGGAGAAAATATAAGTACCTAGTACGTAAACGTGGCTATAAAACCTATCAATATAAATACATATTATGCAATAAGTAATGCGCTAGTTTTATTTTCTGGTGATAACGGTTTTGCAATAGGTAAGATGTTCTTCCAAAGAAACTGGCGGAATCTATTTCGTTTTGGATATCGTCGCAGAAGCTGCTGATTGCCCCTTTCCACTCAGCACTACAAATGGCGACTGGGTCTCCTTTTGTTTTTGTTGCAACATTGTCAGCGTCCTTAGCGGGGTATCTGTCGAGCTCATCTGCTTCATCAACTGCAAGGTTCAATTAAAAGCATTAGGCACCTAAATCTTAACCATCTCTCTACAACGACCGTCAAGGGACCATGATGTAAGTATGCTCGGTATAAAGAGGGTCTCAAAACGAGTCAGGGTTTGTCAAGCGATTGTAGAGAGTGACAACTGTAGCTGAACAACAGGTAAGATAAGCATCGGTGTTTACTGTAGGAGAAGTAATAGACTAACCCCTTCTTGCTCGTTTTTCTTCATCCTTTTCTCCACTTTGTTTTTGCCAGGACCCTTGCCGTGGAATTTGTGGGAGAGGTAACGAAAGGCTTCTTTGGCGTTAAGAAGGTGGCCATCGTCGTCAATGTAGTCGAGCTTAACATTAGGCTTGTAGTTGTCCTTTTCTTTGAAGTCACTTGTTGGACCCATGTAACGATCGCGACGCCCAAATTTATCATCATCACTAAAAACAAAAAAGGACCCAGTTGAGAGAGAATGAAAACAGAATTGATCAATTTCCCACTTATTTGGCAATGAATTTTATTGTACATTTATATTTTTTTATTTCAGTAGTTTAGACTAATTTTTGAATTGAACCAGGGGTTGTCTAAATATTTTAGTCCCACCTTCGTTAATCGGTTCAACGTCAGAAAGAGTAAACGAAGCCTTTAGGCAGGTCTTCAGAATCGTTCAGGTTTGGAACCAACTCTGTTCAAGGCTTTTACTAATGAGTATTAGTGCGTACCCATGAGCTTTATCGTCAATAGAGTAATTCTGCGCCTGTAGATGCGCAAATCTAGATGCTGATGGCCGATTGATAGTTTCCTTTTCTAAGTAGCCTTTGCTGACTGCAAGACGGAGAGCTCCAGCTAGACCTTTACCGACGTCTGGCTCTTCGTCTAAAATGGCGACCTCGTTAGGAACAGTCTCCGTCATGCGCTCATCTGAAAATATCAAATGTACCTGCATTCAGAAAAATACTTTCCCTTCACCGAATACCTAAAACCGTAACTCAATTCTAAAGAAAGAAGTATTGCTAAAAAAATAGCTTACTCCAGTATTCCATTATCTTTCACATGAATTTTCCTTCAGGAATAAAATTCTATTACATTACAAATTGATGATTCGTCAATCAAACAAAGATTCCTCTCATTTACTTGGTGGTATTTCATTATTACGTAGTATTAAGATTCGTCAATCTTCTACAGGAGTGGCCACTCAACCAAAAAGTTTGTCACTCAACTATTAATATTTCTTTATCTAAAGTATACTCATATTCACTTCAAGGACTACTTCAAAATATCATTGTAAAAATCAATCTTTGGTTTCTACATGGAAGAGATATGAATTTACACCGTGGGTTTACTTATGTTTCATACTAAATATTCAACTAACCAGCTTCAACCTGACTCCAAGCACCGCGATTTTTCTGCTCTTCCTCACGACGCTTATTTTCTTCCTTCATTTCACGTTCAAAGTCCAATAACTCTTCCTCTTCCTCCCGATTTCCCGACAGTCCGTAGGTGGGGATGTCCCCGAGAGTACGGCAAAACTCAGCCGTGGAGTTCAACACGATGGATCCGCCGGGCCCCTCTAGGTTATAACTAAAAAGTAAATTTAAAAATTAAATTACCACTAAAATGAAGAATAATGCCGGTACGGAAAAATAACACCACACACCGCCTTCATCATCACTGTTCCAATGTAAACTAAATCACACGACGCAGAGGCTCACTACACGCAGTCTGTATGTATGTTTTCAAAACTGGTACTGGTACTGAATCAATGGTTCTTACCCCGATCCACTTTCAATGATCTCCTTGGCAATTTTCTCCACTGAGCTCACATGAACTTCCTTCTGCTTGAGTTTCCTGGCTTTGTTCAACGCTAACTGAAGCTCCATTTCAGCTTCATCGGGTTCCATCTTTATATCTACGGAAAAACAGAGTAATAAAATTAGGCAGATTTACTCCCGCCACGAAAGGTAAATAATACAAGTTTGAAGTTTAATAAGGAAGTATGCGATAATGTATCATGAGTATCATGATTCCATAACCCATTCCACCTGGAGTCATTTTATGTCTTACTGTAGAGATCGTCAGGAGGAGGAGGCACATCATCCACGTCCAGGGCAATATCTATATCCTGCTTGGAAATGTCCATGTCCACATCCTCCTCTTTGATACTGCGGTCGACCACACGGGGACGCCTCCGACATCCAAAATCCTCAGTCGGCCACTCCACTTCTTGTTTCGGCATCAAATCATCAGCTTTTAGCATTTTCGGCTTTTTTCGTATCTTCTTCACCTGAGTAATTATAATACAAATAGTAGTACAGTTGACGGCTTATTATATTAACGTCTTCGATAGAGCACTATCCCCCTTTCATCTAAAACAGGTACTTTAAGTTCTGCAAGAATGCAGCAAATGGACGAATTGTGTTACTACGGCTGGGTCATCATATTGTTTCCCATAGGAGACCAACAGTAACATCTTGAAACTCAAGTTACAAATTCCATGCGGTAATACGAGCAAGGCTGGATGGGGGCATCTTGGGTTAGACTAGAGCAGTTTTTCACTAACTTCTAGACTACCTACTTACTTACTTTTCCCGGCTTTCGGAATTTAGCGAAGGCCTCCTCCTCTGTGTAGTAGTCTGACGCAGGACGTAACTCACTACTCAAATCCACAATCGTTTTCTGCATCAACTTTCTCTTCACTAATAACCGCTGTCTCGCACGCTCCATTTCACTCATTTCTTCTCCTGAAAAAAACATGGAGTACATAATATAGATACATAGCTTTTAATAATACCTACTACAAAAAAGTTTGCTTGTCCTCGCAGGGTTTATTTTCACCAATTTTATCCAGAAGCAGACACACTGCATACAAAAGAAGTGGTGGATTACAGACTGAACGTACCAGTAAATGATTTTTGGCCAAGTTTCAAGGTTAAGGTATTCGGACCAAAGTTCTGAACAATGTTAGTGCAAAGGGCACTGACAGAACGATATCCCAATCCAGGGACTCGAACTTAGGACCTTTTCCGAAATCTAGAACATCCAGAGCCAGCACTTTTCCAAGACAGGCAGTGAGCGCGAAAGACTCCCTGACTCCTGACAGTAAACAGCTCTTCTCTAAAGAGACTCAGTATTACTTATTATCCTAAATTTAAAGTGTGCTTCCATTTAGAATTTAGCAGGACCAAGTCCCATTTGCAGATCAGACGTCCAGTGAGAACCAAGCGCTTTGACTTCAAAGCCATGGGAGGTTTGTCTTCCTCAGTCTATTTTTCAACTCACGCACCTAAAGCGAAACTTTCTTCCCTTTCGCCGTCAATTTCCTCATCGTATTTCGCCAGGACACTGCTTTTCTTTTCGGTGAGAGGGTCCACATCCATGTCTTCATCGTACAGTCCAGGTTTGGCTTTACGTCGCTCGACGCTCTTTTTGTATCTGAAATAGGACGACCGGCATTAAACAGTTATTCCCGTTTGTAGCTATCTTCATGGTTTCCCCTGAATTCCGATGATGTGGGTGTTTTCTTATAGGTGCGGCGCCCACCAGGGAATTAGGATTGTGTTGGCAACTTGGACAAGCACCGGGTCGATACCCATCAGTGCCAATCATGCTCATGTCAACAGCGAGAGTCAAATCCTGATTAGTGAAGACAGAACAGGGCAGTGGGTAAACTACAACACCACTAGGTACAAGATGTAATTCCCGTATTCACTCCGTGAACAAAAAAAAAAAAAAAAAAAAAAAAAAAACGGCTTATTCCCAGAAAACGGGAACGCTCTAGACACACTGAGAGGCAAAAAATAATCAGGTCCCAAGACAATGACCTGAGAAAGTTTGATGACTGCAAGTCAGTGAGATCTAGTGGCTTCTAGAAAATGGAAGTTGCAGCTGTGTACCTTTCATTGTCCATCATGTTGACATTAACCAAGGTGTCGTCTCCTTCGTCAAGTACGCCTTGGTCTTTGAGAGTGAGGATAACGTTGCTGCCCTCTTCAAAGCCCGTCACAGCATGGCCAATTCTGATACCGCGCAGATCACGCGCAGTGTACAGATCCTTGCGCTCACTGCGACGCTCCTCCTCCACTAAGGCCCCAATCCCAAACTCTTGGTCTAACTCCTCCAGCATTTTCGCCTGCAAGTTTAGCTACATAACACCAAGTTCTAATAACATTACATGGCAAAGCCAGGTTGTCAGTACCAAAAAATAAGTAGGTAATGTAATGAGTTTATCCTTATCCTTACACCTATGAGTATTTCCTACTCCTTCTTGCATACCCTTTTGTCTGCTTCCAGTCGCTGCTTCGCCTTTTCTCTTGATTTTCGAACCCAATCTGTTGTATCATCGTCACTGTCACTCTCTCCAAGGCCTTTAACAGACTTGAGTTTCTCTTCTATAGCTCTTTTTTCCTTTCTTTCCACCAACCTAGAATTTTGAAAATCTTGGTAAGTTGTTGTTTCATCCGTGACGGTTATTAGGATCTTTTAATATTCTGAGCACCTACCGTTGACGTATTTTTTCAGAACGAGTTTTTTGTGCAATATTATCAGCAGGTTTGTGAACAAACTCTCCCATGTCCGTACCATCGGCACACTCTCGTTTATATTTATTTCCATCATCAGCAGCTGGTGCGCTGTCGACTTTGAGAGGTTTTAAACCCAATCTCGCTCGCAGGGCATTAGTCTCTTGGATAGACAACGAGTCCTGTAAAAAGTAAAAGATACGTGACCTAGTTCGCAGCTAATTTAAAGAGCTACACGTGGTCACAGACTAATATACACGTATAATAATATAAAATATATATAGGGCCACTTGTCTAATAACGTAATTAGCAGAATAGACGGATTAGAGAGCTTTTATGAATTTTTGCTTACTTTCTGTTCTTACAATGATTGACAAATGACCATATATGTTTTTATTTCGACAAGGTGGTTAGTTTTTATGATAATATGAGAAGAACTGCTCTTTTTTGGTTTAGTTGAACATAAACAGCAATCACCATGGGGATGTCCACGGGCGAAATATCTGCTGAACCTGACTATAATGTAACAGTAAGGAGGACCCGAACTTCGAAGAAATGCAACTGTGTTTAGACTCTGAAGTATCTACTTACATGACTCTTCCCATCTCCAGCACTGGCAGAACTTGAAGGCGCGGAGTCTTCCACAGCGAAAGCAGGAGGGGGAGTTGTTGACAATTTCGGGGGCGGCGGTGGTAAAATTACTCCTACTTCTTCCACTAGAAGGAAATAATCACTTACTATGAACATACCAATGATTTAAAATGAGCTGAGCTCTTACACATAATATGGAAAGATATAGGTGCCTTCCCTGTTTATTTCGCTTACCGTCGGAGTCCGAAGACGATATTGTCTCAGGTTCCTCTTCATATTTATGTTTCTTATGCCGTTTATGGCGACGATGTCGATCCTTTTCCCTTTCAGGTGACCGGCTACGTTTCCGGCGTTTTTCGCTTTTATGCTTTTTGGTAGAAGACCCCATTTCAAAATAATTCTTTTTTTCTGTTCAGAAACGTTCCAGCAACGCTTCCACAGTTTCTTCAGATAGCGGCCATTTTGGCACTATTCTATAAGAATAGTTCAAAATAATAAATATTCAAAAATTATTTTCTGCTCATGTATTTTTATAAGGATGGTATTTTCTTTAATACGTTTTAAAGTGTTACCTTCGTGAATGAATGAACAAAGAAAAACAAAAATAAGTTTGTTCTGTTGGTAATGCTGCAATATTAAGAAAATGTGTTATTTTTGTTTAAAATTTTTTCGTTTTTATTCCATTTCCATGAGCTTCTTTTGTAAAATTGTTAAAAGTTATTAATGGTGAAGTGTATAGAAGTACGTGTGATATTTTTTAATATTAGTTTTGCCTAAAAGGGGTTGTGGATACAGATTTTTAACTGTAGAGTTCAAGGTCAAGACTGCACAAAATCTCTCAAGACAGCTAGCAAATGGAGACAAGCTGTATATTTGCTATGAAAATTGTTTATTTTTCAGTATCTTCGTAATGTTTAGAGACGAGGAGTGTGCCATGTGGATGGATAATCACCAGGCAGAGGATCTAAGTGCTAAGATGGCCCGCAAGTCTAAACCCATACCACCCCCACTCAATTTGAGCGCCATGGGTGAATCAGATGCCTCCAATAGCCCCCTCAAAGACTTCGCTATGCTTGCTACCAGTCCTCGAAGCCCTCTAGTACAGAAAAACTTGCCTTTTCGAAAAAGGTAAGTCACGCAACTGTTGCAGGTGCCCTCGGTTGCCTGTGCCTGTAAGTACCTGAAGAGCAAATATTATTCCTTGGTACAAGTGCCTGTTTTTGGTCTTCCTGACTCATGCACCGACTGCATTGTGGGATTTTTTTAGATGTTATAATTTGTGTAAAAGACAGTGCGCAATCATGATGAGACGATAAACTACATCCTACACAATATCTCCGGAAGGAGCACTTGATTACACATTTTTTCCACCACTGCCTTCGAAGATTAAGCAGTCGTATTTGTTGCTATCTTACGTTGCTGCTGTGCTGTTGCTTATATTGCTGTAGTCAACCGTTGGCTTGTAGTAAATACCTATAGATAAGGCAATATATTATAGCGTTCTTAGTTCTCGTGGCTGTAAAAGTTCCCCGAAGAACTTAAAAGTAGAATTTTACGATTTCTTGAACAGGACAGATGCTAAGAACCTCAGGAATACCTACATATAAGTAATTGTTGAAAATTAGTTTTTGCATCAATATTTAGGCGACCTGTATACCTTTATAGGCGAAAAAGAAAAAACGAAAATTATTACAGAAGAAGACTATAAAAGAGAACCTGTTGAAAAGAGCTAGTTAGGTGACTGGAATCAAAACGTTAAATTTTGATATGGTTTTTACAGGGCCCACAGCTACTCAAGTACGCAAACGAGCTCCGAATGCGACAGCCCGGACTCGCCTCGTGTGCCAGCCAGTCCTGTAGCAGCAGCCCCTTCTCCCTCTCCCTTCTCAAAGTCCCCCCTTTCCTCCCCAAATCACCTGTTAGGGAAACGATTCCTGCAGGAGCCGATCAAATCCCTGCTACCTTCCCCAAACACATCCGCTTCCTTCTTCAATAATGAGTGTGACCCCATTAAAAGTCCCTGTCTCAATTTCTACCGGCCGACGCCTGACTTACTTCCACTCCCAATGATGGAGAAAAATTCACTTAAGAGTCCTTTGCAGACTCCTACAAGGTAAATTTATTACCTCGTTTTCATAAAAGTTCATCCGATTATTGGTATAAGAAGATTGCTGTGTACTAATCAAAGTGAACCAGAACCTTTTTACTCAAATACTAGGAAACTACAGTTTTTTAGCTAACCGCGTAATCACTCCATTGTAAAGTCAACAACTATTGAGCTAGTTTCTGGTGTATTATAATTTACGCCATACACATTATACAGCTAACAAGAATCCAACAGTTTCCTCAGAAAACCTCAGGACACATTATTGAGGCAGTAATTACACCATACATTTTTACCTCCAGGTCAGTTTTCCTGCAGAACCATGTCGACACTGCATTGTTTTTCACGGACATGGATAAGTTGCCGATGAAGAGTCCGCTGAACACTCCCACCCTTCGGAACATTTCCCAAACAGTCAGCGATGATGTGTTCGTTATGCCTGAACCGATCTCAGTCAAGTCAGAACCAGTCGAGCCTGAGAAGGAGAATCTGGCGGCTGGTGACGTCAAGTCAGAATCACGGAGCTCGGGGGAGTATCCGCACACGATGAGCCTCGAGCCACCCCTGGATCTCGCACCCCTGACAAGTCCCGAAGTCAAACGCGAGCCGGGTAGTCCTGAACAGGACCGATCTCAAGATTACTCTATGAACTATTACCTAGACTCAAAGCTCTTGGAATCGTTTTCAAGTAAACTGAACAAAAACTTTTATATTTCGCAAAACCTTGGGCTGTACTGTTCAGAGTTATCAGCGCAGGTGCCACATCAACCGTTCCCGGAGCCTCCTCGGGGCAAGCCTGCAAACTACCATAAACCACAGACTTACCGAAAAAACCCCGTTCCAAAACGACCCACCGAGAAAACTGACGACGAAGCGCCGAAGAAAACGAAGAAGGAACTGGATGACGAGAGGCCACGGCGACCCATGAACGCCTTCATGCTCTTCGCCAAGCATCAAAGGCCTTTGCTTATCCAGCAGCACCCTGGAAAGGACAATCGGTTAGTATTTTTCTACTATCAATCCTTAGCTCATGATCTAGGCATTTTGACTACTTTTTCTACCTAAACGTATGTTAAAATTTTTAATATCACAAAAACTCCCAGTTTTATTGTTGTTTATTTGGAAACAAAGTCGGTTTTAAAAACTTAGAAAATATTGTTGTATTTTTATTTTTTTAACAATGAGGATTTTTTTCAAAAATTTTATCGTCATATAATTATTAGAAGTAGATACCTATTTGACATAGGTAGTTGCTTAATTTTATCACTAATGATGATTATATTAGTAAACCATAAAAAATGAAGTATCCGGTTTTCTTCAAAGCTATAAATAAAGAGGGCTAAAAAAACAAATAGGTAATTTAAAACTGTTACCCTTTTACATCAGTACATCACTACTTTCTTGTCAAACAACTGGAATCGTTTTCTTGCTGCAGAGCCATAAGTGTGGTATTGGGAACGGCGTGGCGGGAGTTGGACGCGAACGAGCGTGCGGAGTATGTTCGACGTGCCGCCGCCATGGCGTTAGAGCACAAAAGGCGGCATCCTGACTGTTGGAAGCGGCGTCGCGTCCGCGTCAACAACACCACGACACCGGCTACCGCCCCTACTCCCGATCTCGCCACCTCTAGTTGACGGTCGAGGGCAGAGAAAAAGAAGTAGTGAGGGTATGTCACCGATCCCACCGACTAGACGACCTCAACATTATTGAGTCTACTTGGTCGTCCACACTGAAGTTTCTGTCCATCTTGGCAACGTTCTGGGGTAATTTGGGTAATTCATTTTGTGGTATCGTTCAGAACTGCTAAAAGCATCAGGACGATTTGTTTGGGTAATTTTTGGATAGCAGCTGAGACTTCCAATCACCTTCTGAATTATTTTTTTTCGTTGAACAGAAATATTTACTTAAGAGCATTTAAAATAGCATCTTAAAAATGTTAACCCGCTAGGTTTTAGCGACGATACGAACGGTAAGAGGTGGGCGGCAGTGTTGAGTCTTTTTGTTTGCTTACCGTGTGACAAACTCGTATCGTATTTTCTTACGTAATCTGCATATGTTGTGTCGTATTAATTTGAAGTACCCATTGTACAATGAATGACTCGTCCCCAGAAGTGAAAAATGTTTAGTGATCTCGCCCCTGTGGGCAGTTGCACAACTGCTCGTGCCATGACCATGGTTGCTCGCTTGTCGACAATAACCCACGAGGTACCTTAGCGCACTATGGACCTCTTATTCAGTGAGCTGTCTCCATACTTTCTTGGTAACTGTCAATTTTCACATCACATTGTTTAAAACTGTATAATTATTTACTTCGTTGTTATTTTTTCAATGTGGCATTGATAGAAATTACATCACCTAATGCTGCGTTTTGAGCCAGATCTTTGCAAAGCAGATGGTTCCAGAGGTGTAGTGAAAGTGACCGGTCAGAGCGATTTTCTCCTAAGTAAGGTGATTGTTATTGTTCATGATATGTAGCCAGACTTTCAGCAACAGATGTACGAGTAACTTCTGAAACTAATTGGCCATGGGAAGTATGGACACAGCATCCACACTTTTAGATGTTTTTGACGTATCAGTGTCTGTCCAGTGAGTTGGACCTATTGTTATTGAGGAATCTTATGCATAACTTACACATACAGTTTTACTGTTATGACTGTTGTGAGTTTGAAGACAGATGTCTTGCAAGTTGAGGCCTTTCGTAGATAAAAGAGGCAGTGAGTTATATTTTCTAAGCAAAGAAGTACGATATGAATCAAGTGTATTTTCTTATTCCAATGTTTTTAGAGTAGGATATTATACGGCAAATTTAGGTCGGGCTGAGGCTAGCTTGTTAGTTGGTTGTACGTTTGAAAATCCAGTCAGTACGTGAAAAAAGAAGAAGTAACATCGTTGTGAGGCAATAAGTTCCTTTGTGTAGGTAAAACTGGGTCCATCTAGTCGACCTGCTTTGCATTTTCACCATTAAAATTGACTGTACTATTACTTATTCTATCAGCTGGGTCTGCAGCGCTTTTATTGTTGCTGGGACGTCGGTGCCATCTGTAGAGACTTTTTTGTGTGAAATTGCTAACATCATCTAATATCTCTTTCAGTCTATTTTCTGTTCTACAGCCGAAACTACTGGGCTGATATTGTTCAATTTTTTTATGAACTAAAGGGGGATGTAACATAGACCTTCCTATCACTATCACCACTATAGTCCAAGTCAGGCTGGGAGCGTACCGATAAGTCATACTTTCTTTCAAATCTAGGGCTGATCAGAACTTTTTCTTGAGCAGGGAAATATCTGCTCAGGGTCGGATTGGCATTTTTAGCGTATGTTAGGATATGGAATCCAAATCCGGATCGGCGTCAACTGAAAATCTTCAAGAAATTATGACTAATCGGTATGCTCCCAGCCGTACTTGGACTATAGTATTGCGTTTCATTAGTAAAAGTGCATGATATATGTTAATGTTAATGATATCAGGTATCTTCTCCCTAAACCCATTATTGGTTTTATAAAAATCAGTATAACGAAGTGAGTTCTAAGGACCTAAAATACTTCAAAGCGTTGCTTTGACATTGAAGTTGGTCAGTAGTTTTGAGAGGTGAGGGATTGCTTCATGGACACCTAAAACCGATAACTAACGAATCAGCAGCTGACTTGAATGTAACTTACTGGTAAATATTGGTTTAATCCTGCTTCATATAAGTGTTAAAGTTGCTGGGGACTCTGTGATAACGTGCCAATTAATTTGTCTGGGCAAACTACCTATTCACCCTCTTTCGCAGTCATCACTTTTTTGTTAGATAAAAATTCCATACTTCTTCCTATTTCACCATAGTATTTAAGTTAATGCACCTCCATCTTGTGAAGAATTTAAATAGTATTTCACTATCTGTACCTACTCTTACTGTACAATACTACCTTATTGGGTATTGGTTGTGTAACTACGGATTTCGTTTTTGCCTTAATTTCCTTCTTGTGGAAAACCTAAGTGACCAGTCAACTTCGGTCGTACTTTTTCTATATAACGTCTTCCTTCTGTGGGTGGATACCTGTACCTGAGCACTACCTGAGCTGGGTCGTTTCAGAAATTAAAGTAAAATAATAAATAAATCGGTGGCACCGACAAGGTATGTCTTCCTCATGGATTAAGAATCTCGGATACAAAAAATATCAGCTCGATTTTAGAAAAAATTCTAGGATTTGAGATGTAAAAAGTCATTTTTTTATTCGTACCTTAGGTACCTCCTGTTATAGTTTAAAATGATTAATCTGCAAACGTAATAAATCGATCGCTGTGCTTATTTTATATAGCTGCGAAAATGATCGCCTTTAAGACTAAACTTGGTGTTATTCTCTTCAGAATAAAACTTCATTATAATTTATGATTCTCGGATAGGTACCGTATTTCTGTATCAGGGGCCTACTTAACCCTGGTTCCTCATCTTCTGAAGTCTAGGTGTGATTAATTTATTGTAGGTATAAGTAATTAGGTGCTGCTAAAACGATTGATAATTATCCTGAATGATCTGGGACCACAAAAATAGGTATGCAAGCCGCCTTAGAAATCATTTGAATTTATCTATGGTAAGCATATTATTATGTGAAGTGCTGCGCGCACCGGAGATACTTCTGTCAAGCAGTTCTTGGTGCAACTTACTGGGGCCGTACATCAACTTTTACAAAGGCTGCCTATAAAATTACGGTATATGAACATTTTTATAGCTGAGAGGTACTGACCAACACACGGCAAGGATAGGTATGGGATAGGGGTTTTACTCAAAAACGGAATCGCAAGATTTATGTTACACCAATGGTCCTGGATTCAACAGTTCCGAACAGCTCCAAAAAGAGATGCTTTGAAAGTGTCCATGCAATAAATAAAAATGATGAGACTGGATTATTTTTATAAAATAAGTTAGCTTTTAAAAACTTTGGAAATAGCGGGAAAATGAGGGAAAGTTTGCCTTGTTAGGTTGGCAGCCATTGTGATTGTAAATAGAAGTCAAAACTTATTCAATTTCTACAAGATACAAGAAAATTTTAACTGAAACTTCTTTCTATTCAATGTCATTTTAAATATTATAGATTAAAATGAACGTGAGTGAAGAGTCATCAGAAAGGAAGCCAGATACTCCTTTAACGTTACTATTGAAATCACCTCAGAAAAATGCCTTGTCTTTGGGTCAAGCTGGACCGTCCCATGCCGCCGCCGTTCCGTCATCAACTCTTGTCGCTGTTCTTCCACCCATATTGGATACTAGGCCCACCATAACCCTGCAGTGAGTAAATAAATACCCAGTTCAGTGTTAGTCTGGTGATTAGATGCCATTTGCACTGTCTAAGAAAATTGACTGCGAAATTTGCCACCATGTTATTAGCTGTTGGATTGAAAATAACAGGTTGACACATTTGTGTTTGGAGTTTGGATGGAAACTATAGGGTGTCGCGAGCATCAGATGTGCTTACAGATTGCTGGCCAAATGCTTTAAGCACGAGTCCGGGTACATTTTCACAGCTTATGCATTTACTATCTTTAATTTTCAAGGAACACCGTTTCGACTATAGACCTCAGCTGTGAGTTAGATCTCCAGAAACTATCAGTTCGGACGCGGAATTCCGAGTACAACCCTCGCAGGTTTCGTGGGTTGGTGATGCGCATTCTCGAGCCAAAGAGTACCGCTCTCGTCTTCAACACAGGGAAGGTGGTTGTGACTGGTGCTCGAAGTGAAGAAGCATCTCATTTGGCCGCCCGCAAGTTTGCTCGAATTGTACAGAAAATTGGATTCAAGGTGAGGTTAGTTAGTAGGGGATTCGGCCCCTCCACATACCTTTTATAAATTAATTTTTTTTTTTTTAAATAACTGCAGAATTAGTCGACACAGTTACCCATCATGCAGCCATGTACCTACAATCGGATTCAAGCCAATTTAGCTTTTGAGCCGAAATAATGCGCATGCTACCTACATCTAACGAACTAAAGAGTCCATAATTATTCTCAGGGAAGAGTGACAAAATGGCACCTACTTTTTATTTGGGGGTATTTGGCCTGTTTAATAGTTTAGTGTGCTCTCAGATTGAATTCGATGTTCCTTTAGTTATTGAATCGACGGCTGACAGTGTGCTGGGGCTCCAGTTCGATGTTTCAGAGATGAAATAAGCCTTACTGTACAACGCTGGGACGAGTACTTACTATTAAATGGCGTTCAGCTGATCCTAATAGCGTAGAAATGTCTCAGTTATGTTCACCAAGCCGTCTCATAAAACATAATTTTTTTTAAGCTAGCAAAATTCTAAAAGTTGAGTGAGTGGCAAAGATTAATGCCATGATACTGACGTAGGATTTTTTTATGCTGGAAGAAGCTCCCACGCTTGAAACTACAGTGACGTTGGTTCTAGGTAAGGGCAAAACATTTCAAAATACGGAACATTGTCGGAACGTGTGACGTACGATTTCCAATCAAAGTGGACGCGCTCAACCAGGTCCACGCCCAATTCTGCAGGTATTTTTTTATTTATCAACACACAAGCCATGAGGATTTTTTTTTTATGTCATTTGATTCATATTTGATCATCTCAGTCCAGTTAGTCTTGTTAAAATTTTGTTTCAGGCTGTATAGGTATATGCTCCCAACTAATTCATTGTACTTCCCTAACAATTTGGCTAGGATTAGAGTGACTGGAAAAAAGGGATAAGTACCTAGGTAATAGCCATAGATGGGTTGTATTGAATTTCTAGTATTTGTAATATTTCCTCAGTTAAAAAATACATTTTGTATTCTGTAATTTCGAAAACTTGATAAGGAATCGGTAATTTGGAACCGTTTTTTCCATGAAATATTGAAGTTCAATCTATTTAAATCTGTTATGCATTTTTCAGTTACGAACCGGAGCTGTTTCCAGCCCTCATATATCGAGTTGTCAAGCCACGCGTGGTCCTCCTGATATTTGTCAATGGAAAGATAGTCCTCACAGGTAATCGATACGAGCTGTTCTTGTTCGTTCTGTTGCACATTATTGTATAGATATTACAGTTCCTCTGAGTGCAAAGTAGGTAGGTAGTTCTAACTGTTGATAAAACTGAATGGTCATCTCAACTGCTTTAGCCGGTGAAACTGAAGAATAGCATTGAGTTACGGAAGATCAAGTCAGCGGAGACATCCTTCTACAATATTCGAAGATTCCGCGAACGTGTGTGTAATTAATAATATTGTATCCCTGATAACAATGGGTTCTCTTCGCAACTTCTGGTCAATGTCTTGGGGGATAATAACTTGATTCGGAGTGCGCACCGTTTAGTCAAGACGCACTGCACCGACCTATGACTTGTGTAGATTTGTTTCTTCGTTTCAGGTGCCCGTTCAAGGGAAGAAATGTACGACGCTTTGGATATGATTCTGCCCATCTTGAAGAGTTTCAGAAAGCAGTAAATTTATCAAAGGTACCTGATTTAATTTTCTTTTACATTCGTACATTTGGACAAGCGGGATAAAATGCGATCATGCAGCCAGCAAGCCTTGCACTAGGTCATTATCACCTAGCTTGCACTAAGACTTTGTCACCTATCTTGCACTAGGTCATTGTCACCTAGCTTGCACTAGGTCATTGTCACGTAGCTTTACCTACAAATTTTTACTGTCATATTTCTTTACTGATCTCTGTTGCTCTGGTATTATAATGAAGTTGAAATGCCGCATTGTTGTAAGTTTAAACACACACAGTCATGGGAATAAACTACCTTAAAACAGTTATATATACTTAGAAATACATATAGGCACAATCTTATTGAAAAAACTTTAGTATCATTAAACTTTTGTCTCACCGAATGTCTCTTGTTTGTTTAAATTTGGTTTGACAAAAGTTTTTGAAGTAACCAATCCATTTTATAATAAACTGTTACCTATTTACCCATTTTTATTCATTGAAGTTGGTCAGTTTCTTTTTAGTTGATTTTTTTTTTTTTTTTTAATTTTGTATTTTTTATATAAACAAATGCATTTTACCTTCTGGATGTGCCGGAAATATACATACAATATGAATGTAGTGTGAGTGATCGTCTGTATCATACTCGAGTTGCTGGGTCCTAACATATACCATGTGCGTAATTTCTTTCCGCAAGACTTACCTATAGGTTGTAAGTAGATATATAGTTTTTAAATAGTAAATACTCCACCCATGATATTGTGCCGTAAAGTAAATATGAGTGTTGACCCTTTGGAAACTAATTGAGTGCGCCCTGTGATGAGTTGCCAGCCCGAATATAATTCAGGACCTTGCAATTTGCTAATATCCATGGATTATTCCTAGATACACCTAAAAAATATTCGATATGGATAGCTCGATCTATTATTTGTGACAACCATGTCCTGTTCACTCATCTTGTACACTGTGGAATGTTATTTCATTGTATACGGGGTGAGTGGGATGACGGAGACGAGGATCGATTGAAGGCACGTGGAGGCTCCCCCCCCCCCCCCCCCATCGGTAACCCCTTACCCCTCGAGCCTTCTATATCCCGTAAGTTCATGCCATCGAACATTTCCCTCATCCCCTGCTCCTACCTTTTGAAACTTGAGAAGTCAGTTCTCAAAGTTATCTAGACATGTCGTTGCTTTAGAATCTTTGCCGATATTCTGTGTATGTTTACGCCTGTGTTGCCGTTTTCACCTCATGGAGCTATATCCCGCGTAATGTTGACGAAGAGCCAGCGTGCGTCATGTTTGCACACGATAAGGGTGGCTAAGCGTTTCCATGATAGTAAGCACTGAAGCATCGATTCAAAGAGGGTGGTCAAACCACCAGCATTCGTCCAAATATTCGCCTCGTGATTGGGTTTAAAATGTTGGCACACTTTAAGAGCAGTCAATCGAGAACCGAAATTCTTGATAAAACTGATTGATTTCCTTCCTGCTCGCATGTTTCAGGATTTTTAGTTCGCCGTTATTCCTTTTCTGTTGTTTTTGTAAGTTTCACGTCTGCCCTGATTTGATCTTCACTCTTCAGTAAGACAACACGGTCATGCTGATTCTTTAAAATGACTCCGTACCTATTGTGATCCTTCCCATCAACGATTCCTTGGCCTTTTTTCATATAATTGTCATTTACTCGAGATGTAGGCACACAAGCAGCCGGACAGCTACAAGTGGAAAAGCTATGATTACTCCATAGTGTACCAATTGTACTATAGTTGCCGTGTGCCAATTTGTAAATTCATCCATCCCAAGGAGCGTCGTATGAAATCCACCTTTTTCAGGACTTCGGTTTGTGAGTTTAAGTCAGCAGTCTTGTATTGAGTCCTAAAAGCGGGAGCAGGACGGAGGGTATTCGCCTGGGAGACTGGTTCGTCTCGCAGGGGGTTGGGGAGGTTTGTCTGCAGAAAAGGTCAAAGGTGAGGCGGATGCTGTGTGGGATGCTGATGCAGGACTGTACAGCACCTTTCCCCCGACAGAATTTTCCTGTAGCGTTGTTTACTCTTGGAGATAATTTACATTACATTTAAAAGTTTGTTATTTGGATAGTAGACAACCACGAAAATCTAATTTACATCTGAATCTGAATTGAATCTTTGATATTGTAGTGGCATGTAATTTCTTTTCCACTAAGCGGCTGAGTCATAGTTATTCAAAATAGAAAGTACTTTATAAATTCCGTTCTAGGCGAATTTATTCTTGGTTTTGTTGCCTTGGAATGGAGTGGTCCATAGAAATTTCCAAAAGATCTAAATGGCTTCCTACATCTTTTTGTGCGGAATACTTAAACTTACCGGTGTGTGTTAGGCGACTCCATTCCAAAATAACAAAATCTACCTTTACTGGACATCTTTCTAAAGGAACTATGACAAAAAAGACGATAATAGCTATAATACCTTCCTTGATCATTGAATTCTAACTTACCTAACTAGTTCTGATATTGCAAAGATATTTTATAGTTCAGAACAAAAAAAAGTCCTATAGTTTCCTCGAAAAAACGTCATTAAAAGCCATTCATGTGTCCTTGAGATGGTTGATTTAACTCTACTCCAGCTAATCAGCAGCTGAGTTAACTCTGCTCCAGCTAATCAGCAGCTGAGTTGGATCGAAACTGAGCTCTTCAGGCTCAGTGTTTTCACACAAGTGAATCAATTTGCTTCCTTTTAGACTTTCAGAAAGGGTGTAAAGAATAATACCAAGTGCAGCGAATTGCTTGTTATTAATTACTCAAATGGTACCTACTGTTCTATTATTTACATTCAACATTCAAGAAGTTTAATGAAAGCACGCAAAAAATGTACAGCAGTTGTTTTCAGTGTCACCGTAGTATCATCAAAACTATCAGTACTTTAACGGGAACAACAAACCAACACCGTCACAACATACAGACAACTAGATCTAATATTTGACACGTTATATGCAGGTTCACAATAGTGGAATATTGCATAGCATCATAGTTCACACAAGCTGTGCAGAAAGAAAAGTATTTAAGAAGCAGCGTCGATATTGTAGTTTAATATAGAGCTGTACATGTTACGGCATGGGGCATGGCGTAACGTTGCTATTTTGAACCTCTCCTCCCCCTACATCACCGGCATAAGAAGTTTCACCTAGGTTGAATATTGATCATAGAATAGAAAAAATGAGCCTGGGTGTTACTTCAGTCTTCCCTCCCTTGCCAATTTTTAGCTTCTTTCCCGGTTCGAGTGGACAGATTAGATTTTGTGCTTACGATGTGAGTATCAGAAGCTGTTGCTTGTTGAAGATTCCTAAGGTAACGGTTTTGAGGTATACCTACCTACGTTCCACTTCCCAGCATGGAGACCAAGCTTCTATCATTGCTTGTACAGTTGGCAGAGTTGCACCCCAGTTTTCCGTTTCTAGTTGTGGATGTCCTGTAATTCCTATCTTCTGTCGTGGGAGAAAACACGTCTGCACTTGAGACCGTTTTCCCCCAGCGTATTTTCCGAAAGTCCTTACATTTTTATCACAGATTTGTATATATTTGTCTATTAATTAAAATTATGGAAGAATACTCATTGACGCAACGATGACGGAACATGTAGAAATTGACGATTGATGATAAAAATCGATTGGTAATCCGCAAAGTAACTAAACACCAAGCCTAAATACACCAAATTTGAAGGTGCAGTTAAAATTGTGAAACGTTTCGAACAGTGAACCCATTTTCAATTTAATCCTCTAAAACCCTCCAGAGCACCATAGAATACAACTTCGTGGAAGGTTGACCGTTGAGCATATAATAAGTAGGTTTTAAAATTGCGTTTGCTAGAATCGTCCGCACTAAGATATGTGAAGTCAATAAAAAGTGCAAGCAGTACTGAACTTATAGTTTTAAGTTGGACAAAATAGTGACGGATTGCGCAACGAATTGATGAAGATACCTTTGAGGAATTTAGAAAAAATAAACTTACTACACATTATTGTTACAAGTAGGTATAGGTACGAATATTTAAAAAAATATCAGTCTCAAAATCTTTTCAACACGAATTATGTAGTAACTACAAACCTCGCTCAGGATGAATTATACCTATTTACCACAAGACTGATGATTTACCTTTAGTTTTAAAAGTACTTTGTACGTTCCGGCTATTACATTTTGGCCTCTTCTCTGTCACCACATGCCAACAGGTCTGAATTTACAGTGCTGACTTCTTGAGTCCCCTCAGTTGTTCTGTGAGCTGTTCTTCCGTCGAAATGAACCTTTTCTGAAGCCGCGAGTTATCAGTCTGGAACAAACGAAAATTTTCTTCGTTAAGGCTGCATTGTAGTAGGCTTTCCTGGTTTTAAATCCAGTTAGGATTCGGAAAGGTCTGACACAGTTGAAGGTTAGTGAGTGATCTGCGCCTATATTCATTTTCGAAAGACAGACCTCATATTACATGAAGTCCCAAGCACGTTTCATGTTATTGAGGACAAAGTAGCAATGAGCTGAAGTGGGTAAGTGCTACTTGATAGGTGGAAAGCATAGAGAAGCAATAAGCGAGTGGGAGCGCGCCGAGCTGCCGGAGGGGAAACCATTCATTCTGGGAATGACGTCAGCAACGGGTTATTTTTAGCTCGACAACAGGTCCTCCCGCTATATTCGGCTGCTCCATCCCCTACCCCCTACCCCTTACCTACCCCCAATCCTTCCTCACCTCCACTCTCTCCTGCTCTTTCTTACTGAAGCAGTGTGAAAACCAGTGTTTTAGATGCTGGGATGAAAAAGCGTTTTTTCGTGCAGAATTTTCTCTGGTCATCTTGTAATACCCATGTACTGAGAGATTGGCAAAATCATGTTCAAATTTGAAAATTGTGTTATGTTGTCTGAACTTTTTCACCACTCAAAGCATACAGACTTACTTCCAAAGAGAAGGACTTTTATTGCACATGTTTGTATTAGTAAATTCGTCTAAGTTCAGGCATAAATTTCGGTATCGTCAGTAAATTAGTGTGGGTGACCCAGTTCTATCTGGGGCAAGCTTTGCTGGGGTGCCAGCGGGGGTAGTTACTTGATTCTGGCGCACTCATGCACTTTATTTCGTACTGCTCTTCGGATGCTACGGTAAGAAACCTATAGCTGACATGGGGGGGGGGGGGGGGGCATGGCCTAGGCTCTAGGGAGTAGGGGGTTTATTTTTAAAGCGGATTGCGTGACTTCATCTAACCAGGTCAGGTCCGTTCATAGTAGATCTACAATTTTAAAAAATTAGCACCTGCAAGTATGGAAGATGAAACCCCTTGACTTGTTTAGTTTCAAAAAGGAGGTTTGATAGAGTGATTTTACCTTCTAGAAAACTTCTGTCAGAGAGTGTATCACTCTCGAAGCAGACTGAAGGCAGGTTTATTTTTTAAGCAACTATTTTGTAATAATCAGTCTCGTGTTATTTATAGGTATACCATCAGTCCGATTCCTCTTCGAACCGAACCTGTTCCATAACTTGTGGACATTGTACCCTATAAGATCAAGAAATGGTCAGTAAATTGACAATCATTTGCATACCTCCGTTTTTGAGCAAAGTAGCCAAATTCGGCGGGGCCATTCTGTTAAATAGTGTTCCGTGCCTACTTCCTCTTTTCTTCTTTTATCTTGTACGCTTATAAAGTGAGGGGTAGGTCTGCGTTTCAGCTAATTTTACCGAGCAAGATCTCTCCTCTCCGAACCGGCTGAAAAACTATTTTTCGAAACTACCGAGACTTCTTAATTAAATAAATAAAGCAGAAATTTCATGTTTTGATCTGGCTCATAAAGTAGCTTGTATTGTACCTATGAGGCGTTCTAGCTTTCCCAATTTTCCCTATAATTATTGTAATCTTGAAGTTTTTCTCGGCACTTGAGAATCAGTATTTGGGTTAGCCCCTGTTTGAATGGGGGTGGTTGCCCGGGCTGGCCCCTGCGCTGTCGCCACCGGGTCGCGTTCACAGGGCAGAGTGCCAAGTCGCAAATCGATGACGTCATACTGGAAGCTGCTCTATGAATGAACTGAACCCCTCCCTCTTCCCTCTTCCCCCTTCCCCTCTACTCCCTCGCATCTCCACCCCCGCACGACCATCTCCGTTTTCTGGTCCTTCTGTACCTGCCGTTTCCCTAAACAATCCCGGACGGCCGTAAATTAGCCTTTAGTTTTTCATCTCTTCTCTCAGATTTTAGATTTTAACATTCTCCTTTTAGGATGTCTTTTATATACTTGGGAAATTATCTTCGTATGTCTCGCCTACACTGAAGGGTGGTGGAATAATGTAGCCTACGAACTTTCATCCGTTGGTTAAGCTAAGCTACAGCAAGCTGTGGGCCGTTGAAACCACCTTCGTTTTGTTTCAAAAGCTAAAAGTTCAACAGTGTTCTCTTGGTGCTTCTATACTACATTTTAATTTCTTTCTTTGTAGGGAACAGGGTTCCACTGACAGCTGAATCCTTCATAACCGGGGAAGGAACGAAAGTCCCTGGCAATGGGCAGTGGGCTGATTTTGGTAGGAATCAACCGAAAAGATGGTGAGAAATAAGGGGGCAGAAAAGTTGTACCTAATTTTCCCTCCATTCAGCTGATAGCAGCAAACTAATAACCGACAACACCTTACCTTTCTGTAGTCGCTCTCCATCGCCAGGAGCTGTTTGATAGTCTGATAGACAGAGGGCTGCTCACTACGGATGTGTAATTTCTGCGCGGTCTCTGAGAAAGGTCGTCTAGCGGGGCGAGCGGGCTGTGGTAGCACTACTTCTTTTTGTCCGCCACCTTAACCATAAATTATTTTTCGTTTTGGAATTTCGATAGACATAATGGGGAAAAAATCTGACTAAAGTGGACAGATTTAAACTTGGATTTAAATGTGTTTTCAAAATTCAATCTTTCAGTGGTGTCTGAGATCATAGTCCTTTTTCCATTCTTTGACTCAACTTACCCAGAGTGTTTCGCCCACTGACGGAAGCAGCATTTGCCAGCGATGGTTCGGTCAACAGGGGTCTCCTTGTCGCCATAACAGGCTCTTCCCTCTTTGTGAGTCCGATGGCTGCCCTCATCTCTTGCACTTGCTTAGCCTCTTTTGCTTCTGCCTCTTTTGCCTCCTTTGCCTTCTGTTTTCTTCGCCGCTTTGCGTCTTTATTTGCCTCCTTTGCTTTGCGAAGGTTCTCCAACTCTTTGACTTCTTCATCTTCTTCATGTTTCAAGAATTGTCGAGCTCTCTCTTTTTCTTCTACTCCCGTTGTTGGAACGCCGTATTTCCAATCTTTGTTTTCGTAGTCTTCAGAGGGCATTTGATAGAATGGGAACCCACTGACGGCAGCATTCGCGGCGGCATCTTCATACATTTGAGCGATGATGAGATTCTGGAGAATAGCTTCTCGCGTCGCGGCCGCGTTGGCTGCCGCACTCATCCCCCCGTCGGCGCCGCCTTCAAACCACATCTCCTGACCGAAGGGGTACCCCGTCTCATCTGCAGTTTCTCCTATGTTCATCTGACTCATGGGGTCATCCATATAGGCCAAGCGGCTGTCGGTTCGATAGGGGTAGTAGTAGTAGTAGGGCGCGTCCTGCTGGGCAGTGTCTTGGGGCATGGAGTATGGCAGAGGCATTGGGATGTAGGCTGGCCGGTAGGAGGCGCGGTTGTACCGTTTATCAGTATAGGCAGGGTAGGGATAGCCTTGGGCCACATGTAGCAGCATGAGCATGGCGAGGCACACAATCTCTGCCATCTGCAAGAAAATCGTCTCCTATGTCTGGTGCTATTTAAACGAAAACTTAAAAATGATAGAGGTATGAAAAATAGAAAAATAAAATAAGCTCATTTTTTTCATTTTCAGTCTATACTGCCCTCTTAAACCAAAGGTTACTAGAGCTGCTCTTCTTTTCAAAAGATTTGGATTCTGTGTTTATTTTTAATTTTTTTTAGAATAAAAAATTTGAATGACACATTACAATATATTAACAGTTCACATATATGAACTTACCTCGGGTGAGTTGCAAACCGTGAGATGTGTGGGTGTAAGTTGGGCGACGCGTTCGGAGATGCGTTGCTCGTGAAACAGCACCGGGAAATAACGGTCGACGCGCAGGGTTACTGATTATATACCACCCCACCCCCGCCCCCACCCCCAACCTCCCCGCGCCTCCACCTACGTTCTCAATGAAACTGCTGGCTAGCTGTTGGAGGGGAGGTACCTGCAGTAGTAACACTCCTCGCTTTTGCCTTCTGGGAATTTGTCATTTTATTTTCCGAAGTGTTTCCTATTCCGTTTGTGTTTTACCTTTTGGGGTCGAACTTAGATGGATGAATTTTTATATTTTGAAAGAGGGAAATTTCTTTTCTGCCAGAATAATATAATATTTGCCGAAAAAATAAAATTGATATTATTCTTGCCTTGCCAAGAAAAGGTACACCGTCAGGAATAAGAGACATACAAAAGAAAACCAGCCTTCCAGGGTATGGAAAGCATTGTTTCCATAACGGTCATGACAGTGTCAGCTCAAAAATAGGTCATATTTATTGTGGGTCTACAGGTAAAACTGCTTCTTATGTTTGGGACCTTCCTGTATAGGCTACAAATTGTTTTCTATATGATTGCCGCAACAATCGGATCAGGATCAGGAGTAGGATCTGGATAAGTACCTACAGTAATTTCCTCTTGTACCTCGTTAATATAATCCATTTCAATCCAGCTCAGCTGTAGAGTCGAAATGGACCCTTGCCATTCCTTCCAAGTTAAAAGTTGCGTCATAATATGGATAATGGCTGATAATATTGTAAGGCCAGGCTCACCACCAGCTCAACAAATGAATTAGCTTCTGGTTACTTCGTGAAATCAATTATTTGAGTGCGTTTTTGAATTGCAATATGCAGAGGTCCGTATTGATTACACGCCGCTGGCCACCCACGCCGACATCCCACGGTTTTTATGTTGATAGATGAAAATCTGTATATCTGTGTTGAATGGAATCAGCGCAGCTTACCTTACTCTATGCTCTTTTCATTTTCACTCGTCAGTGGCTACAATTATTATTTTTCCGATATATGGTCAATAGACTACTTTTCTTTCTTCAAAACATCTGTAACTCATAGGCGCAGCCACCCCCAGAATTTTTTTTACCTACACTTAACGTCACATAAAGCCATGCCTACCCCCCCCCCCCCCCCCCCCTCCCAGGTGAGGATAAAGTCTGGGGGGCTTCGCCCCCCCCCCCCAGGTTTTTTATCCTGCTGCGCCCATGCTGTAAGTGACAAGTTGGTGTAAGAGGGTTGCACTACGCTTGCAACAATTGCGATGCGATTATTTAGTTCCAAAGTTGATGTGCGCATGTATTTCATTACGCCTGCAGAAACTGCGATTATGTAAGTTCCAAAGTCGGTGTACACGGATTATATTTACTACTACAGTACACGTGGAAAAATAAAAAAATAAAATGGATATAAAAGAAACGTTACCAAATCGGTGGGTATTTATTGCAAAAAGTCCTTAGGCTTTTAAAAACTTTTAAAATTCCATCACTGTTCCAAGTCACTTTCGTTGACTGACCTTTTCAAAAATTAGTTGTTCGTATTGTAATGAATACTATAGATAACGTTCATGACATTTTTTAGAATATGAAAACATCTAAAAATTAATGTCCCGTAAGGTTTGCCGATCGTACATTTTTGCTTGTCTAGATGAGGTGTCAGGTGTAATAAGTAGGTGAGTTAAAAAACGAAATGCATGGGGTTCATGAGCATGAGCAAACTTCCCGCTAAGCTGGATGCTGGATTGTTCCCATTTTTGTTTAATTAAAAAGACGTGATAAATTGATCTATTCTTTGTTTTAACTCAGATAAGTATGTTAGCCATGGTTGTTCATATATTTTTAATCTTTAGTGTTTATACTCCCATTTCACGTTTACATTTAACCAGTAATTGTGGGGGCCATCTTATTCTGGGCATGAGAAAATGTAAGAGCTGGATTGGAAGTCCTGACAGGTGATGTAGAGGCTTGTTTACCGCGGGAAACCGCAGGAAGCTCTGGCTGGATATAATATCGTAGTGAGGTACTTTTACAGTTAGGTTTGATGCGTTTCCTGAGATTTTATCAGACTTTCTTCTTTCCTTTATATTCTCTGCATCTTGGTGGCCTCAAAGTTCAGTGTCCAGTAATCAAGGGGAGATGATGTCAACAACCTTTTGTCCGTAAACTCATTTTTGGTCGTTGTTGTTGCTGTGACGAGAGATACATATACGAAGATATGGAATTCACTATGTTTTCTATAAGTCCTTTCATTTTGGGTTGTATTTGTTATCGGTCTATATCTATATACTATGGTGATTCATAAGAGCATGTAAAATAAAAAATTGGTCAATCACTACTAATTTCTAACGTAAAAATAACATACATATTGTATCTATCTCAGGTCAAATACCTAAATCAATATAAATAAATAAATGTGCCATCATAGTTTCCTCTCAGAAAAGCGTTAATTTGAACGTCCGAAATTAACTGCTTAAAAGTATGTTGTAACTCTACGAACGAGTAATTTCGGAAAAATTTTATATCGACAAAAATCACTCGATCGTAAACCTATCTAGTCAGTTATTTTATCATTAAAAATATTTAAGCATAAGTAATTCCAGAGCATTTAGTTATTCAACAGTATCCGAAAAAGACGTAAACAAAGAGAAAATGTATATTTCGTCTTAAGTCAACAGACAGCATCGTGTTTACAGCTGGGTTTCGCGGCAAAGGATCGCGATAAGGCAACCACTCTTCGCCGCCATTCAGAGGATAAGTTCCATTGCTGAGGATCAGTTAACACTGAGTGACGCCTTGGAGTCTGTGCTGAGTCTGTCTTGGAGTCTGTGCTCTTTGGAGACAGTCGATCGGGCGGGCAGCCAGCTCCCCTTGTAGACAACATTAATCATTCGCAAGTCGTACATTACCCTCATTCCAACAGGCAGTGCCACTTTTACACATTTTACTGTCCGATTTGTTAAGAAACCAACGTTTCCTTTAAGCAAATAAAATCCAACTTGTATTTTTACTTTCTTACTGTTTTTGTGGTTAGTCACATAGACTTTTCGTTCAGGAGGGATGAAATTCTCGCGCAGGAGGAGCAGAATTTCAAATGTTCTTTCCTCTATCAGCGAACTCTCGACATCAGTTTTTTCTCTAACTAGTACTGCTTAAAGGTCCGTCCTAGAGGTATACTTTAAATGCTAGAGGCTCGGAATGCCACCCCTCCCATCGTTTAACATTTGCAGTTGAAAAGCCTCCAAAATTAGAAAGCAACAAATTTGCTGTTTTTTTTATTTATTTTTATTAAGTACCAACGTAAAATCGAAATGCTTTCTCTGTGACGTTTGTTTATTGTTCAGCACCTAATCCAGTTTTTCGTTAGAGGTTTGAATAACAGAAAGACGTATTTAAACGGAGAAAATTCGGTACCTAGCGCATCAAATAAAAGTGTCAAAAATGACTTATTGTCATGTTTATTCGTTGTTCCTTCCACATTATCTTCAAAAGATGGCTTCTCGGCTACTCGTTGAGTTTTGTAGTAGTAGTAGCCTTTCCTACTCAATGGGAACAAAGGAAGAAAGAAATACTTTAGGTAGGATAGAGCGATAGAGTAGGGGTCTCGTCCAATATTAATCCGGGCCTGTAAATATTGTATCAGCTTCTTCCCCACCCCTCCCCCCATCCGAGTCGCCCAACTTCATTTTCAGTCAAATTGGAAGTAAACTTTGATGGGACACACGATAACTAATAAAAAGAAAGAAACGCGGAAAATGAACAACTTGTGGCATCATCAATAATTCAGGAACTTGTGGCCGTGGGTTGACGCCCTCCCCAGGTCCTGCTCTGGATTACGTGCCAGTTCGAGCTGAGTAGAAGAGTCCTTTCCGGGGTGGACTGCGAAGACATCTAGCGGAACGGTGGACAACTTAGTTATCAACCCATGAAATAATTTGGTGACTGACTAAATGACTGACCAGTCCATTAATTGTGAAATTGAAAGAAGACAATTTGAATTAATTGAAACCTCATTATTATTCATTTTTATACTGACTACCTATGCTAGTAATTTTGAGGAAGTGTTTGCCGATAATAAATGCCATAAATGATGATACCTACTCGCGCTACCCGCATGCTTCAGAGTTGTATCCACTTCGTATTCGCAATAAGGCGGTGCATTTCATCGACCGAGAGCTCCGTGTGCTAGAAAATCCAAAACCTTTGGAGTTTGCGCACGGGCATATCGCGCATTAACTTTGCCAGCTGTTACGACCGCTCTTGTTTGAAAAAGGTACGTCATTTCTCTTATCTAACGTCTGATTATCTTGATAAACTGATCATTCGTAAGTTCAATAGGATGATATTTGGAAAATATCACTGACCTGCAGAATTTCTGTTCTGTTTCAGTGGAAAATTGCCTATCAAGAATGAAAGGGGTAAGCTACCTGGTAGTGATGCTGGGAGTGTTTTGTAGTTCATGGGCGCTGGGCTATATACCCCATGGCAAGGAGCACTACCTGACTGATGCTCTCCTTAGGGAGGTTGTGGATCGGATGGGCCGAGACCTGGCGGCAGCAGCTGACAGTTATTTGGATTCTTCAGACTCCAAGTAAGCAGACGAAAAGTCACGTAAAGAAGGAGTTCTTCATTCTTTTGTCTGTGTGTCTGGTCAATCTGACTACTCAGCCAAGAGAGTGATGGTACCTACTTACGTTCAATATGAAAATGAAATGTTACCGGTCTCTCCTGTTTTCAGTGACAGGTACTTGGGCAGCAGAGCCACAAAAGCGTTTGAAGGAGACGATGCAGGATACGGTGTGGACCTGGAGGGTCTGGCACCCCCTAGTTTGAGAGACCGTGAGTTCCTTCAGCATTCCAGTCTCTGGGGGAATCAGTTGATTGCGGGAGGCTCTGGTGAAGGTCCCCAGCGCCTCAAACCTGATGGGAGTATCCTCTCCCAACCCCAGATGAAGACTGATCCGACTCTGCCTGCGTATTGTAATCCACCTAACCCATGCCCTGTGGGTTATGCAGGTTAGAAAATGCAATTGGATATTCAAAAAATTAAAAATTCTCCGAAAATTTTATTACCAACACAACTCAGTCTTCCGTTTGTTTCTTCTTATAAACGACTGAATAATAACTGAAAAATGTTAAAGGATTGGGGAATGACACAGCAGATATGTTTTGAGGAGGAGTCAGCTGACAGCCAGACAGGGGTGAGCTGAAGCCTGAACAGAATAATAAACGGTTGTCAAATTTTCACCTTTTGTTCTGGTAGTGGTGAGCGGACCTTCAAAAGAGTCACTTCTCTATCACTGTAACTTTCCCTCCCCGTTAGTCTCACAATGAGAATTTGAGAAGAAGGAAAACACTGTTCGTTAATTCCAGCTGAAGATGGATGCCTTGAAGAGTTCGAGAACACCGCAGCGTTCAGCAGAAAGTTTCAAGCGGCACAGGAATGTATGTGCGACACCGAGCACATGTTTGACTGTCCAGTCAGAGACTATGATGCTTCGGAACTGGAAGACTCAATTTTGAATGAGCTGAGTGTTCAGGACCATCATAAGAATCTGGTTGCTAAGAAATTTCACAGCAAAAAGGTCAGACTCACTGTTTCAGCCCAAAATTTCAGTCCGTTCAAAAGTTATTATGTCGATAAGAATATCTACGTATTACCTACCTATAATACGTAGTTAATGTCTAGATTCACTATATTCACTATCCTATGAACACTCTTGGTACTCGCCATAATTTCGAACAAAATTGATTTTCAACTAATAAGTAGGTACCTACCTAAAATATAACCGAAAAAAATCATATCTTTGTTCCAGTCGAGCAACCCGTATCTGCAAGGAGAGAAACTACCGATCGCCGCTAAGAAAGGGCACAAACTTCCACTAAAGGATTAATTTTTTTTTAATTAGATTTTCCCCTTTCTTTTTATCCTCACAGCCAAGTAAATGTTTAGATAGAGATTATATGAAAATCACATAGCATATCCAACCTTCCGCGAACTTAGTTGAGTGAAATGAGTATTATTTAGTGTGGATTTGACAAGTTGTGTCCCTATGAAATTGACTGTATCGTAACACCCTCGTTTCTTTTCGGGAGGATAACGCTATAAGTATAGTGAACCTTTAGGGAACGTTCTGTAACTTGTAATAGCCACACTATAGGGGAAGGACTGTAAAGTTTAATAATGTTATTTCTGACAGATTTATCGATTAGGCATGTACATGATACTGAACAAGTACGAGTTCAATAAATACAACCTTTACTTCACTGTTTCTTGACTATATAGGCTCTGTTACACGGTAGGCAGAACCTGGGTAAGTTGAAGGACTGAACAATTGCAGTCATGCGCAGGGAAGTTACCTGGTAGGTAAGGTAGAGACAATGGGCCAAATCTCGTCTTCCAACGCAGTGGTTTCCAATCTTTTCTGGCTGCCGTGCACTCCTTTTTAATTTTTGAACTTTGCATTTAATTGAACTTCTATTTTAATTTATTAATGTATTTTTAAGTAGTGATTTTATTTATTAAACTCATCCTGGAGCATCAGGAGAGTATAAATCTATCTGGTCTGGAAACCATGCACTAATGTAGGTACCTAACTTATCGAATAAGCAATGCACCTTAAAACCTATGTACGAATCTGTAATATAAGAATTGAAAAGGAATCTTACAAAAAGATGGTTTCACTTGAGTAAAACGTGACAATTGGCGCTCCCTGGCTGGTCGCACACTGATTTTTCAGCGTTAAACTCTAATCCTGGAGGGCAAGAGTTGGTAACAACTGCGCCATTGCTGCATTGGTAGAACTTGGTGCAGTCAGTTGGGTTCGCAAATATGGCGCCATTGGGTTTGTCCGAGCAAGTGAAGGAGGGTGGTTTCATGGGTGGTTTAGAACTGCCACATTCGTTGGCCTCAGCTGGTTCACAGTGAGACGAATTTGGGTCAAACTCGTAGCCAATGGGGCAAGTAATGAGGTCAAAGCTACCATCCTGACAGATGTAGAAAGATCCGCAGTCACCAGTGTTTGGAAAGAGCTGTTGACCTGTAGGAGGGCACACCACAGGCGCGTTCGGGGTGGGGGTGGTTGAAGTAGTGATTAGACATCCCGTATCCTGGCTAGATAAACAATCCTTCGTTACCGGGTCAAAGCCAAAGCCTTCCGGACATTCTGCCAAACCATAGTGCCCGTCAATGCATACATAAAATGTAGTGCAGTTGGCAGGGTTTTCGATGAAGTCGGTGCCTGTAGCGGGGCATGTTGGTGCGAATCCAGAAGTAGTGGGCGGCTCGAAGGTTGTAGTTTCGGGAACTTCTGTCAAAGTTGATGGTACTTCTGTCGAAGTAGACGGTACTTTTGTCGTAGGTACTGGTCGAGAGGTAGATGGTTTGACGGTGCTAGCGGTGGTGGTTTGAATGGTACAGGCCACGCTTTCCGGGTTGTTGCAAATTTGCAGTTTCGCATCGAATAGTAAGTCTCCAGGACATTGCATTAGGGCGTGCTCGCAGCACCCACACACGTAGAAAGATGAGCAGTCGTCAGGATTGGGGAAATTGCCCATGCCTGGGCAAACATATCTGAAATGTTTTTCGCAAGATGGTTTAGTCATTAGTGGGTAAATGGGGCCTAGCAGCTAGGATTACACATTATGCTCAGCTGCTGACCCTGGCAGCACTACAGCGACTTCCGCTCCAGCGGCGACATTTGAATTGGGGCCTAGGAGGAGCTGCACAATGAAACGAGGGTCATTAAAAAAACTCTTGGGTGGAGAAAAAAATTTCATTTCCAGTAATGTTTTAATCCGACCAAAAACACTCCGTGTAAAAAACGCAGCCAAGTTTATAACCCTCCAAAAATTAGCCTAACTCAACAGCCCTTAAAAGGGTTTGATATAAAAAATGTTGGCCAAGTTCTCCACATTCCCGCTATCACTCAGCCCCCAAAATTAGTGATATCACTTATTACAGGGCCAAGTCCTTGGCGCAAATCACGTAAGCGTCACAGCCGGTCATAGACACAGACTAAGGTTGGATGGGGGCTGCGGTCCGGGGGTATTGGAAAGCAGGTATATGACAAACTATGTCGCCAACATCCTTGTGATTCGCGCACAAAGACTTGGCCCTGTAATAAGTGATATCACTAATTTTGGGGGCTGAGTGATAGCGGGAATGTGGAGAACTTGGCCAACATTTTTTATATCAAACCCTTTTAAGGGCTGTTGAGTTAGGCTAATTTTTGGAGGGTTATAAACTTGGCTGCGTTTTTTACACGGAGTGTTTTTGGTCGGATATCATATAATTTTTGTGAGGTGGTTCAATAGTTTCTACCAGTAGGTAAAACATCAATTGGCTGTCGAATGGACTCAAGTTTTCTTGCCATACCTGGAAAGTACCTACCAGTACCTGAAAACCAGTCCCCTGTCAACCCTACACAAATTACCAATCTCATACCTGAAATACCTTAAAAGTACCTACTCGTACCTGAAAATGAGTTCCCTGTCGAATCTCCACAAATTACCTTCCCATACCTGAAATGTACCTAATCGTACCTGAAAACAAGTTGACTGTCGAATGGAGTCAAAATACCTTGCCATACCTGGAAAGTACCTCCCAGTACCTGAAAACCAGTTCCCTGTCAAATCTACACAAATTATTATCCCGTACCTGAAATGTACCTACTCGTACCTGAAAGTAAGTTGCCTGGCGAATCTACACAAATTACCTGGAAGGACAAGAAGCAGGAGGCAGTATTTGTTTTGTAAATATCTGCCATAAGTTAGTATGGGAACTTTGAATCGAACCTGAACCTATAATACTGTAGGTACTTCGGGTTTGCGATTTTTCTGGGTGTTTTGGGGATGGTACCTACAAGTGTGCCGAGTTTCAGCTCTATCGTACCGCTGGAACATGCTTATAATTTGTATAGGTGAGTGAGTGAGTCAGTCAGTCAGTCAGTGAGTGACCCTCAAAAACAGCTAAGTTTGGGATGTCTCTGCTCAGGTACGGTTGGACGTAGAAATTTGAAATTTAATTTTGGAGGTCCCGTGGGACCCTACTACAGGAGAAGGGTACCCACTATTCGAGCCACGCCCCCTTGCCTCCTGTAGAGAGGCACGAAAAGTGCACAACTCTGGTTCCTGTATAACATGCTGGCAGTGCTCGAGGCTTTGTCGCGCTTTCTTTTTCTTTAAAACTTGGCTGCATGCACTGCCGTGCATGTTGATCAAAATCTAAAGAAATCAGAGGACAGAAGAAAATGAAAAAAAAAAATAATAATAAGAAGATTTAGTATGGAAGCATTAACTAGATGGGCTTAAACTGTAAAAGCTTATATTACTTAAAAACCCCAACCAACAATATAAAATAACCTACCGAATACCGATTTACCTATAGGTAAACTACCTATCCACTCTCTTCTTCAATTAATATTTTTATGGTCGCTAGCACTCTCCAGGCCCGACCTAATTTAATTAAATAATAACTTACTCTCGGTCAGCGACGTCTTCTACAGCTCCGATAATACTTTGAGCTGCAATAGCAGCAAAGAAAATGATTGACGGCACTAAAACAAAATTAGTGGTGAAATGTGGATATTATGCGTCGTGTCCACGCACAGCGTTTCTTTTTCTAATGCCCCATTTAGAATTGATGAGGGACTTACCAACCATCACGTTGAATAGACTCGAATAGTTCTTTGCTCACACTGCGGTGAACAAAATATGATATCGCCGCCTGGACTGAGTTTTGAGTGAGATAATATGATATCAGTCATATGAAACCGGAGTTGCTCAATGGGGCTATTGTCTTTGTCGGATCTATCGGATAGGCAAATTGCCTATCTTCAGATCAATGACGTGTAGACTTGTTATTATCCATTGCCGTATAAAATCGCGTCCTATGTGCAGGTTGGGACGGAAGCTTCACTGCTGAGTAAGAATAAGAATAGAGCTTATGGTTACTCTCAGAGAGCGCTATCCCATTTGTTTTTGGCTAGATTTGTAGATTAGTTCTTGGTGGCCATTCAATTCATTAACTTTAGTTTTAGTTCCTTTGCAAATCTCAGGTACCTTGCAATGAGGTTACTCAAGGACACATCCCTTATCCCTTCATTTCATAACCCTGACCGCAGAGTATAGCTCGGGGCCGGCAGCTGGGCCACGAAAAAGTGGTGTCGAGGCGGCACGGCGCCTCGAAGCCTGCCAAACTTGCCTCCGAAGTCGAAGGTCGCCGCAAGGTTGGCGACCCGGCCTTGGGTAAATCGTTACTCGCATAGTTCCGGCAGCTAACGGAAAACAAGAAAATGATGGCCCCTTCCACTTGATCAACAACATTCTCGCAGCAGATTTATATCCGGAATAAAAACAAAAAGCGAACTACTAAAAAAAAGTGAAAATCCTGCAGAGCAGACAGGAAAGTAATGAATTGTGGTTTTTTTGAAAGTTGAGAGTCCAAAAGGTATACGTTTCAGAAGATGAGGGGTCTTCTTACGTTCTACACATTGACTTTAAGCTGGAGTACTCGAGTCTAAGAAGTTTTGGCGCCTGACGCCAGGTTGTCTCCACTGTATGTAAGCCTAATCCTTATTGGAAATTGGAATTTAGTATTATGGAAATCCCGGGAGGAAAAGCTTCTTGTACGATGTATACTTATTGAAACTGAAATACTTAGTTGAGTTGATAGTTCCAGATTTGCGATGACAGACTACTGTTTGTTTCCACTGACCCGTTTATGAAAGGTGGAACTAACGTATAGAAGGAGCGAAACGAGCCAGAAGAAAATTTGAAGAATTTTCAAAGATAAAATGTTTTGATCGGTCAGTGGGGGAGGGATAACTGTTGTGTGGGACTTGAGTGAGTAAAGGGAGTCTTAATGTCAGTGGAGGAAAGATAGGTGGAACTGAATAAATTGGAGGCATTATTATAGTAGTCATTAGTGTAAATAAAGTCGGAATTTTACTTCCCTTAACGCATGACAACCTTGTTTAACTTACAGAAAAAAATTCGGGTAAATTCCATTCCGAAATTAGCTAAATTCAGCCTGGGTACAATGTTCCATTTCAAGACGGCCAAGAAAATAAATATAACAAAGTTTGGGTAGGCAGTTTATGTATTTATTTTTATTTTTGGATGGAGTACCTAAATGTCGCTTTAACAGTAAAGGATCTTGAATTCTATTGAAAAGTGATATGTTCTTGTTGCTATCGAGAACAATAAAAGAATACCTCGGGAGACAGTTTTATCGAAAAGTACTTTGGCTCTGTTTGCCCCGAGACCCGAGACTCTAAGGAATAAGGGACGCAAATGTGAAACATAGAAAGCAAGGTCACCTTTCCAACTAGGTCATGTCTGACCCATTGTTCCCTCGTGCATTTATTACTGTCATATAAGAAATGTATTCTTCTTCCTAAAGGAGTCCATTTGGACCTATTTAATCAAATTTAAGCACCTCTATGTCATGTGTCATGTACGTCTTTTTCCACTGTTCCATGCTTTCTTATGGATTATGAGATTATCATTAGTTATACTTCACTATCCAAAGTCAACTGACTGTAAATATTATATAAGAATGTAAATATGCGAAGTCAGTCGTCCTAAGTTATAATTATTTTTATTTACTCCATTTGGCATTTTAGACATTGGTAAATATTATACTTCACAGAGCGCGCGGCGGGTACTTACCTACTTACCTACCTTCGTTCGCGCGCCGGGATCTAAAACGGATCTTGGGGCTGCGGAGATAGTCAGTTTAAATTAACTATGTTGTACTATAGTAGGTGCCTACCTGTAGTGACAAGTAGGTGTACCTAGGTACATACCAGAATATTTTTTTCCTTATTATTTTGTGTTTTAGGAGCATTTTTTTTCCTTTTTCAGGACCATGTCTTACCTGAAACTTGATGTTAAAACTTGAGTGAAGTTAAAAAAAGTTCTAAATGCAGGTCAATTCAGTAAATTTTCTCATACCAATGCCAAACTCCGGAGGGAGCGATCTGTCAATGAAATGCATAAGTAAAGCTATCCGAAGCAGAAAAGTATGCAAGCAGTCTGAACTTGTAAGACACATAACTTAGCCCACAATGATGGATGGGATGGAAGCCAAGTTGGACTGCGATAGAAATGCATGAGAAGAGGGAAAAGTAGAGTTAAGATGAAGCAGGTACAGAGAGGGTACAGGGGGAGAAGTGGGCCCTGATGGGGCAGGCGCTCCTCCTCTTCTCCACTCCTTGCCCTCTGCTTAAGAACTCGGCTTCGGAATTGCAGATCGCGTCAGTCAGCTCTCCAGGGTCATCTCGTCAACACATTCTCTCAGTAAAAGGCGTCTTCTCTTTTCCTTTAAGGTATGAAAGATAATTTTAGAATGAACATCACTTTTTTCCTCAATCTCAGGCCTTCTTTTTTCCGGCTAATACCACTATGCATGGATTGTTAGTTCGGCGTATATATAGAGACTATAGGAGATTGGAGTTAGCTAGGAGCATTATCAGGGCCAGTCCCCCTGCCATCCTGCCATTGGGGCATCCACATCAACTATACCTATTCGAGATTAGAACATAACTATAAGGCTATTTCCATGTAGGCGAAATTTTGAGTCTTTCCAACAAAGGGAAAAAATTAAAAATAGTTATTGTTAATCGTTCGATAGGTTCAAGTGCATTATCAGTCTTAAGTAGTTAGGTACCAACAAATTTCTCTAATTTTCTTCAGAAATGTTGACGAAGCTGGGATGAAGGTGTCACTGTCCGTGCTGGTAATCTGGTGGTGGCTTGGCTCAGCCAGTGCTGACCATTCCATCATGGAAATGATTGACCATAAACGTGTGGAGAAGATGCTGACCAACCGGAAACTAGGTTCCGCCAAAGAGCCCTCAGGTCCGACCCCTTTCACTCACAACGCGCTTGCAGAGGACAGCATAGTGGAGGTTGGTCTGATTTTGATTAAGAAAAACAAAACTCTTTTTATTTTCACAAATATACATTATACTCGTTTCAGGTTTTCGGGCCGATTACGTAGTAGTACGTAATCAAAACTGAAAAATAATGCTTGTTTAGTCCTCATCAAGATTAGATCCATGATTTTTTACCATGATTTAGAAATTTGAAAGTTTACCTACACATATTTCACTACGCCTGCAGAAACCATGATTATGTAATTTAGAAGTCGGTGTACACGGATTTCTCTACAACTGGAAAACCACGATTTTTACTTTCCTAACATAGGATACCATGGAAGTGTACATAATATATAGGTAGGTACCTACATTCAATGTTTGGATCATTTATTTTTTAATTTTCCCAATTCTGGAGTGGAGGGGGGGGGGGGGGGGGTAAGATAAGATGGTTTGCTAGCCCATTTGCTTGGGCAAGGTGTACGTGGCCTGTCAGTCTGCCTATCTTAAAACCTGCATATTCGCAAAATTTCTAATGTCTTACAATCTAGCTTAGCTCCTCTCGACTAATCAAAAATACGTTCTTTTTATTACTTTACCTACCGTTCTTCCTTAGGTACATTTGGTGACTGGACGCCACTTTGCACAATGCCAGGCAATGACCATTTTGAACAATGAAACATTGACAATATAAATAAAAATCACTTTTTCCCCCTTTCATATTTTGTAACGGTATAAAAACCTGTCGTTCGGGATCTCACTCCTTGCCCGGCTACTGTGGGGGGTTCTAAAAGTTTCGGAATATTATTGTTTATTGTTTGTTAATTTTAAAATTTATCGTATGGCGTAAAGCTGGTTTTTTTCTTTTCGGGGCCTGAAATTACCCATTATAATGGAGGCCTAATTTAAAGAGGGGCATGGGGTGAGGCCCCGAGCGGCTGCATGGAGCATTTGGAACCTGCACTTTCTTTTGAACTAACTTCCAAATTTTCCCTGTATATACTGTATCCCCAGTCCATGTTATTAAATGAGAACCCTCCTCAAGATCTTTCCTCTAAATGGAGTAGGCGATTATAAATGGCGCTCAACGGTGGGCCTACGAAGTGTCGCAGTTTGAGGACGAAGCAAGAAGAGGATGAGGAAGGGTGGCGGTCCAGTTCCTGTCCCTGTTTGCGGAGTGGCTGCCCCTTATCGACTCTTCTTGCTAAGTTTCTTAGGATTTTGTTTTTTTTTCTTTTCAAAATTCTAAAAGCGATTAGGTAGGTTATCGCAATGTTTTGATTTTCGGGTTTTATTTCGGCATAATTTTAATATTATTATTTTTTTTTGTTTTTGTTAGGTAGCAGTGTCTGTTGCTAGGCGACCCGGAACCGCCAGGTCGTTCTGTTTGTTTGGGTACCAGTGGCGTGTGTTCCAGGGGGTCTAGTAGCAGCACTGTCCTTTCTGATTTTTACTGGACACATTGTTTTCGGAGCAGGTGACTTCTGGTTTCCCTGAAATTATCGGTGGTTGTCTGTGTGGATCTCAGTGTCCCGTTTTTTTCCCACTGATAATTTTCGGGGCAACCAGAAGTTGTCTCAACTTACTCTTGATTGAACCTTGGCTGGTCCTGGGGCTTTCAATGCGTGTCTGTGCGGACCTAGTGTCCCGTTATTTTGCATTGATAGCCTTTAGACCATCCAAGGTCATTTAAGGTATGCAAAATAGGGACGTAAGTCCTTATTTTGAAATTTTTGTATAATCAGGGTGTGGGTCCAATTTGTAACGGTATAAAAACCTGTCGTTCGGGATCTCACTCCTTGCCCGGCTACTGTGGGGGGTTCTAAAAGTTTCGGAATATTATTGTTTATTGTTTGTTAATTTTAAAATTTATCGTATGGCGTAAAGCTGGTTTTTTTCTTTTCGGGGCCTGAAATTACCCATTATAATGGAGGCCTAATTTAAAGAGGGGCATGGGGTGAGGCCCCGAGCGGCTGCATGGAGCATTTGGAACCTGCACTTTCTTTTGAACTAACTTCCAAATTTTCCCTGTATATACTGTATCCCCAGTCCATGTTATTAAATGAGAACCCTCCTCAAGATCTTTCCTCTAAATGGAGTAGGCGATTATAATTTATTAAAAATTTATACTGGATTACTTATTGAAAATGAGTTCATACTAAATTTATAATAGTAGCTGGCAGAGGAGTCACACCTATTCCTGAATCACATTTTCCACAATTTTTTTCCTATACCTTATTACTATAGGTATAGGTACTTAGATTTACTCTGCCGACATCGCAGTCCCAATAGCACCCAGGCACAGATCGATCAAGAGTTTCCACCTCTTGGCCAGATATCCATTTTTCATCCTCCCTGCTTCCATATTCACTAATTTATCACCTTCGCACTTCGCAGGAGCCAAAATCTTTTGTTTTCCATAATATTCAAAAAACAAAAATATTAAAATGTTGGCTTCCTTCCTCCTTCCTTGACTTAGAAACGTTAGCTGTGCATATCACAGACCTCATAAATTTTCCTCCTCGACTGGGGACTTTTCTATCTCTAATAAATCTTTTAGGTAGATTTCGAAAAAATAGTACCCACTGGTGTGGTTACCATGTTACCTACGACTCCGAAAAACTTATTCAGTTCTTTTTTCGTGTGGTCCTTATTGGACCCCAGTCAGTTAAAGAAGCTACTATTGTAAGCAGTGCAACTTCCGTATAAGGGACCACACTTGCATGGGCCATATGCCTATCTTAGAAAAAACGTTCTAAAGTAAACTTAGGAGATGGGTGTAGGTAGATATTATAGTGATGTTAATCATTGCCCTTTTGCCAAAAGTTACTTAACATTTTTTCTCCAATAGGATGATCTGTCAGATACGCACAGCAATGCGGTGACCAAACATGGGAGAAGAGGCCATCACGCGGCTATACCTGACATCAGCACCGTCCTGTCAGAACTGAGCCGATCCGACAAACTACTCAAATCAGAGCAACCTGGAATGCTGGTCACTAAAAAGGAGCTGGTACGCAAAGACTGGTGCCGCACAGAACCTATCCTACAGAAGATTCGCGAGGAAGGTTGCACGCCAAAGAACGTGGTGAACCGCTTTTGCTACGGACAGTGCAACTCATTTTTTATCCCAAAGAACTTGTCGACTCGGCGTGTTAAGAATGAGAATAGCCCGGCTTTTCGTTCCTGTGGTGTCTGCAAACCGAAAAAGATGGTGTGGGTGCAGGTCACCCTCATCTGTCCTGGGATGGATCCGCCCCTGCGCAGGCGCAGGGTGCAGAAGGTTAAACATTGCCATTGTATGGCGGAAAATGTTGTTTTTTAAAGAATGCATTTGTTATTTGCAATAAAAAACATCAAGTGCAGGCGCTTGAAAATCTCTTTTACTACCTTTTATACGTGACAATTACCTATAGTAGTTAAGGTATGAGCATTTAACGACTAGTTACACTTGCATTGATTGAAAGTATTGTAATATTTAGTCAGGTAGGCTGTAGGGTAAGACGTTTATAGTTCTTTTTTTTTGTTCTGTGGATTTTACGTACCTATCTGTTTTGTTAATGGTGTATTCCGTGTATTTTTAAAAAATGAATTTTTAAAACAATTTAGCTATTCAAGCTTAGTTCAAGGGACTTTATTCAAGCCTACGAGGCAATGTAGGGATATAAAAATGTAGGTATTTTATACGAAACAAAAGAACCTTGAACAATATATGGGTACCTAGAGGCCTCTTGAACTAATCAAACTCGATAACACGAAATCATTAAATAAAGTCACAAAATGTCGCTCCCGAGAGCCCCCACCGAAACAATTGTCGCTTACCAGTTTAAAGTGAAAGCTTAAAAGGTACAGTAGTACACACATTTTTGGTCTAGGTACGGAATTACCTGGAAAATAAGCCACAATAAACAGAAGCCACGTGATTGCTTATAGATTCCTGCCTAGAAGTAGTTGGTACTTACTTCTTACTTAGTAATAATACGTCTCTATACTTATGATGTTGTATCCCTTTAGAGAAAATAAAAATACAGCCGAGTTGTTTCCTTGGTAAATTGCATATTATATTGTAAATATACCTACCTGAAATGAATTCTGAACTCTATAAAGTGAGTGTCTATTTAAAGTGATGATTAGGTATAGGGAGACATACACGTATGTAGAAACTACGAGTATCTACTATTGAAACCATTTAATCAAATTTCTCTAATTAGGGTAAATCAATAAATAAATGCACGGTTAACAGCTAAACCTCAGTGAAATTCGGCATTTGCAGTGCAGTAAACTGGAATTTAACTGGAGTTTAGCGTTAACCGAGTATGGTGGGACGCAGCCTCAGTCCGTAAGGCGGTGCAGCTATAGTTATTGCTGACCTCGTGCCTCATTGCTAACTAGGTACTACTTTATTTATTCCAATAATATAACATTTCACTAATTGTATAAGTTTTTATTTATATACTGGCAGAAGGCAGCAACGAATTATTATAGGTAAAGTAGGTATTCAACATAGGTGGTTATACAATGGATGCAAGATGAAACTAATTTTACAAACAATGCGAAACTCCCCTCGTGTCCCAAACTTCCAAGTTGTAACCGTCGAGTGTCGAGTGACGTACGCTGTGGTGGCGCCACCTTATACCCTCCCGCACACCCTCTTTCGCAGACTCTTTCGATCGAGCACCTCAGTCCTTAGTTCTCCGTATAAAATAGTGGCAGCGCTGTCTTCGACTATAAAGGATTAAAAATAATTACTTAGCATAGGAGTACTGCCTGTACTGAGTACCTGTACTGCCCGTAAACACCCACCACCCATGGAAAAGCTGAGCTCTCTCCATAAAAAAGATAACTTGACTTGAAACCTACCTTGTAGGTACTTACTACTTACTACTGTACAATGATTACCCATCAAAATAAAGGGTCCGACAATGGTCGCACTTGACTTTCTCGCAATTTTTACGCCAGCGGTATCGTAAATTTTGATTTTTTTTTACGTACTTTATTTTTTTTTGGACCAAAATTTTAACTTTTGCTAAAAAATATTTTGCCATACACAGGACAATAATTTTAGGCACCTACTACCTACTCACCGGATTTCAAACATATCCGTCAAATGGTGAAATGTCGTTCGACGCGCAAAGTACGTGTTTTCTATTTTCCATGTCACGGCCTTAATTTTCAAGTAATTGAAAATCTATTGAATATGACCTTGAAGCATCTATCTGAGACCATTTTCACCAATTTTCAAGGAAATCTGTCGATTAGGGTTGTTGCAAATCCGTCTTAACCAATCAAAAACGTGATTTCCATTTATGGAAAATTTTCCTACGATAATGCTAATATTGGCCATAATTATTATGTTGGATAAATTTCGTTCGATAAAACATCAAATTAGGTTAAAGTACACCTCCCTACCAATTTTTATTGAAATCGATCGAATAGTGCTACCGGAGTGACGACCAACGCGTTTGGGCCAAAAGTGGGCCAAGTTATTGGCTAACCTCCAAATGATTGTAAAAGACCTAAAAGCATCTATTCAAAAACACTTTCGCAAATTTTCAAGGTTCCAACTTGATATACGTAGCTTCCAGCCCTTCTTAACTGTCAAAAAACACGATTTTTTGCCTTTTTTTGACCATAGCAGGCGCAATTTTTGAGTTATCAAAATGTATCAAAAAACATGTCCAGATATTTACATTAGGTACCTACATACCGAATTTGAGCAAAATCGGACGAACGGTGTGACGTCCAGTTGCGCGACAGACTGACGTACGTCGGACGGACATTTTTTAAAAACCACTTTTTTGGACTCGGGGGACCTCCAGGATCATGGGAAACCCAAAATCTCAAAATCGAAATTTTGCACGAAGACATAACTTTCTCAGCCCATGTATTACATACGGGCGAGAAAGTAAAAATAACTTGACACCTCCGAGTACCTTAGTATGTATATATACTTGATCCTGTACAGTTGCTAGGTAAGGTATGCACTTTGTATTAAAGTACCAAACGTACTTACGTTCATTTTGTGAAAAATATCCTTGGCCCCACCCCGCAAACATTTTTCTCGGCCGATTTCGTTGAGGCTGTAAAATCTGCTACACTCTGCTCTTAACGCTCTGGGAATGAAAGAGCATATGTACAGTTGATATGCATGCAGAAGTTATATGAGTCAGAAGCGGTGGTCCGCTCCATTAGGCAGTGTAAGTATTAGGATGCACCAGCACACAGCACACAGTGCTTTGTGTCTTTATTACATTGGTGCTTAGAAAGAGGGAGTAAAATACAAAAGCCACGAGGAGGGGCACTTCCTGTCACGCGTCGCCGCGCCGGCGCCACGCGTCAAAAGCGGTACCAAGTTAGAGGTTTCACAGATGGGGGTGAATCGGATCCTATATTTTGGGAGAAGCGTATGGTACCGTAAATTTCACGTGTTTCCGTAACTAAATTAGATATACCTATACAAAAGTTTAAAATTAATTCAAAGTATTGATTAAGTACTTATTAGGTACTCCCACCTACACCCCGGCCCCTCCCCCCACACCACTCAATGTTCCTCATTCTGTCCATAGGTAAATTTTTTAAATATTATACCTTGAAACTTAGAGCTCTCAGCTCTCATCTCACAGGGGAAATAATCCATGGATCTAAAGGGAGTCAACTGCTTTGAATTTTTTCATCAAAATATAATCATCCTTCTCCCTTTTTAGTAACGAATCAACAGAAAATGAAGGAAAGCAATTCGTAATGAATGAGTTGGTGAATGTTGACCAGATAGCTGATCTGATAGCGGCGTTTTTCGGGCGAGAGGATCTGTGCTGAGGGCTGAGAGGGGAGCAGCCTTGTGCTGAGTGACAGGAGCCCCGCGGGGGATAAGGAAGGAGGGGGTGGTCATTGATACCCTCATTACTGTCAAAGGGCCAGTACCTACCCTATACCCCTCTACTCCCATACGTCCCCCTCTTGTGGTGAGCGCTCATCATTCAAAAACCACCCTGATTTTAAAAGTTTGCCTTTATCTTGTAAATTAGTATCCGATCTGTATGATTCAAAAACACAGTGCAGGCTCTTATGCAGCCTACCCACATCACAGATGAATATTTTTGGCCGAAGAAGGAGGCGTCTTGTCTTAAACCAGAAAGTAGTCGACCGAAGTCTGATAAGACGTGTTCGAGTCGTATTTACACTTTTATGTTTAATCATTTTTCTTTGGAAGAGGGTAGCATGGCTTCCTGGGTTCCCAGCGGGAGGCTCTGCTGAATTCCCTCTGAGCCTGGCTCCCCGGGCCCCAAACGGAAGGCTCTGCTTAACCGATGAAGATAAAACGGACCTGAGAAATGTTCCCCTCTATAGGCTCCCATGCATCACCTACTGCCTTAGCTAATCTCTAATTTCTCCTATGCTTGTCTAAATCTATATGGAGAACTTATTTGTATAGGTAACAGATTTTCTCAGTTGGTAGGTTCCAGGGTAATAATATTTTAGTTAACCTGTCTCCAAGTAGTTGTGTAATAAGAGGTGACTTTCGGTGCTGCCTCAAAGGCAACCGAGCGTATAAGGGAAGTCAGCAGAAGGCCCCTCCCCGCGGAGAGGAAATGAAGTGCTGGGGCTCGGGGTGCTGGTACGCGGGGCCCGGGATGCTATGAATGTTTGTAATCGCTCCCCTACAAAACAGCTTACTTACGGATGACTGCGTCCATACAGCGTCAGCGTCAGTACTCTGCCGTCCTGGCAACGCTCCTCAACCGCTTTTCCAACAGTGACGGTGCCTCGGCAGCCTCCTCTGCCCCTCGACATGCCTCTGCAGTGATCAAATCTTATGGTCGGTTAACGCTCTTAATTTGGGGGTTAAGGAGGGCATCTTTAGTACCTACCCAAGACAAGACCAAAACCACCTGAGGAAAACCAAGTCCCAGACTGGGAAAGAGGGCAAATGTCGTCTTGGTCTTGGCCTCACATCTCACATGCAGGATCAATGGAAACCCAAAATGACATGAGTAGCACTCGCAGAGTACAGAGCTACAGCAGCACAGCTATCTGGACATGGACATGAGTATATAGCACTGCAGAGTACAGAGCCACAGCAGCACAGCTATCTGGACGTGGACATGAATAGCACTGCAGAGAACAGAGCCACAGCAGCACAGCTATCTGGACGTGGACATGAATAGCACTGCAGAGAACAGAGCCACAGCAGCACAGCTATCTGGACGTGGACATGAATAGCACTGCAGAGAACAGAGCCACAGCAGCTATCTGGACATGGACATGAGTATAGCACTGCAGAGTACAGAGCCACAGCAGCACAGCTATCTGGACGTGGACATGAATAGCACTGCAGAGAACAGAGCCACAGCAGCACAGCTATCTGGACGTGGACATGAATAGCACTGCAGAGAACAGAGCCACAGCAGCACAGCTATCTGGACGTGGACATGAATAGCACTGCAGAGAACAGAGCCACAGCAGCTATCTGGACATGGACATGAGTATAGCACTGCAGAGTACAGAGCCACAGCAGCACAGCTATCTGGACATGGACATTAATAGCACTGCAGAGAACAGAGCCACAGCAGCGCAGCTATCTGGACATGGACATGAATAGCACTGCAGAGAACAGAGCCACAGCAGCTATTTGAACATGGACATGAGTATAGCACTGCAGAGTACAGAGCCACAGCAGCACAGCTATCTGGAGCCAGCAGCTAGCAGTCACGTGCGTCTGTCTCATTACCCATCTAATCGGCTTACGATGAGGGAGGGGTCGAGAGCTCCAGTTGAAAACTTTACATCTTCATCATTTCATTACCCCTCTGAGGCTCAGCTTCAGCTATCTAGCTTTTACGGGGACCTGCGAGCTTCCAAATCCTCTTTGCCTAAAGAAATTAGCGGCTCCCTTTTTGCTCTTTTTACCCAACTTAAAAAGACAGATTAAGAGAGCATTCATTTGGGCGCCTGTTTTAAAACACAGTTCTCCGATTTTAGTTGTCTCCATCTATAGTAAGTACACCTACAATATAACTTGTATAGCACTCTCCCAAATGAAATCAAATCAAGAGAATGTTTGAATTTAAGTATTTTAGGAATTGGTTATATTTTTATTATCCCAATTTTGTTGTACCTATAGTAAAAGTTAGAATTAGGGACTCGGCTGTTTTTGCTAAAAAGCTTCGCATTGTATTCTTACCCTTTTTCAGCGCTACGTATACCTATACCTACACAAACGAGGAACCTTCCCTAAGTATCATTTTACTAGCTATTCTCCGAAAATGTTGGAAGAAAGCATGGAGATGTTATACCAATGCTCACAGACAGACTCCCTTATTTCTCGGTGATTTGTTTCGACTTCATCTACTTTGCCACTGCAAAAAAAAATGGTAAAAGTAACTCAACTCAGAAAAGGGGAAATCTCAATCGATAACTAGGGGAAAAATGGGGAATCTGCATGCGTGCATTGCTAGGACAGTAAGGTATACAGAGCGAACGTCTATAGGCGAAATTCTGGGTTTATTCGACCAAAAATAATTTGCCACAAATGCATCATCAGCAGAATTCAAGCCTTAAGCAAAATCTGATGGTTCCATGGGTTGACATAGGCGGGGTAGTTTGGAGGGGAACAGGAGGGAGAGGGGATGGGAAATTCATTTCACGGGGGTGGTTCCAGCGTTCCATTCTCCATGGTCCGCTACCATCAAAGGGGGAGAATAGCGTTTCAATCCAAATCCCCTGCGGCGGTTTGTGGAAAGTATCAGCTATTTGCTATAATTATAGGAAACCAGACCAATAGTTATTTTTAAATTTACCGCAGACGAAATTTGAATTTAAAAAAAAAATGTTGACTGTCTAAGGGTGCGTCCCACCATGCCCAGTTAAAATTAAACTGGAGATTTTGTCCTATGTTTACCATGTTAAATTTAACTTAAAAGGTAAATTTAACATGGTAAATCTCCTGTTTAATTTTAACTGGGCATGGTGGGACGCACCCTAAGATAAGAGTTAATTTTTCCAATGTTCTGCCTTCCACTATACCTATATGATCTTTAGATTAGGTATAGAAATGCTTGAAATCACATATACCCAAGGTTTACACCTATAGCTATAGTCCAAGTCAGGCTTGGAGCATAATTTCCGATAAGTCATAATTTCTTGCAAATCTAGGGCTGATCATTACTTGTTCTTGAGCAGGGAAATATCTGCTCAGGGTCGGATTGGCGTATGCGTATGGTAGGATATGAAACCCAAATCCGGATCGGCGTCAACTGAAATCTTCAAGAAATTATGACTAACCGGTATGCTCCCAGCCTGACTGGGACTATTACCTATACCTAGGTCGGTAACGTGCAATACCTGTCATCAGTGTCATCATAATTATGAATGACAATGTGCACTTTTCTATGTCGTTACTTTGGTTGCAATCACAGTCAGTTAGCTCACGGCGACAATTTTTCCATTTTACGCACGTGTCCGGTATGAAAAACAACCCTGATAAAAAGCTAGAGATTATAAGGGGGAGCCACACACCATTTGGATCGATCGAGCGGGAAGTGATGGGTATAAATGAAACGAAGCAAGAACCATGAGGCATGAGGCATGAAGCTGATCGCATGCAGATTGGGCTAATCAACAGTGTCTGTCGCTTAGCACACTAATGGATCAAAAGACCCCCTGCCACTTTTCCTAGTAATGACTTTCCCACTGTGACAGTACTGAAATAGCCGTGTTTATCAGTAAACTCGGCGTAGAAAATTCAGTTGGTATACCTACCTAGTATAGTGTGGACCAGTCCACCAGGCTTGCATAGGTCAGTACAGTCAGTATGATATTGACAGCTTCATTTTCTACTCGTGTTTCAGGTTCAAGGTCCTCTGTCCTCTTACTCCTGTTAACAAAAATTAAATTACAATGTTACCATGCACACTTATACAATAAGAAGAAACAGGTCAGGTATGGTTTCAGAGTATACTGTAGGTAGGTACTTACTGGTACTTTTTCGACTCTTAGGCTGAATTTCACCACCTCACGATAGTGCCTTTTAACGTTCGAATAGCTATCGATTCGAAAAAGCAGACATCCTCTTGTTAGGTTTTGTTGTGTCAATAGAATTCGCCTGCTTTGTTTACGTCAAATTTATTTCAACAATTTCAATCTAAAAGTGGAAATAAACGTGAAAAACCCCCTATTTTTTCAGAGAAAGAAGTTAAAATGTTGATTAGACTACATTAGACTACACCAAATGAGTCGCAGGTATGAAAATTATCGTTTTCGACTCGAAAGCTAACGAAACGATAACGGTGCATTGTGAAATCCGTTAACATTTTTTACCGATACGATAGCGCTATCGTGTAGGTACACGATAGTCTTCACGTTAAAGTGGTGAAATTCAGCCTTAGAAATATAATATGGGCTGAGAAAACGCCAAATTTTAATTTAGAGATTTCGGGTTTCTCATGATCCGAATTATCTTCACTCTTGAGTCCAAAAATTTTATTTTTATCCGTTCGCTCGTGTATGCGTTCGTCACCCTTACGACAGGTCGCACCGTTAAACCGAACTTGAGCAAAGGAGGTATGTAAGTGGGTTAGGTACCTATATACTTACCTAGTTTGAGTGAATTACATTACATCCATAGTAATATGGTTGTTTTTTGAGCAAATTGTGATGCGATAACCCATGCAAAACCAAAAAGTGCAAATATTCTCATTTGTTATTTGATGGCGAGAAAGTGTTAGGAGTAACTTTGAAATTTTGGCATGGGCTGAAAAGTTGACTTTTGATGCAACTGAAGTTCCATATTCACATAATACCTACCTAACTTTCTTAAAAATTACACTTTTAGTCTGCGTTCCACCATTGTTGGTTAAGGGAAAATCGGTTTTTTTCTTCCATGTTAAAATTCCGAGAAAATCGGCGTTTTTGTATTGACCGAGTGTGCGGATGGACGTGTAAAATTTAAAATAAAATGAGTCCTCCTATATTTATGGATACGAGTATTATACATGTAAAGTATGTGTAGATTCTAAGGCCATCAGTCTAACCGAATTTAATTAGGATTCTTTTGGATGGGATGGATTCTAAAAATTCGGGAACATTATCCACGTATGGCATTATGGCTTATCTAAGAAATTTCCAAGGCGCAACCCCACTTACGGAAAATACTGAATGACCATGTTGCGACATAGGTATTGCTATATGCTTACCTTCAGGTGCTAAGTATATGTTCTGAATCGTGAAAACTTGCCACTAGAGGGGTTGCGTTTTTATATCAAATTCTATCAAATAAAATAAATAATTGTGTTCCGGAACCAAACCATCATTTCCTATAGGGAAGCTATATGAAATGTTAGCGCGAGCTTTCCTGATTGCGTCGAGTTCCGTGATCGAAGGCTAGAATTCCAGACGTGGCGCACCCCTGCACATTCCCAGACCAACTTCTCCTGATTCCAGCTAATTCTCAGTGATGGCGTCTAGCTTAGAATCAATCGCAGGCCGCTGGAGCTGGAACGTTTCCAGGCAGCTCGAAACAATTCGGCTCATGAATATTGAGTTTTGGAGGATAATTGTATCGAACGTCCGCCCCCCTCACTCTATTGGTGGGCAGGAGGGGCGCGCAGGAGATCGGACCAATAGCAGCGCATGGTGAACGAAACGAACGGTTAGAACGTTCACGAGACTTGGGAACGGCGTCTCCAGACAGCTCGGCGCCCCCCTCCACACTCAGCAAGCAGACCTTTTTATTTTAGGTGCCCACTAGCTACTTGCTACGTAGGTACTGTACTCGTAGTAATTTTTACCACGAATTATACCTATTGCTACGAAAATCTATTTAGCTCTAATTATCCAAGCACTTGAATTGGTATTCCGATTTCCGATGTTTAGGTACCAAGCAAGTACGTACTTGGCATTAATGTACTAAGGGTGCGTCCCACCATGCCCAGTTAAAATTAAACTGGAGATTTTGTCCTATATATGTTTACCATGTTAAATTTAACTTTTAAGTTAAATTTAACATGGTAAATCTCCAGTTTAATTTTAACTGGGCGTGGTGGGACGCACCCTAAGACATCTTCCTTAATGCATGTGCCCCTTGCTGAGGGATAGGTCTCTGACTCCTTCCTTTTCAATTATATTATGTTTTAGAACTCTTCACTTTCAACGACTCATAAAATCTAGTCTACTTTTCCGGTTTGAATCCTGAAAGTCTGAAGGGTCTGAAGGGGTCAAATAAGGTGAAGTTTTTGGTAAAATGAAAAATAGCTTCGGAAGCCTTGCAGAGTCGTGTCGTCGTGAATACATTTATCGAGTAAGATTTATTCCTAATAATGTTTTTGATACGATTGACTAAATGTATGTCTCTATGAGTGAATTTTGAAATTTGAAAAGAAATCACCTATAAACTTAAATGGGTAGATAGGTTGAAAAACCATTTTTACATTGTTCTGATTTTGATTAAAATTGGGAGAATATCAATAACTACCTTTATTTAAACATTGTTTTACCACGGACTTGACTTGTCATCCGACAGTATTATAATCAAGGATTATAGCGATAGTATAATCATCATCAATTCAGTGTCATCTCACTGGAGTGGCCTGCCATCTTTAGTTCAGTGTTATCGTACAGGAGTAGCCTGTCATTTTCAGTTCAGTGTAACCCTATACAGGAGTAGCCAGTCATTCTCAGTTATTCAGAGTCATTTGTCATCCTACAGGATTAGCTAGTCATTCCGAAAACAGTGTCAGCAAACATGATTAGCTAGTGTCATTCCCAAATCAGTGTCATCAAACATGATTAGCTAGTCATTCCCAAATCAGTGTCATCAAACATGATTAGCTAGTGTTATTCCCAAATCAGTGTCATCAAACATGATTAGCTGATCATCCTCAGCTCAGTTTCATCCTACATCCATTTTAGTAAAGTTTAAGATGTGTAGGACCAACAACTAGCAACAAATAATGAAATTTATTTCCGAAAATGTAATAATTATTTACTCAAAATGAATGAAAGCATCCCGTGGGTAGGTACAGCTCAGAGTGATATGGGAGTCTGCAAGCCCTGGATAGCAAGCCGATCAATGAACCTCGGCTGCTGGAATCGATGGGTGCTGGAGCAGCGTGGATGTAAGCACGAGCTAACACGGACTCCAGCTCCAGTCCTCAAACACTCTCGGTGCGCCTCCACTGCCAGGCCTCCCCAAGGTACGTCACTAATGCAACTTATTGATTTTTACTACATTTTTTTAATCAAATTTTAGTTAATTTTTCACTATCATTAAATTGAATCACTTTGAAAAATGGGTACAAATTCGTGTGTATTAGTTATTTATCTCAATGATACCTACTCTTGGTCTTGGTACCTACTTACTTACTTTTTAATTAAGTAGGTATACATATTTTTTAGCAAGTCATGTATTTTTTGTTAAGTAAATACAAAAAAAAAATGGCTTGTGATTCGCAAAATTTTCAGTTCATCCAGAGCTTATAGGGATCTCTGACGAGGCAACTACCCGTATGATGACCTAAATTTCGAATAGTAATGTCGCCATTATTTTCCAAATGTTGGTGATTCGGCACTTGCCAATAGTGGGGTGGTCCATAAAAATTTACCTACGTCATTTCTTTGATTGGCAGGTAGATGAGCTGACTGACGAGATGGGGTTGTAAGCGGCGTCGACAAGTAGCCAGGCATGGCGGGCCTGGCTGCGGGCATCGCGGCCCTGGGCGACAGGCTCAGGCTCATTTTGGCCAAATTCGAAAAGTAAGTGCACACACTTTTTCCACTCACTGTTTTTTTTTTCAGGTAAATCCCATCGTAGGTACTACATGGTTAGATATTATATTCCTATCTTGATACCGCAATAGTTTGTCAAAGAAATGGACTCAGGGCATGATCAATTTTAGATGTAAGTAAGGGGGGTGATGATCCTATAGGCATGTGCCTACCTATAGAACAAAAAATAATGCCAGTTATCTTTCTGTGGCTTTTTTTATCGATATTTCTTATAAGGTTTGCCAAGGACTCATTTTTTCATCAGTGCATAGAGAGTAAATTAAAACTTTAGGTCCAGATGCATACTTCGGATTTGAAGTTAATATACCGCCGATTCTGATCTACTTAGGTACTTATACCTATACTGGGTGGTTGGATAGGAGGTTTGACAAATTAATGAGCTTTTGGAAGTGAACTGATACCGAGATACAGTTGACCAGGTCGAAGAAGGATGGAGTTGACACTTTTCCAATGAGTATTATGAAATCATGCACCATTATTTTCCGCGCGAAAAGTCAATTCCTAAAATGGAAAAAACTATTACTAAAGTCGGAGATTAACAAAACTCTGTGTCCGCCGGGAAGTTTCGAAACATTGTACCGAAGAATCTGAAATCAGTTTCTTCAAATTCAAAGTCCAACTAAGTACCTACAATATTTATTGAACCTGAAAATTTTGACTCAGGATATCCGGATTGTACGGATTAAACCACTATACTCAGCAACAATTTCCTCATAAGTTATTCACATTTTAACAAGCAGTAAATTTTTTTTGAGTTGAGAATAACTCATGCCCCAAGTGTCATATAAATGTCGGATTTTCACTTGAAAGGCCAGGAAATTTTCCTATTTTCCAATGAGGTTTTTGAATGGTCGTTTTTGAAACGATCAATCGAAATTGTTATAAGTAGGTATAAAATAATGAAGTTCGATTTTGATTGAAAAGAATAAAAAAAATAGATACCTATACCTATTAAGTATATTTTCTCGCAAAAACTATAGATTGAGAAAAGATGGGAAATAGCTTGGAAACGTGATCTTGCGGTATTTTGCTTTGAAGTGGGCCACTGGCCATGTTTGCTGAGGCGCCCCCGGGGGCCCATTACTCAGACTAGGACCCCATGTTGACTCTGGGCCCTGATTGTGCTCAGTGCTCACTGCGAGGTCCCCGACCACTTCTCCCCCACTGCTTTTAGAGCTGATAATTTGAGATTTCATGTCTTACTTTGGGACAAAAAATGACTTTTTGTTTATATAGCTACTTGTAACCCGTGTTTTAACAAATGAACAGAGGAGATGGAGCGGCTCTATCTGTAATTAATAAAACATATTAGGAGTTCAAATAATTACTTCTATGGAAAGTGAAAATGCAATTCTTTTTTTTTTACTGAATGTTTCAAATTTATTTTGTTTATATAGGAGGGGGTAAGGGTCTGTTAGAGCGAGCCACCCAAAAGTCGCAAAACTTCATGATGGGCATTATTTAAAGATATCCATTTTCTGTTGCATGAGAATGCAGTACCTATAGAACCTGTTTTCAATACTAGTAGCAGGTGGGTAGTGAGGGAAAATTGTATATGTGAAAGAAGGATTGTGGATAAAAATGGCAGGGCGATGTATTATAGAAGCCAGGAGTCAGCAAAAGCTCCCCCATGGCAAATTGAATCGAGGAAAGCTTTCACGGTAATTATATTTCCCTAACTCATTTTCAGGGCATTGTTTTGGGTGGTTTCGTCAATCACAATTCCGGCTTTTTGCTTTCCAAGGCCAAGCAGTAACTCTGAGCGAACGCCGTGAAAGTGCTTTTATAGTCCTGATATATTTTGAACGTCAAATCGCTGACTCCGCTGTTTATACCAGTTATAGGCAAAAGAACCAAAGTTCGTTCTTCGAAATGGACCTGGCCCATAGATAGTACCTGTAACACTATTCCCGGTGAAGGCCTTGCGTAGAGTGCTGTAAAATGAGGTAACGAGCACTAGTCAAATGGGAAATGGAAAACCACCAAAATTTGTATCGAAATTTGTCTGGTAGATTATATAAGTAACATATTACATTGTAATAGTCCCTTGAGACCTAATCTGGTAAAGCAGTTTCCTCTCTATAGATCAGCACTCTAACAGTGTGTGGGGGTAGGGGAAGGAGGGCGTAGGGGGAAGAAAAATGGGCAACGAAGTATAATACGATAAATGTACAGAAGTCAATCTGTATCAATCGCGAGATATATGGAAGTTGGGGCCGGCGGTTATATCAGCACTAACGCAGCCGAGTGTAACAGCACTTTCATCCTCCTCCCCCTCTCCCTTGCTGCTGGGGGGTCAACAGCTCCCTGATTTCATGGCCTAATCGCAATGAATTGTTTGGCGCAGTCGGGGGTGAATTGCTGCTGCTATGACCAACGCTTGTTTTAGTGCTCATTTTATAAGCCTTATGGTTTCAGTATTCGGTAGTAATTAAGTTGTTCCCTGGGAAGGAAATGTAATTCGAGCGCGAGCACGAGCGTTTCACATTTATATTTTATGTATCTCTCAGAAACCAATAGGTACTTTGCAAAATTAATGAATCTCACAATGATACAAGTTTGTTGTATGGATAGTGTATGGATAGTAAACGATACTTAGTTAACGTACTAATCGTTTGATCGGACTAATTTTGAGTTTCAGAGACCATAAAACGAAAATTTGAATAACTTTTTGATTTGGTATTAGGTAGTCATATTAAACATACAATAAAAGCGTAGTACCCACCTACTCGGTAGGTACTTACCTCACCAAACAACTTATAGGTATTACGCTCCCAGTCTTTTCTAAATAGAAAAGTGGTATTTGAATCCGACTATACCTATGCTAATTTTAGGAACGAATGAGAGTAGTGAACAGCGAAAGGGTTGGGCCTTCACATTTATTTCTGAACTCCCCCATCTATGAGACACTTACTTCGGAAGCTATATTACTCTGGGTGGATCTGATAACCCTGCATGCAGTTACTTACTCGGAACTGTCGCTTATTGTATTTAATTGTATTTTACAATCAATGTTGATTTGAATAAAATATCTTATGTGTCAAAGTAGGTAAATTTTTTGTAGTAGGTACTCGCATACATTTTAATTATTTTTTAGGTAACTAATCGCGTTATTCAAAAAATTTAACACACTGTCTGTTATTGGGTCCAGCATTACTACACCAGACATACCTATACGGCGTGTTACTTAGCTCCTGCTAATGTCACGAATATGTGCGAAAAATTCCCTTTTTTGCTGAAATGTAATTTCCATTGCCTCGTAATTTCCAAATCTCAAAATAAAAATACGAAGGGAGGAGAATTGAAAGTGTTATGGAAGGGATCTCGCTTATATCCTCGATAACAACAGAGAGATGGAAACCCCCTCTTTATGTTTGTTCAACTAAAACGAAAATCAAGTCGGCTGTACGGCTGAGGCCGAGGTTGAGGCCGAGGCCGAGGGGATAAAGTGATTGGTTGTGCTTGCACTCAGTTAGCGGCTACCAATCGGTCTCATCTTCCTATAAAGATAAAATTAATCTTATTCTTATCTTATTAATCATATTATCTCTGGATGTCAAAAAAACCATTGTTTAATTTAAAACATAGGTATACCAACGTTTTTAACAAGTGTTTTATATTCTATCAATTAAAATTGTATCAATGGAAATGTTAAGGTACTTAATTAGGTTCTTTTAACTCGTAGGTACCTATGTTTGTACAGATCACTCGGAACCCAATGAAATAAAATAAAATTAAAATGGTACAAGGCAATTTTGAAAAACTGTCGGGTCAATTAACTTATGCATGCTGGGTAACTAGGTTATACTCAGAAATGTTTATACCAATCAGAAAAGGAAATTCAAGAAAAATGGGATGAAGAAAAAATTGTGAAAAAGGCTTAAGATAATGGGACAGAAAGACCTGCAATAGGCAATGAACTGATGTGAGGATGTCGTATTTTGTAAGTTGCCAACCAGATGAGAAACAAACCCGCGAGAAAACGCCGAAGTGAAGCTGCGGCTTGGGTGGTCTGAGTTGGCTGGAAGTCCATGAAAGGTTAAAACCACTGAGGCAGCCTTTGCTTCCTTCGCTGGAGAAGTACTTGGAATTGATCGAAACCTAAAAACTTTGCTTAAACCAAAACAAGTGAGCAGGGAGCAGTGAGCATTCAGTCAGACAACTAGTGAGTGACGGAATGAGCAGCCCCATCACACACCAATCAGTTGGGAGTTGGGATTATCTTCTTCTCCCAGCCTGCTTCTTCTGTTCGCCCGTCAGCGGTCGTCAAGTCCTAAAATCTCGAAATTGAAGTCATTTTTAGGTAGATTTCGAAGAAAAATCTACCTATTGTAGTCGTACCAGTAGTCTCACTTTTGAAAAATTTCTTCATAGTTCTTCTTTTTATGACCCCTGGATCCCAAAACCACCATCAGTTCAAAAGTTTATATATATATATATCTATATATATATATATATCTATATATATATCATTTTCACTTCCTTGTGAACACGCTAGCAGCCGTATTTTTGAAAAATAATTGGTTTTGACTATTTAATAAAATATTAGGGTCTAAAATCTCGGTCGAGTTCGTTAATGGGGGAAATCGGACGAAGGGGGGGGAAATGGGGTGACTTTTTCGAAATCTGGCTTTTTGGCCATAACTCCCTTAATATTGCAACTAATGAAACGTAGTTTTCTCTGAGGGTCGCCTAACAGTACTACCTACAACTTTTCTTCGTAACGTTTTTTGATCCCACCCTGAATGGTTGAATAAGGGTGGAAAAAGAGGGTTTTGCGCACAAAAAAATTCATAACTTGTGTCCTAGGGGTGTTATCGAGTTCTTTTGTTTTGTAATGCATTTGCCTCAATATTACGTACAACTTTTGTCTGAAAAAGTTTTTCGTCCGACGCACCGTTTAGGCAGGGGGTGGGGGGTTGAATTTTCAAAACGTCATAACTCACTTATTTGGTGAGATATTGAGTTTATTCTTTTTGCTATGAGTTTCTATTAATAATATCTACAACTTTTGTCTGAAAAAGTTTTTTGTAAAATCAGTTTCATTTTCTTGTTAAGGGGGGGGGGGGGGGTGAAATTTCAAAACTCAATTCCTCCGTTGTTATTGTAGAGAATGCATTTGGGTCAACTGAAAATCTTCTTAACCGTCTTTCTAAATGATTTTAGACTGCTTTTAGAGGATGGAAGTAATCTTCGAAATCTACCTACGCCTTTCGGGGCTGCCGAAAGGGATTTTTTATACTTTTCATTAGTTTTCTTCAAGGATCTTTTTTAACGTTCTGGCCCTGATGAACTGAAGTTTTATATTCATAATACCTACTCATTAGTCATTGTTCTATTCTGGGTTTGAGGTTTGAGTACCTAAGCTGAGAAAATTACGGTCTGTATACCTACCCAAATAACAGGAATACATTAAATTTTCTTCTTACGTTGCCGGATTTAAATGAAATCGCCCCTGAAAGCAATGTCGAGGCTGATGTCCCTACCCGCAGGACAAAGAAAACTTCTTTCTTCGGCAATCCCTCTTCCATTGCCCAGCTCTTCTGTCCCCTTCCCCCTCTCCTTTCCCCGTAAGATCTTTTCTCTACATAGCTTTGTTTGCTCTCCTTTCCTCCAGTTCTTTGTGGAGAAACTGATAAAAACGATTTCTATTGACTCCGGTTACATTAGTTTCATTATTTTCTTCGTTTGAAAGTGGAATTTCTAACTTTACTCGTAGATGAAGCATACACGTTATACAGGACAATATCACTAGGTACTTAACTTCTTGCCCTTCTTCTTCCCCTATTTGCTGATTTTAGGGTTCATGTATCAGGGTTACCGAGGTAAGAATTGACAAATTTTTTCGTTTTTAACCGTGCCATTCTTGTGAATTGGAGAGGGACTTGCTGAACGAGGCAGCTTTCCGCTTTTCTGGAAAGATACGAGTATACAATACTTACCTTGATATTAGGTTACTCTATATTGCTAAATGCTCCATATTTAGTTTACCGACGGACCCAGTGGGGGGTGGGGGCAACCGCCCCCCCCTCCCCCTTGAATTCAGCGAACACTAGATAGAATGAGTTTTAAAAATAAAATAAAAATAATGGCTATTTTAAAATTTAACTACTAGAAGAAATGCAAAATTAAATTTAAACCACATTTTTTTTTTAATTTAGCGGTGAAAACGGTGATATGTATTCGATATGTCACCCCCCCCCCCCCCCCCCGTCGGTGATTTAGTTCAAGATACATGTATAGGTATACTCATTAATCCATCAGCTAAGACGTTGCCACTTCCATGCAGAACAGTGAATAAGAGTTAGCAACAAGTGATTCCTAAGTGTTGAGTGGTGACTTAGTGACATGTCGTGATGTGGCAGCAGCGGCATCTGTCAGAATGGCGCCCGGGGTGCACCATCTCTCATTAGGGGTCCGCAGCCCTTCATGTAATGCCTTGATGCCGCTTGACGTGGCAGTCGCGTCCAGCTGATAAGTATAAGCTCCTTAACTTTTCATCAGTCCCTCGTCTCCACTATCTGTCAGCTACGCCGCTTGTTAGGAGGCGTTATAATTGACATTGACATCACTAATTGCGATGCTAGGGATTGCAATGCAATAGCGTTTTGCCTTTGGGCAAATGCGATTGAATTAAAAGGAAGGGCCTTTAGAAAACTTTCCTCTTGTTCTCTCCCTATAGGCATCATCACAGTCCTATAAAGAAGGAGCAGAGCTCTCTCGCACAAAAGGTATTCAAGATCCCCCCAACCCCCATGAACGGAAGATTAACACGTGAAGCAAAAAGTATATAAATTATGCTGACCCACCCGCACCCGTGACAGCTTTTTGGATGCGTGACAGCTTTCTGGATACAGGCCTGGAGTCACCTCCTGCTTCATATAGCTGAATGATATTCGGCAGAGTGCGTCTCACGATTGACTTCCTCACTACCTATATAGAAGTGAAAAGCGTTGTCAAGGGAGACAGACTGTCGCTAAGGCGCCAATGAAGTGGTTATTGCGGTGGCATTACTCGCCTCAGCTTCAACAGCGTTATGGGATTACAGGAGCGCTCTTTATTGCACTTGTATCCTCGTAAAGCTAAACTTTTCACTGAAAATCCTATAAAAATGTTCGTGTTCTTGAAACCTAGCTTTTGTAGTTCAAGATAGTCGCTTCCCGCGTTGCTTGGCCAAGAGTTTTCTGTTTTCTTAGAATGACCCGATTCGAAGTCGGGTCACGCTCGGGCTGTCGCAGGTCCATATTTCATAGAGGTGGGAGTCCCATCAGCTCCTCGCATTTAGCTCAGGCACCGACATTCTCATTATAGAAAGAAGAAAGTCAATAAATATTGAGCATATAGGTACTACTTATTATGTTCAGCTAGGTTTAACAGTTATGAGTTAAATTCCGAAAGGTGTAGAGGCAAATTTCAAATTTTACTTCTACCCACCAAGTTCTTCCCAACATCATTTAGGATGACTTAGTTGACTCCGATCCATTCGCGCCATTAAGAAGAGACATAGCGTTTTGAAAGGCTGAGGCCGAGGGGTAACCACTCTAGAGTTTCCTTGAGATTCCACTTAGAGTCCATTAAGATTTCCAAAGATTCCAAACGATATTCATAGAAAGATGAACCCCGAAGGGGTAACCACTCCAAAAAATTCCAAGATTCCCTGAGATTTCATAAAGATTTCCTATTATTCCCAACGAGATTCCCAACGAGTGGTTAACCCCTTGGCTGAGGCTATAAGTGGAATACTTGGGGCACTTACTAATTTTTGTAATCTCTCTGTTTTTAAGTTCACACATGACTAATTATAAGAGTCGCTAACATTGTAACATGGCTACATAGGCTTGCGTCAAAAAAAAAACACGTGCTCGAGTAGTGCATCGTGCTCTTTTAGCGAAAATGTTTAAAAAGGAGCCGAACACGGGGCTTTTCGTAAAGTGGCCGGCCGCGGCTGAGAAGGGCAAGGAAAGCCCCGGTACGTGTCTTGAGAGAAAAGGGGCGCCTTTACTTCCTCGCCCCTCCGCACCCCATCAGTAATAGACGCTAATTTCCCATCGTATTTGTATTTATTTTATACGGCCAATAACTTCCTTTAGTTCTTTAAAGCAAGTTTTTATATGGATTCCCATTTCCAGTTCATTGTAGGTCTGACAAACTTTTGAGTCTAGTACATGACCTCTCCCTAATAAAACAGGTAGATAGCCACAAGTGGAATGAAAAGGAGGATTCTTGCTGGCCATAACTGTAAACAAAGAATTTGGGGGAAGCTTGAGAAAAATTGGGTTATTGACTGGGGTGAGGGAGAGCCGTACATTCCAATGCAGACGACGCCACGGCGGCCCAACAGCCCCGACGGCGTCACTGGAGGCGCTCGGCTCACCGCCAACAGCGGGAAAAACAAGCCCATAGATGGGACGCAATAATATTTTACTCGTTTGCTCCAAACCTTCAAAATTGTTCAACCAACAACTTTGCAAGCAGGACGTTGTATACAATAATTTATTTAGGTACAATTAGGTACTTATGAGTGTTTTGTATAATTTCAATTTTGGTTACCACACCCCAAGTGTAAATACTCTTACAACAAATCGATTGCTGGGTGGATGTTTTTTTTTATATATAGTTTTTTCGCACACTGCCTTTTGAGGCACGATTTTGCGCGGAGGTGGATGTTGTGGCTTTGGACTGTATACATCTCTTTGCAGCTGCAGCATCACGTTCTCATTTCAACCGGTTTCGCTACAAGTCATCATCAAGTGGTACCAACAAATGGTATTGTAAGCTGATGTAAACTCAGTGCAAGAACGGGAATACACAAACGCGTAACTATATATATTTTCCTTTGAAATGTGCAGGCTCTGCCCCGGCGACAGGGATGCTTGAGATATAGACCTTTCAACTACTGTTTGCTGTTCTCTATAAGACTTTATTTTTGAAATTCTGATACGTAATAGCGTTAGTGTGAGATAAGATGCACCTAGGAGTACCTACCTATACATACCTACCAGACGGTGAAAAGCTAGCCAGAACTAAAGTGCTGACTTTTCCCCCAAACTCCCGCGTAAGGGCGATTCAATCGAGTTAGCGGCTGGGAAGCCGTGAATAAATGTACTGCGAAGGAAGCTGGAGAAGAATTAAAGAAGATAAGAAGTTACTTTAATCAAAGTAAGTGAGTGAAACAATCACGAGATTGTAATCGGTTGATCCTTTTACCCTGCTCGCCCTGCTCGCCCTGCTTCACCGAAACTGGCAAAACCTCCCTCGTCCCCCTGCGTATTCCCTCCGATTGTCTTGCAGACTCCGTGTTGACTTTCAGCCCCAGATTCTTGCTTCTTCCGAAAAAAATACATCGAAAAACTCTACAGCATCAACCACTCCTGTATTTTTGCTATATCATTAAGAGTAGTGACATTAAAATTCAGGGCGACGCACCGTCCCACCATACTCGGTTAATGTTAAACTTCAGTTAAATTCAAATTATTGTACGGTAAAAGCCAAATTGAACTGGTGTTAAACCGTTAACCGAATATGGTGGGACGCACCCTAAGTAGATCAGATGCAATGCGGAGCCACACAATGCAGCTTCATATTTTCAACATACGTTAAAAATCATTTTCAGATTTTGTTAGGTATAAAATGCCGTTCCTATAGTTCCGACCCTGGCCATGGTTAATGGAAACATGGGTACTGGATTTACATAAACAACTCTGTCGACAGATGGAAAAAAATCTAGCCCTAATTGAAATTTCTCGTCGGGTTTTAATTGCGAAAGCTATCCTGCTGATTCAGCTCTTTGTGAACCAATTGCTCATAAGATAAGTATAGACGCGAAATGCTGGTAATCCAGCATTTAAGTGTATTGACACATTTGTTTGTATTTGCAGAATATATTGCTTGTGGGGGTGTTGGGGTTGAAATGGAAATCATCCCTCTGGACTCCTCAACAACCGAGTGGTTTCTCATTTACTGTTGCTGGTGGGGTTGGCCTTTCTTGTAAACGTTCTTTTTGCTTCTGAACTGAGAGGAAATTTTCATTAAAAAAATTGCTAAAAAAAATTTGTTATTGACAAAAATTACTCAATCGTAATATCACAAGCTAGTCAATTGGTTTCTTAGGATAGAATGACGTACCTACCCATTATCTTTCAGAATATATAAATATCCAACAGTTTCTTCAAAAAATGGGAATAAAAAACATGAGAAATTTCTTCTCTTCCTTAGGCTGAATTTCACCACCTCACGATAGTGCCTTTTAACGTTCGAATAGCTATCGATTCGAAAAAGCAGACATCCTCTCGTTAGGTTTTGTTGTGTCAATAGAATTCGCCTGCTTTGTTTACGTCAAATTTATTTCAACAATTTCAATCTAAAAGTGGAAATAAACGTGAAAAACCCCCTATTTTTTCGGAGAAAGAAGTTAAAATGTTGATTAGACTACACTGAGAAAAGTCCTTTGTTATATATAACCAAAGTCCTTGTTATTAGTGTGACGACTAAGATGGCTTTGCTAAATTAACACACATCAACTTTGTTATTGCATTTTGTTACTGCTGTGACGACTAAGATCTATGTTGATTTCCTTCTTAAAATTGACGAAGAACTTGGTTGATAGTTGGTAGCCTATCTAGGACTAGGCAGGCTCACTTCGTTGGTGCTTTGCTACTCCCTTGTTACTTGGGGAGCAGGTTAGTAACCTAGGCTGTCGTCGTTTGTTGACACTTCTTTACTTCCTCGTTAACCTGGGAAGCAGGTTGGTAGCTTCTTTGCAACTACTTTGTACCTATGGAATGCCTGCTTGGTAGCTTCTTTGCAACTACTTTGTACCTATGGAATGCCTGCTTGGTTACTACTTGGTAATCCTACTTTGTTACTATGGAATGCCTGCTTTGTTACTACTTGGTAACCCTACTTTGTTACTTTGGAATGCCTGCTTTGTTACTACTTGGTAACCCTACTTTGTTACTTTGGAATGCCTGCTTTGTTGAATGGGGGCGGTTCAAAAAACCACCCGCTGCAGGGGGCACCCCATTTCAAAGGCTGTACAACCTTTACGCATCAGCACATCAGCTGCTGACGGTTGTAAAAGAAGTACAACCATTGAAATGTGGTGGCACCTGCTTCGGGTGGTTTTTTGAAGCCGAGACATTGTCCCCATAATAGGCGTAAAATACGTCACCATGGAAGCGGTTATATCACTGTTGTACGATATTTAAAAATATTATTTATACGTGATATAATCAGCTCCCAACGATGAGGTAATTTTAGGCCTATAGGTAACCACGAAAAGTACAACAAGAACCGTGCAAGCAGACATGCCAATAAAAATCTGTACGTCACAGAAGCATACCTACAGAGCAACAGGAGCGAGTAATAACATTGAAATTAGTTATACACTGTTTATTACAATAACACATCAATGCATATTTATAGGGTAAAAGTATGAAAAGCACTTAAATGTCAGTAGGTATAATATACGAGTAATAGGTACCTACACTTCTTGATATATCACACTATATAGTATACCTATAGTAATTTTGGACAATATATAGTGTAATTTTGGACAAACTTTATAATTGACCAAGATCACTTCATTTTTGGAAATGTGTTAAAAAGCCATATTAAATATTAATTGACATGTGTACTTTAAACTCTGTTTCTCTGTAGGTACCTATATACCTATACTACCCATCAGTGAAGTGAAGTGAAAGAGTGCGAAGACAATATAGGTATAGTGACTATACCTATATTGTCTTCGCACTCTTTCACTTCACTTCACTGATGGGTAGTAGGTATATAGGTACAGAGAAACAGAGTTTAAAGTACACATGTCAATTAATATTTAATATGGCTTTTTAACACATTTCCAAAAATGAAGTGATCTTGGTCAATTATAAAGTTTGTCCAAAATTATCTTATAGTAAAATCAAATAGTAAAATCAGAGCATATCCCCAAACTTTTTGACGTTAAAAGCCATATTATATTTTAGAACAAAGAAGTATCCAACAGCTGCAGATGCATTTCTGTCAGTCATAGTACTGAAAGTGGCTACAGGGAACGAAATGTTCGTGACGTCACTAATGTCACAGAGATGGATCAGCAGCTGAAGCCGGGTATACAATGTTATTGAAGTAAGTGTAACCTACACTACTTGTATTATATTAATTATGATAAATAATCTCTAACTGTAACGTAATCCACACCATGTCTAGTGGTTGTAAGGGTGCAAGGGGTTTGCGATAGAAGATCATCATATAGAAATGCCACGTCATTATCTTCTACCAACTCGATCTCATAAGCGCAATAATGGGAATCGAAGCAAACAGAATTCAATGAAACACCAATGAAAATAATTTTCTGTCCCTCTGAATAAAGTAAGTGTTTAACTCGTAGGAACACGGGTCGATCCCAGTCATCTCTATGGGACGCCACAATCGTGCCAGTTTTGTACGAATTATGATGATATGAAAACCATTTTATGACAGAAAATTGACCCTTACCGCCAGTTAAATTTAAAGGGTTCAAAATGGAACTGTAACAATTTCCTGAGATAATCCTTTGAGTCAAGTTTATTGTTAGAGGATCTTTAAATTTTCCCGTGGTAAACAGACTATTTAACAGTAATTGGTGTTTCTTTGCCAATGTTAGGGTGACATTAACTCGACTAGCAGTAACATTTGCGGTCGACTTGAATGTTCTATGCTTTCCCTCGAATCTCATAGATGACAGGCGGCCTATGGGGCCAAATTTTTCCAGAGCACGCGGGTAATGAACCAAAAAGTGGAATTTGGGTCGAAGGTTAGACCCACTTAGTTCAATATAAAGTTCATTAAGGTCGCTTATTACAGTACCCAAAAGTTGGCAGTGCTCGGGTGAAGTAAAGAAGTTACCCATGACTATATCAATAACCTTTCGTAGGGCCTTATACAAAGGCCAAAAGACATCGTCGTGGGGGACCCAATCACCAACTATTAATCCAAAATATCTGATGAGGTTGGCCATGCCACTAGCCGACTGTCGCATATTCCCTTTACGTATGTTATCAGCGGTCATACCAGCAGGTTTAGCTGAATTATCGCCACCAAAGTCAAAACTATGCAACGACTGGTTCAGAGCTTCAACCGTGAAGTATCGAAGTTGAATGAATTTTTTTATAAGAAAGGCCATAACGTATTTTCCTACGCCTTCAAATATATCGTGCATACAGTCGACACCTATCTGGTTAAGGACATCAAACCCTTCTACTTGATACCAGACAGACTTTTCCTTTATACCCGTTGATGACGGGTCATTTTCGGTCAAATCACTAAAATAATTTGACGAGTCTCGCAACAGTGCAGGGTTTTCCACTAGATCCTTATGGAGATTATCCTTAATAACGCGACAGTACCGACAGCACCGAAACGAGTTGAAAGATTCAGTGAAGCCACACAAGGAATGAATGCCGAGGTTGTCGCCTAAGATAAGGGCAAGCTCGAAATGCACTTTCCCTGAAAAGTTAGGCAGATGGAACTCGATGCCATCTCCATACAACCGATTTATATCATCTATAATAGGCCTTAGTACTACTGAATTGTTACCCACGGCGCGGTCACTGGAATGGAAAATGGAAGCAAGAAGTATCTTATCCAAAGAGGAAGATGACACAAATAGGCCTGATGGGAACCTGACAGCAAGGCATGGAAATGAAATGTAAATAGCCCCAACTTTATGAATACCAGATCGACTTCCGAGAGGATTGCCCAATTCAAAGTCATCATAATAGAGGAAGAACGGGATAGTTCTTTTTCTGGAAGAAGCACCAGTACGGCTTCTCCAGTAAGAGCCCTGGACAAAATTTACAACGACATCTTGGTTACTGAGGGAGTCCATATACTCTAAAGTAGACACCAGAACATTTTCGACGCTAAAAAACCTATGGAAAACTTCAACTAGCGGTATATAATGGGCTACGCAGTTCACAGTTGCGTATGTCCTTTGACCCTCGACCCTTGCAAAGTCTGATCTGTGACCTACTATGTAAGGTATTGGGGCTATGTAGGTTCGTGCGTCCATGAAAAATCGCATAGCCTTATATTCACTATCGAAGGGATGAAAAACATCAGAGAAAAGTTGAGAAAGTCCAGCCATGGAGTCCACTGACATCCCGCTGTCTCGTAAATGAGCCGTTACGAGAGGCATGACAGAATAGAGAACCATGGTACGCATTTCTTTTAGCATTGTAGTGACAATGCTTCTCGGAATGATAGTTTTACCATAAAATGTAGCGGCCAACCTTGCCACAAACGCTACCATTGACGAACGAATCTCAGCCGTTGTCACAGGAGGCTGAGGAGTACTGGTCAAGTCACAGTGAAAAGAACTGTCTAACTCAAAGGAACTGTCTACACCTGTATGGGAAGGGTCCTCCTGCAGGGAAGGTTCAGAGGTAACTGAGGTACTTAACCTTTCCTCCTCTGCAGGATGCTGCCTCCTGAAGTGTTTGTACAACGAATTCCATAAGGGAAAACTACGAGTACACTTTGGACACGGCTTGCTAGGCATTTCCTGGCCCGTACCGTGGACGGTAACAAAATGAATTCGAAACTGGGGCATCGTGGACAGTGGCGCATGGCAAATTGGGCACTCCATAATCGGTGACAAGTATACAGGGACAAAAATGGGAATCAGTATAGCCGATGTAAGCCCTTGAGTTGGAGAGTGAGGATGCAGCTACTTTAAGAGCTGTTCAATTTAACATTCTGTATATCGGTGATAACCTCTAGTACGTGTTGTGGCACAGCGTCATGCTCACTCTCCAGCTCGTACACGCACCTCTGTACAGTCATCCACACAAACTCAGACGGGCGGGGGTAGGGGGCAAATAACGCCCAAAGCGTGTGGAAGAGGGTACTTAAGGCCACCTTAAACGTTGAAAACGTGTACCTCACGTCACGTGTAATAACAACGTGAAAGTTAGACGCGTTCTCCCACGTCGCTCCCTCGGCCAAGATGAATGGTTGGACCGCTACTGAGTGGCTTTCACAGTACTCCTCATGCTGTTGGTATGCAGAGTCGAAAGATCCCGAGGTCATTAGCCGAAAGATCCCGTCGGACATCTCGTTCCTCGACGGGCGCCATGTCACTGGCCCAGAGTTCTTTCTCCCCGAGCACTTCAGCTTGATGGTGGTTAACGTGTCAAAAAGGTGGGGCACCAGTTTGATAGCGGCGAGGTCACTGGCCTGTTCTCCACCTATAAAAGATAGAAAAGTCAGGATTACCGTCAAAAAATGCCACACCTGAAAGGGAAGGGAAAGTGAAGCTTAGGTACCTTATAATATAGCCTGCTATAGGGAGGTGGTGAAATCCAGCCTTGGGCTCATTCTGTGAGGAAACTATTGGGTATTTATTTGTTCTGAAATATAATAAGGCTTTTTAACGTCGAAATTTATGTCAATGTCCGTAAGTTACGACGTTAAAAAGCCTTATTATATTTCAGAACAAATAAATACCCAACAGTTTCCTAACAAAATGAGCCTATAGTAATGTCAACGTTATTATATCGATATAATAATATGTTAAGGCCCAATATACATTAGCTATTTGTTTATGTTTTTACTTTCACTTTTGTGAGGAAACTATTGGATATTGAAATATAATAGGTCTTTTTAACGTCATTAATTGTGAGGCTATGTTGCGATTTCTCGATATTTTATAAATATCCAATAGTTTCGTCACAAAAGTGAAAGTAAACAAATAGCGAATGTAAATTGGCCCTGGAAGAGTTCAGTACGTCCTATTACTACTCCTGAACTACGATGGTAAATAATAAAACTTACGACGCGCCGATTGCAGGAGAGAGCGAACAATCGTCGCGCGGGTTGGAGGGATGTAATCAAGGCGGTCTTCGGCCAGCCGAAGAACCTTCGCCACAAAAATGGGGTAGTTATAAGACACCGCGTCCACCTTGTCTGGATACAGGCTTTCAAAGTCCAGTCGAAACTGAAAACAAAAACGAAGTTAGAGAAACTGACAAAATATAATATGACAAAATATTTCTGTTTTGTGAATTATAATATGGCTTTTGTATTCCTAATAAGCCGCACGGCTCTGCGTCACGGCCACGAACCACGAACATTAAGGGTCCGCTATACCTGACGGTGCATTTTTTGCCGCCCATAAGATTAACATTGCGAGCGGCGATTCATTTTCAAGGTTTACCCTTGTTAGGGCTAGGTACAGGCAAAATTTTGTGTCTTTCAAACCGAGGGTAAACCTTGAAAATGAATCGCCGCTCGCAATGTTAATCTTATGGGCGGCAAAAAATGCATCGTCAGGTATAGCGTCCTCTTAATGGAAGAGCAACCTAAAATATCTGCATGACTTCATAGAGGTACACAAACACAAGCAATAACCAATAAGGCGCAATTAAGTAATAAAATTCATGTGGAAAGGTAGGTACCTACCTACATCAATGATAATCTACGGTCACTTACCAATTCATGACCATCTTTGCATTTGCAGGCCTTAAACCGCTCCACGTAGTCCGCTGTCGTCAGCTTGGGGCTCGTTTTTAAAATTAGCTGACGTGTTCCGCTGGACGCTTTCCACCTTTTTTCCACTTCCTCCCAGGGCGATGTCGATTGTTCCAACCAGGAGAGCTGCGTATGAAAAGAATAACAGTTGTGAGTTATCGGGTGCATATTTACACATTTCGTTATGAATGTAACAGGCATTGCCACGAATCATTATAGGTACTCACGTTTTCAGAGTCGGCTGAATAGTAGACAGCGTCTACGGCCACGCTCGTCCGCCTTCTTTTGTCCGGCGTCACGCAGGATGTGCATTCGTGCGATGCACTGGGACGCCGGCGTGAAGGGGACATGAAGCCTTGGGCCCGCAGACGCCGTCTGTAGTTTCCTATCCGGTTAGGCAGCAACCCTGCCGCAGCGGCTGTTCCTGTTGGGGCTATGTAATAGCTGGACTCCTTTTCCCCAGGAAAAAATTGCACTATTGCCCGGGCCCACGATGCCCATACGGCACCTTGCACCGGACTTGACAGTTTCGGCTGCTTTCGTAGGACAAGGCTGACCACTATGTCAGCAACTCTGAAAGGAAACGAAAATTTGATTCTTCTGTGAAAATTACAACTTCACACTTGATTTTATTTATTTTTTTATTTCCTTATGGGCCACATTTCAAAATCACAAAATAATAAATTAGTGTCATGATAAATAAAGGGTCCGACAATGGTCGCACTTGACTTTCTCGCAATTTTTACGCCAGCGGTATCGAAAATTTTGATTTTTTACTTTCTCGCCCGTATGTAATACATGGGCTGAGAAAGTTATATTTTGCACGAAGACATAACTTTCTCAGCCCATGTATTACATACGATATACACTCCTCCATGAACTTACCGTGACCTGTCGGAACAAGTCAAAATCTGCCGGGCCTGGTGTTTCGTAATTAACGGTGCACCGTAGAGCGGCATGGCGGCCATGGCGGCCTCAACGTCATCGACGGTGACGAAGTTCCTCGTCCTTGACGTAGACGCTTCTGGCCGCCGTGGCTGGGTGGTTTTGTCCGGCTGGGTTGTTTTGTCCGGCTGGGTGGTTTTGTCCGGCTGGGTGGTTTTGTTCGGCTGGGTGGTTTTGTCCGGCTGGGTGGCTATGTCCGGCTGGGCACGTGGGTGGAAGCTGCTCATATCTAGATAGGAAGGAGGCACTTGTGGCTGTGGCACTGCTTGTCGTATTGGAGACTCGAACGCCAACGAGGCGATAAAACTGCTGAAGATGGGGCCGTCGATATCCTCATCTAACTCCGACCCTACGAATGACCCAGCGGTCGATGACGTAGCGGTCGACGTTGGAGAGACCATACACGGAGAGACCATGGACGGAGAGACCATGGACGGAGAGACCATACACGGAGAGACCATGGACGGAGAGGCCATGGACGGAGAGACCATGGACGGAGAGGCCATGGACGGAGAGGCCATGGACGGAGAGGCCATGGACGGAGAGGCCATGGACGGAGAGGCCATGGACGGCCGCCGGCAGAACTTTTTTATATGATGCAGTAGGCTGGCCCTTGTGCCAATCTTCAGTTCGGGGAACAGCTCCTTCAGCTGATCTGATTCAACAAACAGCAAGGAGGTGACAGTGGTAAAGTCCTCACCTATAAAAGAAAATAACAGGAACCTATACTATCTGGAAGTAATGAGAGAAATCTGTTGAACATTTCATTGTAGTGAAACCAATTTGTTTTTTTAACGTCAATACCCATACGCATGCAACTACGTTGTGATTTTACAACTCGATCATAATAGGTACAGGCTCGTAATTTATGCCGTTAAAAAGACATATTATATTTCAGAACATTTAAATATCCAATAGTTTCCTCACAAACCTTGAAATAAAAACACAAATAGCAAATGTTTGTATATTGGGCCTTAAAAGTTTTATTGAAAATCCTTGAAAGAGTCTCTGCGATTTTAGACAATCGTAGGTATATACCAAACTTCATCAAAATCTACATCATCTCACATAAAACAGTTTTCTACCTTTCCACACATACCTATCATTAATTGCGCCAATGCTGAAAGTATGTACCTACCCAACACATAGTTAGGGAGGTATCTAGACAGGTGACAGTTCCAAATATCATACTATACAGTACCTACATTCCAATAACAATTTCAATATATATCGCCAGTGTCGCAATGACCCACAAATGCCCCTTACCTACCCATGCAGGTATAGCAACCCCTGCCCCTCTCAATATAAATAGGTATAGGCACAACCTACGTCCATAATAACAACACCGTTATGGGACCGTTACCACCCAGGACAGAGACATGGAAAAACTATTAGTTATTCCGGTGTCTTGTTATTTGATGAGTAGGTATATAATTGGAATCGCTTTGTGTCAATGCCCTCCCAACCAGTCTGCGGTACTATGGCAAAACCTGATATGTCAAAATGTCAATGTCTATAGGTTTTAATGCGAGTATGAGTATGTCGAGATTCTTACTTGATAACTGTACAAATGAACAAATAGCGAATGTAAGGTACTATCTTGTTCTTGGAGCAATTTTCATTTTTCGAAAAATTTCGGTTGTTTTGGCGAATTTTGAGTTACTGTATAAAACTTTTATGTTTGTCTCTATACTAAGTACCTAAAACTTTTCTCCCAAGAGTTTTTTCATAAACCCAAAAATAATTTCGTTCAAATTTGCCAAAATTTCCAAGATTTTTTTTTTGACCTTTTTCGAAAAACATTCTTAGTCAAAAGATGTAGGTAATCTTAATACAAAGAAAAAAGTTTAATACACCGACCCAAAATATTTTAAAATAGCCTAGATATCGATTTTTTAAAACGTAAAGTTAGTGTAACTCAGCAGTTATAAAAGATGTTGAAATAATATATAATAATTTTTTGTTTGTATTAACATTACCTACATCTTTTGTCTAAGAAAGTTTTTCAAAAAAGGTCAAAAAAAATCCTTGAAATTTTGGCAAATTTGAACGAAATTATTTTTGGGTTTATGAACAAACTCTTGGGAGAAAAGTTTAAGGTAGTACAGAGACGAACATAAAAAAGTTTTATACAGTAACTCAAAATTCGCCAAAACAAAGGAGATATGAATTTATTAAAACTTTAAAAACTTAGAACTTCCCAGGAAACACAATATGAGCCGGTGATAGGTAGATATAGGTACCTAGGTGAAAGAGGACACTTACTGATTAATCGTTGGGCCAAAACTGCTTTTGGAATTGGCGGTGACTCCGGCCAAGACTCCAGGATCTCCTCAACTGAAGCCATAATCCAAATGTAATCCAAATGTAATCCAATAATCACTGTGGCACAAGCAACGACACTTCACTTAAAATAACACAAGACAAAAATATTGAAAAAGGCGCGCACCTCTCACGACCGTTTCGACGTTGTCAATAGCACAGGTACCCGTCAAATGCCAGCGGTTGACTGATGCCACCCCTATATATAACTTCTGCTCGGGTAAAGTCGGGTCTGTCCCGAAAGTACCCGAAGCACCCTTACTTTGTTAAATCTATGTTGATTTAACAAAGTGTGGTGGTTCTTTGTTAAATACGCTAAGAAATTACAAAGCTAGATGTCACATTTCTTTGTTACATCTTTGTTACATCTTTGTAATATCTTTGTACTATCTTCGTTACCTGCTTGTTGATTTCTTGTTTTCCTCCTCAGCTTTGTTGATTCTGCGAAGACTAAAAATGTATTTGCTGCGTCGTGGGAATGATGCGACGCTCTCACAATGCAAGTGGAGACTTGCGTCGAATTATCTTTTGTTACTTCCAGCTTTGTAAACCATACTCTGTTGCTAATTTGTTATTTTCGAAAATAACGAAGGTCTTTGCTCTTTACTCTGTTAATTTGCAAGTAACAAATCTTCAATGCCACTGCATCTTGGTGAAAATTACTAAGGTCTTTGTTATCTACCTGCTTTGCAAACCCTATCTATGTTGATAAATTTGTTACTTTGCAAGTAACAATCTTCAGTGCCACTGCATCTTGGTAAAAACTAAGAAGATCTTAACAGTTTTTAACAATGTTCGCTCAATTTAACACAGTTTGATGACAACAAATTTTGCTTTTGTAGATTTAACACGGTTTTTTTGTTATTTTTAACAAAGCATCGCCAGCAAAGCAAAACTTTGTTACCATTTTTCTCAGTGTACATTAGACTACACCAAATGAGTCGCAGGTATGAAAATTATCGTTTTCGCTAACGCACGGAAAATCCACTCGAAAGCTAACGAAACGGTAACGGTGCATGTTTGAAAACCGTTAACATTTTTTACCGATACGATAGTCTTCACGTTAAAGTGGTGAAATCCAGCCTTACCCAGTTAGTTGCGACCGAGTCGTCGAGGTCGAAATATCTCATATTCTCCGACTTTGCCATCCCTCTAACCTGCTTCTTATTCTTAGTTAGGTTCCACAGCCTTAAAGATGTTGTATAGGTTACATTTTAAAAATTTCAACATTAGACATGTTTCATGAATGTCACGAAATGATAGAGCGCAGAGTTGAGGCTGATGAAATAAAGCTTTGGGGTGGAATGCCGAGCTTTAGAACGAGGGAAAACCACCCATTCCTTCTGTTGACAACCAAAGAAAGGATGCAAATCGAAACGGGAAGCTCACAAAGCGCCCAGCATATCAAAAAGAGCTTAAATTCGATCCCCCTAGTTGAGATATTCATCGTACAATTTATCGGAGGAAAAAAATCTAGGAGATTTTAAGTTGACTGCAAGCGCAGGGAAAAGTGTCTGGAAGGGCAGTTCAGTTCTCAGTGTGAGGGGTGAGATTAAATCCGGTACTTGAGGAGGATATTGAGTAGTCAATAAACAAAGGGATGCTCTCCTATCACCGCCAGCAACTGAATATGGATGAGGCTACGGCACATCGCCAGCGCCAGTATACTGCACCAGAGGCATGGGACGTGGCTAGTACAAGTAGAACTAGCATTTTGGGAAACATTTTTTTATAGTTCTAATGTCGTGTTTTTACAATTATTCATAATGAGAATAAGAAATAATAATGACTTGTTGGAAATGTAAAGTTTTCTGACTTTTCCGTTCCCCCGTTTAAATTATTCCACTAAAACCATCGCCCAAAATTGGGGTGAAGAACTGTTGGGAGCCCCACCCCAACCTCTTTATTCTGAAGTAATAAAATTTGGGTGTATAGGCACTGATTATATAAATACATATACCTCCTATAGCTGATTTTTGAAAATTGTTAGTCTTCAGGAAAAAAGACAAGGTTGTACATAAATAAATAAGGATTTCCGAGGGGGTAACCTCTCCAGAGATTCCTTGAGATTCCACTGAGGTTCCATAACGATTTCTAAAGATTCCCAACGATATTCATAGAAAGATAAACCCAGAAGGGGTAACCACTCCATAGAGATTCCCAACGAGTGGTTAACCCTTTAAGGATTTCAAAATATCGATTGCATTGGCCCAAAAACTAAGTGGAAGATTCTTCTATTTATCTCATCGGCTTGGGGTGTTCATAATTTCTTACGAACCCGTGAAGAGTTCATAAATTTGAAACCACTTATTAAACTGCTATTTCCTAACTTAGTTGAGTCGTGATGCGCCTGGCAATGACACCGTTTACCTCTCCCTCTCTCCACAATCCTTGCATTCTCTCAGGTTTTTTTTTTTTAAGTTCAACAACATCCTTATATTCACATATTTTATTTACTTACTTAGTAGGTTCTAACATACCCAGAATTGCTTAAAACGCGCTTGACAACTGTCTGAACATAAGTAATGTCTGACTGGGGGTGAGCTATATTAATAAGTAGGTAGTTTGAGGAAAGGCATTGCTTGTTTAATGTTCGAGTGCTTAGACAAAGTTGCACCCCTGCGTTCGCTGACAACCTAATACTCCGACACTTCATAATGAAGAATGACAAATTATTAATGAATGCTCGTTAGGCTTTCCCACAGATGACTCAGTTTCCTTTTTATCTTCGTAAATTATAATTATCTCGTCTTTCCTCGTTGTCTGAAATTTTACTCGAGATCCTATTTTAGTTTATTAATTCAATTTGAAATTCTACATACAGTCATGCCTTATTGTAATGTAAGACCGACCAAATTTGGAAAAAATTTCCCGTGTTTGCTGATGAAAAACTTCTCAATTTTTCGGAACCTAGAACTGTACCTACTTTACTAGTAGAAGTTAAACGGGAAACTAGACACTTGTAAACAGTTTTACTTAAAAAGCACTGGACATTTTACTTACTCGTACCTATGAGTCACTACTGGACTTCAGAAATGAAAGCAACGAAAGGCTTCATATGGGGGAGGTGGGAGGTATGTATGAATTGAGAGAGATATGGGGAGAGGTGGGGGAGAGGCATTAGGGGTGGTTATTATTGGCAACAACAAAGTCTGATTCATTAGTATTAAAAAGTTGGTAATACTTTGGGGCGGCAGAGGAGGGTGGTGAAGGGGACTCTTGAGCTTGTTCGAGAGCTTTCAACGGCCATAATGAAGACTGATGACTGAAGACTATCAGTTTCAAAGAGCCGGCTACAGTCGGCCTGAGAGCCCTAACGTGCTTCTCTAGCGCTGTCTGAGTAAAATTCAATAGATTGTCATTCCATTCCGTGTATAGGTGCCTATAAGAAGTACCTATACTTAAGTCTTCAGACTTCAGGTACTTAACCGTGATAAATCTTCGGTTCTACTAATTTCGTTCCCCTATTTAACAATGAAACCGGTACATGGCTGCCTCGCTCTTTTTTGGACAAATCAAACTCGAGCATATTATTATGAATATCATGCACAATCGCCCGAGGAAAATGAATTATTGCTGGAGTGCTTATTAAGGTAGGATCTTGCAAAACGGCCTGTCACGAATCTCATCCTTTGCTCGCCTCTATGAAATCCGTAAATAGTGGAAAGCGGATAATCCCTGATTTCCCACAGGACATGACTGCGGCTGCTGAATGTGCCGATACAAAGCTTCCATTCCCCACGCTACAATGACCACCAGACTCAACCTTATTCCCATGATTTTATCCACATCTTATACTGAACTTTACTACTAGGCAAGACCCTTAAGTTGGCTGTCAGCTCTATTAGTTGATGCACTAACGGTAGATTTTTCTAAAATCAAAGCACCCCGTGCTATCTGCTTTCCAGTTGAATGGACCGGAGAACGCTCCATGAGCTGTCTATTTTCTGATGGATTTCTTCTCCTTTCTTTATTATGTCTTTTATTCTGGGATTTTTCAGAAGGTATTTAGCTGATGGTTCTCTAAATTGTATATTGAAAAACCCCAGGTACCTACCTACTTGTATGCTTCCGATAGACAAAACGTAGAATTATATTTAAAAATCGCTTACATTTCGTCACTACATCTTCTTTGGACCCGGGTGACCTATCATCTATTACACCTGCTATATAATTATTCCATTTATTTTTTTACCACTCTGATGTACCCATGTAAAAGCGCCTACTCAGATTGGGCAAACCATTACCTACACACATTAACTCGAAGCCTAAGTTCGGCAGGCAATGGGACTTGAGGAGTACAATATTTGAGATAGGTACCTATAGGTAAGTGAACATCACACCCATTACCTACTTACTTCATTTAGCTAAATTTTTCTCAGTTTGAAAACAAAATTAACAAGAGTCCAGCTGTATAAAGTTTACAAAATTTCACCGCGGTAGTAACAATGAGTGCGGTGATAGCGTGAATAGTGGGGTAAGTGGGCGATAAAAGGCGGTGATGGATGCGAGTTGGCCATGAAGCATTCCCAGAAGTGGCTGGAGCCTGCGGAGAGTGAGGCGACATTACCAGTGCATTTCCACCCCTATTTTTCACGGTGGCGTCGCCTTGGCTGACAATGAGTCAGGGCAGGGGCACTGAGTTTCCATCAAACAGCTCACAATATATTCTTAGCCTCTCATTTTTTTTGGGTTAATGGTATACAGGATTGGCGCATTTTATTTTACCCCTATATACTCCTTCTTTGCTTTATTTTTATACTAGTTTCCCCTATCTATAGACAAGATATTTAAGAAATAAAAATAGTAGATAGGTACCTAGTCAAAACTTTTGCATACTCTTATGTGAGTTATTGAATTTTTCACGCGAGTCATCATCGAATGACCACTTAGCCACCTCACGTGCGAGACTGCATGCGAACGCCACTCTATAAGATTCTTTATAAAACTTCATTGTGAAGTATAAAAATTCCTACAGATCAGATGTTGCCACTGATGTTGACTCACTATTTTCATGCATGGGGATATCACTATCAACTCTGTTTTTTATGAGCTCGATCAGTGAAGCAACTTATTGCACACCAAAGACGATAATGAAGTCGGACGGGCGGCAGGCAATATGAGTGGAATGCTGGGTAAATACACGGGGGGTTGCCGCCAATATCGCCCGTGTGCCCCTGCCCCTGCCATGCCCCTGGCCGCTAATAACTTTTCTATTTGCACTTGAGTCTCCGCCAAGCGCCGTCAGCACGTGCCCCAAGATTGCTTCCTAGAATTCTTTCTTTTTTCAAATCTGTCTTATTTCTTTTGGTCTTAAATTTATTGGAGAATTGAAGTTATATGGGGAGTTGTAGGTATCAATTGACATATGCCTCCTATAGTATACTGAATCATCATTCAGTATCGATATAATGACTCACCAAGTAAGGTAAACAGACAATAATAATACCTAAGGTATGCATTATATACGGTGACATGGGTGGGTACGAGTAGGTCACCCCCCCCCCCCTCCCCATTTCCACAATCCCGCACCGCACACCCTTGGGATTCACACCCCCGTCTGCTGCCGACCAAAATCTGCGTCTCCACCGTCAGCACTTACCCAAATTGCTCTTTGTTTCTCTGAGGAAGGAGTCTGCAAATTGATTTTCATGGATTTTAAGCTGGAATGGGGTATTAATCTGCAGCGCTGAGCCATATCCGTAATTATGAAGAAGACAAGTCGTCCATTAGGAACGACACGGGTCCCCTCCTGCTGTCGTACCCCCTTACATCTCAGCTTAGTGCTTGCGCTTACATGTCCCCCACACCACTTCCGCAATCGTCTGGAAAAAGCTTTCCCGCAATCACAATGTGCCCTGATTCTAAGTGCCTGCTGTACGCGAGGGCTTTATTTTTATTTCAGCATGAACATTCTGCTGATTTTTCAAGCTAAAATTGTCAAAACTCATCTGATTATCATTGTTTATTTTTTGTACCTATTTGTAGAACTAATGTTATGGTACCTACTTCAATTCCTAGACATGTTAGAGATCAGTCGTACAAGGTAAAGGTACTCATGATATCGACAAAAAAAATTATCTTGCCCTTTGCCCTTTCAATTCTGACATCATCGCTGAAAATCTAATCTACCTATATATAGTCAGCCACGCATAAGGCTCGACTAAAAATACGAAGTCAGCGTAAATGAGATTTTTAAGCACCGGTGGTCTATCACTTTTTTCATTTTTTTTTTTCCGTTTCATTCTTTTGACTCGAGAAAGGAATCCCTGGCAAACTAACACAGATCACTACAACCGAAGGTTAGAATGAAAGTAAGAAGTCAACGTGAAATAAAATTCAATAAAGCTCAACACAATTTTTAGGAGGGTGAAATATCGAGACTTTAGACGTAAAGGGAAGAAATGAGAATGAATGAAGAAGAGGGGATTCCCGGAGGAAAGATAGATTCCGGGAATTGTCAGCCCCGATAAATGTGATATCATTACGTTGCTCATGTGATAAGTATTGTTATCCCTCCATGAATAAAAGATATTCGTGACATCTGACATGCTCATCTTTACACATCATCATTGTAAGAGTCAGGTTGGTCGGACATCAATAACACATCCTTAAGTCTCTGGTTCAATTCAATATTCACCACCAACTCCAGAAGTACGAGTATAGGTATACCTACTTAGAATGCCTATAGATACTTAGAATTGAAAAAGCACCGAGCACCGACTTCTCCAAAGGTGTCTTTCACCTATACCAATGATTATTGTGAAGGCGAAATATCTTAATACATTATACTGCAAGTGATTATCAACTTCCCCTGAGCTACCTTGTAGAAAAAGGTGATCCCTTAGAAAATACTGAGATTGTTATGAAAATTGAAAGCTCGGTACTTTTTACGAGTGCAGAGCCGAATAAACACATTTTGTTTTTAAAAGTCCCTTCTCGTCACGCACTCGATACTGAACCTACAGCCTTTAATGACATTATTTTCATTTGCAGCTAGTCATTGAGATTGAGAATAAATAGCAAAAGTTCAATGATTTACCTTCCAAATTCCTAGAACCATGTTTACTAAAAATATGGGGTTTCCTGATCAGCAACAATGTGTAGGAACAGAAAGTGAAGGGTCGCCAACTAGTCCCATCTAAGATCTGGGTAGAAATATAAAAGTTTCCCGAGGAGGGGAAACTGCGCCGCATAACAGATCTCTCCCCCGTTCCCCCTCTAAACTCCCCTATCCGACTCCCTGAAGCCCTATATTGAGACCCTTTCAACAACTTCATAGCAGGACATTTTATGAACTGACGGTCGCAATTTTTGGCTTCATGCAATCGTACATTTTAACACACCCTCATTCATGGGACCATTGGGAGCGTCTACTTCACTATACAAGAGAAAACAGAGTGTGGGTCTCGACGGCTGTATTTTTTAAATAAGCGGAGATTTTATTCGCTAATTTATCATCTGACAGAGAAATGAAAGAAGTATTGAAAGCAGGAGTAGAGTGCTGAACTGAAGTGCCTATTGTAGTATAAGTACGAGTTGTATAAAATTAGTAGGTAGTATAAGAACCTATCTGTAGTTTAAAATTCTTCTCACAGAGACTGAGCTCTGTGCATTATTTTTATGGCAAAATGTGATTAACATCCGAGACCTGGCCACCCTGTATATTGCAGGAAAGGTAGAGGTATTGGGTGGCACCATTACCCTAATGTACCCAAGCTTCCCCTTACACTGGCCGGCTGAGGCGATAGCACGTCATTGCACGGATTCCATTTGTCAAACTGAAGGTTAGGCTGAGCTATTTTGGTAATTATCGTATGTAAAATTTTACCTACCAAATTTCATAGGAGACACTAAATGCCAAATTCGAATTGCACAAAGCAAATACTTAAGCCATTATGACTATTGTAGCAAGAAAGTGTATTTTACTTTCACAACATATAGTATGAACTGCTAACTGTTTCGTACACTATGTAGATACTGTGAACCCGTGTGCAAAAGCTGCTGAAACCTGATTCGTCACTCCCTCAGTTAAGCTGTTGACGTTTTTCGCTCTGTCCATTTCCCGCCGCTTGACGGAGATTGATTAGCGTCCGATCAATGACTCGAACCCCGCCCCCTCCTTTATACCAAATACCACTTTGATCGATTGACTTATTGGCTGAATGAGTCGATAAAAATTGACCTGTGGTGGACTTGAAGGCAGGAAATGTTATTTGGGTGACTAAAGAAACTTGAGTAGTTTTAGGGCAAATATCTGGAAGATATCCAACGAATAAGTAGGTCAGTGGCGTAACTAAGCATTATCGAAGGGGGGCGGCTTAGCCTAAAAACTCAAAATCAATTTTATGCACGATCACAATACTTTCCTATAACCTATATTGTAAGTATTCTTCGTATACATAATATATGGGAAAGTAAAAATGCTCGAATAAAAAGCTATATCTTTTTTTCGTCCAGTTGACTTGGGTAGACAGCTCTGACGTCCCCTTCAGGCGCCCCACCCCAAAAACAATAGCAAGTAATCGAGCGAGCGAAGCGAGCGAGAAGAAGTTTGAATTCCAAATAATTAGCAGGGATAAAACGCTTTTTTATTTATTCATTTTCCTTTTCTAACCCGTTCCAACTGCTTATGGCGGGCCGCCGTGAACCCCGAAAAACGAAGTCAGTTACCGAATGGCGAGCGAAAGGAAACTTTTAGCAAAATAGCCCCCCCCCCCCCCCAATTTACGCTACAGAAGTAGGTAATGACTGGGTCCACAAAAAATGTAAATTGTGTAGCGCTCCATGTTATAAGAAGAAACATAATTAATGTCCGTATGCTCATGGAATTGTGTGAATTGTAGTCTAGGTTCATAAACAAAAGACGGTGGACATGGACATAGAGATAAAAATTAGGAATGCGAAATGTGGGTGTGGCATTTTCCATCCCTTTATTGGAACCAGCTCATTCCTGAACTATTTGCGTCTCTTGTCACTGGCGTTACCCCTTCACGGAACATTCAATAAAGCACAAGTGGGCCTGAATATCAAATGTCAAAAGCATTGGTGGAGCAATTAAATAAAAAAGCCCTCCCCTCCTTTCAAGTTAAGTTAATCAGAGTGAACGCTCTGATAAACAGAAACGCAATAAACTTCAACAGGTAAAAAGCAATATGGCCATGGCAAAGGAGGGTGTGCTACCGCGGCAACAGGTCTCATACCGGGCCCCCTGGGATCTGCCACCTTCACCACCCTCGCCCTAAGTGTATACATTCACTGCTGCAAATCTGCTGTCATACTTTTCGGCCGAAACATTAATGGTTCTTCATAATATGAACTTAAAATCGTAGCAGTCATGGAAAAATTCAAATCTTCCCATGTCAGGACTATTTTGTCAATTTCGACGAGTTTCCAATTTCTAAAGTTATTACTTAGAAACCACACTTACGTTGGTGGCCTACCGAAAGGTAACTGTTGTTCTAGTGAGGTTCAAATCTTGACTCTATAGGAATATTATCGTCAATATTTTGGGAAAAACTTCTGGAAAGTTGAACCACTACGAACCGCTTGAGCAACGTGCGATTAAATTTCCCTCTGACATTCTACCCGATTCCAGAGAAAGCGAGCGAGAGAAGACGCTCTATGTCGTTGACGTGTCAAGGGGGTATTGTAATTTGTACTCGTCGGGCGTTATTATATTAGAGGGACGTATTTTACCGGTTGGGGAGTGAGAAGTCGCGTCAAGGGCGTATTGTACGCGTCTGCAGCCGACATAGCCACTCGACGCACATCCCGCCTTCACTTCTATAATTAGAGAGAAGAAAAGCAAGTGACACCTCACTGCACCCCTCGCCTCTTATTTTTCCTCCGTACCTACCTTTGTGGACTCCATGTATATCATGGTGTTTAACTTAAACTTGAAAATTTTATTAAAATAACTCAAATCCTAGTCAAATCTAATTTCATCAAATTTTTAACCATTCCTCCAGAACTGGACATTTTTGGCATGCACCAATGGCAATGGCTGTAATTTCCAAAAGAAGTGTGAAACCTTCGTCACAATTTCATATGTGTCATGAATGTCTTTACAGAAAGAAGGAAGCCGGATATGAAGAGTTCGAGTTACCGGCGGGGCAACCCTTGTCGTCAGACCAGTTCGTATATCCAGAAGGCCTTCCAGAGCCTGTGCGACCACCCCTGCGTCCCATCGACATGTACGTGCGTGCCGAGTGCCCATGTCTGTCGCAGAGATTCACAGTGGCTCTCCTCACCTGCATAGGATTCATCATCTCCTTTGGGATGCGCTGCAATATGGGCATGGCCAAACTTCAACTTGAACACCACGTAAGATCAATAATTTCTAATAAACTTTGATTTTTCTTGGTGAAAATGACCCTGTTTCTAACAATTTTTTAACACTGTATCCTACATATCTCCCCCACCCCCAGCGTCTTAGGAATATAACGTTTGGTCGTGGATGGTTTTACTCTTCTCGCAACTCCCTTGGGTTGGTTTTGAGGCTCATTCTTGACGATATCCCTCAATAGCACTCAGAAACCTTCTGCACAATCCTCAAAGCACAGAGGAATTCTCGAAGCTATCTTCAAATCTCAAATCATTTTTAACTTTAATGAAACGATGGCAGTGTCATTTTTATTTCTCGTATAAAAGGGAGATAGTGGAAGTTCAATTCAAGACTAATACAATCGATGTTATGAAGCGGACGGGATCGAGAGAGTAGGGGTTGGGGACGCACCCTCCTTGGCCTCCTCACCGACTGGAAAGCTCACTTCCGGTTTGCTTTCATCGCCCTAGAAGCTAGAATTGAGGAAATCAGAATGGTTGGCCCTGAATAGGCGTTGATGCGAGCTCCCTCTTTCTTTACGTTCACTGCACCAAATGAACGACGAATAAATTTCGAACCAAACGCATGAAGGTGTGTCGGAAAAAAGTTTTTTTTATAAATGTTATTTTAGGACAACACGACGGTAACGAAGCCGGGAGAATTAAACATCAAGTGGTCAGTGGCAACCGAAAGCGCAGTCGACTCGTCGTTTTTCTGGGGCTATCTGATCACTCAGGTCCCGGGGGGCTTCTTGGCCTCACGGTTCCCAGCTAACAGAATCTTCGGCACCGCTATCGCTACTTCAGCCTTCCTCAACCTTTTGGTTCCCGGAGCAGTCACCATCAGTCCTGCCTTTGTCATTCTGGTCCGCATGACCCAGGGATTCGTTGAGGTCTGTAGTTTCAAATACAACAATTACGGCTTATGATCTTTAGTCCTCAAAAAAACTTGCGACATTTGTATACCTACCTATATAGTTCCATATTTTTTAGAATTAAGTACATATTTACCGCGGTGTATTCTTATCAGCTATTGTGGATCAAGACGAGTCCTCATTCCTCAAAAACATTATGTTTTCCGTCGCAGAGACTGTAATAGGATTCTCCAAGATAAGTGGAGGAAAATCCCGGAGAAAACAAGAAGAGACAAGAAAATCGTGCTTTATTTCGTATTATCTGTAATCCTCAAGTCTGCCAGCTAAGAAGACAACTCTGGTCATGTTTTACTTTCGAAGAACCAACATCCTTCCTTAGTAACGACTCATCTGAAAAAGAAAAAAATTATTTTCCGTTGTAATACATAACCGTTGAATCTTCGTAAATTCCTTTTGAAGACTCGCACGACTTAGCTTCTCCAATTTAAGAAACTTTGGAAAAATTCTTGCGGCTAGATATAAAACGTATTTTTACGGAGTGCCCTTGCTTCCTTTACTTATGGGACTTCTAGGTTTACAGTAAATGCAGTAAATTTAAATGAAAACTAGGGATGAATGACGCTGCATGTCTGACACATTCTTCCATAGGGAGTCACTTATCCAGCATGCCACGGCATTTGGAGGTTCTGGGCGCCACCGCTGGAGCGTTCTCGATTAGCAACCCTCGCCTTCAGTGGCTCCTACGCTGGAGTGGTGCTTGGAATGCCTCTGTCAGGATTACTGACGGGCCAGATATCATGGAAAGCACCCTTCTACTTTTATGGTGAGTTATTTTTGGTATACCTATATTTGTGGAGGTAAAGTGCAGGATGGAGAGAGAGGCTCGTGCAGTGCCTCCTTCTCCTCCTCCCATTATAAATACTATAAGTAGATCCCTAATAACTCACCCTATATAATAAAAAATCTACGAACTTTTCAGGTGTAGTTGGATTGATTTGGTACGGGTTTTGGCTGTGGCTTACCTTTGAGAAACCATGTCATCATCCAACGATTTCGGCACAAGAGCTGTACTATATAGAAACATCTTTGGGAGCAACAACTCAGGTGGCCATGCCGACAATAGCAACAACGCCATTTAAAAAGTTCTTCACATCCATGCCCGTATATGCTATCATCGTTGCCAACTTCTGTAGATCGTGGAACTTCTACCTTCTCGTGCTGTACCAGGCTAGCTACCTTTCAACTACTTTCAAATTCAAGATTGAAGAGGTAAGATGAAGTAGCATGTCAATATGTAGAGGTATAGATTGTCTCAACACTCGACTAAATACTTACTGACTGTCTTTGCTTGTAGACGGGCTTTATCGGAGCTCTACCCCATCTTTTGATGACCATAATCGTACCGTTTGGAGGACTTCTTGCTGATCACCTTCGAAAGAATAAGATACTCTCAACAACTAGCGTGAGAAAACTGTTCAACTGCGGAGGGTTTGGATGTGAGGCTCTATTTTTCCTGGTAGTTGCCCACGCTCAGTCAGCCTTCGCTGCCAACTTGGCTCTGACCTGCGGTGTCGCTCTCTCTGGATTTGCAATCAGGCAAGAATTCATTTACTTGGGAGTGATTAAGTACCTATACTAACTATATAATAAGTACCTAACTCTAACCTAATTTGTAACTAAGTATTTCCACTTATTTTTTTCAACAGTGGTTACAACGTGAACCATCTGGACATCGCACCAAGATACGCTAGTATCCTAATGGGCATGTCAAATGGCATCGGCACTATAGCTGGTCTTATCTGCCCCATCGTCATCGACAATATCACCAAAAAGCACGTAAGTGTGAAGCTTTTAAATCCCAAAAAGGAGATTTGCTGGCTAGTGACTACAAGGCACTCAGTTATTCAGAGCCAGCCCAAAAAGTCACCAGAGTGTGAGAAATGATTTCCATGAGCCCCTCCTCACGCGCGACTGAGCCCCACAGCCGCTGAGCAGTGAGCACTTTGTTACAAGTTTGACAGGCGAGACTTCTCCGCGGCTCCCATTTCGAATCCCCCGTCCCTCTCTGCAATCGCCATCAACATCCCCCCCCCCCCCCCCCCACCGCCAATTTTTCATGGTTTTGTATGGAGTTGTCTCACGGATGCTTCGTTAAGCTCTTCCTTGTTTTCCAGGACAAGGAGAGCTGGAAGATTGTGTTTATCATGGCAGCCACTGTGCATTTTATCGGCGTTACGTTCTATGCAATTTTCGCTTCGGGAGAATTACAGCCCTGGGCTGAACCCTCAGATGAGGAGGTCAAATCTTGGGGAGGCGATCAGCTCCGCAGGGCGTCTGTGCCTCCAAGGCCTCTTCCACCGGTATGTCTACAAAGTTCGCACTTTGTCATTCCTATTTCGGCTTTTCATTAACCGATGACCTTAATTATGAATGTTTTGTATTTATAGGGAGAGGAGAGGGTAGAAACAACTTTAACCCAGTACCCTCAACAAACCTACGGCACAACCGACGAACAGCCCGGCGTGGTACCATATGCAGCACCCACAGGGTTGAACCCCTTCAATGCCCAGTGGGGGGATGAAGCACCTGGGGTGAGTCCCAGTCAATTAGATTTGAGTCGGGCGGCACCAGGTCGTGTGGGGAACCCCTTTAGTCACGGCTCTATTGCTGAAGAGCAGGTCCAGCCCCCCAACACGGACTATGCTCAGCATCGGCCATATTAATGTCACAGCATCTCACGTTTCTTGAAAGTCGCTGAATTTTTCTGTTATTTACTAGCTGGTTGTGTGATTGCATGGGCGTATCGTTGCCATAACTGGGTAAAAATGGGTGTGTGCGTTTTGAAGCTGGTTCGTCTTCACTGTTGTTATGTTTTACAAATTTAATGGACTTACTCATCGTCTGCCTATCTTGACTAATAGTAAGTAATGGCCCCTAGTCTTAGTGCCCTATCCTAACGAAATTAGTTACAAGTAGGTACTTACCTAAAAATTTGTCTTAGTCTGAACTACTGTGCAATATACTTAGCACTGGGAAGTTACAATAATAATACCCTAACTATCTTTTAAAAAATGAATTTCTTTACAATAATAACCTAATTTATATTTAGTTAGATAAGTACATGACGTCGATAACAGCACGAGTGAAAAAGTCCCCAGACCAACGATATAGAGGTCGTTACCACAGACAATATTATGCATAAGTAAAAGTAAAAGTAGATCTTGATCTTGTGATAAAACTGGAAATGTGTTACCATGGATTCATTAACAATTTCTTCTGTTGTGTAGGTATGTACCTAATAAGAAAAAAATTCCGTAGGTACTGGGATCGTTATGTATGCGTGGGCAATATATTCCTTATGTACCTATTGATATAGGTGTGCAAGGTACTTGTATCTATATACCTAAGCTCTGATTGGGTATTATTCACTAGGTATCTATCATTTAGCAATCAAAATTTCATTTGAGAGGAGTAGAGAGGAGGAGTTATTCACCTCAGGGTGCGTCCCACCATGCCCAGTTAAGAGAAAACTGGAGATTTCCCCGAAAATTAACATGGTAAACATGGGAGAAAATTTCCAGTTTTCTCTTAACCGGGCATGGTGGGACGCACCCTCAGACACTTGAAAATAACTTGAGGATGAACATAACTTATAGATAAGATTACTTTAGCCTAGAAGTACAGTGGGTAAGGCAGGTTTGGGGGGCGTAAGTTTGCCGGAATTGTGCTATAATAATAAAGAAATAGTTGATAGAGTAGATCATATTTTTTAGGGTTGAAATTTAATTTTTTTTTATCTCCTACTAATACGTCAACCTCATCTACTAACATATTAAACCCGAGCCAGAGTGAACGTGTGAGACTTCTGACAATAATTTCTCTCGCAAATTTTGTCCATTCTCTGGCACAGAAATAAATGGCTCTAAGTAATTACACCAACGCCAGTAGGAATATAAGTGTGCGAATGACATTGAGTTGCACGTCGTAATGAAGGAAGGAAGTAAAAACAGAAGAAACAAGTGAAATAAGAGTCTATACCTACCTCATCCCAGGGAAACTAAAAAACTGCAATATTAAAAAATAATAATTAATAATGCGAATGAAGTCATTCACGTCGCTGTCGGTGGCTAATCTGTGGCGTATTAGTAGTAGATATTAGGATTCATCGTAATGTTCTAGAGATAACTCCTTGAGATTTTTCTCATAGGCTGTGTTGACAATAATAATGTGTAGGTATGTTGCTAATGTTAACGACAATAGTTTTAAGACAATAATATGAGGTAAATGATGAATGAATTCTCAGTACCAAAAAATATATATATCTAACCAGTGAGTATAAAGAAACGAAAGTAAACCTCTGTAACTACCTAAATAGTACGCAAGTAACTACCAAAGTTTCTTGAGTACCAATTTCTTTTTTGTATGTAACCTACTTACCTTACCATTTGTTACATTTTTGCTACGGTAATAATTAGTTTCAATTTCAGTCTAATATTTTATATTAAAAAAAATATATATATTACCCAGATAGGTACAAACTTACTTTTATTTCTGAACAAAACAATTTCCAAATGTTTCATAGAAAAGATGCAGGTAAGAGAGAAAGTTAACATTGCACTAAAATGCTATTTAAAAAAACTCTTGAATGAATGGGAACATGGGCTTGTTTGCAGTATCGCAAAGGTAAAAAAAAATAGTACTTAAGTCCCTACCTATATATACCTAACAGGAGCATTAAGGTGAAAATATTAGAGTAAGAATAACGTAAAAAACCGAAGGATCGTCAGAAAGTCACCGATGTTGGGAAGCTTCACTTTGCTATACACGAGCACTATACTGACATGTAGAAAAAACGAAAATTGGAAATTTTCTAAGTGGCGTATCTTTATTCTTTAGATGTCCTTTAGGGGTTGGCAGATAACCGGCAGGAAGTGAACGAACAACAGATAAAAGTCGGTGCATTCGAGATCAGGGGGAAAAGTCGGTCCATGCGAGATCAGGAGGAAAAGTCGGTACATGCGAGATCAGGGGGAAAAGTCGGTACATGCGAGATCAGGGGGAAAAGTCGGTCCATGCGAGATCAGGAGGAAAAGTCGGTACATGCGAGATCAGGGGGAAAAGTCGGTACATGCGAGATCAGGGGGAAAAGTCGGTCCATGCGAGATCAGGAGGAAAAGTCGGTACATGCGAGATCAGGGGGAAAAGTCGGTACCTGCGAGATCAGGGGGAAAAGTCGGTACATGCGAGATCAGGGGGGAAAAGTCGGTGCAACTTCCTACAGCCTCAAAAGTCGTACCGACACCTTCTGTTCTTGTTCATGCTTATCTTTCATATAAATTTCTTTTCAATCATTTCCAATTTTCAAACGTTAAGGGCACCTCAAGAACGACCAGCCCGCGCTCAGTTGCTCTTAGCTTCCCCAACTCGTTGACTAACGTCCCATTATTACATACCTATACCTAGTGACTTATTATTTATTTTGAAAATGTTATTCAACCATTATTTTTAATACTTATAGGTTCATATATTTTACTAGATCAGTAGGAAGTGCTTATACCTACCAATATCATTTGTTATTCTGAAAAAATACTTGAACAAACTTCAGGACAATAATTTTTAGCGTTAGTCTTGCACATATACACTTCAGCGCACTATAAATATAAACATGGGGGTCGAACTGACTTTGAGATAATACCTAAGTACCTACCTACTGATTGGATTGGAGCTAGACCACTGTTCAAGTGAACAAGTTTAGGTCTCATGGTAAAATTATTTTATTTGCTTTTTATTGTAAGACGAGAACCTTGCATATTGTACATTGCACAATAAATCAGGACGATCGTGTGTTAAATTTAACTAGAGGTTATAGAGCAAAGAATAGATTAATAAGGTGAATGAATGGTGAACCTGCGAGAAGGATAGGTATAATTAACTGAGGATAAGTAAACTCACCCTTAAAGTCGTATCCTACCATTCCCGGTTAACAGTTAACCTCGGTTAAATTCGGTTTTTAACATGAACTTTTGGAATTTAACAGATGAGTATGGTGGGGCGACGATGAATGTGTTGTACATAGTTTATAAATCACTGTAAGGTACTTAATATTAGGTAAATTATTAAAAAGTGTTCTGGTAGAAGAATTTAGAGTGTGAACCATTCCCAGTCTAAATCCTTCTGAATGCCACTTCACAAACAACAAAATCACGACTTCATATGCTTCTCACATAGTACGAAATTGATTTATTCTTTGTTACTTGTAGGTAAAAACTAAATTATTCCTTAAAACTGTATAAATAGAAGTTATCAAAGGATACTATTTTTCTTCAAATACTTCGGTACATCTCGACTTTTTAATTTTTTAGCGGACTCCCAAAATTATTACTGTTTAGAAGATTTAGTTACTTCCTTGATGACTTCTGTCCAGTGAAAATGGTGTAAAATATGGGCGAAAAAGTCACAGAACTCGCAGAACTATTTTCATCAGCTATACACTAATTCAATACCTATAAGAAGGTGGGTAGATACTTCTTTCTTGTATATTCCAATAAAATTTATTTAGGGTTCTGACATATTTACGTAAAATGTAGCAATGAAAAATAACTTGTAAATGAATGTTAACGTAAATTTTAACGGTATAAAACCTACATTATTTCATGTGTAAAATGGATTTATTTTTACGAATCTACGGATACCGGACTCGTATAAAGTATATCGAACATAGTGTTAACGTCACAATTAAGACCATTTGCCATAAATTTCCGATTTCTCTTTTTGGAGTATTGTGTACGTAACTATATAGCAGGTGTATAATATGTTTATGTACCAATAGGTAACATACAACCCTACAACTGTATATGGTTTCTCCCCAAACAGCAAAACTATATATTGAACCTACTTTAGATCGGTGTATCTTAGTTAGGTACGAATGATTCTTCCCCCCATTATCTATACCAATTTCAATACAATAATTTGATGGTAGGTAATCTATAGGTAGGCGCATGTGTAACCAGCGTTATAATGTTTTATTATATGTAAGTACGTCAATTCTCCATCTGCGAAAATAGACCTATTATGACTAGAGTAGGCTATTTCTCGCAATAATCAAACAAAATGCAAGTTTTCTGAAATTTATTGAAAGCTGATTTTATCATGTACCTACCAAATGAAGAAAAGCCAATGATAGGGAGGTATGTGATATTTTTTCAGGGCGAGTATACCTCGGTAATTAGGTAAGGTAGGTACAGTCTATTCAGTCGTCGTTAGCGGGGGTAGAACTTGAGTATTAATATTATGCAAACTGCAATATTATGGCACGCTTTCTTTTTCGGATGAGCTGTACCTACCTTATTGCTTCTTACTCAGTTATATTCTATAATAATCTCGCCCTGCTGCATTTTGTAATCAACCAAGGATACCTAGTCACGCATATTATCAATGTTATTTAATCTAGTTATAAATAAGTAGATAAAGTGTTCGTGTGCCGCATGCAAGAGAATCCTCCCTTACCTACCCTACCTATACTTTTAAATTGCGAATCTTATTAACTGGATGTCAGGGTTGTGGAGTTCTCTTCGCTGAACTGAGGAAAAGCCAGAGTTATTTTCAGATTTTCTGAAGAATTTTTTCGTGATGGTCTCAGTTAAAGTTTGGAAAAATCAAGAAACATGACGTTAAAAAATTATGAAAATAGCAATACTATACGTACTTACACCGTCTTCTTCCCCCCACCCCTCCCTGAAAAATGATTGTCCAATCCTGGCACTGTTATGCGGGGCACGGTCTATTTTCTCCATGTAAAAACCCCTTTAGCCCATTTTGGTCAATGGTGGTGGTTTTTATAACGTCCTTCGAAAATAACACCAGGACGCTACCACTACCAAACGTACCTTTGTAAGCTTCATTCGAGTAGTCGTCGTTTTAGACAGATTAGATTTGAATTAAGTACCAACTATTTTTGCCTGTCTGACATGTCTTTGTTTGAAAAATAAAATTATACGGTCATGTGTTATGATTTTGAGTCTACCTAATTTAAATGATCCTCATTGGCGGCGGAAGACCACTTTCCTGGGGGGTGCATGGTGCATGTGCCCCTTACATTTTTTTCGGGAGAGGGTTTAATATTTTTTCCTATTTTTTTATGGTAAATTTACTCCTATATAATTGTGAAGGCTTTTTTATAGTTACTTTTTTTTTAACTTTCTGGGGGGTGCACTGTCAACTCTTGGGAGGTGCATTGCAATCCCCTGCACCCCCCTTCCGCCGCCAATGATGATCCTACACGTACCATTGCAGGTAGGTGCCTAATTCAAAGAGGAAATATATTGTATAATTTGGTTCTCAAGCAGTATTTGGTCCAGTCCTATGTAATAGGTATCAAAAAATAAATAAGGTGATATAAATAGGTACTACTTACAAAATAATTTATTTATACCTAAATCACAATGCCTATAACAAACTAGCATGGTACTTTTATATCGGCAAACAATTGGTCTAAAGTAAGGAAGCATGGTAAGGAAGTACCTACCTATAGTTTTAAAATTTAAATGAAAAAGTATTGTGAAGTACCCATATGCATTTGTCTCCGTTTCGCTCTTGCCGACAGTTTTTCAGAAGGTACCTTCATATTGCAAGTAAGTATAACTACTTACTTTAGTTCATATAACAAAATTTGAATTAAATGACGTACGATGCACAAACTAAAAAGGAAACGTGTAGGTAGAGATTTACAATAGTTATGCACCCAAGATTATTAAATTTACATCACTAGAACTTGCCACTCTATGTCATTTTTGTCAGACACATAAAATCTCATGGTAACTATCACTAAGGAATGAATTAGGTAAAAGATGGCAATATAGAAACTATTTACGGTTCCAGACCGGAAGTGACCATTTATCGCCAACGGATCTTCAGTGTAAAAATCTTTGGGGTCTTTGCAAATGTTTCGGTAGGCCGACAGTTCTGCTATCCCCCGTTTTGGGGACACGTCTTCCAGGAAATCCTTGAGCATAGGGCTTTTTAGCATTTGTAGTAAGGTAGTAGATACCTCGAGCTCTGTAAAAACAATAAAAGTTTATAAATTATTTTTTTTCGAAGAACACAGTAAGAAGATTTGGAGTATAAAAAATGATTATACTAATTTTTCATGTATGTACGCGTACCATATAAACATAAATCGTCAGGCGCAACTTTTTGTCACGTCGAATAAAGGGTGCAACAATACGGTCGTACCTACAGTAATAGACCTTCTCTTCTCAAACCATCAATAGGGCGTCTGGATTCCATTTTTTAGAGCAGAAAAGGTTTCAAAGTTGAGTTTAATGCATATAATTTCTACTTACGTCCATGGTGCATGTTCCCCCATAAGAACATAGTCGTCGTCCTTAGCAGGGCAGAGTCCCAGAGCATACATAAATCTATTGGGACAAGGCGACGCCCAAAAACCTGCCCTGGATGTGATTGACTCGATGAAGAACGGAGTCACTCGAGTGTGGTCACAAGCTAATGTTTCTGGAAGACAATTATAAGACTTTTAAACTTCTTACACTCCTATGGAGGGATGTCGCTACAGAATCCGATAATCTCCAAGAAGTGTGGAGATTGTCTACTTCCTTTGCTTTTTCGTCACACTTCCATTTCAACTAATTTTTGTAAACGTATTTTCTCTGTAGTTACATACTTAGGAGTGTACTTGACTGACAGCCTGGCTGGCTGCTGCCGCCGTTGAAGTAGTAGTCTGCATGTCCATTTGGACCCCACTGCCCAAGGACTCCAGCCCCTGTGTGCAAAACATCGACGAAGTGTGCGTCCGTGGGGTCCAAGTCTCGCGACCTGTTGTTCGCCATGTAGAAGATTATGGTGGGGTCCAATCCTACAAATTTGTTTAAATTATAAAACATCTTATCGCACCGAGGGGTTAACCACTCGTTGGGAATCTTGTTGGGAATCATTGGAAATCTTTATGCATGAAATCTCAGGGAATCTTGGAGTTTTTTGGAGTGGTTACCCCTTTGGGGTTCGTCTTTCTATGAATATCGTTGGGAATCTTTGGAAATCTTTATGGAATCTCAGTGGAATCTCAAGGAATCTCTGGAGTAGCTACCCCCTCGTATCACACCTTTATCATGCACACCTGAAACCATTAAAATCATAAGAGCAGCAAGTGTTATTATCGGACTTACCAGTAATTCTTCCAAGTTTCCCAAAACTGAGATAGTTGGCAGTGAGCCCCGCCATGTGAGCACCCACACTGTACCCTATCAGATGGAGCTCATGGGGTTGAACTCCTCGGGGGTGGACAGCTAAATAGTCCACTAATTGAGCGATGCACTGCGCTCCGAACCGTGGAGACCATTGCACCTGACTTAGACATGGATCTTTGGCTAGCGTACTGTAGTCTACGATGATTATGTTGTAGTCTCCGTAGGAAAAGTATGCTGGACATAATATAAATTATTTTGTGGAAAGTGGGTATATATAGTGATTTTTTATAATGGAGGAGCTTTTTATAAGTAGAAGAAGTAAAGAACCGCAAGCTCATTATCTTTTGGAAGGAAGGAAAACATCTTCTAGACTTGTGAGGTTAGTTCAACCCGTGTTAAAAAAAATTAAGGTCCCGTACCTTACGTAACATCATACCTGTTTCCATTCCATATATTATTCAGAGCTTACCATTGCGAATATCAGGGCTAGGTACCATCTTGCGGCCACCACCGAAACCATGAATGACTACCTTGGTTGGGTGAGCAGCATTAAATCGTGAACGATGCAGTGAAGAGGCATCCAGTACGTTCAGTAATTCTCCTTCCTGTTGTGTATTTCTGTAACATATAGGTATAGGTTCCTAAAGTATTGTATATTGGAAACCCGCGGCACTGTCATTGGCGGCGGAAAACCACTTTCCTAGGGGGTGCATATGTGCCCTTTAGATTTTTTTCGGTAGAGGGTTGAATTTTTTTCTTATTATTGACAATCCTATATAATTATGAAGACTTTATTTATAGTTACTTTTTTTTAAACTTTCTGGGGGGTGCACAGTCAACTCCTGGGGGGTGCACTGCACCCCCTTGCACCCCCCGCCCTTCCGCCGCCAATGGGCACTGTATATATAGTCCCAAATAAAATAGGGATTTAGTGAGTCAGCTATAGTAGCCAAACAACTATAACTGCGTTAACTGAGTGTTGAGAACTTCACAGAAGTAGAATAGCCAATTTAAAATTGAAATTGTTCAAGAGTTACCCTCATTTTTTATACACACAATAAGTCTACAGCTTACCTATAGGTACCTACCTACCTGACCTGGTCTGATAGCAATCATAAAAAAAGTGCTAATCTGCCCGGCTATTCCCACACTGGTGTCCTTTGAACCCATTAAAATAATTATGAACACACCGGATGGTAGGCCTTATAAGGGAAGGAAGTCTTGGTACAAAACGACGCGCTAAATATGCATTGTGTTGTTTTACGGTATTGTTACACAATATCTTACTTGTACCTAGGTATATAAATAAAAAATAATGTACCTATGCAGATCTGCCACTGTTCGCCCTATATCCTCGATCTCAATGACAATGAGGTAGGTATTGGCAAAATACGAATAATATCTATAGTTTCCCCATAACTATTCCACTCGCAGCAACAAATATTGTACCTTGTATAGAGGTAGAACTGGATTCTTTTATGAGGGCAAGTGAAAGGAGGCTCAATACATGATGTTGTGTTGTAGAGGTCCGAAACTTTGGTGGGCTTCTTGGTGCCATTGCTTGCGATGTCCTGTTGCGGATTTTCTTCTGCCTCAAAAAAATCGAGGCCCAACAGTTGTCCCCCTGAGAACAAGGAAGGATATGATATACTCTATATATCTATGTATCCAAAAGTAACAATGTTATGCGGCACAAATATTACGCAACTGATGGTCACTAAGGGATCTACACCCGCGCCCCGTGCATGGTCGGATGGACGGGTGGCAGGCCGTGCATGGCATATTCAGGATGCTTGGATCACCAGCGCGTGCCATAGATATTCCGTCCCTTGCATAACTCACACATAGTCGAAGGTAAGGTACCTATATTGCATCAGGTCGGTGAGTTCATTACTTTTGGTATCAACTATAACACCCACGTCTAAGCCTATATAAAAATTCACCAGCTACAGAGTCCCTTCCTTCGTGACAAATTATAAGTAGATATACCTACCTATTGTCATTTGCATGGGTATAGGTCAGGTAGGATGTCATACATAATGTTCGTCACCGCTGTTTGAATAGGTATTCTATAACCTACCAAGTTGATAAGTGGAGTGAAGTTATTGCCTACCTGTGATTTATTGCACCTTCCTACCTTCCTATTACATGGTCCTAGTCAAGATTTTCATTTCCTAAGACATATCATAAGCAGAACTAACTTACGTCTGTACCTTTTACACCTACCTATAGGTATAAGCAGTTAAGTAGTAGTTAAGCCTATACCTATAAAAGTATACTAAAATTGTACTTTGACATAACCTTGCGAAGTCATCAAGGTTGTTTGCGAACCTGACATGTCTTTCTATGCTTGCATGTTTGGACCATGGACCATTGATACAGGTTTATTTCACAACCCTTTCTGCTGGGTCAGGGTCTTGCAAAGCCAGGTCTACCTCCCTATAGATGCCCGTAGAGGAGACTTTATAACCCGCATACCAAGCCACGATAAAACTTTCGAGTGCACTGCGGCAGTTAGGGAAAAAAAACTTAACTGTTGGGGTGCTTCTTACAAAATCACTATTGTTGACAGTTATTATTGATATACCTACAGTAGAACATAGGAAGTACAGAAGTTGCTTCTTTGTTTGAATTTCTCAGGGTAAGTGGTATACTATTCAATACCCTCACATGTAAGTAGGTACTATCATAAGACTTCCTCCTATAAGTAGGTACCTATACTCCTATACACATCCTTCATGAAATTTAATTAAGGACTGACTGATGTAAGGTATAAATAAGACATGCACTTACCTGACTTTTGAATAGACACAGAGAGAAGAAGGGCGCACAACCCCTGAAATAACTTAAACGGCCTGTCAGATGCCATCTTTCATACTATCTTGTTCGTCGCCGGAGCATCTTTCTGAAATTCCCTGTGAAAACTGAACGGGTTTTCGGGCCAAACACAGTACGCCGCATTTAGTGTCTTAATATCATCCTTTCAGGTAGAAGACAGATTTCAAAATGAAACAAAAAAGTGGAGGGCAAGGCTGTAGTTTTACACTTCGCACTTCGTATGGGCACCGACTTAGTGAGCACTGACGTCTGACATCATGATGAACACGAAAGTTATCAAAACTATCTCGCGCGAAACCGTTGTAAATTGAGGTAGACAATGACAAAAGCAATGCGGGTAATGCAGCTGGCTGTGAGGTAACGCTGCGCCTGCACGTCGCGGACAGTCGGCGCAGAACTGGATGTCTGGATGCGTGAAAGTCCACGGTCCTCTCTCTGGCCGTGCTTGATGACTGGAGTCTCCTTCTCTTCCGTTAGAAGTCACGGCCGCCTTGCATAATCTGACTTGCCTCGCGCAGGTATATAGGTATTACTTGGGTATTCTTTGCTATTATACTCGTACTTAGCAATAGTTTCATGTTACCCAGTTCCTAACTAGCTGTTTGTGTCACAGTACTTTGTGATGTTTTAGTGACTCCTGTATACAGATCATCATTCCTATCTGCATAGTAAATGCATAACCATGTTAGTAGTATAACCATGGAAAGTAGGGCAACTTTGCAGTAACGCTGTAGCACTACAGGAATCACTATTTCACCCCTCTAAATTCTTGAAGCACTTTTCCTCTAGTTGGGTCCCCATGTGGATGCCTTTGCCGAACTGTGAAACCACAGATGGCGCTTTCACTCTTCATTAAGGACAGTGACAATCTGAAAGCTTCCTTGGTCAGCCACCGAAGCTTCAGTTGAGTTAAGCCTCACTTTACAATGTTGTTTGCTGAACTTTTGTCATGATCATTTTCTGAGGAACTGTTGGTGTGTGTTCGTTGGTGGGCCGAAACCAATACATCCATGTAATGAACGGAAAGTTTTTTGCTTACGCCGCGCCGTGTCTCAAGACACCAGGCGGATCCCTTGACCACTTGGTTTCAGAGAGGCACGAGTGCTGATGTTGTTGTCAATAGTAGAAACCTTCAAGGTTGATTGGGCGACTGACCACCCTGCGTGGCCATTGAGGTGAGATTCCATCCATGCACCTCTTCAGACCCTGGCGGGAACCCCGTGGCCATGACTAATGGGTGAAGGCTGTTGTAAACAAGGCTCTGGCCTTAGGTTACCTGGTAACTACACTTGTTGAGTAAGAGTACCTATAAGGTACCTATACTCGTAGGTGTGTGGTCCGGAAGCTACAATTATGATCTTTACGCCAGCACTTGGTGTAGGCAGGTACTTTAAGCAGCACATACATGTATAATAATATTACAAGTCAGATAAGCCTAGGTACTTACATATTTTTATGGAAAAGACTCAGAATTTGGTAAAGTGATGTCTAAGAAATCGCTACAGATCCCTCAACTTCCCATGCAAGTTTTGCATTAGAAATTGTGAAATCTACTTCGGTATAAGTAGGCTACTATACTGAGGCTACAACTTTAACGAAATTTTAACAAGAGGAAATAGGGGAAATAAGCCACAACAATTCAAAAGAACAAAATCTATTAGCAATCATACAATTTAAGTATATTGAATTACGTAAGTATATATAGTTTGAAGATATAAGAAGTAATTTTGAATGATTTAATTTTAGAGGGTTGGCGCGGGTAGCGCAATTTCATAAAGTAGGTATAGGCATAGCCGTATCCACGGGGGGGGGGGGGGGTTTAGGGGGTTAACCCCCCCCCCCCCCCCCCCCCCCATGAGCGGAAAATTAACATGGTAATACCAACGTGAAGCAATAAAAATATAGGCTAAAACCCCCCCTTGACACTAAAACCCCCCCCATGACCGCTTTCTGGATACGGGCCTGGGTATAGGTATACGATAGGTACGGAAAACTACAGCTACAGCTATAAAAATGTAAAGCATGCTAGCTAACATCCGGTGGTGATTCCGATACTTGCTTTCCCATCGCAAACGGACTGGATTCCCTAGTAGTCAAGTAATACGTTCCTCTGGCCCTGCACAAATTTTAACGAAGAACATTAATAACTTTCTAATAATAAGATATAGGTGAGGGTTAGCTCTCTAGAATTTCAAAAATTTACCAAACAACAGCCAGGGCGGAGTTACCCCATAGTCGCATCACCAATATGAGTAGGTACAAAAAGGGATATACCTTAGGTAGGTATATACCTTAGGGATATACCTTAGGGATATATAGGTACTCCAGTTTCTACTGTAGGGAGCCAGTTGCGGTCAGAAATGTGGCGCATTTGAAGCATATTATGTGACACGTTGTACATAATAAATAATAATATGTGCTTATGCAGCTTATGTGTTCAAACCCCTATATCTGATTCGTGTTCCAAGATATATTTGTACGTTGATAATACGTCACGATGGTTGAGGCAATATATGTGAACTTCTTACTTAGGTGGTGTATATTCGCCCATGATGACTTGGTTGTCATCGGTTGCAGGGCACCATCCCCAGTTGTAAGTGACAATAGAGCCGCAGGGCACACCCCAGAAGCCCACATCTGATGCTATCGACTCTGCAAAGTACACAACTGCTCGTGCGTGGTTACAACTTGAAACGCCTGTGAAAAAATATCACCATCAGAGATTGTTTGAATCAATCTCGAAATTTTTGAAGACGATATCAGTATTTTTTATCGTTCCATATAGGTGATCCATAAAGTGCCACTTTCGTTGGGACCTATCATTAAATTGCTTGGGGGTGTTAATAGGAGGTAATGGTTCCTGCATGATTATGCACCTATAGTTACCAAGACTTCTCAAATTCATCACGCCTTTAAAAAAAAGTTTAGATGGTCTCGAATTTATACGTACTGCCGTATTCTGAAGGTGAGCACCCCGGCTGGCTGTAGCCTCCATTAACGTAGAAGTCTATGTGGCCGCAGGTCTGGACTTGGCCCTTCCAAGCAGCGTTCGTGTGAATGACATCTACAAATGTGGCATCACTCGAATCCAGCTTGGCGTCGGTGTTAGTTGTCACAAACAGAGGCATTGCTGGGTCGAGAGCTCAAGAAAAAACAAATTATTCAGATTGAGATGAAGGAAGCAATCAACGGAAGAACGTTTTGTCGCTGACTAAGTATATATATACTCATCTCAGCAACAACTATATCATTGATCACATTCTTCATATTATTTATAGTCTACGCTTATATGGACTTTACAGCTGGTTTGGTTCATCAGGAGCTAGTGATATCTCGTGTCATAGAACCCCAAATGGAATCATACAGCACCATGGGGGGGCAAGGGGCCGCCCCCCCCCCCCCCCTGGAATGCCAAAAATATGAAAATATGAAAAAATTGCGTGATTTGTTGGTAACGAAAAAAAATTAAACGAACATAGGGTATTTTTTCCTGCGGGCGCTCATGTACCTACAGCACAACAGACTACCTCCACCTACCTGAAATCCTTGGAAGCACGCCTGCTTGAAGAAATAAATGTAAGTGACCCGCCACCTGCGCCCCCAGACTGAATGAAACGACGTGTAGCTCCTCCAGAGTGAACATCCGGTTACTTATTAAAGCGTCCAACATTTGAGCTGTACAGTTTGCCACCAGCGGGACGTTCGAAGCTGCCGAGTAATAGCAAGGTGACTGAGCTATCGAACCGTAGTCCACTGATATTATGTTGTACTGTCCATACCGGAAATAAGCTAAAAGAGCATAAACAAAACTAAAGCAGCTAAGATCGAAACTAGATTGGTAGAACCTATAGCTTTCAGAGGCAAGTGATAGACCAGACCTAACAAACTTGAAAAAATTTAACCGATACCTAAACTTTGGGAAGGCCGCACCTTACTGAGATAATTCATAGTTATTTCTAAAACTAGTTTACTTTAATCTACCAACTTTATCTGCTTATGTTGATAATATGACTAATGAGAATGAGTAATGAGCCACTACTTACACAAATAAGTCACCACAGTAGACTCTGGTCGAGAAACTTCCTCTGGTAGGTGTTATGCGTCCTGCTGCCTTTTGGGTACCTACTTCTCAGGTATTTCCTTCATAGCAGCAGGTAATGATATAGTAACAAAATAGAGAGAGTACCTGGTCTGACCTCTGCGTTAGGGGCGTAGTCCCTCCAGCCGGTATAGCCGTGGATTATGAGTTTCCAAGGCTTTCCATTATCCACAGGGATGTTCTTCAGAGTATCAGGCCGACTGATATCCAACTGAACAGGTTCATCCTGCAGTGACCTGAGGGATGATACCGTTTTCATACTCTACATTTCAAATTTCAATCGAAAGCGCTTCTTCAACTATTTCAGAGATATAGACTGACAGAGACACTGACTCACCTAGTGTAGAACCAGAAGGTGATGTTTTCGTTGGGGCACACTGCTGGAGGCTGGACGCAAGACTCAAATTGTGTGAGAAAACCTGGCAGGCCCAAATAACTGGGCTCCACTTCTTCGTCTTGTGGGGGCAAATCGACTGGCAGTTGTGGCCGAGAACCTGCCGACGGTTGATGCATGTTAGAGAGCGGGGTGAGAGTGTCGTGTCACCTACCTTTATAGCAGGCATGAGGCATGGACAAACTTTTTCGTGCCGCGGGGCAAAGGTTCATTAGTTTATAAAACTGAGGGCCCCATAGTTTAGTTATCTCATGTATTCCAGGGTGTGCTTTGTTTCAAAAATAAATGAAGGCATTGAGTAGGTAACAGGTAACAGGCTGTTTTCATTGGTTAGTGTCAACAGCGCTTTAAAACTTTTCAAGTGTAGGCCACCTCTGCAGGTAGGTATCTACTGGGATAAACAAACCTTGGTTTTAACAAAGTGCATGGGAGTTAGTATAGGTAGGTAGCTCTTTATTTCAGCACTGGATAAACTGGTATAAGTATATAAATCTCATTCATTAGTTACCGTCAAAATATTAAGAAAGAAGAAAAGAAGAGGAAAAATAAAATGCCATGCTATATTCCTGGAACGACCATGCATGCTCTGTATTCATGACATTTTACTTATCGGATATATTCGCCCCTTCACACCTGCTAATAGTGTTTTATCGGAGACATAATGTAGGATTACCTCCAAGCCGGCCCCTGACATGCTGATAGCAGCAACAGGCAACAGCGCCGCTGGGTACTGCACAGCTGTCAAGAGCCAGCCAAACAGACTTCAGGAGACAGTTTCATGTTGATAAAGTTAGTTGGTAGATACTTACTGGGGTCAACAATTCCATTTCTAATTTACGAATGATGAAAATAGTAAAGTTACGGCAAGAACTGGAAACCACTCTTCTGTAAAATGGAAACCCCGTGTACACCGACTATCTAATCATGAATCTTCAGGCGCAGCCCGCAATGTAAAATCCATGTACACCAACTATCTAATCATCAATCTTCAGGCGCTGTCCACAAGCCAAAATCCATGTAACCAACAGAACTATCTAATCGTGAATCTTCAAGCGAAGTCCGCATTCCATAGAGTGGAATTCGTGGAACAAGAGAGAAAAGTTGGGATCTCTTCCAACAACCTCAGATGGAAGGACCTAATTTTGATGTTGTCAGTTATATTAAGCATGCACGCGGGTCGTCAAATATTCAAATGTAGGTACTACAAGAAACGAATAAAAAAATTATTACCGGGATGTTATCGTCAGCTGCTCTGACCTGAATATACAGAGATCGATCGTACTCCTGAAGGTCTCATAAAGAATTCAGTGAACACCTTGTCCTTGAGGGGAAACTTGGTGAGACAGTTGTTGTGCAGACTTTGCAGCTTACAAGCATGGCGATAGCAAGCACGGAACCCGAGCCTTCAGCCCCTTCCATCATTTTAGGCGTAGTGCGGGTCCCCCTTGCTAATCTGAGGGAGTTGGAGCAACGCATGCGCCAAAAGGAACTAGTCATCCTCCAGGTTGGTCCATAAAATGACTGCTGAGTACCTAACTGATTCCCTTTCACCTTTCACCATTTAGGTACTTTATAGTAACTGTAACTGATCACTCAGTAACTGACGTATAGACCACCACAGGGGAAATAAAATAGAAAATCAGTTGAATGTATGGTGGATCCCGAAGGGTCAAACCGAAACGCGGCTATATGCCCTACCCCCCTGGGGGTCTTTATCAGCAAACAGTCAGCAATCTAAGCACTTCTTCCCTATGACAGTTTGCATAGGTACTGAATTAGACTGGCAATTGCAATACCGCTATTGACATACGAGTACAGTTGGATGATCTCAGTAAATACAAATATTTTAACAGCGCCGACGGTACAGTTTTCGATCTATCAATCGGCGCTTGTTCTAGTAGGTACAGGAGAATACTCGTATCCAGGTATTATACCTAAGTATATTTTCTACCCATATTACCACCAAACTCAAACTCCCCTCCCCCATCTCTACTTTGTCGTGTTGAAGGTTGGTATTTTATGAAGCCACAACTTGGTTCGTAGGTAGGCAGGCTGACACAGCCGTTAATTTTTGCTCTGATTTTCTCTTTTATCGACAACTTTTACCTCAGGGTGTAGGTAAATGACTTTGGACTGCGGAGTGGGAGGAAGTGAACTTCGAAATCTCTACGAACCTGCTGTTCGCCGATGAAATAGTGCAAAGCTCGGTTGGGTAAATTCATAATGTACACGTGAACCAAAGTGACGGTAGAAGCTTACCATATACCTACCCATAGCCGTATCCACGGGGGGGGGGGGGGGGGGGGGGGGGGTTTAGGGGGTTAACCCCCCCCCCCCCCCCCATGAGCGGAAAATTAACATGGCAATGCCAACGTGAAGCAAAAAAAATATAGGCTAAACCCCCCCCCCCCCCCCCTTGACACTAAAACCCCCCATGACCGCTTTCTGGATACGGGCCTGTACCTACCTACCCATCAACTGTGGCAAATGGCGAAAAGATTGCCTATAGTCCTATCTACTAGGGGGCTCCCAATAACCCAGACCATTCGCAGGGACTCGTGCAGTCCACTCGGCCATGCATTGACCAGAAGATCTATTGGTACAGCTGACCCGCAGTCAGTAGGTATACAGTTCAGCGTAACATATATTTTGTTCCAGAAGAAACAACTAGAACTGAGCCAAGAGGAATCAAAATCCTGGTTCAGTGAACCTCAAACAGATGAATCAGGTGCGGAAAACACAGGATATGTCTTGCAAGGTCGTGAAACCTCACAGATATGGGAAAACTTGACAAAAGAAGTCGGGAATAGTATCTGTGGCATAGCACCCAACGAAGATCTACGACGGCTGTTTCCTAGGCAAGGATACATTTGCATATCAGAGAACAAATAATACTTACAATACAGTTTAAGACTTATAAAAAATTCCATGAAATCACTCGTATTTCAGGTGAATGTACTCATGACAAACTGTGACTGTGAAGCTTTATTTTCATTTCAGTATTGTCTTGGACCAGTACCTTCTTCAACCAACATGGACAACTCAGTACCTGAATCAACTAAAGCCAGTGCTTCTAGCGGGAATGCAAGAAATTTGCGATGACAAGCCTGAGGACCCCGTTGAATATCTCGCCAATTTTTTGATGGAAGCTAGCAGAAGGCGTCAATCGCAGGAATAAGAAGTTACTTACACTCCAAGATAGCAACAGATATGACAAAAAAAAATAAAACGACGATAAAATTCTATACCTCACAAAAATTCCTCTAAAATGTGAAACCATAGCAGTCGTCAGATAGGTACGTGACCATGAATAGGTATGTAAAAAGTTGTACATGTACTTTCCGAATTTTGTTTCATTTGAATTTTGCTTCTCACGCCTGTCGAATATTGCCGAATGTACAAAGAATGTTGATAATAAAAATCAGTTGTGAGTATGGAAAGGATCTGTTTTTTCTGCGGTAACGATTATAACTAAAAGCAGTTGTTATTTTGTTTAAATACCTTACATCAAACGTAAAGTAAATAAAAATTTTGACTTCGATATTATATTAGAGAAACTTACTCCGATATGGCAAGTCGTATATGAGGCGGTAACCGTGGACATGCGACATGAGTAGTAGAAGGAGTACCGAACCGCCTCCCATTCTGTCGGACACTCCGATACAGACACACGCCCCTTACTAGATATCGGTATGAACCTGTGGAGGTATCTACAGCAGCGAGTAGTGAGTACTGCACTCTGGTAGGCCTTTATCACCTGGGTCCCTCAACTTGTCACTCTTCACTCACAAGAGAAGGTAAAACGCCGGGGACAGCACGAGGTACATTTGCATACGTAAGCATAAGAAAAGGCTGCATTTTCACCCACAGCGTACAATAAAGTGGCTGGACCCTCACTTTGTATACAGCAGTAAGGGTTCAAAATTTTGTCCCGAGACATAACTTCTCATTAACTGGTTGAAACAATTTATCGGAACTGAAAAAAGCTTGGACCCCTCCACTTGAGAATGCAGGAGGGTTTATTATTCACATCGATAAATTAATTAATAAAAGGCAATTTTGGAATAAAAAAATTTCATGTGACCAAGACTTCGGAAAGGCTCCATCTTAATATTATGAATGCATGTGCAATATACCTACATTGTACGAGATTAGGTGCACGTACGTAGGTATGGAAGTTTTGGCGACACTTTATTTATTTATTTAATGATAAAAGCATACCCAACTTTTGTATGTTACGAATTATTACCGACAATACAATAACGGACTGCAATAAACACCACCCTACCTAAAATAATGTTTAAAAAGGCCAAGGGACACCTGTAGGTACTATTGTAGAATTTGGTATACTTACTGATATTACTGATACTACCTACCATATTATCACAACTCAATACTGCTATAGTACGATTAAAATTTAAGCCATGGTTAAAATTATGTAAAAACTTTTAAAAATATGTTTACATTAACCATCACCATACATAAGACACCTAAAAAATAGTAGGATTTAAGACGTAAAACTGATAGCAAAAATATTGTTACGATTGAGTAACCATGCACAATAGTGTGTAAAAGGAAAAATGGTTGTCAGAGATGATCTGTTCAAAAACTACAACACATAGTAATACAACAACAAAATATCGCGCATGTATAGATTCTATATGGACTTTGATGACAAATTGATGTACCTTAAGAAATATAAGTATATAGATGATTTGTAGATAATATGTTCCCGTTTGGGAGGAGTAACATTCGTATTTTTACGTATAGGAAGTCTTCCTGTCATCCACATCGCAAAAAATAATCAAATTTCTCTGATCCCTATAACAATTTTTGTAAATTTCCTAAATTTTCGATAAAAAAGGATTCCAGTGAAATCTCCAGACTTAACAGAAGAATTTTGTCCTACTCAGTCAAATGATCCAGCCCAGGAAGATGAGGACGTTAATGACGGTGCGGAGAATGCGAGGGGCTGAGCGGCTGGGTGGCTCAAGTGGGAAGCGAGGTCTATCCGGTACAGGTGGCACGCGCCGCGGGTATTGCACAGCATCGTCTAATGGGCAGTTGGTCAGCAGTTTCCTTCCACCCAACTTGGTGCCATCGCAGTCAATCAAAGATAAAGCCTTATCGAAGCAGATACGAATCTCGAATAAGTACGACTTCCCAGTGTGCTGCTGAAGTAGGACAAGAAAAGAAACAGATAAAAATTGGGCAGTAGCAGCACAATGGAAACCTGTGCAAGCAGCACAATGGAAACCTGTGCAAGCAGCACAATGGAAACCTGTGCAAGCAGCACAATGGAAACCTGTGCAAGCAGCACAATGGAAACCTGTGCAAGCAGCACAATGGAAACCTGTGCAAGCAGCACAATGGAAACCTGTGCAAGCAGCACAATGGAAACCTGTGCAAGCAGCACAATGGAAACCTGTGCAAGCAGCACAATGGAAACCTGTGCAAGCAGCACAATGGAAACCTGTGCAAGCAGCACAATGGAAACCTGTGCAAGCAGCACAATGGAAACCTGTGCAAGCAGCACAATGGAAACCTGTGCAAGCAGCACAATGGAAACCTGTGCAAGCAGCACAATGGAAACCTGTGCAAGCAGCACAATGGAAACCTGTGCAAGCAGCACAATGGAAACCTGTGCAAGCAGCACAATGGAAACCTGTGCAAGCAGCACAATGGAAACCTGTGCAAGCAGCACAATGGAAACCTGTGCAAGCAGCACAATGGAAACCTGTGCAAGCAGCACAATGGAAACCTGTGCAAGCAGCACAATGGAAACCTGTGCAAGCAGCACAATGGAAACCTGTGCAAGCAGCACAATGGAAACCTGTGCAAGCAGCACAATGGAAACCTGTGCAAGCAGCACAATGGAAACCTGTGCAAGCAGCACAATGGAAACCTGTGCAAGCGACCTAAGAACTTTAAGAAAAGGGGAAAAAACTTACACACGGCAGAAACTGGCGGATAGTTCCTTTTTACTTTTCCCTGCAGTTCCTTTTACTGACTATAGGTATGCTCAGGAATGTAATAAAGATTGTTTGTAAAAAAAGAACCATTACATTTTAGAATGAAAAAATTTAAAAAAATCATTAAAATGTCATTACCTAAACCTTTTCTGTAATTTATTTTCTACCTTCAAAGTCTATGTCAGGTTTCTTGACAGCGTTTTGGACGTAGGGTTTTGCTCAATGATCACTGAAAAGTTGGTCCACGTACTATATCGCAGGTAAAGCGATAATACGAGTAAGCTCACCTCCTCAACACACTGTATATTTGGGTTGATCCCTGTTTCCCTGGCGACGGCATCTCGAATGGCTTCTACATGGTATCCATCCGAATCTGAAGGAAAAATTCCGCTTTTCGCCAAGATTCCTGTCATGTTGTGCTGCTGGAACCAATCTAGTCCTTTCTGGAAGTATTTTTCCTGCCAAATTCAAAGTTCCATTAGTAACTATACCTGCCAATCTGCGAGGAGAGAAGAGTAGTATAAGAGAGAGCGATGAAGTCTCTTCACTTTTTACGTACTGTACTTTGCTATTTAGCATACTTTACCAAATACCTGCTCGCAGCGAAACAATATAAATCTGCCATGTTGAGATTTACGAAAACACACTACAATCATTTCGAATTTACTTTCATCTTTTCACTTTCTCATAAAAATATACCATGAAAGTTGAACTTTAAATTACGCGAAAAGTTGACAGAACGATTTTGGAGGGATTTTCCTGAGTGGAAAAATTGTTTCTGGAACCTATCAACCCATCGGTTCGTCTGTGCCCCGGCAGTACTACCATTCTGCCGCTCGTGCATCTATTAACAGTGACATTTAAAAATTCTCAAACCTCAGAATTCAATGCTGGCAATGAGACAGCACAGGTGCCATGTTTAAGCCATTCGTGGTTCCATAAGGAAGACTCTCCTTTGCCACCTTCCAGGTTAGGCCACGAAGTTACTAATTCCTCACGTATAGGAATAAGACGCACAGGATCAAATTTCATAGTCGGATCACAGAACCCCGGCCCAATTGTATTGATCTTGGTCGGCCACACCCCATGTACAGTCCAGCTGTCTGAAGTCCTGGGACGAACGCATACGTGATCATGACCACTCTCCTGGTACTGCAAGCACACGGTGGACGGCCAGTGTTGAGTGAAGATGAGAAGGTCCCAGTCATGACTTCCGAGCACCGAACTGCCAAGAAGTAGCACTGCTAGCCACCACATGATTTCTGAAACAACCCTTATAGGTAAGACTTAGAACAGAGAATACCTTTCACGTATTAAAACTGAAAAAGCGGAACATTCGACGATGTGGACTCAGCAATCATACAATCAAGTAGCTTCTGCTGACTGCTGGCAACGCTATAAATTAAAACTGATGTTTTCAGGATGTCACATAACAAGTTGCTGAGTAGACATCAACGGAGATACAAACCTTATTCTGACTGCTGACATTTCAAATTAGGTACGCCCAACCTAATCTACCACGTGACGGCAGCTGTCATATTCTATACATAATATACTTACTGAAAACCTTATCAGAGTGTTACCTAAACCCTCAGCCTTCACATACTTATCAATGTAAAAATAGTATTTTCTTAGAAGAGAGCAAAAGTCCTTACTGTCAGTTGGTTTCTATACCACTAATAACGTTTCACTGTCATAATTTACTTAAATTTAACATTATCTAAACAATATTTTCATCCTAAATATATAAAATTACAAAAAAATAAAAATCTTTTATATAAAATAAAAATGTACACAACAAATACAACGAAAACAAGCTGAGTACCAACACCAAAAATGCAAAATTCCCTGAATCTTGGCAAGTGTGCGACACCAAGCGGCGCTCGCACACTGCTGTTTGGCATGGCGACCCAGAACGGTTAGCGTCTATTTATTTGCAATTTTTTATCATTTTGAACCTTAATCATGTTGTAAAACTTCAGTTTTTAACATTTTATGAACCGGCCTGTCATTTTTCAGTATTTGGCAGGCACGTTTGCTCTCTATATTTGACGAAATTAAAATAATCTTGTGGTGTGCATTCTTCATTGTTTCCAAAATATTTGAGGAATATATTTATTTTTTATTGAATGAGCCACACAACCTGCTAATCTTTGCCAACTGTTTATCGTTCCATTGTTACACTACATCCCTAATCATCTCGCTTGACATGCAATTATTTTCGCAAGCGTTTGGATTAGTGTTTCTCGCGACTCGGGGTGCGATTTATGTTCCTAGCTAGGTAGGTAAGTATATGTGGAATCAACCCCCGAAGGTGCACTGGGGTGAACGCACTCTCTGACTATGGTTGTATTGATGTTCTGCTTGTATTTTGTAAAAATGGTATTTCAAGTCCCACCAGTGTCGAGTCGAAAAGTCAAAAATTTGTTCTACTGTTCACAGACTACAGTTTGGTGTGGATGAACCCGAATCAGATGATGATGCCTGAAGGTAGTAACATGCACCAGCAAGTCCCGCCTGATATGATGGCCATGGACCAGAGCTCACAGATGGACACCTCTTACTTCCCTATGCCAGTTCCGCCGCCTTTCGAGTCCGTCAGTCAGCCTCCTGTGGACTTGGACGGGTATGTTAAGATGCATGCCACGATGCAGCCAAACTGTTTTGGACCTATCAAACTTAGAAGTTATCTCGCGGTACCTTCCATTCTGACCAATGTTTTTATAAACAAAAAATCACCCAGGTACTTCCTTAGGGAGTATCGTTTGTCGATAGGACGGTTTATACATTAAAATAATTGAACGGTTGGGCTTGGAGCGAAGCAATTCATACCCATGTTTTGTTTTCTCATATACTTCTTGTTTTCACAGAAAGTATAAGTGGGAAAGAAGTGTTGGAGGAGTTTGGGTTGTATTCATGCTCCTGCTCGTGAGCTGCACCGCACTTGGGCGATATACTTGCTTACACTGAGTGCAGATGAATATAGGAAGCAGTGGCTAGTTAAATGTGTACGATTACAACTATAGTTCGCTCCATGTCTGTTTAGATTTCTAATGATGGAAGACTTCGACGGTGACTATTGTGGCGAGCCGCCCCGTTATATGACTGCCGCCACACAGACCCTGCCCAATCTCAGGAGAAAAATTCTGCCTGTTAAACACCCAGGGTTGAAACTTCAGACTCCTATCGCCTTCAAGTGCGACACTGATCCAAATGTTATTCCTATTGAAAAAGACGGCATGGGTACGTAACATTAAAAAATCCTTTCTTTTACTTTTTAGTTTTTATTTATTCAGTTGATGGGAGTAGCTTAGTGAACTTCGAAGAAAAAGGGCCCGGGTTCTCGTCCCGACTTGTTAAGACTTTTCCTTGTGGATTTTGACCGGGTGGGGAGTCTCCACTGTCGGGTCCCATTGTGATCACGTCACCCTTCATGAAAGAAAGACGGGGCCCGGTATCTTCCTACTCCGTGGCTCTTCAACGGCTGCAGCATGCTAATTATTCAAGAAGGTGGGATGGCCACATTAATTTAGGAAAGCACGCGAATATCTAGTATAAGTTCATTTTAGTCCGCAGGAGTATAAAAAGTTTGCGGAGTTGAAGGTTTGCTAAGATTATTTCTCTGTCCCTCAGCGATTTGCGAAAAATGCGGGGCTATTGGAGTAAAACACGCCTTCTACACGCGACACAGAAAATATTGCAGTCTTGCTTGTGCCCGTGGCCTTCTTGGCGAAGGTCAGTATAAGGAAGATAAGGATTTGGACGACGATTCGTCACACTCGCAAGACTATTCAAACCTTCCCAGCTACAAGGTGAGTCAGTCATTTATTTCTTACCAGGGGATAAACAGTTCGTGGAGTAATAGTTCATTACAGTTTATATACTTACCAATTTATTCATTTCAATCAATCAATTTCAAATCTGTACAGAAAGTGGGCAGGGGACTCCGTTGATAGAACCCGTGATGGATCGAATTATTAAAAAAATTATTGCTTAGCATTATTGAGAAGAAATGAAATCCTGATTGGTCAAACTAATCTATGTATCCTAGACTTCCTATTAGTTACCTGCCTAACTAAACAAAAGAAGTATAAAAAAATGAACTAGCGTCCAAGCCAGCAGAATTTTCTAGTTAAAGCTTTGGCTGGTATAACTTTTTACGGTCAACTGCAACTCTACAGGGAATTTTAACAAGTACCATTGGTGCCGTCTCCACGTTATATTAAGGGTAACAACGAAATGGCCCAAGAACTCTTGTTACTTAAACTTTCCTAATGATACATTGAGCAGTACAACACTATGGACACGTATACACATATATGTCCGTTGCCTTCCTGTCCTGGCACCATGGCACATAAACGGTAGGTTAGATAATGTTATGAATGTTTTTTAGTTTCCGAACGGTGTTGAGATAAAAGAAGAAGAATTGGTAACGAAGGAAATGCTGCCTCTGTCTACAGGGGATATTCTCCCCTCCTTCAACTTGGGTCCCCATGTGGGCACCTTCCCCTTCACCAGTCTAGAGCTTCCTGACGAACGCGTGCCTCCAATCCTGAGTACTCGAGTCAAACAGGAACTCTCTCAGTCTTATGACTGGCTACCCAAGTTCCGAAACCCCGCCTTTGTTGCAGCTCCAGTTAACTGTTTTAAACACGTAAGTTAACAATTTCGTCCGATCTTTTGGAAGTTGTAAGTTTTTTTTTACTTTCTCGCCGGTATGTAATACATGGGCTGAGAAAGTTATGTTATCGTGCAAAATTTCGATTTTGAGATTTTAGGTTTCCCATGATACTGGAGGAATTATGTCGCGCGGCTACAGGTCGTACCGTTCGTCCGAATTTTCTCAAATTCGGTATGTAGGTACCTAGTGGAAATCTCTAGAACCATTTTTGAGCAAATTTTGATAACTCAACTATAGTCAAAAAATGGCACACAAAAAATCGCGTTTCTTGAAAGGTAAGGCTATAGATATATTAAGTTAGAACCTTGCAAATTTGTTGGTTTTTTAAATATATTTCTTTGAGTCGTTTAGTTTTTTTCATTTTTGTTCTTGTTTAGGCACCTATGTCAGACTGCTGGGACGACATTACGGTTGGGATGAAGGTTGAGGTTGAGAATTCCGACTTGGAAGCGCCAGACAGTCTACATGGCTTCAGTGACTCGTTCTGGGTAGCAACGGTTCTCTGCGTAGCAGGTTACAAAGCCTTGCTTCGGTACGAAGGCTTTGACGCTGACCGGGACTTCTGGGTGAACTTGTGCAGTAGCAATGTCCATCCTGTGGGTTGGTGTGCCATGCGAGGCAAACCCCTCATCCCTCCTAGAAGTAAGACTCCAGTTTTGGAACCAATATCTATAGCTGGATCCCAAAAACCTCTGTTTAGAAACATGTTATACCTAAGAACAGAAATATGCCGTTAACGAACGTAAAGTTTCTCAGGAAAGATCAGTCAGAAAAGATTAGTCAAGAAAAGGTACTTAACTTCAGTGTACCACAATAGTTGGGAAGTTCATCGAAAGTCAGAAATTGCTACCAAAGTAGATGAAAATACATATCTCGATGGCTAGATAATTTCCATCTTTATTTTGCAGCTATTGCGGAGAATTGCAAAGACTGGAAAGAGTTCCTTGTGCGGCGACTGACAGGAGCTCGCACCCTCCCCTCCAATTTCTACATGAAGGTGACGGAAAGTATGAAGTCACGGTTCAGAGTCGGGCTTCACCTGGAAGTAGTTGACAAAATCAGAATCTGCCAGATGTGTGTAGCTACCGTGAAACGAATCGTGGGGAAGCGTTTACACTTAGTCTACTACAACGCTGACAACGATGACGCTGGTATGCCCTGTTTTGGTGCTTATGCAGGTGGATTTTTTAATCATTTATTTTTGCGCATTACAGTAAGGGGTCCGAAAGCCTTTCCTCTCACTGCCAAAGCAAAACTGGAAAATTTCTCCTTGACGTTGGTAAATTTTTCTCTTCCGTTGTCCTTTTGAGGTTGAAGGTACATTATGTGAAGTCATTTAGTTTTCACACATACCCGTAACAATTCAGTTTATCAATTTTGCTTTTTAGGATTCTGGTGCCATGAAGACTCTCCGTTAATCCACCCGGTCGGTTGGTCAGCCCGGGTCCGTCACCAGATCGACGCGCCTGATTCTTACCTAGATCGCTGTGAGAGTGGGCTTATGGGCAAGGACGATGCCTCTGAAGAACTCTTCACAGCTCCCTTCCAGTCAGTCACCGATTGGAATCCTAGCTTCTCATTCCAGGAGCGCATGAAACTGGAGGCGATAGATCCTCTAAACCTCAGCGCGATATGTGCTGCTACTGTTAAGAAGGTACTGTTAGTTGCAGTGATAATCTGTTGGTGTATTAAAAATTCACTTTCCATATGTTTTGTCACCCCTGGACTACAACACTACTCCGTAGTGTCGCTTTATACGGAACTCAATTAAAATGCTTAAAAATTAAAAATTGCTGTAACAGTTGATGCAAATTGAGTAGTGAATACTACGTACCATGATTTAGTAGTAGTGGTCTCAAAACTTTAAAAGACCCCGTTCGTCTAGCCGCGACATACCGCTCCGCTGTTTTTGATAGCATGAAGTAGGGTAGAGAGGTTGGCTGGGGTGACGAGGCGCACGTGCCCTGCTGCTCCGCATCCCCTATCCATGCTATAAAAAACCGTGGCGCGGCTAGATGGATGGGGTCCTTTAGAGCAGCCCAAATCTCAGCTGTACTGCACTGAACTCTAAACTGCGAGCACTTGTTTTCTAGATTAAAACCAGCAGTCAGTGCTTCAGTACACTTGCATCTAATCTTTAACAGGTTCTTCGGGACGGATACCTGATGATCCGAATCGACAGCTACTCAGAGGATTCCGGTGATGGCTCTGACTGGTTCTGCTACCACTCCTCCTCTCCCTGCATATTTCCTCCAGGCTTCTGCCACGAAAATGGCGTTCCTCTAGTCCCACCTAACAACCATTCTGCTGACACGTTCTCGTGGGATGAGCTGGCTGCAAGCACTGGCTGCACCCTTGCTCCAGCATCCCTCTTTCACCGAGTATGTATGTTTTTAAATTTTCCTAGGTATTTTCACCACCAATGGGTTCCTCAGAAAGGTATCATAAAAATTTCAACAAGTAGCTTTGAGAAAACACTGTTCAAAATATCCAAGTTTGTTTGTATTTTGCACATTCTGTAATCACACCTTTCTCTGCTGAATATTTTGTTCTGTTCTACTAGGATTTGACAGACGAGTGATTTTTTTACGACAGTTACTCGATCCATCCCGGAACTGCTACAGGATATTGCAGGGCCCATCATTCTTATCGAAGTAACCATTAAGTTATGCTAAAATAGTGTGTAATGAAATTCTTCCATTTGATTCAGGAAATACCAGAGCATGGTATCCTGGCAGGTATGCAGTTAGAGAGCGCGGATCTGATGGACCCGCGGCTGGTGTGTGTTGCAACAGTCTCCCTAGTGGTAGGAAGGCTGCTCAAGATCCACTTTGATGGGTGGGAGGAAGAATATGATCAGTGGATGGATTGCACCAGTCCTGATCTCTACCCTGTTGGTTGGTGCGCTCTAGTCTCCCATAAACTTGAAGGTAAAAGAAAAAGATGGTCATAGGACTGTATCTCACTATCAAAGATTCCATAAAAGTTTGATGAAAATATTTTCTTTTATAAAATAATTTGACAGTGTGATTTGTCATAAATGATTTTCATCAAAATATTTTACAAAATATAAGCGCTTGCGTTTATCTTCTATAAAAGATTAAAATGGCGTCATCAAATATTGGATGAAAAACTTTGATGAAATCTTTGATAGTGAGATACAGGCCATAGAAACAGAAAGAAAGGTTTCAGAGATGAGCTGTATTGATTTAGTAGCCTGACTCAGTATGTAACCTACAAGATTTTTATAATTCGTATGTTGCTAAGGCTGAATTTCACCACTTTCCGATAGTGTCTTTTAACGAGAGGATTTAAGTTATCGTACGACAGATGCCTTGAGCTTGCACTTGTTTCTCTGCGATCGCACTTGTCCTAAGCTAAACATACGATAACGTAAATCCTTTCGTTAAATCCTCTCGTTATAGACACTCGGAAAGTGGTGAAATTCAGCCTAAGATAGAAAAATATAAAGCGGTTATTATCTCTGCTATTTAGATCTTTATCTGTTAAGCTTTAGGTAGCTTTCCAAAATTCACACTTATACCTGTATTTAACCATTTTTTTAGCTCCCCGGAGTCCTCAAAAGACCGCTGAAGTTGTAGAAAAGAAGAAAGTTGGCCGTCGGGGAAAGAGAATGAAAGGAAAGGTGAAGGGACCAAACTGTAAAAAGCAGTTGCATGTGGAGCAACAGTCGGCGCATTCTGAATCAGTTGCTGGCGTTGCTGCCATCCACGCAGAGGAATGTATGAAGGTGGAGTCAGAGATGAAGTCTGAGAATAGCTTTGCGCCCTCTTCTTCAGCCTCGCTCACTAGCGAAGGTATGAACCCCTTTAGTTTGTAATGGGAATCAGCCTAAATCACTAGTTGTAAGCAACGTGAACCTAATTAATTTGTATCGTATCGCTACCAAAACTCCATCGTTAGAGCAATATTTAGTTGATTAGTGGTGTTGAACTGAGTAAAACCCTCTGTGATTGTGACAGCAGATACAACGCTGTTCGTATTTCTTATGATATGATTTTAGGGAAAAATAATACCGGCGGTACACTTTTCAGTCTATAACATTGTAAATTGGTACATGTGTTGACAAATAGAGTCGGAACGCATTTGTACTACAGTAAATGAGTGACAGTCATGACTGTCATGAGATTGGGTAAGAGTGATCTCAGATAGATGGTCTTGGGTCATTTTCATCCGATTTTGGATTGCTTAAAAATTACGCCCGCAAAAAAATCTCCAAAAAAATAATGAAAATAATAATTGGTCTGTTGGGACACCTAGTTATCGTGTCTCACCCGCAAAAGCCATTTCGAGTAGTATGACGTCTGATGTTGTGTATCCTGTTCCGTCTTAGTTGAAATGACAATTGAGAGGGACGAGCTGCCGTTAGAGTCTGCCTCTCATCCCGTGGATCATGTTGATTCACCCTCAGCAGCTTCTTCTCCCTCTCGTCTCGTGGATCCTGTTCAAGCGCCCTCTGTGGGTTCTTCCTCTCCATCTACCACGAACGGGGTAAGTGTTCACTTCGTAGACAGTCCGGCGCCATTCCACACACACTATCCGGGGTTTTTCGAGACCCGACAGGTATATTACTAAACTATTTATGTCTTCTGAAATATAATGTCATTTTAACGTCCGAAATTAACTATGTTGCGATTTTAAGATCGAGTGATTTTTGATAAAAAAATTTGTCCGAAGTTATTTGATCCTAAAATCACAACATAACTTTTCCTCAAAAAGTGGTCGGAAAAACATAGACAAACACAATTGTGTGGTTGCCTTTAACCTTAAGGGTCCGCTATACCTGACGGTGCATTTTTGCCGCCCATAAGATTAACATTGCGAGCGGCGATTCATTTTCAAGGTTTACCCTTGGTTGGAAAGACACAAAATTTTGCCTGTACCTAGCCCTAACAATGTTCTAGGGAGTGTTTGAAGCAGATTTCCCATTTTTTTTACTGGTTTTCGAGATACAGCACTTTTCTTGAGTTATGCGATGTTAGCATTTGCAAAACAGTTGAAATAATAGAAACCAGTGAGAAATTGGGAAATCTGCTTTGAACACTCCCTAGAACATTGTTAGGGCTAGGTACAGGCAAAATTTTGTGTCTTTCCAACCAAGGGTAAACCTTGAAAATGAATCGGCGCTCGCAATGTTAATCTTATGGGCGGCAAAAAATGCATCGTCAGCCTAGCTTAACAGCTTGGAGCTGCAGCCCATGGAGTAAAACTTTGTTTTTCTCTGATTTTAGAATAGTAAATTGATACCTCGGCTAGCAGATGGAAGCTGCTTAGGGGATAGTGAGCTGACTCCCAACTCGTGGACGTGTGAAGACGTCGCTACGTTCCTCAGGCTCAATGACTGCGGTGTCTATGCTGACAGCTTCCTCGCTGAGGTCAGTGTTTCGTTAATAATTCTTCAATATTAATTCTCCAATAATAATTCTCCAAAATTACGTATAATGCCGAAAATAAATATCAACTCGTATTTTGCTTGTTTGATTGGAAATATTTCCTATATTGGCAGCAGTTAGTACAACCGATTATGCCGTCAAAATACTCCCCAGCCCCTACTGAAAGTTATGAAAGTATCAGAATAAGTACAGATATTGCCATCATTTCAAGAAGTTCGTTAAAATGTAGGATTGATTTCTTGTATTTCAGCGAAAAACGGGATCTGACCTGCTGACGCTTACTCAAGACGAGATTATGGAACTGACTTATGGGAAAATCGGACCAACGATTAAGATATTTGCTGTCATTCAACAGTTGAATCAACAGCTCAAGTTAAAAGCGGCCAAGGCTGGAAGGAAGATTAACCTTTAGCGGTGCTGCTGAACATTAGCCTTATGACTGTATTCCCCACATTATCTCTATCATTCTTTTTTTGTGGTACTTGTAAATACCGTGAGTGCGACTTTCGCAAAATGTGAAGTTGTCTTCGTCGTCAAAATGCTTCGGTGCCTCTCGATTTGTATTCTCTATGAAAGAGACCTAACCTGACAGGATTCAATGGCAGGTGAGGTGTATCGTTCACCAACCTGGGCCACTGAAACTGTATCATCATTAGTCATGATTTATTTTAATGAAAAAAAGACTTGTCACTAGTGTGAAAGCTCTACGCTGCCTTTTGCTACCAATTACTTTGTAAGCAATAATTTTGTACTTACGTAATTTTGTTGTGTGAGTCGGTTAAAATTATTCTACTTACCAAAGTAGTATTTGGGTCTAAAATAAATCTAATGTGTTCCTACAGTTTTAAATTCCATACAGATTTAAAAGTGTCAATATGTGGGGATGCTTGAATACCTATAGGAAAAGCTATAGGATTGTGGGAATGGATGAAACTATTCCTATCTTTATAACATCGTAGCACCCCACGCAGTTCACTCTTTTATGTATAAACAAAGTGTTAGAGCGTAATATTTTATTACTGTTACTATTCTCAATTTTACCGACACGTTTTAAATTATGACATAGCTAGACTTACGATTCCATAAGTCTCCATTAGAGACACTACCCAGTAATAACAGTACCTATCCGTATATTCATTTGTTAATTCTAAATTACGTTGTAGCTACGTGACTGAGTACCTGTGGAGTTTTGCTTGTGTCGTACTACAATCCTGTAAAGGAAATTGTAAGAATGAAGTGCAGTGTGCCTTTCAGGACTTCGTTAGAAAATAACGCACCATGGCGACAGGCATTCTGTTAGTGAGTACAGGGTGCGTATTGCTATTTATTGAGCTCCCTTCATTTGCTGCCTGAAAAAGAACCCATACATTTTTGTGGAGAACTCTTATGCTTTTTGGAAGGCAACTGTTACAAAAATTACCTGCCTAGATTAGTTTTAGTTATATTTATTATGGCTCCTGCCCACTACTGGCAAGCGTCGAATCACAAATATTCGGACGCCTCTGTCTGTAGGTACTATAGGAATGTCAAATATACTCGTACAGACTGCTCTAGACTAGAGTAAACATAGGTATTATGTCTGAATTTTTCGGAGTCAACACTTGCTAGAAGGGGTATGGGCCACTTGTAAATTTCAAATATGTAGTATACAATATTACCAACACGCCTATGCCTAGGTACTACTTGATATTTTAGTAAACAGTATTTAACTACCCTAGTTACCTACTGATCTGTTTTATTATCACCCTCAGATTGTCTCGAGTCAGCTGGGATACCTAAGTAGGTAGGTACAATCTTTGACTGGGTTCACTATAATATTGTCTCAACAATTTATATTCAAAGGTACCTCCTACTTACTTAAGTGAAGGCTCTGACGTCTTGAGAACACTAGGGACCTAGGTATAAAAGAAGTTGCCTCATAGTTGTGAATTGTTTTGTCGTCTCATTTTGAGCTCTCAAAATTATGACAGCTCCAGAGTACCTCCCCCCGCAGCTACCTTTAGGGACCACCTAATAAGTCATTTGCCTCGTTCGGTTTGTCTCTTTAATAATAATTAATTATTATGGGTAGGTATTTGATATTTTAGGAAACAGTATTTAATTACCTACCCTTGTTACCTAATGATCTGTTTTACTATCATCATGAGCTTGCCTCGTAGTCGCCTGCTAGATCCTAGGAAGAGGTTAAGGTTGCTATCCTTAAGTAGGTACATACCTTGGTACCAAAGTTCGAAGTACCTACCTAGGTAGCGATAGCTTCGTATAGAGACTTGAGTAGGTATTGACTATGGGACTACACCTAGCCTACGCGGTAATAATGACAAGCGACTTTCATTTATGAACCACGACCTGGGGCAACGTACGAATGATGAAGCTGCTACAGTCATAGTGGTTAGTGAGTTAGGTCAGTCGCGGCGGCCTCGGCGCCTTGCACTCACCGACTGGTGCTGCCATCTACTTTTCCCGCCGCTTTTCAAAACGTCATTACTTCCTCTGTGCTGTGACCTTCCTAATTCATAATGTTTTCAGTCTGAAACCTTTGCTTCCTCAAGTAAAGCTATGCTTTTTAAGTTCTTTAGGTAGGGCAAATAATTTAGGAGGACCTGATCGAGGCATTGCTGGTACCTACCGTAATTGTTGATTCAGATAGGTAGGTGTTAAGTAAGTATGATAGGGGAAAATTCCGAGAATTTATTAGTGAAAATGATTCAGGTACGTTTGCCCAGACTTAGCTACGGACAGGTGGCCTAACTGGTTAGACTTCTGCTCTATTAATCCGTTGTAGAAGGTCAAGCAAAAACATGAGAGTAAATGCAAAGGAAAAAGAAGTTGGTGCCACCTAGTTTACTCAAAACTAGAATAGACATCACCGGCTCTGACGTTGTTCTCATTCCTATAGCAGGATAGGAACAATGAATGACGGTGGCAGACTGGCAGACGCATTGCGTGAGTGAGCGGGAAGCAGGGAGTGTAGTGTAGTATCGTAACCAGAGAGAGCGGGACATTTTGCCCACCCCTGGCTGCGTGCTCAGCTGGCAGATGTACACTCCGGTTTCACTACGCGCCCTCCGCCACCACAAATAGTTCACCATCAACGATTTTTTAAAAAATATTTAAAATTTAATTCATGGTACAAAAAATAATTTAAATATTTACTTAATATTTTAAAATGCTTGAAATAGTAAATGAAGTGCATAAATAAATAAAATGTGGTTAGCGGTTGGTGCGGAGGAATACTTGGCCGGGTCTCGTTGCATTGGTTCCCGCCATTGTAGCTGGTGGAGTACGTCGTCGTGGTGTAGCGTGCGTGCCTGTGCTCCTCAACTTGCTTTATCCAGTTATTTAACCGAATTCATCTATTTCAGAGTTTGATGGATGCTAGTATAGTGTAGTGTTATTGTGTTTCAACGCAAATGGAGCATCGCTACAAGGAGGAATACTTGCAGACTGAAGAAAAGGAGTGTGTGCCCAGGTAAACAAGACCACGTTTTTCATCCATGCTGGGCGTTCACCGCTGAACCGATGCCGCTGTTATCATAACAGATTTCAGTTTACTCTTTACATTTCGTTGAAAACAGTCACCTGCTGGGTTTTACTGATTTGATTGCGGCGTTAGACGTTTTAGGGGAAATTTACTCGTATTTGCGAGATGACATGAGACCGTTTCATTGCCTTTGTGTACAAACATAATATCAGCCTGTTCATTGTTGTGAAATGAACTAACTATTTGCCTGATTCTTGCATGTCCCTGCGATTATTTTGGTAGTTGATGCCTGTCCCGGATTGTTAAATTATATTGGGGACATTGGTAGGTACGTAGGTACTTAGGCCAATAGTTTTTGATATTCTAGAAACGAATGTTTTTGTCTGTTGGGTATTTTTTTCGTCCATACCTACTATTGACGTACAGGAACCTAGGCTCTGGCTCCACTTAGGCTGCGGTCAAATTCATTCAACATGGTGAGACTAGGCAGCCTGCAGAATTTCTTGCTGAATACCCCCCTAGGTTACTTACTATCTGTTTCTAACCTCATTGTCAATTAGTAACCGAACTGCTTGGATCACCGAGCAAAAAAACCCACATCCATCTCTACACGTTGCTGGCATAAATAGACTTGAGGTGTATAAAAATAGCGTCCTATGAAGCAATTATTCACGGTGGAAGGAACTTATTAATTAATTGCTCTCATTGTGCTTGGGTACCGTAGCAGAACGTTCCATGCATCCGTCTTTTAATCCCCATGTGAGTGTATGTTAGATTATCATGGGAATCCACGTGTGCACGTGCTTCAGGGTCATCGGAGTTCCCACCGGAGACAATATAGTATGGGCTCTAGACTCACTCGTCACTTGCAGAATTTTCCCACTCAATCATGGGCGCATTTCACACAGTTTTAATAATAGGCTTTTGCCTGGTATCTACAAAATGTAACATTGAAAGCGACCAGGGACACCCGAGGATTCCATTCGTCTCATTCTTTTGAAAGAGTATGAAGATATTTGCTTCATATTTAAAAATAAAATTAAGGATTTAGAATATATATATATATATATATATATATATATATAATATATATTATATATTTTTTGATAAAGTAGTGTCTGTATAGAAAGGGTGGCATTGTGGGGATAGGGAGATGGAGTCTGGGTCTGTCAAGGGTTAGCTCTTTATAGACGTGGACGACTGGAGGTAATTCAGCATCTGACATTTTCTCCAGTGTTGAGTGAGGGCTTCTTTCGGCAACTCAATGAACATGGGAGCATCGAAAGTGCTCATCTCCCGAAGAGTGACTGCATCCGGGTGGCGTCACCCTGTCCGGATAGAGGATATGGCCAGCTGGCGTGCATGTGCCGCGAATAGCGTGTAGCGTGAGGGCAGCCACTGAGCATAAGTTGGGGCGAGGGGCCGTCAGCTGTACAGTTGTTTACCAACACGCTTGCCATTACTGTACAGCGGCAGATCAACGGTAACGGCTATTTATACCTGCTACATCCTATCATGTATAGTTTCCCCTTCCGCCGGCTGTACTCCAAAATCCACGGAAAGAGCTTGGATTTCTAATCAAAACATAACACTTGCCTCGCCGGTCCCGACCTTAACAGCACGAAAGACTTTTAACGTACTTCATTCATAAGATGGGTCTTGAAACCATTTTTCGACGAATGCAGCATTTTCCAGTGTGATCGCAGGGACCCAGGGTGTCAGAAAAACATTTCCCAGATTTTGCTCCACTCAATTTTTCGAAAGATTTCGTGATTTGTTATGCTTGAAACGAAATTTATTTATTTATTTTTATTTTATTTTTAATGTAAGTATACTTGTTTTGACTTAACGTCTACGTCCCAATATTGTATTATACGACAGGTAGTTGATTCTACCGTTCTACCATGCAGTGGGTTTCGCGAGGAAACATTGTTTGAAAAGGAAGTTCGCGAGCCAAAATGCCAGAGAATAAAAGTGAGGTTAATCAGCTGTTTGGAACCTTTGCCCTTCTTTCTTCTGGCTAGCGAAATGTTGCATGGGCGCACCGCGAGGCGTCGAGGCTATTTCTGCGTGTCTACGTGCCAGTCTTCGATCGGGATGACCCCTTTCCTTTGTTTCTTGGCAGCAGCTGAGAGCCTCTGGCCCAAGATCATAAATGTTGCTAACCCTGGTGGTAACTTGCACCATTTGAGCCCTTCTTGTCCACGCTGTCTTTACTTCGCAGTTTACAGACACATTTTTTTTATTCTAATAAATTTTAAGAATCTAATTGAGAGAAATACGCAAGGTCTCTCTGTAGGTCCTGATTCGATGTTTCCGTAGGGCACGTATTGATAGTCTTGTGGGCCTGATGGTTATGGTAGGGCACGTATTGATAGTTTGTGGGCCTGATGGTTATGGTAGTATACCCTTTGGTATCTGATGATGAGTCGTACTAGTGTCGTCATTGGCAGCAGCCCCCCTCACTGCCAGACAGGAGGAAGGTGCTGGCTGGAGTGGAGGAATCCGCTCTACCTTGATGGTTCGGTCACCCGATGGTTTGGCGCGCGCCGGCTGTCTCGTACGAAGACCGAAGTCAGCGCAGGCCCAACAGTTGAGTACGGTGTCATCTCTCACCGCAGTCGCTCCGGCTGACCCTGAATGAAATCGCCGAATTCGGGGCCAAAGCGATCTCTTTGTTCCGTCAAACAAAGACGTGTCGGCCGAAGACAGGTGCGCGGGAAAAGGGAAGGACCGGGATGAAAAATATTCCGGTTTATTTTCGAAAGGTTCCCTGCCTAAAGCCCTTGCGTCCGAGTGTCAAATTAAGAAACGTTGCAGGATTTGCAAAAATGGCTCCTTGTGCTTTTATCGTGAACTAATCTGAAGTGGGTTCCTCACATTTTGGTCGATGGTCTCCTCATGGGGAAAGTGTCTGGTTTTTAAAAAAAACGCCCGACTTCCTCTCGCGAACGCTTTGTTAACAAGGTGTAGAGGGGAGTGTCCCATTCGCTACCCTAAATAACTAATTATCTCTGTCATAATTAAGATGGTGCATTATTCCTTTTTTAAATAATTGTCTTCTTTCCTATAACCACTTCTTAAAGTGTATGTTATACCAGTCTGAAGGTTGCTACCTAATCTTATCTATTGGATCATTATGAGTCATATATAGGTACAATATACTGAAGAAATTGTGGCAGCCCTATTGCTTCTCATCACCGACGAATGGCGATATAACTATTTTAAATGTGCATGACAATAACCTGAGTCATGGAGGCTGCTGTTAAGTACAGTTACGTATATTTACATCCTCACCTCCCACTGTTTTTAATTTTCAAGCTGTAATGTCTGATCTGTTTTATTTCCTCCAACTGGAATATTTATATTTAATAATATACTCAGGGTGCGTCCCACCATACTCGGTTAACGTTAAACCCCAGTTAAATTTCAATTATTGCACGGTAAAAATCGAATTTAACTGGAGTTTAACCGTTAAACAAGTATGGTGGGACGCACCCTAAGGAGAAGGATAACAAGGTGTAGAGGGGAGGGAGTACGTTTTGTTGACCTGGTCCCGCCCAATTAAAGAGATCAAAAATGCCACTTGTCTGAGTGATGTGTAGGTATTGTCTATGGGTAGAAACCAAGGGGCGTAAGGTTCGGGAAGTTAGCAGTGTTTGATCTGCAGCAGGAAGCCGGCAGCGGTAAAGGCCAGTGCTCGCGGGCGGCAGGAGGCGCTGTGCTATTTATACCCAGGGGCGTCGCGCCGAGTGTGACGTCACGCGGGAATGTCAGCAGCGTTTTCTCATCGGCTGTCGTCATTGTGGCGAGTAGGGAAATACAAAGGGCCCAACAAATTCTCCATTTCTTGCACCTGTCCAAGTATCCCAGTAGACCAGAAAGCTGGCTCGTGTCCTAGGACGTCTGGGTACGAATCCCAGCACAAGCAGAAGCAGAACAGGCTTTGCTCCACTTCCTTGCTAGCTTTTGCCAAGGGCTGTCCATAGCGGCTCCTGCGTTGGCAGATATACTGTATACCCGTATATAATTCGGAGGCTCGTCTTTCAGTTTTAAACGAAGATTCAAGCTCTGATATGATTGAGTCGGAGTTGTTGAGTTAAATTTGAACTATCGAATAGTAAGCTGGAATTTCTAGTGAGAGAAGTAGATGATTTTCAGCTTCTCACTCCACGCGATCTTCCAATAAACAGTTGTTTTTAAACAGAGGATTGTGGTGCATGTTTTAAGGTGTGAGTGGTAGCTTTTAGAGGTTATCATCACTCCATCATTTCTATTTCGGTGAATGCTTTTAATGGCTTTGATGGGGGAGGGGAGCATTCGACCCATTATTGAAACGGCTGTGGCGAACGGTTCAACACAGCTGCTATGGCTTTCTTGCTGGGGGTGCTTCATCTCGTCTATTTACATTCATCTTCTAAGGCCCTGTGCCCAGTCACAGTCTCAGGATGCTGTATTTATTGTTTGTACTCCGAGGTACGAATAGACATTTTCGTGGCGCATGTGTGAGATTCGTTTTATTCATAGGACTACTTATAGGGCTCAGTGGATTTAACAGTTTAGACATGCAGGGTTATTTTCACTTATTTATCATTGCGAGACCGTGAAGTTCACTTGAACCCTTACAGTAGAGTCCTTGAAGGGTCAGGGCGTTCGTTGGAACAGGTTTCCACTCTTTTTTGCGGTCTATTAGATATTTTACTGTTTACTGTTTGATGAATAAGGCACCTGAGCACCTATTTTTCCACAGTGTCTGTTGGGGTGCGTGGTCGGCCCACGTGGGTACCAACGTCGGGTCATGGCGGCATGCGAGGGGCGGGTTCCCCGTCCTCAATACCAAGCATGCACCACCCACTCGTCTGCTGGCTCTTCAAACTGGGTCACTTCCTTTTTCATCTGACACTGACTTGTTGGCGTCTTCCTTCCGTTTAGGATTTGATTGGAGGGCCGAGAGTAGAAAAATAAGCATATAGCGTGAAATGTGTTACACTTTCCACTGAAACCTTGAATGGTACCCCGGAAGGGTGGAGGAAGGAGAATCAGGGCACTGGGCAAGGAGAGAGCCCTGACGTCTTTCCCAGTGGTCTCGGTTAGGACTGCATGTATGTTGTAGCGGTGTTACATGAGACGATGCAATGTCGGCTATTGATAGTCCTTGTACACTCCCACGCAGCATACGGTATTAGTTTATCAGAGATGTGCCAACAGCCCGTACCGCGGGAGCCTCCATGCAAATCTGTTGCATCTCTGGCCGGCTGCATCTTCGTGTCACTGCACTCCAGAATGCCAATTTGTTGCATCTTCCGTCTTTCTCTGGCGGCGTTTCGTGCCCGAATGCAACTCGGGATGACGAAGCACGACACTTTAAATTATACTTCATGCGATGACATCAAATAATTCTGCAACAAAGTTTCGCTCCGTCGGTCTCGACTTGCGCACTTAAAACAGTGATTCAAGCCTTGAATATATGAAGTAGCTCTGGGTGTTTGGGCGCGGGTTTAAACACAGTAGAGCCGTAGTCTGTCCCTAATCGGATTTTGGGTATAGGCTTTAGTTCTTTACAGTCGAATGCAGGAACTAATTGCATTTGAAGCTGACAGATCCTTGACATTTTTTAAGGATAACAATGTAGCAGACGGCCTAATTGCCGTGCTGGGAGCAGGTCTGCGCGGGCTCCATGAGGAACTTGTAAATTAACGCAAACAGCTCGTGGCCAATTAACACTCAATGTAGTTCATACAGTAAGTAGGTAGTATGTACGGATGTAGTCATACACTACCTGTCATACTTATTGTCAAAGGAGCGGGCCGTTTGAATTGATTGTTCCGTTTCTATCTTTTTTTCCGCCTACACATTACTACTACAATTCTACAATACCGAATACTTTTCAGGGAGGAGTAAAGCAGAATTTTTGTTAGAATTCTGTACATTGATTTTTTTTTTTTGCTACAAAATTTCATTTGATTAAAATATCTTGCGCAGTGTTAGTTTTGTAGATTTTAAAGCATTGGGTATGCGGTTGTATGGTGAAGTATCGATTTCCATTTCTTGGAAATCTTGATACGATAATGCCATTGCCGTTGGCTGCAATTTTTAAGAAAAAAACATCGGGGTCACCATCGTAAGTTGCAGGTTGCTTTTCTATACTGAGTTGCAGTTGGCTGATTAATTAGTGAGAGGTGGTGGGAAAGTGGGCTGTCGACCGACTTGTCCTTGGAAATAGTTTGTTGATTGTATCCAGCTTGAGGCAGGTCGTTGAACTGTACATGCAGCCTGAGCCGCACCAGACCACGAAGTGCGTCGTCATCTCGCTTAGGCGATTCCTATTTCAGATGTATGTAGGTTATTCTTTCTTCCAGCCCTTCTTCCAGACTGTCGAAGGCTGGTCAGCAGCCTGCGTCCTGAATGACCAGCTTCCATGCCATCAATCGCAATGCCATGTCACAACACAAGTGTCAGGAATTCCCCATATCTGCCTAACGTAGCAGGCTTCAACGCTACGCCACTGCTAGCTTAAGTCAGTTACTGAGGCTAAGGCTGAGGCTAATACCTGCACACTACGTCCTCTGTACGACAGAGTTGCCCTTAAAGCTAGCTGCTGTGAAATTGTGGACATAGCCCCTGAACATGCAGCTAACGTGCAGGGCTCATTATAGGTAGATTCTTAAATTTGTGATAGGCTGCTGGTATAAAGGAAGATGAGTCGAAGCATGGTTGCTGCCGTGCACGGGATAGACAGTAAGAAGCAGTTGATGACCTTGTGGAGTTGCCATTAGTCGTGCTGCGCACATTGTAGCAAGATGTAAGACAAACAGTGTATAAGAGCCCATCCCTGCGAACAGCGGTAAATGTTGCCGTCTGTATGACGAATGGGCTGCAGAGCTCAGGCCCAGGTGTAATAAACCTGGCAAGTGCACATAGGTCTGTGAATAACGTACCTGGATTCTGATATGACCTACGAGCACTAATGGCGCCCATTCCCATTCCTACGGACCATGAGTCGCATTTTTCACCAGAAGGTATTCCAATACTCTCCCATGATGGTGGCCAATTGGCCACTGGCCTCTCTCAGCGGTTTTATTTTGTGAGACCATAGGTATCTATGGTTTGCTCGTTCATTCAACTTGCCAGGATGGGTTCGTAACGAAGCAATCTGTGAGGCTTGCTCCTGTTTCTTGTTCTTACTACGGTACACACAGCCTAAAACTCGTTCTTCCCTTCTGAAGTACCAGCCTTGCATCGCAGCGAAAAGTGAGCTGCCGCGTACCCCATGAGCCTAGGTCTTGCTGAGCCGCAGCAAAGTGTGATATACAGACGTGGCACACGGGGCGTTCGGGATCTCACTTTCCCGCGTCACCGTGCTACCGTGCAGCTAGGTCGACGAAGTACTTTATACTAGCCAGTCACTCATTCATGCACTTTAATTAAAGCACCCTTTTCATGGATTATCAACACTGAGTCAAGGAGAGGAAGTAGTCAGTTTGTTGGGGTGTTCTGCTCCGATGCTATCGGTTCCATATGCAAGAGGGGTGCAACTTATTAGCTCGGTAAACTGGGGCGTGTTTACCATTATTTGTGTGGGGAGTGAGATAAGATGGTACAGGTCATGTCACCGTGACATTCGTTACTGCTACTCAGCGACCACGCCTACTTTTTTACGGCCCCTGTTCCGTATTCACGTCTAATACCTACCTCTTCTTCACAAACCTTGTGGTCTTCAAGGCAACTATTCTCACGCCATTCGTTAGTGAAGTTGGAGCCTTTGGTGCAGACTGCAGCCTGCGGTTTCCAGCTACTAAGACTAGGGTATCACATTTCCTGCTCTATTCCCAAGAATATTTTGCAGTGTTGCTTCCTTCAGCTTGAAGAGTTTGGCTCTGAGGCTTTTTGTAGTACAATATGAGGTCATCTGGTAGCATTCGAATGCAACTTCTCTGGCATACCCGCTGTCTCCTCTCCTGAGTATACGGGTAGTTTATGTATTTATTCAAACCAAAACCTGATCTAAGACTTCTTGGAGTGTCTTGATCCTTGAGGCTCAATCGAAGAGATTTATTTTCAAGTTATCAGTATCGGAACCGTGGTCTAATGCTTGACCTAGGGGAAGTAGTGGTTTACTTATTGGACAGGATGGAATTTTGGAGTCGCTATTTCTCAAGTCTGTTTATCTTCTGGTGCGAGGAGGACGATTTAGGTAACTTAATGTAAGCGTTTTTCCTATTGCATGCACTGTTCTGTGTCTGAAAATTGTTATTCTGATTACAGAGAGATTCGTTTGGCTGACCGGACCGTTTCCCCCCGCAGTCACATGGAGAACGAGAAGCGGATCCGAAGGGAGATCGCCAACTCGAATGAGAGACGTCGTATGCAGAGTATCAACGCCGGATTCCAGTCCCTCCGCACCCTACTACCCAGCCACGAGGGCGAGAAACTCAGCAAGGTAAATATTTCACAGATTTTTGGTATTGACAAAAGAATAATTTTTTTAAACTCGGGTGGTGAGTAGAGGTTGCACTGCGTAGGCTGCGGTCAAGTGACGACATGTTGCACTCCAACTACGCATGCAGTGTCGCCATTCCGTTAAGATGCTTCCTCTTTGAGATCTGTTTCTGTTACTGACATGGAAACATTTTAATAGCTTATGCAGCTGCGTCTGCCCATTTATCCGTTTCCTCGAGCACGAGTTTGGAGCAAGTAGAATGGGAGCGGTGACGTGAGCGACTGAGCGATAGCTAGAACACTGTAGCTGCGTACAGGGGGCCTGTCCTGTCTGGCTGTCGGCCGACAGCCCAACGGGCCTCACGCTCCAGTTCCCAAGCACAGCTGTCCATTCATTCACATCGAATCCACCGAACGGCCGCCGGCCGGTGCTTCCTATCGGTCATGGCCATTCACCCTGCTCATCTATCTCAGCAGCCAGTAGTAGTGGGCATGCTTGAAGTCTTGTCCCGTGATTTTGTTTGTGTGTGAACAATATAGCTGCCTCTAGATACATCGTTGCGACGCAGATTGGAAAGCTGCTTGTTATATTATCAGGCTAAAGTATAGGTATAAACTGGAGCTGGCTCTAGTGTACTTAGTTCTTTTTATGGAAATAGTGTATGCTGTGGTATCGGAACCGCTGAGACATCAGATTTCTTTAGTTGCGTTGGTTGTAGACTTGCTCCACGTGGCCCATGTCCATTCATTTCCGCATAGTACGATGACACATGTTGACCCGAGCGGTCAGCCGTGGAGTCGAGGAGTCGAGACCTCTTCAATTGCCATGGCCTCTGACGGGCCTGTAGTGGACGTCTCGTCAAGCTGCGTGACCATTGTAAGAGTAAGTACGTCCACGCGATAGCGGTGGAATGTGGATCGACCAGCTTCGGCCCTTTTCTTCCCCACGTACTCTGACGCCGAGCTCGGTTTCTTTCCCACTTAAACAGCGTGCCTGATACGTCAGCAGTGGCGTGGGATGGTACCTTGACGGTTGGTACACTGCACCAAGTACTAGGTAGTTAGTTGCTGGAGGCAGTTCCTTGTGAGGTATTCTTGTCAGTGGGATGTTGCCTTGACGGTTAGTCACACAACGTGGCCATGTCTCGCAATAAGTAGGTATAGCCCGTATACATGGAGGCGATCGAGGGTGTTCTGGTAATGGATACCAGATATCGTATGAGAGATAATTACCTATTCATATTAAAGTATTTAACCCCATTGCTTTTCGCGTTTGGTATTTTTGTAAGTATGTTTCATTTTGAACGACTCCAATCTATTCTAAAACCTTGATAACTCGTTTTCTGCTTTTGGTGCTTGTTAACTCTGTAATGGTCAGGGGCGGCTCTTGCATCTCTCCGGGGGGCATGATGCAGATAGACTATAGAGGTCTCTTTTATTTTTTAATAATTTAAAAACTCCTCATCCTTAATTGACAGGGGCCAGCCTAGTGAGGTAGACGCGGAGGAAAAGTTCAAATGTTACAAATATTCGAGAGAAAAAAATTCAACTCATCTCCATAAAATTTCTATATTTTATTAAAGGAATTTTTTACAGTTTCAATTTTCAACAATTGTTGGAGTCGTATTCGGTGTTTGAGGGCCATGCCCCTCCCCTCCCCATGAAGCCGCCACTGTGTATGGTATCCTTTCATCGCCCCCGAAAAGTCAAGTATTTTCCATATTGCCATGTTCCGTGTTGATTGTTGCCATGATGAATTAGTTTGCCCGTTCATTTCCTGTCTGGGATGTTGCCTTGGAGTAGCTGGAGGTGCCGCTATGGTGTCGGGTGTCTGTTATGGGTTAGAGCCTCGGCCGCCCTGACCCACTTGCGCTGTGGAGTGCCTCGGCCTGGTCTCATGATTCCAGCACTACCATGCACGAACTGCCAAAGAGTGTAAAGTGCACCATCAGGGTAATACATTCCAATTGGAGTGTGTTTTAGCATAGGATAGTTGAATACCTTAAGTAGATCCTTAGAATAATGGTCACTATGTCTTAAAAAGGTAAAATGAGCAATGGGAGCCCTGCAAGTGACCCGAGTACCCGCCCCGGGCCCCGGGCGGCTTTCTCAATCCGTTGTTCATAATTAAGGCATGACTGGGTCGGCGGCACTGGTACTGGTGCACCTGCTGCGGTGACTGATAGTGATGCAATCGTCAGACGACATTGTGTTTTCGGCAGGGCTCGATGTCGCAACAGCAACTACGCACCAAACTGCTCGCTAGCACGTGTTCCAACCGCGATCCCGTGACCGTACATAGTAGGAAATCCAGCTCTTACCATCTGCCGCCGCCTCCTCACTTCCGAGCTTGGTGGCTTGGTGTGTATGTACCTGCCTAAAGGGCATGGCGTCATATGTAATTTTGGAGCACAGGCTTGTGTGGAGGAGGAAGAGGTTGGGCTTCTTTCTGGCAGAACTTGAGACTAAGTATTCGTGGAACGACTGACGAGCTGGAAATGCCTATAGGTTACGCAACGGCTCTGGAACGCAGGAACGCGGCGTCCAGGCTCCAGTGAGGACCGGCCTTGCTCGCGGCGGCCAGTTGGTCCCGCCTGCTTCTATTCCTGGTGCTCGCCTTTCTTCGTCTTTCCTCAGTGTGTCTAACTTGTATTCGCTTTGACCTTGTAAAAGGTGTAAAGAGTCTTGAGCTGAGCCTTGGGACCAGTCTGAAGATTGTAAGAGGGAGGCTCTGCCGCTGAGTCAGCGAGCAGGCGGGGCCACACCCCATATGACGCCCTGACCCACGTCTCCCTGCCGCCCCAGACATCCGCGCTCCGCACGCCACGGGTCGATATCAGCACCTCGAGATGTTCCAACCCTCCAGCCAGGGCTCGGCCGTTAACCTCGCACGGCCCCCGAGAAAGTTGTCGGCTTGACGCAATGCGTGCCCTTTTACGGCCACGGCTGCTTGCGAGATCGCTACTCCTGTTTCTAACCCACAACCCTTTATCGTTACAACCTCAAGTAGTGTTATGAACCGTAACACCCCAGTATTAATTTTTTACTTTTTCATGTGGTCCCGCGCGAACGGTACCATATAGACCTTGGCCAAATTTGAGGAGGTTGTTTTTTGGAGGACTCTTTCTCAGACATTACCTTGAATTTAGATATTGCGTGGAACATTTGATTTCTTTGTGTTTTGGTGTAAATAACACATCTTAGGACATCCTCTATAATTTTCAAACCGTTTCAGCTGAAACTATTGTACCTATATACTTATTCTTTCCAATATCAGAGAATTTGATTTTATGGTAATTTGGGTTCTTAACTGAAGAGACTGGTGTAAAAACCCTATTAAGTAAATTTTCTTTCATTTCCAAAAGGCTAGATGACCGATAATGAATTTCTATCTGGTGCTTTGTGTCATAATATGTCATCTGGCTGACTAGAACATAATGATGACTTTATTTTCCGAGTAAATGGGGAATGCTAATGCTAATTGCTATTGTAGCCGTTTTAGTTTCTCACTCAGCGTGGTTGGAACACCCTGCCTTGAGGGGGCTGGTTACAGGCAAATTTCAAATGGCTGTATCCAGAAATCTTGCTCCGATAATTATTATATTTTCCTGCTAAAATTGCTAATCTGCAGCAATGTCAAGTTTCTTACGGAACGCACTGGGAACTTGCATATCCTTTAAGAAGATTTTTTTGAAGTCTGGGGGTTGGATAGCCAATGTACAGGGTGTGCTCCGTGCTTATCGCTATCAGTCAACGGTCATGTGCCGGGTTACGCAAGCGGTCCCGCGGCGCCATCGCCAGAGCGTCAGCTGACTCCCAGCTGGCTTATCACATTCCTATGCCTTGAGTGGTATACAAAGCCTAGAGTGGCTACGTTTAGTTTGTTGCCGCCAAGGAAACTCATGGAAATGATGTATGAGGTTGATAGTGTCTGAGCTAAGCCTGTTAAATCCGACTTATCAAATACTTGTCCTGGCGTCAAGTCTTCAATATTCTATTTAGACTTTCTGGCTTTGATGTGGTACTCCTAGTATTTTATTTACAAGCGCAACTGAGTGTGGATGGCCCCTCTCCGTACAAGCTGAACAAGAAGCCAATGTCGTTTCTTTTTAGCCTTTTTTTGATAGCATGGAGAAGGATAGGGAACGCGGTGCAGCAGTGCACATGCTCCGCGTCAGCTCTATCCTACTCCATGCTATCAAAAGCGGGGGCGCGACGCGGGTAGATGAATGAGCGGGGTCCTTTATAGCTCTGTTCGTGAAATCTCTTAACTGGCTGATTCTAATGCCATATTGTATTAAAACGTGAATCATTATTAATCAGCTGGTGGTCTAGGCATGGCCGATGTGAAGGCGCCTGCTGGCGACTATCTCGTAGTCAGCTGACTGGTGACTGTAGTCAGCTGACTGGTGACTGTAGTCAGCTGACTGGTGACTGTAGTCAGCTGACTGGTGACTGGCTTCACAGTCTGCTGATAGCACAGATAGGAGTGAGGCCTTGGCCCCAGTAGCTCACTGTTGACTTGACAGTGTGTTTACACTGAGCGCCTGCTACATCAGATGTTACATTGTTACTCGCCGACTGCACAGTCACTCAGCTGAACGACAGAACAATAATTATTGCAACTTCACTAGAATCCTTGATCGAGTGATTATCAGCCCCATTTTATTTTGCCTCTCAGCGAGCCTCTCAGTTTAGTATTTTAGGTATCTTATTTTCCTTGGTTTATTATTTGTTTAGCATTAAAATGCATTCATTCGCACTATACATATTCGAAATAATTTCTTTCGATCTGAAGGTTGCTTCCTTGCCACTGAAAGTTGTTTGTTTGGTCAGCGTGCATGTGCGTGCAGTGAATGAAGCAGTGTGTCGTCGAGTGACTAATATCGGTGGAGGTGCATGAAAGAGTGGCACGGAGCGAACTATGTCGTGTAGTCAATGGCGGGCTGTATCGACGGGCGCCGCGGAAGGGGTGCGCGTTGGCGGGGTGGCGGGGGTGCGTACTAGCGCCGTCTCGTACGGTCGTTGTGGGTCAGGCGTGTGCCTCCCCTGCTGTCAGTTGTTTTGGAGCCTGCAGACGGTTTCCATGGAAATATCGACTGATGGCGCGCCGAGAAGCCTACAGTAGGCTGGCTCGCTGCCAACTTTTACTGATTTTCCAGTTCTCTCCAGCTCGCTTCGCTTCCTCTGTACTCCATGAGTCGTTGCTCTCACGACCTTTCAGAATACTTATTTATTTCCTTTGCGAAAATTGCCTGGAAGACCTCTACGTATTTGGAGGTTCTTATTAGAGGAACTTGCGATTTGTCTCGTTTAACGAATATCGTATAGGAACTCTTACGTGGTCCCTACTGTAGCTTGGCCATCCTAGACCACAGCCTTGTCTACATCTACATCTCATTCGGCTCTAGGACCTCATTCCATTCTATGCTTGAGGAGCCTGCGAATGCTGGAGCAGTGCCAAGTGGCAAATACGAATACCTGACACTCAGGTCTCCCGCGCTGCCTGGGGTCCCTCCGAGTCATTGCCCTCTCCGCAGTCATCCGTCGTGCCTGCGGGTGGGCAGCCAGTCCAGATAGATTATTGTTCATTTGTATTGCTGCTTATAATATTGTGCATTTTGAATGTTTCTAGCAGGTCGCCCGATATTGCTCTTATTGTTGAATAATAGCTTCAGGTGAAATGATTGCAACCCGAGTGGCCTTTGTCACCCATATTTTAAAAACCCATTACCTGTGTCGCCAACGTAACTCTTGGGTAAGTTGTGAAACGTACATAATCAAGGTTGGGACGATGGCTGATTGGGAAGGCCTAGTACGAGTGGGGACAGGAAGGCCCATCTCCAATGGCGTCGGCGAAGCCAGCGGCCGGAAAGATCGATAGCGCGTTCGGCCTGCCGGTGGAATGTAGGAGGGGGGTAGGGGGTGGTATATGGCGTGGGTGGCGGTCGCCATGGGAACGCACCCCGTCTGGCCACACCCTGGCAGCGCCGCTCTGATTGCTGACACCCGACAGGGGCTAATGTACATCCTCGCTGATATTTTGACCTTTTCGGAAATTACATGCTCCCTCTTCTCTGTTATTATTCGAGATGAGGTGGGGTCACATTATAGTGATGCACGACGCAAGAACAAGAACAAGAAATGGCATTTCTTGTTCTTGTTCTTGTTCTTGCACAGCAACTCTTGCTCTTGTTCTCGCAGTAGAAATCCTTTCTTGTTCTTGTTCTTGTTCTTGCTGTAAGACTCTTGCAATTTCTTGCATTCATTTGGAATTTTTCGGTTTGACGTAATTTATTACCTGGGTATTACCCCTGACGGCCTTTTCACATGCAGTCGACAGCCGTATTATCAGCAGAGTTTTCTTGGCAAAATATCGACTGCCATTCATGATTGCTACGAATGATTTGGGGGGGGGGGGGGGAACCTAAACTAATGAATAAATAGGTCCTAAGTATTTCTTCGAATCCTACCTAAAAACATAATATCTTGGACAAAGGCAAGATATTGATAGATAATAAGTGTATAATTATAATAATGACAGAAACATGAGTAACCGAAAAGAACAATATTAAGGTCGACTAGGTCGACTTGCCGACAAATTTACTGTGATTTTGATTTTATTTTATTGATCTCATTTCCTTCAATGCAGCATTTTTTCTTTTTTAATTTTGAGCCCCCCTCACTGCTTGAACAACTAGAACTATAGTCACTCATCGTGCTCTGTTCCGAAGTGAACTGACGCAAAAGTGAGGAAACAAAGGGTACGACAATGATCGCACAGTCAGCTGATTCAACACAAATCAGGGTACACTCTGTGTGGTCCTAAGAATTACGAAGCATACGATATCATATTCCAAGTTCGTAGGCAAGTACCATTCTCAAAAAGAATCAGCCTCGATAGCCGAGTGGACTAAATGGTCGACTTTTGAGGAGCAGAGAGAGCCGAGTCACACCGGTTCGATCCCGATCCTACCAAAAAGTTTTTCTGCTCGGCATTCACCTCTAATATGTTCAGCATGTCAAGTGAAATGTATATCAAGGCTGTGGTGGTTCGGAACCCACCTAAAACTGTAGGTCCCCATCGTTTACTCGATGGCTGGGGAGCTGGTATTTGGTAGTGCTGCCAGCTGAGCACAATGGATAGTTCTTGAAACGGTCTAGTTGCTGGGCTTGTCCCCCCCAACCCTCAGCTATAAGAATCATCGGTTATTTTTATCATAGTACCTACTCTCTCATTCATTACTCTTATTAGCAGCTCTAGCCAATATAAAAAATAATTTCAATATCCAATATAAATAATTTCAATTTCTATGTGCAAGAGTCTTGCACAAATTCTTGCAAGAGTTCTTGTTCTTGCAGATCATTTCTTGTTCTTGCAACCAAAAGTGACTCTTGTTCTTGTTCTTGTTCTTGCATGCAAGAAATGCAAGAACAAATGCAAGACAAGACATTTTCGTGCATCACTAGGTCACAAGACAGCGGGTAATGTGCGACTGTGGTGGTCTGTTTTGATGCTGCGTCAGCTGTTAGGTGTGTAGAGCACGAGTCGTCGAAATTTCAGTTCGAATTGAAACAGGGAGGAGGGAGGATTGCTTTTTTCTACAAATGCGTGGTTCACAACTTTTATAGATCCAAATTATAGTTTCATTGATGTTTTCTATTTTTAGAATTTGTCTGTGTCAATGCCGACGTAATATACTTGTGCATGCACTGTATGCATGTTTAGTTTTGGTGAAAGCCTCTGGCGCATTCCTGTTATAATCGTTGTGGTTTGTCTGTCTGCTGAGAGGCAGAGCAGAGCCCACATCATTTTACCGCGTGTAGTCTTCCGGTGCGTTCGGCTGGTTGCTGAGAGTGACCTTCGTTGGTGAGCTTGGATCAGATTTAGGAGACAGCTGCGGGGGACCTACAACGGGGAGTGGGTGGTGAAGGGGAAAGTGCGGCCGGGAGAAAGTGTCTGGGCTGGTGGGTTCAGAGCCCAGTGCGCAGGTCAGCAGTGCCGAGTGCACGCGCACCCGGTGACCTTCCGCCCCGCTCGATACAGGATCGTACACTCTATGCTGCCCCGTGCCACGTGGCGAGACGAGACAGGGTACCCCATACAATGTGCTCATTTTGTCCCTGTTTCATTACCTCTGCTATAGGGTGAGATACCTGTTAGAAGCGCTCTAGTTTCTGACTACCTTGATCCTCTCTTTTACCATAATGAGCTGAGCGTAAAAGCGCTGCAGTCAGTTTGGTGGGAAGTACGAAGTTAGTGTTGGAACTTAGGGGCCCATTTTATTTTGGATGAAATATTATGATTATCAATTCTTATCAATCTATTATCATCACTACAAAATTGTCTGAAAATTTTACAATGCTGCGTATGCACTTGTCCTGTAGTTAGATAATCCAGTCAGTGGCAAGGGACTAGACTACAGTCGTCTCTCTATAACGACCGACAAGGGACCACGTAAATGTGGTCGCTATAGAGAAGGCTCGCTATACAGAGGTTTTTCAAAATGAGGCTTGATTTGTATTTAAGAAAAATTCTGTATTTTTTGCTGTGTTTTTTTACTGTTGAGGAACAACTTCTCTAAATCTCTCTCTAAAGAAGTGGCTTTGTTGGTAATTTCCTTATTCTCTTGCTGTCGGGCAATTTTGGCAGCTACCAGCGCGCAGAAATAACACATGCACCCTCAATGACTGGGGTTCGTTCGTTAGTTAAGGAGAGGTTTTCGTAATATAGATGAGGGACGACTATATTTTAAAATATACTCTCGTGACAGCAGACCGAAATTGAATCAGGAAAATTTGAGCATGGTGATTGGGACTTGTTTCAGTTTGGATAAATTGGGCCAAATATTGACCACTAAACTTACGTTGTGGATCTTGAAGCATTAGATGTCTGGACATTTCCCATACTGAGAAATACTGGCCTGTTTATGCTTTTCTTCTGAGGGCACTGCAAAATGGTGATAGCGTGCACATCACGACAGTCATGTGGCGTGCGGGGCTTTCCGTTTTTAATCTAATTGTTGATGCGATCACCCGGCATCTTGCGGAAGTATTTTATATCTGTACTATTTTTACTTGCGTGTTGCGTGATGGGGATAGAATAACTTACCTGTACTCCCATGATTGATAATGAATTGACCTTCCTATCTGTAGTCGCAATTGTGTTACCCTTAGGGTCAGCTAACAGGTAAACAAACACCTTTATCACCTTTGACATGCTCATCGTTTTACTACTAAGATACAGTTACGTACGGTTTCACAACCGTTCAGGTGTTTAGGTGGACAGTATAGTCATATTTATTAATATTGCAAAGTAGGACTGAGGGGTGTTTATATGTATATTGGCATTGGGGGCAGGAAGCCGTAATGCGGCCAGGGGTTGGGGCTGGCCAGGTTGGCTAGGGCGTGGCATTAACGGGGTCAGTGACCTCGATCTTCTCTCGCCGAAATTGCTCTGAGACCCTTATTCCCCTTTAGCTGTGCTAGGCTTCCAAATAATAACCCTTATTGCTATATACCAGCAGCACTGTCTGTTGAGCCTTCGGGCGCAGCAGCTTTTGTCAGCAGTCAGCATTTTAGTGAAAGTGCTGGGGAACTGGTATGTTGGCCACTGAGTCTCCTAAGGCAGCTCTTTCACTTAGTGGCAGCTTCTGTCAGTATTTGAGTATTGGTGTTGGGGACACGGATATTATACATCGGGCGTCGAGTCCCCAACGGTTCCAAGAGGTCGGCGACCCTCCGTCGTCTTGAGTTGCCATCTCTTAGTGGAATTCACAGCCTGGTCACTTGGTTGAGAACTGAGAGAGAGCTGATATATATATCACCAACAAGCAGTGATGTCGTAGGCATGCTTATACAGCATACATGGGCAGTCAGCTGGGTGTAGTTAGTTCTTCCATATGCGTTGCCTCCATGTTGCATGGGTGGATCTGGTGGAAACATTTCTGAGTGGTTGTTAGTTACATGAATAGAATAGCACGTCCACTTCCGAATTTCAAATCTGTGGTGTATAGAGGTTGGCTATTTACTAATTATTGGTAGCCCTATTCAATGGCATCACGCTACTGCTATTGTACCTTCGAGTTCGAAGAATAAAGGAGGTGCGTAATGCATTTGCCCTTGGGACGGACGAGTGAGCACTTGAGAAATGGCACGGAGCTTCCTGTCGTCAACCAATCAAGGCCCGGAATGGTTGCCATTTCGTTTACTGTATTATGAGAGTCCTGCTCGTACAGTGGTGGAAATGATAGGCATGTAATAATATTATGCTCTTTTGATGGAAATGGATATGTTTACTTAGCTCGTCAAATTTAATTTGTTCTGTAGCTGACAGTGCTGTCACAGCATAATTTTCGTAGAAACTTGTAGGGTTACAGGCTGGTAGATTACTCCTTCACATACAGGAGGAAAAGGATGAGGGTGAAGTGTCATATCATAACTACTTAGCAGGGGCGTCGAATTTGTTTACGTTTTTGTCCGACCGTCTTCTGAGAGGAATATTGTTCGTTCTATGTTCTGAAATATAATTTGTCATTTTAACGTCCAAAATTAACTGGCTATGTTGTGATTTTTCGATTGAGTAATTTTGGACAAATTTTTTATTGTCAAAAATCACTTGATCATAAAATTACAATCTATACTTAGGGGGCCATTTTCTCTTTCGGGCATGCTCAGAGGAATTTTTTCTTTGTTTTGTTGGGTGGAACATAGGGTTCCTGAGCTCCCCAACAGCTTTTCAGGTATAGAAAAACTCATTTGTAATAAATATGTAGTTGATGGAGGATGGAAGTTAGGTACCATTTGAGGTGCCTAAGTGTGGAATGCGAGTCGGCGGGCAAACGCACTATCAGTAGTAGTGGCGCGCTGCACTGCATGGAATTATTGTTGGTAGTGCATGGCTGTAGTGTTGTGGCTCTGCGCAGCCGCCGCGGCCAATGAATGGACGCCGTGAGGCCCCGGCTAGGATGGCCGCATTCTTGCGCGCGTATCAGCTGTTCCCGCAAGCTAAGTGTAGTTTTACGCGCTCAGGAATGATGGCGCTGCACCAACAAGTATGCTTCACCGTTCAACAACCGCCAGCCGACGATCCATCCAGCCAGCTGTAAGCGGAAAACGTCTTTCTATAACCTGGAGAGGTCACGCCGTGATTTCAGATGAAAAGAATCTCGCAGCAGTGAGAAAACTGACTAGTAGCGACCAGCAGATCGCATTTGCTTCTGACTGTTTTACAATTTGATGTTTCCTATGCACATGAGTAGTTATCACTTTTCAGTGTTTAACGCCGACTTTTGTTTCTTGGAGAAGGAGCTTAGGACTGGAGTATATAAAATTTGATAAGAAGAGCGTAGGTGGTCGTATACTTCAAAATACTGTGACGAAAGTCGAAACCAATCTGAAGTTCAGTTTTGAATGTTATAGAGCCCCTGAACGGTCACCACAAAAATGCTGAGATAGTGATTCATTTTGGTCGCCATATCCCATGTCTACCCAAGCCAGCAGATGCTGATGGCAAAAGGAAAAATTACGATTTGTGACCTGTTTTCTTCAGAAAGTTGCAGGGTCGTGAATAATGTGTGACTCGAGCTATGTGGGCTGTGGGCTGCATGCCTCGGTCCTTCATAGGTACGTTTGATACCTGTCTATTTTTAGCCCGGTAATTGCAGAATAGCGTGGCGTCGCGCACCACCTGGTTGCTGGTTACTGGTCGCGCACCGCGTACTGCACTGGGATCAGGTACAATGACTCGTAAACCTGAGCACCACGCAACACAATGGATTTGCAGCGTGGCCTGGGTACCTGTTGTCGAACTGATGCGACGGTAGAACTGCGTGGGAACCTTCACCTCCTTACTACTCATGTTATTGAAAAAGGGAGAATGAAGGAGAGACAAGCAAATATTCAGTGGCTCAAATTTTTTCAGAAAAGTTATTTCTTTAAAATACTTTCGGTTCACCTTGTCCCTTCGTAAAAAGGTGGATATTAATTCTGGTACAACAATCCTTTGCTGCCCAAAATCTGAAAAGAAAAAAATCTATCTATATTTTTCATTGTTTATTCATGTCTTTTGCAAGCCTCCTCTAGCTGGCAACATTGTTTCTAACCGAACGGGCATATGCACCGCATCAGGACGTAACCATACGTGGTATTATCGGGCAGCTGCCTTCTCGACGTTCTCGCTCTCGGCACTCGGCACGCCTTCTGAAAACAAGGCACAGACCTGACGAAGTCACGGGACGCCGCCTGAGCTCCAAGGTGAGTCCAAGGGCTCGGTGATTGTCTCCTTAGGGGCGCTGTAAGGTGACGACGTTGGCTACGTTACGGGCGCTCCTCTCTCCATCTTCTCGTAACTTTCGCGAATTATTTGCCCAGTATGGCCGTGCTGTGAAGGCCTTGTTTACAGTGTCTGGCTTTCGTGGTACCCGTCTTCCTACAGTCCTCAAGACATTCCAGCTCTGCAATGCTAGTCACTGGAGGTCTTGGTCAAGGTTGTGAGGTGCAAAACATGTTGCCTCCAACTCCATGGCGCGCGGTTATAAATACTTGGTGGTTATTTTTACCGCCACGGCGCGCCGCATTCACCACGTCACCCACGCCGTGCTGCTTAGCCGCCACCGTCAGCCCTACAATGTGCACACTTCCGCCTCCAGTTGTCTACTTTGGTATAGCAGTCTGAACGCCTTCTGCTCTGTCTCATAAATCTCATTATACATCTGAGCTACGTGATGGTGCTTTAGAATGTGTCGCAGTAGTGTCTAAGTGTCGCACTGCAATTTTACTACCTAGTCTACTGAATTATTGGCTAAATTAGGTTATTGGTTATAGGAGTGGAAAGTCACTTTTCGCATCATGCAAAGAAACGAAAAATATTACTTGAAACAAATGAGGAGGCACATTGTGGCTTCTCCGTATTCACCTTTCTCTCTTAGAGAGGTGTGTCCGGGTCTCGTAGTGTGGTTATGGTGTCGAGAATATGATCTTTAGATGTATCGTATCGTTGGTGCCATAGTCTGGAAGAGAACGTAGCCTCCTTCTTTGGATACGGGGCGCCACTTCTATGTGTGTCTGTGTTCGGCTTCTGCTTCTGGTAGATCATTTGGTTTTCTCATGTCATTCACATAAGTATTTGTTGCTGCTTTAGCAATGGAAGGTGATTATGATGTTTATTTCATTCGAGGCGTTTAGGTGAAAATGATATGGATAAACGTTGAGTTATTGGATGTAAGTTCGTTTTGAAAAAAGGCTGCACACATTTTTTAACTGAAAGCTGGAAAAGATGACCGATTAGGTTAGGTCCAGTGAGCTGTGAAAGCGCTCCTTGAAAGGCCACGCGCGCAGTGCCTGCAGCGCCAGCACCAGTCACCACTCATGCCCGCTCTGTACCTGGCCGGTCCTCGACCCAGGCATAGATTGGGACATCGAGTCTTCCAATCAGTTACTTCTGTAATGGAGATGGAAATGTTTTTTATTCTTTCAACTAAATTTGTAGTGCGTGTAAAGAACCCTTGCCATCTGTAGGTATTTTTAGCGGTACAGGTTCGTAATCTACAGTTGGAATTCCCGATACAATTCTGGACAAGATGCTTTACGATGCAGTTAGTGATGGAGGACCAAATGAACCCCAAAGCGAGGAGGCGTGCGAGGTGGAGGGGTTGTAAGGGGTGTCATTGGTGTGGCTTCCCTAACTCTAGGGACTGACCTGCTCAACCCCTATGACTGACCTCACTTACTCTCGATACGGGCTCACATCGTCAAATTATTAAAACCACATAGAACGTATACAGACGAGAAGTGACATGTAGGGAATTTTGTTGTGCTTTAGGTTGTATTTCTTAGAAATTTTAATCCCTTGGCCCCAAGACCACCGTCAACATGTAACTCTCGGTCTACACTGATTTGCGTATCATCATTATGCAGCGATATTGATCAATTTTATTTCCCTAGCAACGCATATGACAGCCTGTTAAACCTACAAGTAAAAAACTCGGGTAAATTTCATTCCGAAATAGCTAAATCCAGCCTTATTGGTGTATTTTTTCGAACTGCCGAACTATACCATTATGGTAGTTGAACATTTATATACAAGGAGTTGTAGTAATTGTAGCGTGACAGCTGGGGCTTGGAGCCAAGAGCGGCAGATGTGCAGAGGGTGCAAAGCTAACAAAGGGTGCCAGGTAGGCCCTTAGCCCAACCACCAGAACCACCTTGCCTTTGCCGTCCGGTACCTTGCTTGTTTATCAGCCGGCAGCTCACTATTCTCACTAACAGGAGAACTGTCTTGGGTTCTTAAAATAATTCTTTCCACATAAATTTCCTAAATTTATGAATTTCATTGGCAAGGGCGGATTTCACTCCCTCATCCCTATGAATAAATTTTCCTACATTAGGAACTGTTACACACACGTTTAGCAGATGACACGGTCAATATGTTTTTAACTATGAGGTGTACATATGTATCCAGAATAACATACTTAGGAAGTTTATACTACTATTTTTCAGTCATTTTACTAATTTATTTACAGACTTGTCACCACTCCTCGGAACCATTAAAATATCTTTGTACTGTTGTAAGTGTGTCTATGGTGTTTTCAGTCTGATAACGTTATCTCGTCACCCACTTCTATTGTCAGAGCTGAAAAACCGCATATTTTGTTCCGTATGCACGGAGGTAAGGGCCATTACCTAGTGTCGACTTGTGAGAAGGGTACTATGCGGCAGCCATGCCCCAGCCTGCCGAATTCTGCCTCATAGAAAGTATCATTGATGAGTTTCTCCGCGAAGATGCGTTGCTCTCCGCGCAGACTGCTGAGTTTGTCAGCCCAGTGGTAGGCCAAGTGCTGGTACTTGCCAGGGTGGGAGTTGGATGGCTCTCCTCCACTGGTGGGCTGCTGCTGCTGTTGCTGTACGCGCATGGCCTTGACGCGCTGCTTGAGGAACCGGAGCACCTCCTCCTCCTCATCATCCTCCTCTCTTTCCCGGTGCCTCTTCACGCTCTGCCTCACTGGTTTTTCTGGTTCTGGTGGGTCACTCGAGTCGTGCGAAGGTGCTGGCGAGTCTGCTGTGTAGTTGAACGAGTTTTCCTCGAAGGTGTGGGGTGCCTCATCAAGTTCCACTTGTGGCGTCACAATGCTCTCGGATAGCTTCACCGTCAGTTTTTGCTGTAACAGAATAAAAATCACGAGGATTAGACATCAGAAGCGATGGAAACCGTTGGAACTGATTGGTCACCCCTGGGTGTGGGTTTGCATGGCCGCAGCCGCGCCCATCCTGGTCTATCTCCATTCACCAGTGCAGTGCAGTGTTGAGACTGGAGTATCAGATAGAGCTAGCCTACCAGCCAGCGTCCGTTCCCCGTGCTTCTACCCTACGTTGAGACTACGGTGTAGTTTCATAGACTTGGGTCAATAACTCACCTCTAAGTCGTTCTCCGGCTCGTCTATGAATGACATCAGGTTGTAGTACCATAGCTGGGGCGTATACACTTCCCCTAGCTCCTGGGCAGCCTTCACTTTCTTGAGCTCCTTTCTTCTGCAGTTGCGAAGAGAGCTTAGCCGTTGTTGAACAGTCTCTTTACTCGCTCCAGGCTCCACTTCCCGGTATTTCTCCACCAGAATGTTGTAAGCTGTAGCTTTTGAACTGCGGTAGTTGAAGTCGCGAGCTTTAGGGTTCCATAAGCAGGGCAGGGCCTTGTAGAGGGCAATAAACTCGCGCATGAAGCTGCGCGGGATTCCACCAGAGCGGTCCGCCATGCCTGAGACGCAGTCGCAGCACTGGCGGCTGGCACTGCGCTGCGCGATGAGACGACGTGCAAGACGCGGGCTCCGGCCGCGCATGCGCGCTGGTCAAGGTCGCCGACCCTCGACTCGAGGGCGAAGGCTTGAGCTGCGCGCTCTGCCGACTGCGGACTGCCATACTGCCAAGCTCCGTCCCGCTCGACTTGCCTGCCTTGGTCTGTGACTCGCGTACACCATGCAGCAGTACAGGTTACCGTCACCTTCGGTCCTACTGTTCTACGTCTAACAGCCTGACACCGCATGACTCGTCAGGTTTCTGCATCATCCACTTCTTCTTCATATTGAAAATTTCCATTTTTGCAGTAATCAGTTTCACTCTGTACACGATCAGACAGAGAGCGTTTTCCCTTTAACTTCCACACCTTATTTCTGCCATCAGAAAGCTCTCTCCTTGGATGTTCCCCTTGAAAATTACCATGTACCTATATTGTATTATAGTTAACTTGAGTCAATCTGGTTCAGTCTGCCAAGTGCAATTGGTAAGAAGCTATGAAGGCGTCTATATTTCAGCATCATCTCTTATTCCTACAGTCAGAATGTTTTCTCCTCAGATGTTCTGCTGAAAAAATATGATGAGTAGTTTACTTGGTTAAGTTTGCCAAGGCCATACCCATAGCAAGTTGGCGGGAGCCCCGTCACCGGAAAGACATGGTGAGCAACGGCGGCGAGGCAGTGCAGATGACGCGTGCATCTGCTTTCTTTCGGTGTAAACAAAACAAGGTGGCAACCTGTCCTGCACCTGCCTCCGCCAAATATCCTTTCCAAGTCGGTTGGTTTTGTCCTGTCTGAGCCTAAGACTGCTGCTGAAGTGGCTAGTCATAATAACATTGGGATTGCTCTGGTTTACTCTATTGGGGGTCCTTATAAAAGATAACTGATAATTGAAAATTAAATAACTGTTTTGTTTCTGTATTTGGGTATTTTTTGAAAGCCGTAGAATTTTGCAGTAGTTTCCTTGGAAAGATGTCAAATGCTGGTGCCATTTGCGTTTTTAGCCCGGTAAATTATTGTACTTAAATTTTATTGGTTCCGCAAAAATTAATGAAATGTAATTTTTATTTGTTTCAGGCGGCGATCCTTCAGCAAACAGCGGAATACATCTATAACCTGGAGCAAGAAAAGACAAGGCTCTTATCGCAGAACTGCCAGCTTAAGAGGCTGCTTAACCAGCATGAGGGCGAAAATCATCCACCGGTCAAAAAGCGGAAACTCGACTCACATGCCGATGACGGATCCGGATCGCCTGAATCCATTCCTGAAGGTATGTCTTATGTCAACTATTAGGGAGTTTGAAATTTCGGGTGATTAACTAAAAAAACGTGAGTGGACGGGTAGCTTAAAACTCTTCTGGATCAAGTGAAATTTATAATTCATAAAGTGTTCCTAAACACATTAGAGCCAATTTACTGTAAACGTTGGCTCTTGACACCAACGTTTACCCTGCGGGAGTTACCATTTCTCCCCGAAATTGTCTCCCCGAACGTTAGCTTTGATTCCGCTGTAATGTAACTTTTGAAGCTTCGGACTGGACAATTAGCTACTACTTATGTCAGTTGGTTAGTTTGAGCTTTTCCCTTAGTTTGGTGGGGGGATGAAAATATTCCGCTACGTTTAACATTTGATTATTGTGCTTTTGCAGGAGAGACTGTTGTGGTGGATTTGCGGGTGCAGCTGGAGCGAGAGCGGAGACATCGCCTCGAGCTCGAGGACAAACTCCGTCAATATGAGGCCGAAACCTTCCCCGACTCCTATCAGCCCCATGAGGTCAGCACCTTACCTATGTTACGTGCTTCTTCAAACAGAGTTTTGTTAATCTTCAAGAGCCTCATACTAGTGTATTTTTCACCTGCTGAAAATTTTTACATTATGCCTCTAGGTCTTGTTCTGCAGCGTAACTGCATGCTCGGAGATAATATTGTACGCTTCAGAGTTTTACAGCAAAGATACTGGAAAATTTTGCAGCAACTAGATTCCAAATGAAAAGATAAAAGTTGGGAGTGCTGAGATGTAGCCACTTTAACTTTCTCTCTAAAACCCCATGTAATTTGAATGTATTATGATGTTTTGAGGAAGAGTACCTTTATTGGTAGTGAAACAGGACTGCCGAAATCAGATTTCAAATAAATGCCTTTTCGAAGAATACTCTTATTCACCTTGGGAGGTAGTGCATGCATGATTGTTTCTGTTTTGAATCACCAATACCAATATAACAATAATATGGGACTTACCTGTGACTGACTAGTATATCGTTTTGCAGAGCATGGGTGCAATAGAGCATAACACACCCCCCACCAGTGAGGTGGAAGACATGGGAGAAACAGTAGAGGAAATGGAGGTGCCGCTTCCACTCATGTCTGAGGAGTTGGACGAGGATGAAATCATCTCATCGTCGGTGAGTAGTATTGTATAATGGGGGATCCTGAACAGTGATGGGGGCTCGGAAAATTTCCATGGAAAATTTCCGGAAATTTCGGAAATTTTCCAAATAGTAAAATTTCCTTTCCATGACTTTTTTTTAAAATCGAAAAAAATAATCATATAATTTTTTTTAACTTAAAATATTCGAATTTCGGGGGGTTTTTTACTGTCACGTTTGCAGCTGGGGCTATACCAGTCGTTTATTTATATACCTGAAAATCAACTACCGTTCACAGAAATCTTAAACCGTTACTTTAGCTGTCTTCAGAATAGCATTCTGAACGAATTATTAATACACTTAAAGACTCCGGAGCTCCAGTTTTGAGCTTTTTGGTGGCTTCTTAGACGCGGATGATACTTATCAGAGATTAAGGGGTCGGCAACTACTGCGGCATCACATAATCCACCAGTAGCTAAGCCTGTTAGGCGTTATACAGCCAATCAACACTAAATTTCCAACAATTTCCACATTTTCCGAAAATTTCCGGAAATTTTCCGAAAAAAAAATTTCCGGAAAATCCCCCATCACTGATCCTGAATCATTAGGAGGGAACCTGAAATACCCAGTATCCCATCATCAGGAGGGAACCTGAAATGCCCAGTATCCCATCATCAGGAGGGAACATGAAAGTCGCTGGTATCAGGACCGCCTTCCAAATATAGTGTGAAGTTTAGCATTGCAGTCATCACCTTCACTTTTCGTTCAGTGAGGTGAAGTGACCACGTTGTTTCCAGTACAATGTATCACGTACTACATGAGTCACATCCTATATCACAAACGTCAAGAGTCAAAAAATGCCGCAAGGAATGCCTCCGAAAGCCTAATTTCTTGAATTTACAAACTATCCACAAACTTTTGAATGAAACATGGAGTTTCTACAGTGTCCAAATGGAAAATTCGTGACACTAGATTGCGAAAAACAAAAAATATTAATTCTTTAATTGAAATACATTTCTCTTATTTCTCAGGCATTGCCACCTGTTGTGCAAACGCAGACCGTGTCGACGACGCCGTCAATAAAGTCAGAGCCTGAAGAGGCGCCCGAGTGCGAGGCGATGGCTCGTCTCCTGCGGCGCCTCCCCAGCGTCATCGAGGCCGCCATCAAAGCTGAGCCCAAGGTGGAGGTGGAGAGGCTTCCTACCCCCGGTGCCGTTCAACCCCTGGAGGACACCGCGAGCCTTGCATGGTGAGTCACTCACTGGTCATTTTGTAAAAAATATATTGTAATTTAGATGCACTAATGCTGTAAAAATTTACTTTAAGAGTTGTTGTAATGTACCGCAATAAGTACGGCTATTCCAAAGGTTCCTCGGAACATTACTCGGGCAATATGCTACTTTTTCGAAACAACTTGATATTTGCTCAGCATTTAACACAATTTCTTATTTTTCTGTTAAGGGTGTAGATCCAGTGCTGGTTTGTTAACGTTCCTTAGGCTGGGTTTAGTGATTCTGAATTGTTTTACCTAAAAGTGTTTACCTGTAAGTTAAACATGGTTGCCATGCGTTGCTAGGGAAATAAAATTCCAACTGGAATTCATATAGACAACGCGGCACCCACTTTTTTTTTTTTTTTTTTTTTATGGATTCTTGTATACATCCAGCTCCAATTGTGGCACCCATGTACAAGTAAACACTTTTGTGTTTCATAAATTCTCACCCAGTATCTCACATAATGAGGGGATAATATTATGATTTTTCTGCCTACAGCCCAACACGGCAGAGCCTGGAGACGATTGTTGAAGCGATTCGACACGTGGAAGGCGATCACCTGTTCAGTGACCTCGTATCTCCTCCTTCCCCTCCCTCCCACCGGGTGCTGCCGGTACAGGAAGCTCCTCTGGCGCTCACCACAAAACACCAAACTCCTCAAAGGCTAATCAAGGTACACAATCAATTCACCTACTGTTTTCTTCCTTAGAAGTGACCATTCAGACGGTTTGTTTGCCGTTTTTCTACTTGCCCGACACCAAGGATTTTTCAACTCGTAGGGGCTTCCGAGCCAGGATACTGGGATAGCTATGACCTGCCACTTGGCAGTACCGACAGCAAACCTTGTTAAACTTGTATTTTATTTTAATCGTTTTGTCTTTTTCAGGTTGATATGAATCCGTTCCTGAAGTTCCACACTTCGCAGGCGCTGCAGCACCAAAGGCCGGGCGTGATTGTGGTTAAACACACGTGATCCTCCTAATGACGGGGCGAGCTCTAGCTCTACTAACCCTAGCGTCTCGTCTGTCAGCTGCTGTGAGAGAGGCCGTGTCTTCCTTTCCCAAAAAAATGTGACACGTTCACTTGACGGTGGTTTCGGACAGTTCCTGGCGATTACTCGCGATATTCTCGTGCACTGCCTCTCTTACTCCATCACTCCATTTCTTTTTCTTCGCTGCTGTATCTGACGCGCTCCGATCGTTTTGTAAATTTTTCTAAACAAATAGAGATTCTCGTCCAGCCAGTGGTTTATTGTAATGTGTATAGAGAATTGACTGCGGGTAACCGACGTTGGTTTGATGAGAATCGTCTAACTATGTTGTAATGTAAGTAGTTGTTTTAAAAATCCACCTAGTTCTTTTGCAAGGGGATGTATGGCTTGACTATAAGGGAGCGACTGTACGTACTGGACTTACTAGTTGTATCATTAACTTAATTGAACATGTAGTAATGTCAAGTTGTCGCTGACTCGGTTGCTTCAAATGGATCTGAATTCATGCAAGTTGAATTCGCTTTGTTCCTAATGTGGAACTCTTCAGATCCATAAAGCAAAGAAAGCGAAAACTATTAGGCTCAATTGGAAGTGGGAAAACATCAATATAATGTCGTAATAATAATAAAGTAGTAACTAAACCTGTTGGCTAAAAGTAAAGCGTATTGCTCGTGACATAAGACTTATATATATTGGAGTTGTTTTAAGTAAAAAATAAGAAAAATAAAAGAAAAAAAGCAATTAGTAGTTTGAAGTGAAGCAAGGGTAGCGGTCGACGTGAAGCCTTTACCGTATCCTTGCCAACACTGGCCCCACGGCGAAGGGCTGGATGGTCCCTGGCGCCAGGGCTTCAGCACTGCCGGCAATCTGTTGCCAACCCTTCAGTTTTTGACTTAATGTGGACGGTCGAGCACTGGTTCATCTTGTGGGCAGTCACCGATCTTGTGCCCAGCGTCCCGTCAAGCTCCATGTTCTCTTATTGTGTTATCAACGTACATACGTATACTACAGAACTACACCTGGCTGGATGCATGTTTTTTCAATTATTGAATTCTTGTTTATTAATAATTTATTTAAGAGAAGTTGATTTTTTTATACGTTCGTAATTTAAGGAGACTTTTTTATTTTGACAATTTTGCGTTGAAATTTTCAGCACAGGGACGACCTGGAATACTGTGTGGAGCAGTTGTTTAATCACTACACAGTGAAGCTGTCCCCACGCTTGTTGGGTTTGCGCTTGTGGTGGCTTCTTAGTGAGCTGGGGTTTAATTTCTCCGTCAAATCAAATGAAATGGTCTTTCCATCTTTCTCTCGAATCTAAAGTTGGGTATGACGTCGAGTTCCATCTGCAGTTGACCAGCCTATAATAATTATTACTTTGCACGGCTTTGTTTCTTGTGAGAGATTTAGTCACGACCCTTGTTTTTTTATCTTGGTTCATTTTCCTACTTTTCTATATTAGTACCTACCTATACATTTAAGGAAGATAGGAATTTGTCACTGTGAGAGAATTTAGAGTTAGTGAGAAAAAACAGTCTTGCTGGAAGACTGATGCGACAGACTGATGTAATGTTTATTACTTTTTGACGTGTTTCTTTATTAGCAATTTAAACAAATGAACTTAGATGCGGCAAAATGTCTGAACGAAACAGGATTTCGCAAAAATGAACAAATGGTTCAAGATGAGGCTTTACAGCCGGAATGCACTCATACATCTAGCTCGTTACGCGATGACTCATTTCAAGCCTGATGTCATCTTCCTGCATCGTTGATCCGTGTCGTCCAAATTACCAAAAGAAATTATCAGATCAGTGTCTGGCGTATTGAAAACACTTAAAGTTTGTTGTAGAATGTACAAGAAAGTAGGTTACGTGAAAATACCTTGCGTCAGCGTACCATCGTACTATACCATATTACTTATTACATTATCATTTTAGTAAATCAAGCCACATGGTGCGATTAGAATGAAAGAGCTTTGAGCATTTGTATACGTAACCCGTTAAAACTTAAACCATTCGTTTTGTATGTTCGACACTTTTGATTCTTGGCTTTCAAAATGAGCTGATTAGTTTACCATTTGTTGAGTTGTCCGTACCTATTCTTAAATTTTGTGTAATCTCAGGCTGAATCTTGAAATGTTGGATGAATTGGCCAGACAATGCCTGCTTCCACCTCTTGGAACTGCTCTCAGACAACTGCCTCGTAACGAAGTAAAGTTTCAGTCTGGGACCCCAATAATTGGTAATTAGGACATTTTCTCACCAGAAGAGACCGGCAGCATGGCTTTACTCTAAAATGTGGTGTCGTTCTTTTTTATGATTAGGTATTTTAATTTTGAAACTAAACGCAGATTTCTGTATCTGCCTGTCTCTCCTTGGCCCATTAGGGTTAGGTTGAAGTGGCTATGAGTATGTTGTCAGCCTGCCTTGGCCCATTAGGGTTAGGTTGCAGTTGCTGTGAGTGTGTTATCTGCCGTGTCTAGAAGCCTTGACCCGCCCCTGCTTGCACGCATCTTTTCGTTCACGGTTTCAGTAGTAAAAAGTTCCTAGCGTATAGTGATTAGTCGCGGTGGTTTTGTCTCGGCACAAAAAAAGGTCCGCTCTTAGGCATGGCAGATAGTTGATGCATCTCATGTATAAACATATGTAGTTGTTGCTTATTAGTAGTTATTACGATCATGCTTTGTATTAAAAGTACTCTACTACTAAAGCTTTGCCGTATTATCTAATACCTACCAGACTGTGAGAATGAGGTTGAGGAAAGTGTAGGTAGGTAGGAACGAAACCTACATAGTACAACCTTTGAAGTTTGTTATGTAGTGTGCTCAGCAGCCAGCAGCCAGACCCTAACTGTCGTCATGAATGCGATGGGTAATAACTAAACTCCATTACGTCGGCTATCCAAATGGTATAGGTAAGTAAATAATTATATTGAGAGTAGGTTAACAGGCATCACCGACTCGAATTTTCAAGACTTCTGGAAACCCTCCAATTTATCGAATTTTTTATATAATAAAAAATACTGAAGTGTCTTTTCGGCCGAAAAGTAACTTAAAACATTCACCCGCCAAAATTTGAACTGACAAGGTTTGTCAACGAGCGATAATCGAATCGATTACTGGTGTTGATCATGATCATGGCGGACGGAAGGGAAACATTGATAAACGTAAATAAAATTAAAACTATGAAATAATATCATTTTTGCTGATCTTCACATGGATATCGAATTTACAGTAATTATTCATATATTCACTAGTGTGTGTCCGGTAGCCAATCTAAATCTTGAGTCACCAGTGTGGTGATTAGTGGTTTGCGGAATTAGGGTGACGTTTCCCGATTTTCTGTACCTATTGTCCTTAGTACAGTATCAGTGTTACTTAAATACTGTTCACTGTCATTTGCACAATGTTGCCACGAGTACATGCACCGGCTTATCAACAGATTCCACCTCAGAGGGAGGAGCCAATTGATGAATTAATCACTAGAATAGAAGACGTGAGTTAATTTTATGTGGTTGGTAAATACCTCCACAGTTACTCCATCCGCCGAAAGGCGGACTTAGGAAAAAGTTAAAAGTAAGAATAGAATGCATACCTTTATGCACCAGTATTGTGCGGGCCCACACATACACAAGGTCTGTCAATTGGAGAAGTCTGAGCCAGGATGCCACCTTGACGTAAAAGGCAAATACCGTTTTTTTTATCGGTTTTGACACATTTTAACAACATTCTACTTCTACCAGGGAAATGTATCTAGCCTAAGTTCAGGAAATCTCTCATTTCAAGCAAGGCACCTATACGAAAGTGTCTGGAACCTCTTGCTGTTTCTCGACCTCTGATCGGAGATTTTGGGATTTGAACGTTAGTTATCTTGCTGTAGGTAAGGACCTCCTGCCAGGTGCCAGCAGGTCCCTACCTAAATCAAGATTCAGGTCACTAATTTAGTACCCTGTGATCTAAAATTTTCGATTGTAAATAAGGCACTCCTCCGGTGAAAATAAATATTATTCAGGTCTCAAGATGAGAAGTTGATTGGTACAAAGTATTGAAACTTCATGCATTTCTCTTCTGATATGGGTATCTATTATCTAGTGCTTTTGTGTTTCGTTAACTTAGCTCCTGCAGTTGTTGTCACGAGCTTAACAAATTTGTCTACACCTATTTTTATAATTGCTTTTTGAATGCAGATATCTGATGGCTACCCCGAGGATGTGGATGGTGACATGGCCATACCTAGGAGAAACTCCAAGACGCCTATTCAGGGCGAGTATAACACGCTTGATGAACCTGTCATGGAGACTGTACTACGAGACGTAAGAGCGGTGTGCGTCAAGTTTCGTTACGTTCTCCAACCTCGCAGGCCGGAAAGCAAAATGCTGCTTAAAGAATGGGATCTGTGGGGGCCATTGCTACTTTGCACATTTATGGCAGTGTATGTATTTACCTATTTACATTTGAATATAACTCAACTAACATTCTAGAAATGAAATTTGTCATAAAAATATGTGAGAGTTCCCCGGGCACCGCGGAGCACAATTTGGGGACCACTGTACTAGGGTACCTAACTGAAACTGAACGTTGAACAGATAGCTTAACTCATGTGACTCCTCGTCTTTTTTACTTACCAACCAATCATATTACATTATAATTATTGTACAAAACTTTCTTTTTTCCAGGATGCTTCAAGGGTCAAGTGATTCTAGCAACACCAATGACGGAGGGCCAGAATTCGCCGAAGTATTTGTGATAGTTTGGGTGGGTGCTCTGGTCGTCACCCTCAACTCGAAACTACTTGGTGGCAACATGTAAGTAGTATTCTATTATGAATTTCAGCATTAAATTCCTGAACTGAAACACTCACTAGTTAGGTCTACCTAACAACTTGTGTCATTGGGTCTACCTCGCGACCTACTGCGTCTCTAACCATGACATTGAGAGCGGTAAGATTCCATAAACCCGGAACATAACTGCGCCGCATTGACTACTTTTCATTACGCGCTCTTTGCGGAATTCTAAACCACAGGCTCTTCTCAGGAATAATTTATGTTTCGGGGATCATATCTCCTAAATTAGATGAATCTGAAAGCGCTAATTCACGTAAGCATTTTTTTTTTTTTAGGTCTGTTTTCCAGAGTGTCTGCGTGGTCGGGTACTGCCTGTTGGCACCAGCGGTGGCGCTTGTCCTCTGCAGAGCTGTGCTGCTGCTAGGCCGGTCTACGCCGCTGTTCGTGGTGCGCCTCCTCATAGCGGTCGCTGCCTTCACTTGGTCCACAGCTTCTTGCATGGTCTTTCTGGGCGAGAGTCAAGTGCAGCAAAGAAAAGTGCTCGCCGGTTACCCTGTCTGTTTATTTTATGCTGTTATATGTTGGCTTGTCATTTCTCACACGGTCTGATTAGTGATTTATTGTGGAAACCTGTAAATATAGCGTAAGTACTGCCACCTAAAAACAAGGCAATTCCTCTCTACAACTCCCAATTTCCCGACAGTGGTAAGAGCCAAATTCGGAATTAAGTCAGGCTTTATAGTAAGATAGGTACGTGTTAATGCCTCACAGGCCGCTGTTCTTACTGTTCTCAACAAAAACAGCGCTCTTACATATTATATGGATTGATATTGTTTAGAAACATTTCCCTACTTTTCACACGCCAGCGAGGTGCATCACACTGGCCCAGATTGGACCAGTTAATTACTTTCACAACAGCATGACATCCCAAACCTTTTTTAAGTACACTGCGATTGGATGTTCCATTCGGAAAGTGGAGTTCTCTCCTCAGGTCGCTCACTGAATATCCAAAAAAGAAAAATTCTGACTACTAACATGACACTTCTTGTTTGTGTAGACTGTGGGACTTATAAACGTAAAATACAGTTAATTATGATGTGAGTTTACGATCGAGAAATTTTCTAACGTTAAACTTCAGAAAAAATAATTTCACACAGCTTCCATACAATAAGTCAACAAAGCGCATTGTGTCTGCAGTCCCTTGCTAATCACTAGATTCATGCCTATAAGAGTGAGTGAGTACGTCGACCCTAAGTGCCAAATGTATCATTCCACAATATCCAGTCCGATCAATGAATTTTTAAAACTCAACTCAGGAGGTGTCAATCCACACGACTTCCGACCTATTCACTTCTCAATAAGATAAAATAAGGATAAAACAGTATTAATTGCCTGTATTGGATTATTTTGACAGACGGGTTGAAAACCACAATCAAGTAATAAATAGAAGATCACCTGAAGTTTATATTGAGAGGTGACTATTTAGAACTGGATCATCTGTCCCTTCCTCTTCTTGTCACCACCCAGCTCAAAATGCTTGCATCGCTTCAAGGGAACCTGCTTTCGGAACTTGCAGTCTGCGCACTCCATCCTCAGTACGATTTTCTTCGTAGTTTTAGCCTGAAAAAATAGAAGAAGTTAAATATAAGTGACAACTATCCATTTCGTTGCATAATTGAACGATGTCTGGTATGTAGTGGGAAAGACTCGGATAATGAGCAATCTTCCAGTATCTAACTAACCAGGCAAGTCGTCAATAATCCATCTGGTACTGTTCAAATCTTAAAATCTACTATCAGAGGTAAGGCACTGAGGTATGCAATACCCGAGGAGGCTCCTATTGATAAGTGAACGTAGTTTTTCTAAATGTCCTCACTTGCAGCCCCCTTGGGTCCAGTTCTGAGAGGGTTGTCAACAAATAAAATTAAAGAGACAGGTTATATACCTTTTTCCTGAATATAGGTTTTGTTTGCCCACCAAAGCCTTGCTGCTTTCGGTCGTAGCGCCGACGCCCTTGGGAAGCGCGCCTTTCCTTGGATTTCTTGTACTGGGTTACTTTATGTGTCTTATGCTTTTTACATTTTTTGCAAAATGTACGACGAGACTTCGGTACGTTAACCTGAAAACAGATACCAAATTATGCAGTTTAACCATTCAAAATTTTTAAATACTACGCCTCTAGTTAGCCGGATGGAGTTGGATAAAAATTTCGAAAAATATCTTACCATCTTGGTGCTTGACGTAAACAGACACAAGATGGCTTTGTTATTGTGCTAAATTAATCGATATGTTTCGAGACAAGAAAATCGAATCCTTTGTATCGATATCTTGTTTTCGAGGAGGGAAACGGTATGTCGTTGGTTGGATTCGTTCTGAAGGAACTAATAATATTACCACCTACCTATAATACCAATAATATCCTACATCATAATCCTACATCTGAAAGATATCCTGGAATTTAATATTGTGACCTATACTTACGTCATTATCTGAAGAAATATCCAATATTTGTGACCTATGAGGGTGTCCATAAGTAAAAAATTAAACTACTATTCACATTCTTTAAGCTCTGGTTTTGAGGAAGATATTCCGCCGTCAGATTCATTTGATTCTACAAAAAGTACAGCGCTAGTTATAAAATTTTGCTATTTATTATTAGCTATGCAGAAACTTAACTAATTTGGTATAAAAACTACCTAGCGATTTCCTTACATAAGTACCTAGGTAGTTCAAATTGAAATTCCAAGGAATTAGTTTATAGTTTTGACGATGGCTTTGTCACTTTGGCTTTTATTTTCCCATTAAAGAAAGTTGTTATAAAAACTTTACAATTTTCTGTGCAATTTTCAAATGATACCGCGACAAAGTTGTTTGACGATGTGCAGGAAATGACGCCATTAAACGGAAATACGTCACATGTGCAACCAGACGCAAATGTGAAAAGAGCTCTTGACCCCACAATTCCGTCAAATTTTCAAATTTGATTACATTATTTTCACAATTTAAAACTAAAATGTATTTTTTTCTGATAATAATAACAAAAATAAAAAATAATGGATTGAATAATTTGGTTTTAAATAATGAGATAAAGGAGATGTTAGTAAAGTGTAGAATATTGAACTCCAAGCCCGCGCCATCTTCAATTTTAAACAAAGTCTGTTGGTGTCGCGGAGCCGCTCGCCTGTATTTTTCAGCTATAATAATGAGTTCTAAGGATAGTAAAGGAGAAGTCGCGGTCGACAAAGTGACCGAGAATAACGGGAAGGTAGCAGCGGACGGTGTGAGTGAAATCAAGGGCACGAAAAGGCCCGCGGAGGTGAGTTTCTTTTGGCATCACAACACTCGTGCATGGCTTCCATTGAAACCCATCGTTTACGTTTCTTTCCCTTTGCTTCTCACATTGCTGTATCGTATATTGATGTTTTTAATTATAATAACCGAATGGGCTGGGATTTGTGAGGGTTTTCTCTTTACTTGGGAGGCTTTGAAGTGTCCATGTGTACCGGCGTTTGCCCGCGGCTTTATGGTGCACATTAGTCATCCTACCGTCTCATTACCCTCCAGACAAGTGTGGAAACTTATTTTAATGCACCCTACTACCCCGTTCAACCGTTATTTGTCTCTCAAGAGTACAATCAGTTAGAAAATATTCTTTCCCGCGCATTTGAACTCGTAGTAAAAGGTGACCTTGGATATATAATGTAAGGGTAAGTTGAGCATTCGTGGGTGAGGATGGAGGAAATGATAAGAAGATACTATAGTGGTAATCACCAGAAAAGTAATTTTGGTTGATGGTCGGGTCTTAGGGGTGATATGTAATTTTGCGTTGACAGATTAGTGAATAAAAATGGCTGCCTTGAATGGGGGAAATGGCCGCTTGATGATCGGAAGGAAGCTTTGCAAAGCCTGTTTTTGGTTGGTTTTTGAGCATTTGATAAGTTTTGAGCCTAGCTCATTGTTATTTGTTGGCAAATTCTGTGTGTCAAATCATGGAAAATATGTTTTGGTATAATTATTTGTTATTCTTTTTAGTTTTGATAGTTTCCGGTTGTTTATGTACAGTTATTTATAAGCTTACTGCTTTCCTCCCTAATTTCCCAGCCTGTTTGGTACTTTTTCCTTGTTGAATTCTCTGCGTGAGCATTTTGGGAACTAGGTACTTGCATATTTGGGTCATTTTCTTTTTATTACTTATGGTGGTATCTCCAACTTACACATATTTTTCGTTGTTGCCTCAAAATAATTTTTTAGCACTGAGAGACCAAACTCGCTTAACAGATATTTCACTTTTGTGTACAAATTTGACGCGAATTCCAAAAACTAGTTGTAGAGTACTTAAATTCTGAAGATAAGTATTGGCCACTGTCTGTGGAATGAGGGTAGGCTTGTTGTTTGATTTTAATAAGGATGAACATAAAGTACAAGTACATACTAATTGTCAGCTGCAGTGGATGTGTCAGGTATTGGTGCCCATGGCTTGCAATTTCTCCAGACTTGGAATAGAAACTATAATTTAGTTGTTTGTATTACAGGAGAAGGGGGAGGAGGTAAAGAAGCAGAAGAAGGAGGAGAACGGAGAGGAGGATGACCTCGATGAAGAAGAAGATGTTGAAGGAGAGGAAGAGGAGGAGGAAGATGAACTACCTGAAGGCGATGATGAGGACCTAGAAGAGGGTAAGCGGATTAGTTAATTCTCTTTAGTTTCCGGGAATCTTTACTTTGCGATGACCGTGCGGCGTGAGGTTTGCTTAGCAACCGCTGTGTGGTAATATGAACCTTATGACGGCCATACGGGGTGAGGTTTGCTTCGCAGCAGGTAATCACTATTGTAGAAGCCTTATTGGTGTTGAAGGCCCTTACTTTCATAACATAGGTTGAGGGGATGAGAGTTTGAGAGGAGGAGAGGTTTAACCTTTCGTAATGTTTTTTGGAGAAGTAACAATTTTTCGTTTGTGATTGATAAAATGACGACGTGTTATGGCTCCTTTATCGTTGTGTCATTGTAGGTTAACTGGCTGACTTGATGGAGGCGGCACTGTAGACTGTTGGCCATCGTCCCTTCTATCTTTGGGATGTGGTCACGTGGTATTGATTTCCTTGTGAAAGATAAATAATCCCATATTAAGTCTGAAAAGGATAGACTTACAATTGAAATGATTAAACCACACCAAGTTGTGAGACTTATTGTTGGCAGTGACGCTTGAGTTAATCCTCTCGTTTTGCAGTCTCTACGAAGAAAGAATAAATGTGCATAATCCATGTTTTGTTTATTTGTTGCAGAAGAAGAGGATGAGGAAGGAGACGGGGAGGGGGAGGGGGAGGAGGAAGATGAAGATGCGTAATAATGTAATAGGAGTGAGTGCGGACGTGAAAACGGACTGGACCCGCCACGAGACCACGCCCCCTGCTGGATCACCACACGTCACCGACAGCGTACTTAAGCTCCCGTCCAACAGGTGGCCGTGGCTCCTACAAAATACCCCACACCCGAGGTACCCTTGTTAGGATGAAAATACGTATTTATTAAAACACAATTACTGTGTAAATCTCCAATTTTAATGCAGTGACGACAAACTATGGTAAATTTTTACTCTTGAAGTTTAGTATAATATTTAAATTTAAATTATGGTTGTTTTCTCTGTACAGTTTGAAATCGGTTGCCTAGTGCAGACGTAGATAATTCCGTAAGTACTCAGTACCACTCGGGAATGAAGGGGTACTTGGTGTACAGCCGGTACGTTGAGTTCCATTTCCTAGGGGCGTGTGGGCTCTATACCAAAGATGCTCCTGGCTGTCTGAAGGATGTGCTTCGAAACATTTGTGAATCCAGTGAGAATCAAACTTTTTTCTCTTACTCGATTACGAATTCTTTATTGACCAAAATCACTCGTGACACCACTATGTGTATAACTAGATTCTAACGTTAAAATAGTATATTTCAGAACAATCAAAGACCCAACAGTTTCCTGTGACAAGTGTCATTAAAAAACGTCACTAACAGCATTATAGCCACAGCCTTAAGCCGGAATATACATTTGCTGTTGATGTTTTTTCGACCGTTTTTTGGGGAAGATGTTGAATATTTTAACGTCAGAAATCAACAGGTTATGTTGTTATTTCACGATCGAGTTACTCTGGAAAAAAAATTTAACTGAGAAAAATCACTTTAATGATTTTTGGGACCTTTAATGATTTTATTTCGGATTTCTGTATGCTGCAAAACCTTTTTTTAAACCTTTTTATAAGAAACGCGGGGAAACACTAGTTTTAAAAAAACCTTGAAATGAAAGTCACAGTTCTTAACCTCCATAGCATCGTACCAGTCTCTCACAAAAAATTTTAGTCGAGTTAGGGAAATATGCTGTTGGATTCTCTTTGAATATATTTTGGAATCACATCCTTCTGAGATCCTATTGTGGTGTTGGTCAGGTGGTCCAGTGCCCTGGGCCCCTCGCCATCCTGGCCTTTCTCTGTTAGTCGTTGTAGCCCCTGTGGCCCTGAAGGAGATGCGAGGTCACTGATACGGCAGTTCTCCCAGTCAACACTCTGGCTTTCACATCAACTACGGTTTCTCATCATAGCCAATATTTTATCAGTGTAAGACATCTTTCTCGTCACTTTTATTGTATTTTTGTAGGCAGCCTACTTTGGGTAAATTTTTTATTTATTATTGAAGGCTATAAATTGCTACTACGACCTGTTACTGTAGTACGAGTTTTTATTTTCTGTATGGAAACTTCGAATTTGGTTCCGATTAAACACGGTGCAATGGTGATATTTTAATCACGTGCTCATGCCGATGCTTTATATTACAATATTCACCTATTTATTGATTACGTTACTTGGACGTTAACTGAGATGTGACTACACTGATACTGAATACGTGCTCAAATACTTACCTGTTCACGATCATGTCCAAAACTCATCAGAACTAGGAATACGCTTGCCAAGCGACTTGACGGCAAAAACATTGTAAATGGGGTGCTCATCTTAATATTTCTGTATGGATTTTGAATCTGTCGTTGGAAAATTTTTAAAATTGCGCTACTGAAATTTTGACCTGTTGTTGCTTCCCTGCTTGGTTCAGTTCTGAAACGGCCCTGTTTTCTTCACTTTTCTGTCTTCGTTCATTTTCATTATCAGCCTACCTACGAATAGACTCAAATAGTTAACGCATCTCACCTCTTTTCTGACGACTGGTTTGAAACTACATACATTTCACATCTGTCACATGACTACCTCCTGTGATCCTCTAATGAGGAACCCCAGGTACCGTCTGTATTGCGAGCCCCTTCATGCCGAAAGTCCCTCTGGAACCCTCTCAGCAAATTACCATTGAACAATGAAACAGTGCTCCGCACGGAAACGTTTCCGTGTCCAAGATCTCTTTATAGAGCGTTTAACGTTACTGCTTAGTAGATTGTAATGAGTTTTCATGTTATTGGCTACTATACTAATTGTAAGAAGATTTTAGGTTTTGAAAGATAAGGGCCCCTAATTTTTTTGCCTGTGCAGTGAGAGGGTTACGCAGTGAAGGAAGTAGAACTGGAAGTGGTGTGTTTCCTATTAGTTGTGTGATTTCAGAACATGAGCACACCTGTGTAACTGTAATGAGTTACTCCCTAGAGTCCTAGACAGATTTCCGTTTCTTTGTAAATGTGAAGAACGAATGAAGCGTAACTGAGTTTTTATGTGTAATAGATAATAAATGACTGCATTTTCTTTCTTAGCTGGCCCGTTCCTTTCTGTACCGTTACGTGCCGGACTATCCCTAGAGTGTACAATGAGCTCTAACAAACACCGACTACGCCGCACTGGTGCAAATTAAGTATAGTCCAAGTCAGGCTGGGAACATACCGATGAGTCATAATTTCTTGAAGATTTTCAGTTGACGCCGATCCGGATTTAGGTTCCACATCCTACCATACGCTAAACATGCCAACCCTGAGCAGATATTTCCCTGCTCAAGAAGAAGTTTTGATCAGCCCTAGATTTGCAAGAAATTTTGACTTATGCTCTCAGCGTGACTTGGACTATAGAAATGCTGGTTGTAAGGGTGCCACTCTAATTTCGGCACGTATCACCTATGTTTACCGGAGTAAACGTTTTTTCTGCGAACAAACAGCACTGTATCTATAGTCAGCTACAGTGTAAAGGGTTTATTACACGAGATACAAACCCGGGTAAGGCTGCGTCCCACAATTCTCGGTTAAGAGAAAACCTCCCATGTTGACCATGTTTAATTTCCAAGAAATTGGGCGTTTTTACTTTCTCGCTAGCCATATGGCGAGAAAGTATTCTTTCTTAAACAAGTTAACAAGTAACGGGTTATTGTAGTTCTGCGATTAGTTCTCAACAACAGTGTTATAATGCCTTTCTGGGTAAAATACACAAGGGACAGTTTCCATTTCGGAAGTCCAAAAAAAGTGGATTTTACATAAGAAACTTAGGTACCTTGTGGTTTTACGATCGAGTTATTTTTGTCAACTAGATCGTAAAATCTACCTACTTAGTTTCTGCAGCTCACGATAAAGAAGTGTAAGAATCAACAGGGGGTCCCTGCTTTAGATAGTTTAGATGCTCTTGCCAAGTAATGAATGGTTACATAGATACAGGTGCGGAAACAGGTAAATTTCGATCGAGTGATTTTTGTCACATTAAAAAAATTGTCCAAAATTAACCTATCGTGAAATCACAACATAGCCTCATGAGTAATGACGTTAAAGAGACATATTATATTTCAGAATATTTAAATATCCAATAGTTTTCTCACAAAGTTCGAAGTCCAAAAAAATGCGAATGTATATTCAGTCTTAAAATTACTTTTCATTACATATTAAAAAAAAAAAAATCATTAGTTGTAGATGGAATAAAATTAAAACAAAAGGGTACAAAAGCGCGGCAGCTGCCGGGCGCGCGAGTCGTGCGACCCCTGTCGAACTGATGAGTCACTCCCTCCTCCCTCAGTCTCGCTCGGGCGGTCGGAGCGGTGCGACGTCTGACGCGCGTTGTGAGTTCTGTGCGGTTTTACCATGTGTTCTCGGTTGGATTGGATATCTCGCTGTTCAGGTTCGGGCATTAGGGATTTATTGACCCTCTGACCAGGGGCGTAGCGAAGGGGGGTTGGCTCCCCCCCTCTGAAATGAAGAATTCTCGAAGGTTGGTAAATCGAGGGTAGATTTAAAAAAATATAGAGATGTACCTAGCTACCTACATGTGTTCAGTCTCTTCCAGGTTGGAAAATCGGCTAAGCCGTAATGATGGCTGGAAGTCCTATCCTACGGTCAATTTTGTACCTACTCCTAAGTTGGCAAAGCCAACTAATGTCAGGTTATATCCAAGTCCTATAGGTAGGTACCCAGTTGGTATGTTCTCTTTCAACTTCTTACTTGGCAGAGCAGAAGTGCCAACTTTGAATGAGGTATCTTTACTAGCTCTTCAAGGAAAAAAGAAGCTGCGAAGTCCCTCAATCCTATACAATAAGTCGCTTTTTACCAACTTTGAAATTAGAGTACTTAACTCCTCAGTGGGAAAAGAGCACCTACCTTAAAGCCAAGTCGCACTTTACTAATTTTGAATTATTCTGGTTCTTAGTAGGAAAAGAATAAGTAAACGCCAAACTTCGAGTTCTGTTATTTTCCAAATGCCAGTGATGTATGACAGGCAGTGCTGGATCAAGCAGATCAACCATTGAGCTAGATAAGCGATAACTTACGGTATACAAAAAATTCTAACGTAATAATAAATAATAGTGTAATTGAAAGTTCTTTCTGTGTAATATGGAGTTAAATTTTCTTCTCGCTCGCTCGAATACTGACTTCGTCTTTGTGTTTTTGTTTTCCCCCACGCCCTGCTTCGCTGGCAAGACAGGCAGCCCCTCTCAATTAAAGATACAGTTTTTATATTAATTTAAATTTTCCTCGCATTGCTCGCTCGATCACAAGGTCCTCGTCCATTCGTTTTTCCAGTACCTACTAATTTTCTCCAAATGAGCATTGTAGGTACTGACAAGTGACAAGTAGGCAAGTTGTTACGACAATATTTGCTGCCCTCACCCCGATCTTTATCTACACTGCAACTGCGAGATCCGGCGCAAGGCGTGTCTATGTCCAACTAGATCATGGAGGCAGAGTCTACACTAAATTAGAAAAAAATAGCAGAGTCTAGAAACAGAGTCCAGCTAGTTAAAATTAAACTGGAGATTTGCCATGTTAAAAGTTAAAAAGTTAAATTTAGGGTGCGTCCCACCATGCCCAGTTAAAATTAAACTGGAGATTTTGTCCTATGTTTACCATGTTAAGGGTGCGTCCCACCATGCCCAGTTAAAATTTAACTGAAGATTTACCATGTTAAATTTAACTCAAAAGTTAAATTTAACATAGTAAACATAGGACAAAATCTCCAGTTAAATTTTAACTGGGGATGGTGGGACGCACCCTAAATTTAACTTTTTAATTTTTAACATGGTAAATCTCCAGTTTGATTTTAACTGGGCATGGTGGGACGCACCCTTAGAAGCTTAGTCCAGCGCTGACGGTAGGTATAGGTATTCCAACCCAGTCATCGTAACAGTAAAGAAATTAAAATATCACATGAAAAAAGCAAAATCAGGCCCCCCCCTGCAACAAGTCTTCGCTACGCCCTTGCCTCTGACGCCCTTACTTTCATTAAGGTTCTTATACTCCAGAAGGTACCTACCTGTTTTCCATCAAGCTGAACCAGCAGATTTGCAGGTAAGTAAGTTAAGTTGTTATTATCAGGCAGAAATATAGACAGTGAACAGCCTAATATCCCTCCCCACTTCGAGGGGTCCAGCGTTGCATCCAAAACGCATCGTATGTGAACACACTAACATCTACATCAAATTACTGCTCAGTGAGCTTCCATCTGACCTATAACTGTAGGTACTGTCACCTTCAACATCTGTACACTTACCCTACCTGTTAATGAAGTTCAAGAGAAGCCACATAATAACAAGGAAGCTCATATGGCGAAGCTCGCCGCTCCTCTCCCACCCGTAGTCCTCCGCGGAATGGGGGAGCTTTCCTCATATCTGAACTCCTGTGGCGACCAAGTATAGTCTGACAGGGGTTGCGGGGCCAGCAGCTACCGAGCCAGCCCTTAAAATAAAATCTTTTTTCCATCGTGTCGTAACTGATATACCTACTACAAGACGTTAAGTTATTGCCGTGTGAGCTTTCTTGTTCTTGTTACTACAATTGCTCAAATTTCATCTAAATTGACTCCCTTATCCACAGTGAGAAAGGACGTTTCTTCCTCTATCACCCTGTGTTTCAAAACAAATACATATGCAACAGTTATTCGGTTGGATACTGGTGAATATGAAAACGCATAACACTACAATTTTGAGCAAGATATTTTGAAAATTAGTGGCGTCAAGTGAATATGTCACTTATCACAACCCAGCGCAGCCATATGATCAAGTAGTTACATAAAATATTCACTGGGCACCGCACCCTACTTGGCTTGATGTGAATAAGACAACTGGGAACTTTTGAAACAAAATAAATAACAGTATTAATATAATGCAGTCTGATGTGATGTACGATATACCTAAAGCCATGTTCTGTGACAGCTGGGCCGCCCGCGCACTGCATTGTGGCGACATCGCTACAAGTTCACAACACAATCCACATTGCACAAGGCTATCACCTACAGTGTCCCACTTCGATTGAGATTCGAAATTTCCGGGCTTCAGTGGGAGCCTCGATTGAGACCGAAGTGAGATTTGACGATGAGAGCGACTTTCCGAATGGCCGCGAATCGACTGCTTTGGGAGAGGCGCCATCGCAGCAGGAAGAAGCTCAGACCCCGGAAGAATAGGAACGAAATGATGAGAGCAGCAAAGTCAACCTGCAAGGTAAAGCGAAATATAGATACTAGGTACAGATTTTTTTTTGTAACGCGCAACGTTCAGAGAATGCGCCGATGAGTTGGTTGTTGGATTTTTTGGCCGAAGCCGAATATAAGTGGGCCGAAGCCAATACATCCATGTTGTAAGCGGAAAATTTTTCTGTTACGCCGGAATTCGAACCCGGACATTTCAGGACACAAAGCAGGCACCCTGACCGCTCGGCCACTGAGAGGCACAATACCCAGAATTTTTAAATCAGTGGCGAATGTAAGGGCCAACTGGAACGTGAGCCTGCTTTAAATGAGCCGTAAAAACGTCAACAAACAGCAATAATTTACTCCAGGGTTTTTACGTTCAATAAGTCCATTAGATTATAGAAAATCAACACCATTTACATTGTTGGTGTACCAAATCTCGCACTCCCACTTTACCTTATGGATTTTCAGTTCAGGCGACTACCAGGTCTCTACTGAAGCGAAGACCAGACAGACCCATCAACTTACCCAAATGTTTCCGTTCTCCATGCCGGCAATGGTCAGTACGTTAGCCGGCTTTTTATACTGGCAATACTCCTCCGGACAATCCATGTCGGGGCGGTCGCCCCCGTACACCGTGAGCAGCAGAGCTTCGAGGCCATAGCGCAGGTAGCTAAGGCGCATGAATAACTGCATGGCGAGAGGGATGTGGGGCCGGCCGTAGCCCAGGCCATATGTAGCCAGGAGCATGATAGGTACACAGAGAGCAGGTCCCATGAACACTCCGTTCTGCAATGTAACAGTGACATTCTAACCATTTGACATCTCTCCAAAGACATCGTTGGATAGTTTCAGTTCTAAGATGTGTCACTTTTACTAGTTGTCTTCAGTGATCGGGATTTACCAGTCGTTGATTTATTTTATATCAATCATAAAATAATCCGAATGTTAAACCCCAATACAATAGTTTCTGATGAGTAGATATAAAATTTTGGAGAAAGATCATAACTAAAGGTTTCGTGAAAACTACATTCTGGTACAACTTGTGTTCTGACCTTCAGATGCATCAGATACCGTGGAAACTGATTTAAACTAACCACGACATTGAAGATGGAGCCGAGGACCATGCCTAAACTTTCCGAGACACAGCCGACCACCAACATTATCACGAGGAAGTTAAGGAACCGGCACGTCTCCAGGGGCTGGTCCGTTAGGAAATAGGACACACCAACGTAGAGGGACGTAAAGAGGATGTGTCCCGGCAGTAAGGAGATTGTGTATGCACAGAAGTATGATGACAGCCCGTACCAACGATTGAAGTATTCCCGCTTCAAAAGTTGCACTTCTGTCGGGACTGAAAAATGAAAAGGACATCTTACATGAGGTAACAGGAGATTAGATGAGTGCCCGAGGCTTGTGAGCAAAAAAATATATAGGTCTGTAGCCTGTATACCTATTATGCCGTCAACCCCTACGATCGCTATTCAGATAAGGGCGTTCCTTAACGACACGTTTGTGATACAAATGAAAATTGCCACTTTTGATAGGTTCGCGCGGACTGTTTATACTTTGTATAAATGTGGATTGGAGGATAGAAACTCCGAGACCATCTGCTTAGTATCTGGCTTTCAGTTCTTGGATACTTCTTTTCTCAAGAACCTAGACTACAGCAATCAGGTTTAAATAACTACTAGAAGACTAGAAAAGACTTACATGCGAGGAGAATTGGGAGAAGAGGAATGTATAGAACTAAAATTAGACTCATGAAGCAGAACCCGATGTTGAAGAGCGTTTTGGAGCCGTCATTGCCAAACCCGTAGAACGTCAATCCGAGGATGAGCCCACAAGCCATGTGCAGCAAAAGCTTTATTGCCAAATAGAACTGCAATCATAAACATAATAGGTAGGTACCCTTATGCTACTCTCGGGCAATGTACTTTCAGTAGCGGGTTTTATCCACTCAGAACATATGTGACCAATGAGCCTGCCTCATACATGTCACTTCTCAGGATGCCATGTAAGAGGCGCCTAGAGGCCAAGGGGAATAAGTGCATCGGAAAATAATGTCCAACATAATACGTTAAGATGAATTGTATTCTATTCTAAGCCTATGTTAAGCTTATCACAAGGTACAATTCATCTTTATAGTTCAGCTTGACTGGTGCAAGCCACCCTTGGCTTGTCCAAATGACCCTTTGTAATTCCATGACATTATTTGCTACGTTGGCATTGGGCAGTACTTATAACTACCATAACTACCTTATCCCGCCATTGCTGCAGCAGCATTCGCTTGAGAAGGATCCAGAACTGGGTTGGTCCTGAGCTGGTGAAGTTGTAGGCGCCATCATGCGTCTGAAGCGGGTTCGTCCGCGCCACGGGCTGCGGCCTGTTGTCCCCAGGCCGCTGCCATCGTATCGTCTTCCCGTTCTCCATCAACGCTGCCATGGCGTCTGTGTGGTTTCCGTACTCCCCCGACGACACCTCAATTACTGAAAATTCAAAATTCAGTTTAGGTCAGAATGACATACAATATTTTAGGTACATCATACATTGAAGTCCAACGACCAGCGTGTCGTTGGAATGAACATACCTATTATACCTCTTTCATGACGTTGTTATTCATCTTGGCAAAACGTTTGGAACGTAAGTAAGACACTACTTTACAGATGAATATTAAAATCTAATATTAATGAGAACATGATATCCTCAACACTCACTGAAGTCAGCAGGGTTGTAGGTGATGGGGCACGTGAGGTTGACAGTTTTCAGGAACGGAACAATGTCCTCACCCAGTCCCTGAAAAACACACATCCCTTGCGACACGATGTACACGTGGTCAAACATGGCGAAGAGTTTGGCGCTTGGTGTGTGGACGGAACAGATGATGGTCCGGCCACCCTCTGCCAGAACCTTCAGCAAGTGGATACACTGTGCTGACGACAAGTCGTCCAGTCCACTGGAACAGAATAGAGGTAACCATCAATCATAATCAACAATAAGGTCCCAGCCTACTAGTCCTTCATTATTCTCTTATTTCTACAGGTGTGAGCCATGTCTGTTTCTGTCATTAAAACGGGTTTGAAGATGGTTACGAGAGAACAATTTAAAAATAAAAATTTTGTTTTTGTCTGAGTGCTTAATTTTTAAATAATATGCATCTACTTATTATGGTTCTTTGAGTACCTAACTTACAGAATAATACACTGAAGTTAGAATTCAAAAAGTAATTCTTCGGAATCAAAATCAAAGTTGACCTTAGCAACACCAATGCACGAATTGTTGATTGGAATGAACTAGATTTTGATTTCATTTTTTGGTGGGCCTTACCTACTATAGGTATTGGTATTGGAGCCCTACTCACGTGGTGGGTTCGTCGAGGAAGATGACAGGGGGGTTGTTGACGAGCTCGAGCGCGATGGACAGGCGCTTCCGCTCGCCTCCCGACAGCCGCGCCGTCATCGTGTGCCGCGCCCCGCTTAGCCGAAGCATTGTCAGGATCTCTTCGATCTGCAATATAAAGCGTTTACCGTCACTCAGCAGCTTAACTGGGGCTCCGGCCTCACCTTTTCGGAATATTTCAGTCATGAAGGTAATAAAGTTCGGAAAGTATAGTATGCGTTTGTTAGCATACGTCATGTTAATGAGCCAAAACCACAAAGCCAACCACTAAGTTGAGCTTAAGGGGACTGTATGTATATTGAACTCAATATTGAGCTCAATACCGTGTTTCTTGTGATTTTAGCTCATAAACTCGATATTAGCTAACGAATGGAGTGTCGTTCCACTCTCATTCCATTGGGTTAAGGAAGTTGTGAATATAAATGACTGATCAGAACCACTCGCGTGGAGTCACCACGGTACACGACCACTACTGTGGGCCGAAGACATCCATCAAGGCATGATACAGGACAGCGAGAGTATATGCTTGCGCAAAAGCTTCGATCAGAACTAGGTAAATAAAGCAGAAAACCGGCCATTGAGAGACAGGAGCCGAAAAGATGATATCTAAGCAGTAAATAGATCAACAAAATCCAATGGAGCTGGATAGGACAAGTACGCCAATGACCTACATCTTCGGGCAGTCAAGGCTGCGTCGGGAGGTCACTGACCGCTCAGTATATTGGTACATTGTACACCTCTCTACCCCAACTTACAGGCAGGGTGAACGTGACAAATGTAGTTCAAATAAATGTATGATATAATTACTACATCGAACCTGGTCTGGATAGCGAACCATTTTTATCACGCAATGGTCCAGTAATTTCATCTTTGACGAGAGCAACTCTTTGATGGTTCAACACAAGCGGGCGGGTTAGACCGCTCAGTCAACGAGAGATACCTCACATACCTTGAAGCATAATTAATCTGAAACCTGAAAACCATCCCCGGGAGGATGACTGGGTCCAACCAACTTCTACTCTAGCGCTGCAATAGGTGGGCAGGCCAAACCGGGTAAAATAAAGTTTTTTTTTTAACTTTTTTTGCGGGATAAAATTACTAGTAGCTAGCGTTTTAGCCTTCTGAACAGGACGTGCATTCATGAAGAAGGAAGGAGGTTGCGTGCATGGAACAGAGATATTTATCAATGAACTGCAACCTACACATACAGCTTTTAACATGGCACTATCAAGGAAACTTCCACTACTTGAGTTTAAAGTGGTTTTTAGCAAGGCAGTGACAGCACGTCAATACCGTTTATGATTTAAGAGTATGAAATGACCGTGAATGACAGGTGGGACTAAACAAGCAGGCGTCAAGAGCGAGGTACGCTAGAGGACCATGGAGAGGACGCGGAACCTCAGGAAAGTCTCAAGTGTATGGAGTTAAACAGACTCACAGCCTTCACCCAATTTCAGTACAGGCATGACGTGAATCGGCACAAAATAAACCGTCGAGAGGTATAAACGGAGAATGGGTCAACTGCGTGTGCCACAGCTACCGCTGTTACGCTCCATAAGAATGGCTCCACTACGTGCGCTGTTACGCTCCTCAACAAATAAATGGCACGCACGACTTTGTTGCAGCAACAAGGAACTTTTCAAACAAATAACTGCAAGTACGCCTCTCGTAGAGCTTATTTTATTTGAGGAGATACCTAATGTTAGGACTGTACGTGTGCATAACAGCACCTGAGCCAAAATATCAAGGATTTAGTGTCACTTGTATCATATACTCTTGAACCATCTATTCCTTCACTAGGCACCAATCATTAAGATAGAAAGATTATAGTTCTGAACTTAGACGATAGGGGTAGACAATCTAGTTATACGTAGATATCTATGACGACTGGGAGGAAAATGAGCAGCCTTGTCCTTATTCCCAAGAAGTGTAGTCTACAGCCTATGGCGAGGGCGGACTCATCAAATCGATACAGGATTGATTACAAGCGTAATACACGCATTCCACGGATAACACGGGAAATACTTAATTCAACAGCTGGCAGGGGTAAATTTTTATGATGGCATTAATTTGTCTCGGATTAGGGTAATACCATCGTGATCAAGTAACTCGTCGCAATGAAAACTCACAGGACATAATCAATGCTGATGACCCCAGGGTCATCCCCCCCCCCCCCTGGTTTTATGGGGGAGTTTTCGGGCAACGACAGAAGAACAACTTAGTGGAAGCGTATCCTAAAGGGAATGGGGAAGTAAACGTCACAGTTTGGTGGGTTCAAGAATACTTTCGGATTCTAGGTAAGAATGTGGTTATGCGAGCCCAACAGTCTCAGGAAGTTTGGAAAGCAGGCTCCGGACTTCGGAGCTACTATTCACTTCAAACCGAAGCAGTAGCCTCAATGAGAGCATGAAGTCGATCAGACCACAGATGACCTTCACAATCCTGGAGGAAACGGAAATCGCGTGCTGTCCAGGTTCCTACTTTTATATTCAGAGAACCTGAAAAATACTTGGACAAAAAACTTAAATCGAGGTTCTTGAATGTCTCAGACTTCGAGATCGGATCTCTTGACTAGTGAAATATATTTGATGAAATTGCTCCCTCATCTGCAGTAAGTTTGCATAACGCAGCCACCAAAAATAGAGTAAAGCATTCCAAATCCAACTGAATTTCACATGGATGGTCCGTTTTTGGAGTGGTGTCTATCGGACAAGGACATCTCGTACATCTAAATAATTATCTACAGTTAATTTATCAAGTGAATTTCTAATTTACATCAGGCCGAATAATATGCAAGAAAACAGGTGTAAACGGGAACAGGTAATCGAACACATGACTTCCTGATTCCAGGACAGCTGCTCTACTACGAAGATCACGAATTCTCGCGTTTTCACATGAAGTACTCAGTAAGACCGATCGCAAAAAGCACACACTAAGAGCTAGAGAAGACACAGGAACTCTGGTAGAGACCTCTATAGCTGAAGCTAACGGCTCTAAAGTTGTCCTATTTCGCCTCGATAGGCAGGAGGCGAGTGTATGGTGAACAGGGCCTTGGCCTCATTCCAGTGGGTGGTAAACGGCTTACTTTGAGCGGACTAAGGAGAACTAAGAGACATCCACATTCAAGTTACCCATTCCAATATTCAGAACGGCTATACCATAGTGTCATGGGAGCTAAGTAATCCACGCCAATGTATTTAAGGTTTTATTGGTGATGGCCCAACGCAGTTTCAAATGGACACAGCAAACGCTCAGGCAATCTCTGTCCAGCTAGGCGATAGATACGCACTGAACTGCATTCGCCATTTATTTCAAGGCAGACTAGTGGCGCCATGGTCGTCTGCCACCTAGATAGGTTATATACCTATTCAGAATTCAGCGCGATCGTTTCTGCTTCATATTTATACAAATGTTCCCCAAGTCGTCTTATTTAGATTATAATTATTGACAAAGGTTCCATTATGGAGCCTGTTCCAACAGTACTGGCTGTTTGTGTCCACAACCGCTTAGTCCGGGCTGCTGCTCTAAAAGCAAAACATAGTTTTCCGCAGCCATGTTTTGTCGCATATGTATCTATTTTACATACGAAGGCCGTCATTATGATTTTACTTCACTATCAAGGGATACCATACACTGCAACACTGCACTAGCAGATAAAGAAGGAAGATTTCTGAAATAGGCTTCTAACAGCAGATGCCGGGGAAATAAATAGAGAAAGCTCTTACGAACTTCTTAGCCGATCGATAGGTACTGTGAAAAAACGGAGTGGTCCCTTAATAGGTGACTGACGTCGATAGAGAATACGCAGAAAGCAGAACCTATCCTTAAGCGAAGAAAACTAATTTGTATCTCCGACGGACATGAGTAAAGGTAACAGTGGAATGTGTTTCATAACTGGCCATATGAAAGTGGCCGTCCTAAAAATGGACAAAATTGACCCTTCACTTTGACAGAGCAATCAGTTCACAGTTGTTCATCTAATCATGATAATCCACTTTTTGTTCTACATTACAGCTGTGCCTACATGCATTATAATATCATGGTATAATGGCAAGCTATAAAGAACTTATAACTCCAGCGGATGTTGAGCTAAAAAAAATGTTCACTTACGGAAATTCAATTCTGATATTTGCGCTTCCCATGATCGAGTGATTTTTGACAAAATATTTAATGGCAACAATCACTCGAAACACAACTTACAGAATTCCGGGAAAAAATAGCAGTTCTCAAGGAAAAATCCAATCGAGGAGAGTAATACAAAGTACCTTCGTAATATAGCGAAATGAGCTGGCTGATTCTGGATTGTAGTCGAGAGGAGCCGGGGCCCTCAAAACCGAGAAACCAGTGGAGGAATAACTCGTCTGACGAGTAGCGAGTACGGGCACCTACCCACCTGGGCCCCAATGCTGCTCAAGGGCCCGAGCCCGAGGCAACAACCTCCTCGAACAATTTCCCTCCTCTTTTTACCAAATTAGAGTCCGTCTTTGAAAGAAGGCGAAACCAAGAGAGATCTCTTAACGGTATTAGGCATAGATTCTTTGTAAACTACACCTCAATATAAACAAGTAATCGTTTCTCGGGGGAGAGGAAAAAGTCCAGCAAGGTATCTATAAAGAATGCAGGAATGTTCATTAGAACTCACGTGCGTCAGTAAATGGCGTTGTATAAAAAAACACAAGGTCAACTGACCTCGGGATCTTTATATAATGACGGCAATCAAAGTATCTGAAGAATTAGCGAAGCCGCTAATAATGGCCTAGAGGTGGTGTCGCAAAACATGCGGCAGGCGCGACTTCTCATTATTCTACAACTGTCAAACACTACGACTTCTCAAGTTTAAATAATCGAAACTCAAGAAGAAAGAACCCTGCCGGGAATTAACAATGAGGTAAAAGGTATAGTAATATATGAAATGAGGCATTTCTACATTAACCTACATTCCCTAACCGGAAAACAACGACGTTTGTACGGTTATGCATGGAACCGCCTTACGCTTCCATCTAACCATACCATCGGCTGGTCGTCGCCCCTCGGCAGAAATTTTGATACAGAGAGAGAAGGATAGGTACTGACCGTGAGGAGCTTGTCATCAAGGCACTGCGCACTTCCCAGCTTAAGGTTGGCGGACATGAGCATATTTTCCATGACAGTGAGTCGGGGCTGGAGCAAGTCTTCCTGCATGATGTACCGCGACAGTTTGTGAAACACCTCCATGTCACGGGGCTGCCCGTTCGTGAGCACGCTTCCAGTCGCTCCCTCACATCTGAAAACAAACAGAATGATACTCAAAGAAAAGTGAGGCTAATATCGACTGTCACTTTTCAATCAAAGCCACAAAAAGTTTGCACAAAGCAACTATTCTTGTTTACAATTTTTGTTATTGACCTTTCTCTTTTTTCAGTTTTCAAATTTATTATATACCTTTTTTCTCATCAAATTATGGTTTAATGCGATTTATAAGATCGAGTATTTTTGGCCTTTTCTGGCGGGACATAAATCACTCGATCTTTAAATTCCGACAGAAACCAAATATAATTTTAAAAATATTGTCCAGAAGCTATTAACGTTATTTATACGTCGAGAAAGTCGCTGCTTTGATGGTTGTTGATGGTTAAACACATTTATTTTCATGCACAATTATCTGAATAGGTTTTCGCAAGCACAACAGGGATCAGAGAGACCGGCAGTAAGCTCAAGGGCTTGCTACCAATGTATGTGTAATTAGTAATTGGCGTTTTGTAACAGACCCGTAACGCACTCAAGCAAGTACATCAAGTGCAGTCAAATGCACTATCTATCTGAAGTATGGGTACACACATATAGGTAATATACATAGATGGTTACCAGTGATGCAAGTGGCAACAACCTGCGACTAGTCGACCCTGCCGAGGGCAGTTCTGATCGTATGGGTGCCACTGCCAATGTATTGCCAACCGGCAGTCATCAGCATACGTATGCAACACGACAGAACATTACTTCTTATAACGATCTATTGTTCACTAAGTGACGTGAATTCTATAGATATCAGCTGAAGCAATACCCGAATTGTTGCAGGACTGCCGAAATACGCTCCTCCTCAAATGCGCTCCATTAAAAAATACTAAATTCTCCTGAGGGTGAAACTGGATGAAATGGAAGCATTAACGTGAACCAAAACAGAGCACTTTTTATTAGGTATCATATTATCATCGAAACTAACCTCCTTATTGCAATAAAAACAACGCACTTTACAGTCAATTCTTTTAAGAACACAAAGTAAGCAAAAATTCATTAGAATGATTTTTGGTTACTACATAGTGTTTGTACAACAAAAAATCAATAAACTCAGATCCGAAATGTGGAGTCACAGTTTTGGGCGGTGCTTATTTAGACTTCGAGTCTTCACAGATTGTCAGCGGCAGCGATCCTAAGCGATCCGGCTATTTACTCCTGGATGCTAATTCACCAGTAGAGAAACTTGAAGTTTCGTTAGCTGACTAGACATTTAACCAAGGATCGACTAAAGACCAACAGATAGACGTCAACTGCCTTTAGCAAACTATTGAGTAATTACATTATTTCACGATCTCGACGTGACGGCCCCCACGAAGATTGCACCCTCTGGGCATCGTGCTTGGCGTCACGTCAACCAAATGCACAATCCCCAATAATCCCCGATAATCCACATGGCCCCGCCTTGAGTCTAAACTCCACAGTCTAGACCCACGTCTCCTGTTCCATACTATCCTCCTATTTCTCCCGCAGTAACATCTCACCAGAATCAAGAATCATACTTCTTAGCTAATGAAACAGTACCTCATTTCATACCCGCCAACATGGTCAAGGCGCCACTCCACAACTGCGAGTGTTGAATAACCAACATTCAAGGCTTCCGTTCACTTAGCAAAAGTGAGAGAATAAATGAGCCGCGAAGAAATTTGTTTCGACACTCACTGAATATCTCACTCTTCCGCGGCCCTGCGCGGCTAAGTGGACGGAGAACTTTAGATAGATATATGTTTACTTTAGGCTGTAATCGCACAAAAATATGAGAAATGAAGCTCCTGAAGGTTACCACAGCCACGAAATACGTCAATTTGTATGATCTGACATTTGGGAGTAACAGAAACTTAACAGAAACCAACTAGCGTCAAAAAATGCTTACTTGTATCCCGCCAGAACGTTGAGGAGAGTACTTTTCCCCGCACCAGAAGGACCCATGATGGCAGTCAGGTGTCCGGAGCGGAAGAGCCCACTCACATTTCGAAGGATGAGTTTCGATCCTGAAACAGATTTTTTTGATTAAATTTCCAGTGATTCAGCTCAGGCTCCAAAAAACAGGAGACCCACAAAAAATACGTCACGTTAGGGCAAAAAAGTAAAAAAAGAACCTTCTGATACAATATGACTGATCAATAAATAAATAACAATTTGGCCAAGTCAAGAACAAACAGTTCTTAGTAAAGGGGCGGAAAAACAGTGGAACTATACCGGAAATGAACGAATGACTGATATTAACAAAGTTCATCAAAAAGGTAATAACAACATTTCCCATTTTTAGAGTACCGAGGTCACTTGTCACTTAGTTCCATCGACTTTCTTCATGTACACGGAAAGTGTTGATATACCTCGCGAAAAATCACTGTCCGATTTTGCATCCTGAAAGTCCCTCAAGTTTAAAAAGGAGGTCTGTGGAAAAAGTCTTTCCATGAGAGGCATAATAATTATATGAATGGGCAGAGGGCTTGATTTTAAAGGTCACTGCTAGACCTAAATATAGTTTATCTACTTGATAACGTGGCGGAATACGGAAGTGGATACAAAGGGCTTTGACCTTCCCCAACATTCCCACGCCTTGTTTGCCTTAAGTCCTGCAGAGCTCGTCCCATGCTTGAGTGGCTGTGGAACAAGGTAAGGCAGTGCGAGAAAAGCCGGCACGGGGGACTTGACACTGGCACTCATTGAGAGAATACCTCACATCACAAAAACCCTGTCTGCCCCGCTGCCCGTGACTTCTACACACCTAGCAATCTTTTGCTAGCGTCAAGAGCAAGAAGTGCTGGAAAAAAAGGAGGATATAAAAACAGGGTGAAGGACTTTTATGACACACAGAAAAGGTCGTAAGGTGCCTCGCAGGTATACTCTTGGCAATGATGATACGTAGGACCTAACATGTGACTGAGACATCGTTATAATAGGAAGAGTTTACGACCAATACGTAGAGCCAGGGGAGACGACACACCTGTATCTTATGTCTAGCATGTGTAGCATCTACATGTCGGCCCGTCAAAGCCACGAGACAAAAAATCCAATGCACACCTCAAAGCTAGCTAGGCAATAAATTGCAAGGTTCTATATATATATATTTTTTTTTTTTTTTTTGGGTGAGGAAGCTGGGTACTATAATCGAGGATCCAATAATTCCTAAAGCTATACCAAACTAATAATACTTCATTTTACGGTGGCGTATCTGCGTCATCAAGACTACAAAAAAAAAAGATAAAAATGAAATGAAGTTTTTGATTGAAACAGGTTTGAACTACGTCAGTCTCGAGACGCTGGACAGGCTTCTCCGAATCCGGGTTTAGGCTCCATGCCCCCAGGCACAATACGTAAATATATGAATGCCGATCCGAAAAAACTTAATAAAGTCTGAGTCGAACTGGAGTGACCCTCTAATGAGTTTAATGACAACCATCCAGCCTACAACACTCGGCTATGGAGGCTGTTCCGTAGCCATACTACCCATACTAAGGTAGGTAGATACACGTGATCATAGAAAAAAATACCGCTTATTACGGCAACTGGCAACTATGCTCGCAATCGGGAGGAGCATGCTCGCTATTTTCTATGCCCTTGAGAAACTGGTTATCAAAGAATCACTTCTGGTAGGCGAGCATTTAGGTACGGCTACAAAGAAGATAGACCTATCCTCCATTGAGGTACTTACCTATAGCCTATAGACCTATCCTCCATTGAGGCATAGCCTATGCGTTGGAAATTAATTGCTTCCGATCCTCAATCACTTAACGGTCATTTCTTATCCATATCATCATATTGAGGGGCCACGGCTGTGGAATAAGTATAGGTAAACTAAGTTTAGTAATAACCATTTTTATGAACTAAAGTCCAAAGTAGCTAAGCTTCAAATCAAAAGATAATAAACCTGAATCCCTTACGAAATGAGCAGTCGGCTACACTTTTCAGTTTTTGAAAGTTGTATACAGACATTCATTTCCACTGAACTAAGTATTCTAATTAATAATTAGTGATTTCAAGAGCTTCGTCAAAAACCTTGATCACTGAACACTGAAAAGGTAGGTAAGGATTCGATCATTATTTATCATCAGACATCAGCTCACATGACAAATAAGTATAGGTGCAAGCGACAAGGTTCAAGGTTTGTGGTACCCGACTCCGACAAAAAATTCACCGAGCTAGTCTCTTAGTCTCTAGTCTCTAATCAAGAGCAAAAAAAAAGACCGTGCAAAGGTTAATCATGAAAAACCTAGAGAAACAGTGTCGTCTTACATTCGGTACCGTGGGGAACAGTGTTCCAGGAAACAGCGTAGGCAAGTCAAGGTCTCTGATGCATCTTGAGATAGCAAGGTTCCGAAGCATCTCCTCGACCTTACCCCGTGTTTAACGGGCACCTTCATGCCTGAATTCTATTCAAAGAATGTCCGGCCATGGTGGAGTACAACATCGTTACCAATGTACTTTTAAGCGGGCATGGCATGGGCATTACGGACATTTTAAGACTGACCTTCATGTTAACAAATAAATTCACGACTTTTAGGGTCAATAGTCAGTTCTAAAAAAAAAAAAAAAAAAAAAAAAAAGAAGTTGTCTGGTTTCAAAAAATGAAATAAAAATGGAATATGTTGGAGAAAAAAAGAAACCGTGTTTCATATCTCAACTGCAGCATTACTTTTATGACAAACTTCCCAACGATAAAGCTATCGAAGGTTGCCCTAGCGTGTGCCTGTGTAGATCGTAAGGTATAGTCGAGCTAATATGGGCCGAGGAACTCAGTTGGCTCCGCGTCCAGTCTCGGGAAATGAGAAGAAGACAACTTGTCTTGCGAAAGGGCAAGGTGCCGTTTCAGCAACTGCTCATGACGTACAGAATGGACAACTGGTCTCTGAGTTGCCAGGTTGCCGTGGCGCAAATGCGCAGCCTGCTTCGCAATCTGCACTACCTCTCTCCTTCTAAGTCTCCCACATATGTCTGCATGACAAAGGTATATACCTGAATGAGAAAAAATTGAACCTTTCAGTCCCTAAGCACTCTCTTGTATAAGAAATCCTAGAGGTACGGCAGTTTCTTACTTTCACGTTAGCCAATACGACGAGAAAGTATTATTTTGGTACGGGTATCTTCACTGCGGCGCATGCAACTGGCGCTTACAGCCCAAGCCGAAGCCAAATGAATATTTGGTGGAACATCCAGGCTACCAGCAGTAAATTGCTGCTACCGGGATTCGAACCTTAGGTCCTCAGTCGTGTGAGTCTAATTTTTCCTACAATACCACAGTGAGGCCACATAAAATAAAATAAATAAATAACAATATTAATAATAATGATACTTGTGTAAACTATATAGGAAGCTCTCATCAACGGGCCAGAATAACTCCGTTCAGTCTGAAGCTTCACGACTTCAAAACAGAACGAGGCCCTCATACCTTTTCCAACAGGTACGCTGTAGTTAATGTCTGTGAACTCGATGTCTACCGGCGGCCGTTCAGGCAGGTGAGTCAGGTACTGTGTGGGGGTGGCTGACCGAGGCCCGGGCGATGGTGGCCGCAGTGTCGCCATTTCGGTCACTGTCAGGGACATCTGCAAAAAAAAATTCAGAATTAATTATTATTTATACTGAACTTTCTAACAAAAGAAAAAGTATATCAGAATCACTGCCAATATTGTACATCAGATTTTTTTCAATCAGTCAAAACATGAGAGGACGGCTCGGCTAATGAATTTTTTCTTTAGTAGTGAACAGCAGGCTTGGTGAATATTCTAACACGTTAACTGGGGCACTACGACTTCATATCACTTCGTATAACACAGTAATCCCAATAAATGAATAGGTCCCTCTGGGTCCTACGGGGACCTTAGATAATGCTTGACCCATATTTGTTGGTCGCCATGTTGTGATGTAGATATATAATTCCTAAGGCAGTGAACTTGATAATAACACCACACCATCTGGAACCAACAAGAGTGATTCCATAAACATCAATGTACGTAAGGTGGGAGCTACAGATACTAATTAGATGAATCCAACTTACTTGCAGGCTAACTGGTAACTGGTGCCGGGTTCGAATCCGGGCACCGGCAAGTTTGTTTTGGTAGGTTAGGGGTTAGGGCCATGGGCTGAGGCCATCACAGCTTACGGAAACAATTACACAGGATGGGTATGGACGAGGGGTTAACCACTCGTTGGGAATCATTGAAAATCTTTATGAAATCTCAGGGAATCTTGGATTTTTTTTTTGGAGTGGTTACCCCTTCGGGGTTTATCTTTCTATGAATATCGTTTGGAATCTTTGGAAATCTTTATAGAATCTCTGGAGTGGTTACCCCCTCGGGTATGGGTCTTATGTTATTTCCTACTAAAAGCTAAAGTTCCCAGGGTAACCAGCGCTTTATTCATAGGGGAAAAAGCATACTCTGCGCCTACATTATTCTGACTTCGCCTCATATGCAGTGAAATTTGGTCTATATATTCTAGTTCAATACATTATTCATTTTGTGACGCATACTACTGAGGTAAAACAAACCACGTACAGTGACTATCCCGTTCACGCTTCGGCAACCAAACAACCCACATTTACGTTACGGTTATGAATCCTATTCTTCATTGACAGCCATCAAGGAAAGATGTCCAGAATACCACATACTTACCCTTACCTAACCTAATGTGAGTTGTTGGTTGGAGTTGTGTTAAGTTGGGGACAACTACGCTAGCTGAGGATATCGGGAAAGGCAATCTAAACGTTCCCTTTATGAAGACTATAGAAGCTTGGACTCATGGAATATACTCACGGAACAGTTGACTATTCTATTACTTGGGTTTAATTTTCAAAGAGGCTGAGCTTACTACGGGATTGCGCTAAGATGGCATACGGGTTAGCCTTGTTATCGACTGGAAGTACGGCATGGCTATATTATTCCGAAGGTTGTAGTCTCAAGCGACATTCGACGAGATGACAACCGCAAACTGCGAAGACTAGTCCCCAAACCCAGCATCCAGTCAGGCTGATACCGCGAATATTTCAGTAAGTCCATTAGTCGGTGTAGTGGCTATTGAAACCTGTTTTTCCATAAGCAGACAAGGGTTCAGTAAGAATTAATTTAAAATTTGACAATAAAATTAGTACTGAAATGAACCACGCACGAGCTGGCTCTAGCACTTCGGTGCAGCTGACCTTTTTCAAGACAACACAGGATAAAATCAGTTTTTACATTGCTGTACACATTTACAGAGAAAGCATTGCGATTGTTCTGATATTTTGGATTTCCCAGGATTTTGGAAGCCCCCATATCCAAAAAGTTGTTTTTGAATTGTTGTTGACACTAGGCAAATTACTTGTACAACAAGCGGCAAATTTCTGGATCGCAAACCATAACTTACACATACAGTTAACAAGGAAGGGCTGTCTTAGTATAACGAAACGCAGCATGACATCAGAAACTCTATATCCGTCGCGATCTTCTAACTAAACGACTAATGAAGCCATATAGCTAATCACAAGGCGATAAATCCAAAATGTTGAGCAAAAAACACTATTAACTGTATAAATTAGTGCTTTGCGCAACTACGCTTCAATAAAAACAACACATAACTCAATATCCGGGGGAGTTAGGGGAATAAACCTTCATTATGCTGAGATCAAGTAGGTATGGAAAAGTACGACCGAAATATTTCTTTTCACGACTAACAACATCGCTCATATTCACTGACTTGGAGCTAACTGAAATAGAACCATCAAGTACGATTAACAGGAAGTGCTCAAAATGCAGGTCAGTCAGTATAGAAGATAGTGGTCCGAGAAAGCCTTGCTGCAGGGTCCCGGTCATGAACTGAAGTTTGCAGTGGAGATTGAGATAGGTCAGTAAAATGATTTCAGAGGTTTTCCTCGGCCACAGTTCAGGAGAGGGATATAGGTAGATAGATAGATAGGTAGGTACATATATTTTATGGATGGTGCAAGTGCAACGGAACGATAAGTTTAGCCCATTCCACGAGACACTGAGCGGTAAAAGGTAGAGATAAGGTAGGTATTCCGCATAGCCATACAGCTTCGATCCAGCAAACAATGAGTTGTGACGGTGCAGCGCAGTACCAGTAAAGGACCCCGCCCGCCCAAAATACTCAAGGCGCATAATATTTGGTTAAGGGAAAACCGTCGTTTTCCTCAGGAATTTCACGCGATGTGAATGAGACAAAATCGACACTTATCTGTTAACCAAGCTTGGTGACAAACTGGCATGTGGCAGGGCCCGACTGGATCCACTACGACCCAATCTGTTCCTATCATAACGTCTAACACACCAATAGTTGGTGGCTATTGGCAGAATTAGGAAAGTATGGCCTGTTCCCGTTGGGGCATAGCACGGGTCTGATCGAAAGCCGGGCAAGGAGCGACCCTGTATGTTATCTCTTTGCCGTGTCTGCCAGGATTCAAAGTGAAACCCAAATCCCTCCATGCACGCAGAGAGCGAAGAAGAAAGGGGAATCTGCCGGGGATAAACCAAGCTGGTTGGGGTTCAGGAAAGGGGACCACTGAATTTTTTGTAAGTTTTTTCGTCAAAGTTTTTAAACCCAAATTTTTTTTTTAAAGAAAAAAAAATCAAAATTTAGGCCATGTTCAACAGGTACAAAAATATTTGGGTTTTCGCAAGAACTTTTTGGGCGAAAGTTTTAGGTAGTAGGTAGGTATAGAGACAAACACAAAAGTCCAATACTTTAGCTCGAAATTCTCCAAAACAAGGGAGATACAAAACTACTAGTGTTGAAAGCTTGGCTGCTATAAACCAAACAAGTAGGTAACTACTGCAGTGGAACCTATACCACCCTCCAGTGGGCAGTAAGCAGTAACGCAATTAATGCAGAGACAACAATAAACTTGAGTCTATCTCACCTGGATGACTGAATCAGAAGTAAAACATAATAAGGGAGATATCCAAAGGTTGATGAGTCCACAACACAGTACCAACAACAGCCACCCAGCTGGCCCCGCGTGAATCAACTGCGGCTGCGGAGAGCGGCGAGGCGAGCGCCGGAGCGGGCGAGTGCGCCTATTGGCCGCGCAGCTCCGATCAACAACGGCCCACGCAAAGCGTCATTTCGTCTGCTAGAGGCCATGCACCTCGATCCCTACAACCTCGCACTAAACTAAGACGCGTTGGAAGTTGGAATTTGAACTTACCGATAGCTGGAATTTTTACAAGTCTATAAGTAAATTGGTGTAAGTAACTACCTACGCACAGTGCACTCAGACTGCCCTCCTCCAGAATTTTTGGAACTCAGTTCGGAGTAAACGTAAACTGCTGAAGAATAGGACATACAGTGCGGTGAAGTAGATTAACAGAGACAACCTCGACACCTGAGGACCCACTTTTGGGGATTGCTTTATTGACAAGCAAACTATTCATTTCACAGTTCGGGAAACACATGATGCTACCTCTACCACATGCTGGCCGACCATAATACGCATGGTCTTTACCCACGTAGAGGTAAGTACTAGCTACTATCATTAGAGTAGGCATTAGGGAATGATGGGTAGGTACGGCGCGGCATGGGTACGCAAACTGGTACGTACCAGACTGGTACTCTAGCCGAGGCCTCGAGGGACATTGCCGTCTAGTTTTGTAACGGTGGGTTCAAGGCTACCTATATCTAGGTACATCTATTCAATTAGTAATTCGTAAACCAAAATCTCTGCTGTGCTGAAAGGTTAAAGTCAAATGGAAAAAATCTACTTAATAAAAAAAAAAAAAAAAAAATGGTGGTGGCTGCTGAGTGGGCCTAACTCAATGTGATCGCGAACAAACCTTTATATGGGTAATGGACCTGGGGATGGGCCCCTAGCCATTGCATATGTATGTGTGTGAGTTAGTAGAAATATCTTCTGAAGAAATTAGGCTTTCAATGTTCTTTCGGGAACATTTGTGAAGAGACCTAGAGCCTCCTCTGCATAGCTAACCTAGGGTAGGTAAAGCAAACGCTGTCGACGATCGAGGCTGCACCTGTACGATACCTTCCACCGCAATATGCAAACTTATTCTGTCGTAGATCGAGGCTGCACCTGTACGATACCTTCCACCGCAATATGCAAACTTATTCTGTCGTAGAATATAGTAGGTACTTAGGTACAATAATCGGCGCATATGTTCTCTGAACGTCGCGCGTTAAAAAAAAAAAAAAAAGGTACAATAATAAGGCTGAATTTCACCACTTTCCGATAGTGTCTTTAACGAGAGGATTTAACGAACGGATTTACGTTATCGTATGTTTAGCTTACGACAAATGTGTTGCGCTTGCACTCGTTCTCTGCGATCGCACTTGTCGTAAGCTAAACATACTATAACGTAAATCCGTTCGTTAAATCCTCTCGTTAAAGACACTATTGGAAAGTGGTGAAATTCAGCCTTAGTATGGTGAAGGTCACATCTGTAACCTCCGTCATTCCATTAGTTAATGCTAGCTGCAATCAAATTAGCCCAACAATTGAGTTTATTTCGACAGAACCCATGGAACGCACCTTCTAATAAGGCGGAAAACTGATAATAATACAACCTTGCCGTACTTAATAAAAGTGTGAGAACGGAAAACATGAAGCCTTGCTTACCTTGTAAAGTTAATGAAGCTGCAGGTACAAAAATATAGGCAATGGTACGTTAATTCCTGAGTGTGGCATCGGTGATAATGGATCAGTCGTCGCTGAAGAGCAAGGGGGCGTCTGAAAGCGAAACAAAAACGGACTAAGAAAATGCACTGTTTGCAGTCCTTGACATTACAAATGCATAATTCCCAAAGACGTTCACCGAAACTTAGCTTCAAATTGAGCTAACTGATTATATCACTGACAATTAATGTTCTAATAAACATAACTCGATGAATGGGTAGGTAGGGGACAAAGTGAAGAAGAAATCTCGAAAAGTGGGATAGAGTTATTTCCATCACCATTCCCTACATCTATATAAACAGCTCTACCAATCCAACAAAAAATTAATTATTCTAATAGTAGGAGAGGCCGAGCTACCGCGACCAAGGTCCTGGCGGATTTCGATTTCATTTTAGCCGTCAGGCGTCTCCTGGAGGGACTGTAAGCACCAAACATAACTGAGTTTATTTCAGAAAAGTAGTCTGAATTTCGAATGTTCCATTGTTATTAGAGGAGTTATGTTATGATATATATCTACATATTGCAGTAATTACCGTAAGGTCTATGGTCTATGGTTGGTGAGTGGGGTCCGCTAAGGACATGGAGGACGCAGTGACGTCACCCCCTGAGGCGTCCTTGCCACGCTCCTCACCCGCCTCCCCCATCAGCGCGCGGTACTTCTTCGCAATCACTTCCCAATCCGTCACGTTCTCGATGCGCGTAGCGTTACTAAAGCTGAGTTGGGACCCGAGGGGACTCAGATGTACTACTGACAGCGCGACAGAATCTGTGATAATAGGAAAAAAGTAAGTTAACAACGGGTATCTAAACCTTTAAGTATTGCTTCAAATACAAAGCCCCCCCTCGGACACCAGTGACGGCTCAAAAGTTTAAATACCATCAGCGACTGGTGTTTGGTGAAATTTACCTTTGGGAGCGACTTGCCCCTTCTTGACTTTGGCAAGCCACTTAGTCGCGACTTTGGTCCTCGCGCTAGCTCTGCTCCTCGACTGCAGCCCCATCATCTGTACCAAGCTAGGGCGCTTCCTTTGCATCACTGAAAATACAATTTAAGTTGTCTTCAATCCCTTATCTACTGAGACAAGTTCAACCTGGTGATTTTACAGATGAACTCTTCTAACCCGTTCTCAGACATTTCACTATTGTTGTAATAAGTAATAATAGTGCCTCTCAGTGGCCGAGTGGTCAAGGGGTTCGCTTTGTGTCCTGAGAGGTCCGGGTTCGAATCCCGGCGGAACGGAAAAATTTTCCTCTTCCGACAGGATGTATTGGCTTCGGCCCACTCATATCGGCTTCGGCCACAAAATCTAACAAACCAACTCATCGGCGCATATGTTCTCTGAACGTCGCGCGTTAAAAAAAATGTAATAATTCAATCTTCCAGACCTTCGAGATCCTCGGACGCATCATCAGGGTTTACTAATACTTTGGGCTCATCAAAAACCCCCCAATTATGCAAATGACTAGTCACTACTCCTTGCCTATCACCTATCATCACACAAATTGACCTCACAACATGGCAAAAAGCATTAATCGCTTTAGGCTCTTTCGACAATGGTTAAAAAACTGCTAAAGATATATTCAGTCGAAAGTATAGATGAATTTCTCAGTAAGTAATTTTACTGGAAACCCAGGCCTTTTATACTTGAGTCCCATATTTTTTGGAAGGGAAAAGGTCAACCAAACGTATCAAAGAAGAAAATGAGATCCTCATCAGGATAACCGCGATTAATATCCAGATTTTACCTTTCTGACGGCACAAACGCAGCAAGACCATGAGCCACGTAGTGACCAAGTTGAGGGGCGAAGGGGTGGTCGTGGTTCGATGCATATTCCTGATGAGCTTTGCCAGCCCATACTTCCACTCGATATCTGACTGCGCCTGGATACGCTGGTAGGTATCGCTCATCATAGCAATCAGCAGGTTGATCAGCACAACCACGGAAACCAGCATGTAGATCCCTAGACACAGTCAGTAAAAACCATAGTGACACAGTCCTTATCCGAGGGTTTCAAATCAAGCCATCAGTAGGTATGTCTACAGAGAGTATCTTTTCTCACCATATAATATAACTCAAATCTTTGTTCTTGATGTCGACTTCTGCTAGTTTCTATCAGAATTTCGTAAAAATTTAAGTGTCACGGCATTTTTCAATCTACACATTGAGGTGAAAAAACATTGCGAGCAAGAAACAGTTGACAATGGCTCATCGGTGGCCAACTCAAACGTTGAAGCTGCTCGCTTCTATTTAATTGTATGTAAATTTACCTCCTGACTTCCGGGTACAACCACAAGTGGCACCAGAATGGTGTTTTCTGACGTCAGTACTAGGAAATAATAGGATAATTTCTGGAATATCGCAATTTTCTTGAAACAAAAAAAACGACAGTTTCTGAAATTGAAAGAAAAAAGATCACATAGTTTTGTAAATTTAATCTGACTGTGCAAGCAGTCTTGTCCTACCTCCGATGAAAGTCCCAATGATTCAGGCTGAAAACATTTAATTTTCTAGTTTCGACAGGGACCACCAGTTCTAGCTTGTTTGCAAACCTGGCATTCTGATCACCGGGTCATTATGACTGGTTAGCAGCAGAACTAGGGAGTAATGAACCGTGTTTCTATCCACACCCATTCATTATCCCGCCGAGATAAAACATTAACGCAATAAATGACTAATCTTTCGACTCGACGTTTTCATTATTTCTGACCTACCTGGGAACGGTCTCCCAGCTTTCGTCGCCTCCGCCATGTTTACCATGTCTCCCAGCTTTCGTCGCCTCCGCCATGTTTACCATGTTTTAGCTTATTTAACTTAGACTTTATTGCTAACCTGCGATAAGGGTATAAAGAACAGTTTCTACTTTCTCTCTAGCTGATTCAGCGAGAAAGTATTGTTTTCGTGCGAAATTTAGAATCAAGATTTTATTAGCTGGCCGCAAAAGTGGTTTCTGGGAAAAGTCTGTCAGTCTTTCAGTCCGTCGATTCAATAACCGATATTGGATAGATGTGAAACAATGTTACTTTTAAATGAATATTCTATACCATTATTTTGAAAAGTACGGCCATTTTTGTGAAAAAAAAAGGTATTTTTTATGGCTGGCAAGAAATCGACTGATAGCCCTGACACTGGGTAGGAGTGGACAGATAAGTATTCAAATTCAGTGGGTTAATGTCTGTAAAATTGCTTCCCTTATGTCACAAAAAAAGTTTTAAAAAATCGATAAACTGACAAAGGGCGAGAAAGGCAAGTGCGAATATTATCGGACCATTTACTACTCCAGGCTTTCATATGGAAAGTTACTTATGGACGATTATTCATCATCACGCCATTATGAATTCATTGTTAGTTATTGCTGTTATTAGTTATTATCATACTATATTATTATTACCGGCATAAAAATGATCTCACTGACTGTACTGACTCCGAAGTACGAAAGTGGCGTAAAAGGTCTTTACAGAATGATTGCTTGTCTTCCTTGTCTAAAAATACGTAAATATGTTTCAGGCAACTCTTAGACCAGCAGTCCTTCTAATTTTCATGGAAACCATCACCGATAAACGGGTGAAACGACAATTTCGAGAGCCATGTATAATAGGACTGAGCAGCTGCAAGGAATTACGCGTATTGATCTTACCAGATCAGAAATAGTAATCAGTGAGGGGAGAATGAGTCATGCGGAACTGAAATTGTAACGGCATGAATCATACAAATGTCACATAAAGCCACTACTTTTCTTTGTACAACGTGGATCTAGTCAAAATGATTCTCTGTTATAATTATGTACAACATTCACAGTTTTCTACGGGAAAATGACTCTCTATGAGAGCAATGTAGATAAAAAGAACGAAAAAATGCGTGTGGACTTGGCGAGGCGATCCCGTATTTCAGGGACTTACCAAAAACCAGTTTGTATAAAATTAGAGTCCAGGTGGGTTGCTGAGTCAGCTTAACCCTCAGACCTTCGGCTGTCGTCTGGCCGAACACGGCAAAGAACAGAAGTTCGAAAGACTCGATAGGGTTCATGCGAACTGCAATAAAAGGAGACGGCTTGTCAGGATTAGAATAGACAAAGGAGTAGATTTGGCTGGCACTCACCACCAGTAAGTTTGAACAAGATGAGGGTCCACCCAGGCTGCACGGTGTTTTTCGTCTGCAACGCCTCGGGGGTTGTTTGGCCGAACACTGCGAAGAACAGCAACTCGAAGGCAACCAGAGGATTCATCCGGACTAAGGACATAAAATCAAATTAGCACCAACGGTAAAAAAGGGTTTTCGTTATTTTTCAATGCCGTGGAGAAACCAGCGATCACCTCGTAGTAGCGACACTCCAAACGTGCTGATTACAACCCAGAACACAACAATGCGAGAAACAACGTGAAGAAACCAACTTGTGCAAAGATATGAAGGTATATCATCTGGAATGTTGCTTTTCACACTAGAGAAAAAACCTGTCAGCAACAGTAAGATAACAAGAAAGTCACACCAGTGAACAACTCTTCACACCGGTGACTCACTGTCCCAGTTGCCAGTCTCTGAGCTCGCATTTTTGCTGACACTATCGTCACGAGGAACAGTCGGCCCTTTGGGTATAAAAATTCTCCCGGATCTCCCTTTTGTTAGCCTCGGCTGCACTTTCATTGTTTTATTTATCCACAGCTCTTTTATAGAGAACCAGTCTGCATCGTCTGAGGTGTCTTCTTCCGACGTGTAGTCGGACCATTCGTCCTTTTCGGTTATTTTCGTAGTAAGACTTGCGCCAGTGGCAGATAATTCCACCGTGTCTGACTCGTTGTTTGCCTCTTCAGTAGGCCACGGTATGCTCACTGAGTTGTTAACTGTCCATTCTGTATTATTTCCGGCTAACAAATTGTAAGAAAACACAAGTAAGTAAATACAGTAGGTACCTAGTACCTAGTTAATTTGCTGGGAAGGAGAGCTCGGGAACTACAGGTACTACAACAGTAACTACCGACTTCACCTAAGCATGCAAGGCAAAGACGTCAATACGTAATTAAACAAGTTTCGCTAGGGAATAAGGATGATGTTGCTATGGTCAAGGCCAGGTTGTTTACATGCGCGTATACCTATGTTCCTGCCACTAAACACGTATTTTTTGCTGTGTTCTCACATTTCGTTTTTTCTTTATAGGACCAAAAACTAAGGTTCATTTTCGTTAAACAAATGGAAATTAGAGCTATATACCGAAGTCAAGAAACATAGGAAAAACTACCAACCTTCACCGAAGAATCCGTTGTAAGTGTGAGGTTTCGTTCCACGCAGCACTTCTTCTGGGGTTAAATTCCTAAAGGGTTGGTTCAAGGCGACAACGTGCATCGAAAACCCGAACACGAAAATAGCTAGCACAGCTAAGAATCGGGCTAAATCTTTCATAAGGTTGCCAATGATGATTGCCCAGGGACCGAAGAGATGGTGAAATGATAAGAAGTCAAGGATCTGGACGCAAGCTAGGAGGAAGGCCAGAGCGAAGAGCTGGTTGCGGAGGTACATGAGTGTTGGCCAGTACGGTCTCTCGATGAAGTAGCCGAGAAGGTGAAAACCGACGCCGAAAATCCCGAACAAGAGGACGGCCAATTTGATCCATCCCAACCCTGACTTGTCACTTGGATTCGTGATTTCAATCAGTAGGAGTCCCGACAGCCACACTAACAACGTCCACTCGTACCTGAAATATCACCAAATCAGATACATTCCCTCGCCTTACGGTGGTGGTTTATGGTTTATGGGCGGTCAAACGACCAAATCGACCTTACAATATACGTGTATTGCGCCGCAGACCCATATTTACTCTCCCATATTATGAATACGTAAGTGCGAAAAACTAATTTTGAGATTTTGGAGTTCCCAGAGTCCGCAAATTGATTTTGCCAAAATAATACCGGCCGACTCTTAACACTCGGCAAACTTTTGGTGTACCCGAAGACAGAAAGAAAGATTATTTACCCCCCCCCCCCCCCCCCCCCCTTCTCTCCTCAGATGGTTGGTTTAATCCATCCACGATTTCACAGAAATTCCTCTAGTCCCGCATGTACCTTGTTCTCCACACAAATATTAAAGTACTTTCCATAACCTTACTCCGGCATACGGCATTTTAGTCGCTGGGTACATCACCACCAAGTAGTGTGGAAATAAAAAAGTAAAAAACGTTCCAAGCGAAATACGAGTACAAAAATACCCCAGTCACTCAAAAGTTTCTTTGCTTACCAGTAAGGCATAAGTGTTCCTCTCACAACAGGGTAGGGCGGAGTGATTCCGGAAAGCATTAGGAAAAACATGAGGTAGATGTGGGATGTAAGGTATGACATAAATTTGATGATAGGCACTTTGTAAAACTCGTGACCCAAGGGAAGAGTAAAAAATATCCATATTGGAGGGCAGATAATGAAACTGAGGAAAAGAAGCATAGTTCGCCAGGCAGCCCACGTCAGACTTCCTCTCCAAAGTTCCTGAAACAAGAGAGGGAAGAGTTATAGTGAAGAACATCAAAAGAAGCAGAATGAAGATAAAGTTCAAAGTCTGAAACCAGATGAGCCTACGTACTTCCTCAGCTCACCTGAAGATACCTTTGTACGACGGTGTGGGCAATGACCTCCTTCTGCTCGTTTTCAATAAGCACATCGAGGAATTCAATGTTGCGGCGGTCCAGCGCCGTAAGGATTCTGCCAGCAGAGTCCGCGCCAGCAGCCAATGCCAGCAGCTCGGTCGCCATTGCCTCACACTGCTTCCCCGCCTCTACCAGATCCTTTGCTCTCTCTTTTTCCTGTTAGAAAACTCAGTTAAAATTACCGTTACAAAAGGAAAATAATCAATAAAACGGAGAACACATAACATAACCGCACCTTCGTAGACAGGTTGATTAATATACTCGAGAGTTTGGCAGCAGTATCAACGGGAGCCGGCGAAACCAGAACGAATTCTTCAATAGGTCGATTGTTGTGGTTTTTTCCGCAAATCATCAAATTATAAACAAAGCGTCGGTCCTCCATCAAGCTGTACGTGTCATGTTCCTTGGTCGTGAGGTACTCAAGAACATCGTTATGGCCTTCGGATGCAGCAAACCAGATAGCTGGAGATCCGTAATTTGTCTCAGATTTTGGGGAGGCTCCAGATTCCACAAGAAGTCGGACACATGAGAGGAAGCCTGCTCTGGCAGCACAGTGGAGTGGCGTCCAACCATTCTGAAAACAGAAATTAAAAATGAAATGTTTGTGTCAGAACAGAAACGAAAGGGTCATTTCAATGGCCGAAGTCTCCACCTGAATGAAGCTGAAGACAAACCTTATCGGTAGCGTTGATTTCAGCCCCCTGGCCCAGAAGAACTTCCACCATCTGGTAGTGTCCATGCGTGGCGGCGATATGTAGCCCCGTCTTTCCATGTCTGTCGGAGCTTTGCAGTAAATCTGACGAACGACTCAATAGAAGACCCACCACAGTAATGTGTCCGCCGAAACATGCCAAATGAAGAGGGTTGTAGCCCTGTTATGGGAAAGAAAATTACAGGTGAGAATAAAATCATTCATTTCCGTCAAGTGTTTAACATCAGGCACCAACGCTGAACTTAAAGGGTTCGAAGTTCGAATGGGTTCTAAAGTCCCAGTTAACTAAAACCTCATTTGAATTTTAGTACAACACTGGATAGGCAGGAAATGGCCGTTTAAACGAACTGAAGTACTGAAAATAGCCATACGTTTTCCGTAGTCGCAGCATCTACTTGAACTCCAGCCGAGTTAAGGAGCAGCCGCACAACATTCTCATTTCCAGAGTAAGCAGCGAGGTGTAGTGGCGTCATACCCGACTCGTTGCCTAACTCCCCAACCAGAGATGCGCCACTGGGTGGGTCACTTTTTACAGTGGCTGGCACATGACTCAACAACTCTCGAACGGTGTCTAGAAAAAACACACGAATTAACGATACATTGAGTAGCTGCCCTCAAGTCGTTCCCTGCATCATTTCACGTGCTAGTCTGAATGAACACACAATGTTGTGACACAGACCTATCTTATTAACGTCTAATTTTATCAGGATAGAAGATCCACTCAAGGCTCTAGTGTTGCTGTGTACCTGCTTGGCCAAAGTAAGCAGCGACATGAAGAGCTGTGACACCCAACTTCTTGCTAGATATCCGCAAAGACTGCGAACTTCTCATCACCTCGAGGACTTGCCCGTGGCCATTCTGCGCCGCCAAATGAACTGCAGTAAATCCGGCCTACAATCAAAAGCCGTATATTTTTATTTCCTTCCTAGTAGTCTTCATCCAAGTGACGTCGAACTTCTAAATTGTAAACAATTAGATTTCTTCGTAGGTACTTCAAGTTATGATCCTCTAGCACCTAATTTATTAGTAGTGAATTATCACCCACTTTGGCTACACTATTTCACATAGTTGTGCCACAGAACCAGTTTGACTGAATTTCACACCTAGCCTCGATTGAAAACTTTTGGTCATTTTATCCGACATATTTGGTAGGTACCATTTTCAACTGGAAGTTGCTACTCAGTATAGAATTCTTAATTTATAGTGATTTGGGCTCTCAAGCCTTCTTTCAAGGAATGAGGAATGCCCAACTAAAAGAAGAGTGTCCTAAAAGTTGATTCAAAATTTGAAAAAAATATAATAAAAAAATAAATAAATAAACAGGTTTATGTTTATATATTAAGTAGGTGTTCAACCGTCACATAGAAATGAATTTTCCAAAAATGAATAAATGAATGCTCTTCCCAGGCCATGTGGAGATTCCGCTTAAAATTGACTTATCTCGAAAAAAGTCTCATGTTTACCCTTTATAACAAGAACAAGATCGAAAGAAGGTATTCTCCTTTTGTACAGACCTTGTTTTCATCAGTACAGGAAGCTCCAGCTCGGACGAGAGCTTTCACTACTTCCGCATGTCCCCCTTCCGCTGCCAGCTGAAGTGGCGTGGCTTCGGTGATTCTGTTTCTTGCAGAAATGACGCCTTGCCTGTCGAACTTCATGAGCTCTTCAATCACTCTCACAGAACCTTGCATCGCCGCAATGTGAGCGCACGTGTTCCCATCCTGAAAAAAATGAACCATTTGCTATTTTTCATAACAAAAAGATGCTAATGAGCAAAAAATACTCCTACACCGGTTTTGTGGGACCCGTTGTAACTCCGCCGGCACCAGCAATAAATAAGCGCTATAATCAATTTTTCGAAGGCTCATGTTAGCACAACTGTTTGTTTCTAGCTTGTCAGGTATTCACCTTGGTATTTGCCATTACGAGGCTGGGGTGCTGTTGAAGAAAGAGCTGAGCGACCTCAGAGTAGTTGTTCATAGCTGCTGCATGGATGGGTTTCTGGCCCAAGTCATCAGTGGCATCTATGGACGCTCCCAAGTCCAGCAGAACTCTGCACACTTCTAGTTGGCCCGCAGCGGCTGCCAGATGGAGGGGCGTTTGCTTCCGAAGCGTCAAAACGTCGATCATTGCATTGTGATCCTTTATAAGGAACCTGTGGAAAGAAAAGGGGACTATGCGACGCGACTTGAAAGGCCTTGACGTCAGCTAGTCCTAAATTCTCTTCCGTTGGAGAGCGTGTAATGGTTTACGTGCAATATTTGGCAAGTGTGGGCTACGTCTCACTGAAAATTTATACGCTACTCACGAACTTGGGTGTTAAGACTACGGCTGACTAAGTAACTATGTTCCTCGATATGACGACGTTAATTGTGCAACAAAATATCTTAAAAATCTAGCGTCGTGATCAAAGAGGGAAAAAATATTACGTGACGAGATGTGTGTATCCGTTCATAGCAGCCAGATGTAACGCCGTTCGACCAACTCGTGACTTGGAGTTTATGAACGCCTTATGAGTGAGCAGGGCGTCGCACACCTGCAGATAACCTCGATCGGCAGCCAGATGCAGCGCTGACCGTCCTTCCAGGTCGAATACATCCACTCGAGCGTGGTTTGTTAACAGATTGTTCACCAGCTCCATGTGTCCTTCACAGTCGAACATAAGAAAATTAGGGAAAACATAATTGACGTGACCGCCTACGAATTCCAAGGCGTATCGGGTCCCAACTTCCGTGACGCATGCAGACGGAGGAGTGATTGGTCAGAGCAACCCCGACAATTGAAGTCCTGCAGGCCGGTGGCCACCAGGCTTATTTAGGCCCAGGCCCTGGTAAGATTCACCAAGACAAATATCGACGAGTGGGAACTCGATCCTGGATTAAATTCTTTCACGGCGGGCTAATCCGGCGTCACACCACTGGTCGCTAGGTAGGAAGTAGTTTTATAAACCGAGGATAGCTCCTGCAGATTCACCATTATATTGGATTGTAATTTAACAGTTCAGAAATGCCTGCAGATTTATGATTATGTAACTACACGACCAGTGGCGTACATACACGAATTATGAAGTAGCTGAACTGATAAATTTCATTTCTAGGCAGAATATCGCACAAAGTAAATACACCAATTTCTGGACAAAAATAACTAAAATCCAAGACTCTGGCTCCATCCCATGCTATTCTTGAGAGCCAGCTGAGGCACTTCAGTAATGCTGGTAGCAAGTAAGAGTAACTAGTCAAAACAATTTCTTAAAGATCCGCATCTTTCATAGAAATGTATCGTATTATCTTTTATTATTTTTGACTAAGCAACCTGAAGTCATACCATTAATACAGTTAAAAATAAAAGTGACCTTTCACCTCAAACACAGCTCTAGCAAACCGGACGAGCGGCTGTTAGATAGCCACCAAGTGCAATTTTTCAAAAGCATGAATCACAGTGATTTGCAAAAGGTTATCGCCCATCCCAGTAATCATAAGCAAGTAAATTTCAGCAAACATCAAGATCACGTAATGCCAGATTGCGAAGGCGGAAGAAGTGAAGCACCGAGGGGAAGGGGGAGGTGGTGGCAGAGGGATGGGGGGGGGGGGGGGGGGGGCAGGAACTAAGGGAGGGGGCGGAGTCACCAACTGCACGCGATATCAGCTCGCTACTTTTATTTTTATTCGCAGCAACGGCCCTGGCTTGCTGATCTCCCGTATTTATGTGTGTCATAAGTCATAATAACAATATCCAACGTACCTGTAAAAACTCATAAGTCGGGATGAAAATGGAAATGCACTTCATAGGGAAGCAACACAAAAATTTTCCGGGAGGGTATCGAGCGCTTTAGGAAACTCACCCCTATGACACGCAATCAGCAAAGCTGTCCACCCCACTGCTGACTGCTTATTCAACGCTTTTTGCACATCTGAAGAGGCCATGTGGGCGATCATTTCAGTCATTATATCGTTGTTACCCGTCTCCGCACACACGTGAAAAGCTGTTTCTTGCGTCTGAAATGTACCACCCCCGATTAAAATTAATTGAGAAAAAAGGACATAGCAAAAAGTTATTTTCCCACAAAATTTATCAGCATTACTATCTCCATCCGACGGCTCTGTTTTTGTGATCATCTGATAATCACAACTATAACAGAGGTCACAATAGAAGAGGCAAAAACAAGGAATTTCGGAAGGTTGAGTGACGTAATTTAGAGACTTGAAAAAGTTGAGCACCTGCTTCGTTGTCAGAGAGGAGTCAGCTCCGTTCTCTAGCAGCAATCGCACCACCTCCCTGTCTTCTAGGGGGCGATGCACCTCAGTCTTGGTAACTTTGGCCACGTAATGTAAGGCACTTTCTCCAGCCTCATTCACAGCGTTCAAATATTGGGTAGCCGCTTCAGGGCCTTTTTTTTCTGTCACAAAGTCTATGAGATGCTTCACGACGTCACTGTTGCAACCTCTGAATTCGAAAAAAGAACAACATTAACTGGCACTGGCATTTCGTTGCCACGATAAGGTCACACGAAATAAATGAATAATTAGTCAGATATGAATTCCGATTGAATTAATTTGTGGTCGGAGTACTCATCCAATACTGAAGATCCAGATGTACAAAATAATGAAATAATAATTATAATAAAATAAAGACGTGGCAATTATAGTTCTATGGTATGGTATGAGAATGGTATAGAACCAGTATTTTTGTGTATTCAGACAAAGGCTACTAAGACTTCGTCAATCATTAGAGAAAATAAATTTAACATACGTGGAATTTCTCTTGCCGTGCCTATATCATCTGCAGTATACAACCACGAATGAATGGATGCTGAGAAAAATAGCTAATTCTGAATTTATTTTTAGGAAATGATTATTTACCGGCAAGCGAGGTGCAGAGGTGTCTCACCAACGTTGTTTCGGAAGACTGGGTCGCCCCCATCCTCGAGCAGGAGCAGAAGCGTGGTTGTGTTGCCGTACTTGCACGCGACATGAACAGGAGTCTGGCCGTCGTCCGTTGTCAGGTTCGGTCCCGCCCCTGACTTGAGGAGCATCAACCCACAGCGATCTCCATCAGGGACTCGTGCGGCTATATGCAGTGGTGTTTCACGGAGATCACCTCCCCGGACGTGCACGTCTGCCCCGTATCCTGTAGGCACGTGGAGGTACGTTTTTTACAGGTTTCATTTTTTAGTCCGAACTTTTGTTTTCTGATTTCTTGCTTTCACAGAATTCATTTCTTTACTTTTACTCCATTTTTCATTAAATTCATGTTTTCAAGAATTTACATTTTATCAGTTTTTACATTTATTTACAGGAAAATAATAAAATTTAAACACTACAGGAGGATTTTGGTGAAACCGGGTGTATGTCGTTCTGAATGCATGCAAAAAATAAGCACCTAATAGTGTTTCTACAACCAGGGGCTTGCAGCTTTCGACTGCGATATGCAGCGCGGTGTAGTTGTCATTGGTAGTTACGTCCCCGTATCCTGTAGGCACGTGGAGGTACGTTTTTTACAGGTTTCATTTTTTAGTCCGAACTTTTGTTTTCTGATTTCTTGCTTTCACAGAATTCATTTCTTTACTTTTACTCCATTTTTCATTAAATTCATGTTTTCAAGAATTTACATTTTATCAGTTTTTACATTTATTTACAGGAAAATAATAAAATTTAAACACTACAGGAGGATTTTGGTGAAACCGGGTGTATGTCGTTCTGAATGCATGCAAAAAATAAGCACCTAATAGTGTTTCTACAACCAGGGGCTTGCAGCTTTCGACTGCGATATGCAGCGCGGTGTAGTTGTCATTGGTAGTTACGTCCACCTTCTCCCCTTTCTGCAGGAGAGTATTGATGATTCCCACGTGACCGTAGCGCGCTGCCGTATGAATGCTCCGAGCACCGCTCTTGTTTGGCATGTGTAGGTAGACACCTTTCTTGAAGAGCATCATGGCGCACTCTGCGTGACCATTCAACGATGCAATGTGCATCAGGGTGCTACCGTCCTTAGTCCGTTCAAAGATGGACGCTTTGAATTTGTCTGCGAGAAGTTCGATCACGTTCGCGTGACCGTTCTCCGCAGCAAGATGCATGGGTGTTCGATCTGAAAGGGAGTTTTCGTGTCAAACTTCTATCACGCCACAGCTCGGCAGGCAGAAGCAAATTATGGCGGATCACAGTTTTCATGAATCCAGTTTGTAGACACCAAAGCATTTGGAAATGCTGCGAAACAAATATACAAAACATGTGGAGCTACTAAATAACGGATGAGTTATTCTATTTGCTAGAGGTTGAGAGTAGCTCTGAAAGTTGAAAGGACTGAATTGTTTAATAGCTACAAATCATAACGAGTCAATCAACCATAGCTGCCAACGACTGGGAAGTTGTTACCTTGATTGTCAGTTATGGCTGCGTTGGCACGAACTCCGTAGAAATACTTTACAAGCGCCTCGTCTCCCTCAGCCGACGCTATGTGGAGCGGTGTCTGGCCCTCACCCTTTAAAATAATCAAAGTACCGTTTTTACAGTTTACTTGCTGACTTCGTTCCTTCTTTTAGAAGGCAGGGCAGAAAGCAGGGGGAGAAATGTACAAAGAGCCTAAGGGCATTAGGGTGGATTTCGCCAATTCTTTAAGTCTCCTGATACATCTGTTAGATAGGAGACACTGCACTGCAGTGTACTATAACAAATGGTGAAATCCAGCCTATAAACGTGAACTTTTTTCGATGATTTATTTTTTCTTTAATTTCATTCGTTTTGCAGGGAAGGCGTTAGGCAGACGAAAACTAATATTTGAAGAATATACGAAGGAAGGGAGGTATCAAAAGCAATGATAATTATTTCTTTCCAATATTACAGAATTATGGTTTTTCCAAGCACAGTGAAATACGTGTACACCCTCTTTCAAATTACATAATCATCGTTTTTGCAGGCGCATTGGAATAAGTCACACAGAACGTTTTTCCGACCAAATTAAACATAGATTTTAGAATCATATTTCATTTGCTTTTAATAGAAGTAATGTAAGAAGTAGTATCTCCCCAGTATTCGGAAACAGCTAGGACCTTCAGTTTTTGATACGTAATGATATGATGAACCAGCGCAGCATTGAAAAGCATTTTACAGAAACTGGAATAATGGTAGTATAGGATTATCAGCGTACCTACTGACTTTATTTCCTTATCATATTACCCATTTTTCCGTTCTCCCTACTTTGCTGCCAACTGATACTGCTTCAAAATTCATATAATCACACCTGGGTACCCCAGCAAAATTCGCGTTAATTCAGTACAACCTTCATTCGCCCAAAGGTTATGTAATATATTATGTTTTTATTGATTTACGTTTTCTGATGGACTGCAATTACCTAAATAATTTGGCAACAAATGCGTTATGCTAACGACTTCTTTTTCATCCTGCTTTTATTGCCATTAATCAACATGCTATGGGCGTTTAATCCTATTGTATGTGTTGAATCAATTTCAATGCTATTTACTTTTCGTACCATCAAAATCGCATGAGGACCATTGATAGATTACCTGACCTAATTTTTAAACTCTCAGTAGTAACATGTCTTTCAAACGTCCGATATTAACTGGCTATACTTATGGTGATTTTATGATCGAGTAATTTTGGTCAACAAAAAATTTGTCCAAAATTACTCGATCGTAAACTCACAACATAGCCAGTTAATTTCAGACGTTAAAATTACTTATTTATTTCAGAAAACTTAATTACCTACTCAAATACTTCAAAACATGGCTGGAAAACTTTAACACACATTCTCAACACACTACAATAACAGTGCGCACAGCATGTGGAAACTATGGACCTTACAGGAGACATCGCACTGAAATAACAGGGTAGCTATAATGTAACTTTCGGCAGCAAACTGAAGCAAAGATAGTTATCTTACATTTTGAATATCAACGTTGGCACTGTAGTCCACCAGAATGCGGACCATGTCAAGGTCTCGCTTCCTGGTGGCCAAGTGGAGAGCCGTGTCCCCGTCAGGTGTGGTCGCGCGCAACTGCTCAGCAGTCTGCGATCCCAGCAACTCCCGGCACATGCTCTGGTTCCCCGACTCGACAGCCAGCAGCAAAGGGATTTTTCCTTTCTGAAACAGAAGCACCCATCATCAACGAAATCACCATAATATAAACGACATAACTCCACATTCGTGATAAACCATAAAATTACAGTTGTCTCAATCCTGAAATCTCCATTCTGAGAATTGACTACTCAACTACCTCAAAATCCAACACCACCATTTTAAGTTTATACAAGGATTGCTACTACCAATTTAAAACCAGAAAAGATTGGGACATCGGGTCACTCAGTATTAAAGCGAAATTCCTGATTAACTGAACAATCCAGCTCACAATCTGTCGGTCAGGTCTGCCCCTACCCCTCCTCCCTCTCTTGCGATTCCTATACAGCCACAGGATTATCTTGGATGAAAATGAAAGAACAAGAAAGTTCTGATTTCTGGGTACAGCACATCTACTCGAAACTCACACTCTGGCAGAGCGGAAGACGCAAAATATTCGAATTCAAAATATTATAAAGCTTAGCACAAGCTCTCCAGGATCCACGGTAACCCGCTGTACCGTATTTCTTGTATACTTGTAATCTGTTGAATGATACCTATAAAATTGGCTTGACCTCATTGTTGTTGGCGGCGCTCAGAGCTGTCTTAATAGCGTTGGCCCACCCTGCGGGCTGGCTCTTTTTGTTTATGGCTGCCTCAACCTTATTCTTCTTAACGAACGACCCGAACGGGCCGAGGCTGGCTTGAGGCCCCTGGTTTGACGAGGAGGGTGTTCTCTGCAGAACATCCTTCCGGGACATGGTGCGTGGCACCACAGTCACCACACACTCATTAGCACAGCACACTACACACACCATGCACTCTCGGTCTCCGCTGCGCACCTAGCGCACTTCGCGGCACAGGGCACAAACAGCCGCGGCAACCGCTCGCTCGGGACTGCAGTAATGCGATGACAACTGAATCGCTGACAGTCGTAATATAAATTAAACAACTAACTACTTAACTCGCTAACTTTTCAGCTTGTTTCCTTTCACTGGGGAAGTCCTTAGAGGTTTCATCTTATGTAGGGAATGTAGGGAGCTCGACCAACAAAAAGACAACCACTGTCGACCGCGACACCTCCGTGAGCGAGTTCATTTTCAACTGAGCTTCCCAAAACTTTTCGTGTGGATCTCATGTTCTAAACTGATTTCAAAAATATATCCAAAAATCTATAAACGAAAGGGATCACGCTGTGCATATGGCATGGGATTGTCTTTGTAGAGGAAGTAAAGGTAGAGCTCTGTCGCTTGATGTATGCGGGGATGCGGGGCTATGGCATTGTCTTACCTGCCATGTTTTTCCCAAAACAGATGGATGGAAAATCCTTGAACCAAGTTCAAGCACCTTTGACAGCTCTACTGAGTTGTCAGAACAGGAAATAGAAATAAAAACCTACAAACTTAAACCTCTATTCATGCCGTTTGTTTCCAGTGACTCTCGTGCCTTACCAATTCAGGTACCTATAGGTATAGTTCATTCAGTTCAACCTCTCTAACAGAGTATTTCAGCTTCCGATCGTACCACTCTACAAATAGCTAAATTTAAAGCACTTCTGCCTAGAATTGGAACCACATGTTACGGTCAACTAAAGAACATCAACACGAAATAGCACATTTGCAGCTATAAAGCCTCAATTAATTATTAATTGATTATTACAGAAGTTGAGAAAGTGGAAAATATTTCAATGGAATTAGGCTGACCTAGGTTCTTGTTTGATATTATAGATATACCTATATATCTGGCTTTACCAGCCATTTGAAAACACGGCAAGAAATTACAATAGAAGATTCTGTTGACTTCACTCTTCTGGCGCTGACCACCGGACTTAGGTACTTATTGTACACTAATTTACCTATGGTCTCAGCCCGTGAAATTTTTCAAGAGAAGACCAATCAACTGAAGTATTTTCTGACAGCCAAGCGCATTATTTGAGGATTGTTGAAACTAAAAACAAATATTTACAAGTATTTGAAGTCTGAATTTGAATTTGAATAGAATGGGGGATTGAAACATGCAAACTGCTCAGGATATTTTCTTATTTCCGGTAGATTCAGAAGAAAACTCGCCTCGAGAGGGAACTCAATTGTCAGATTATGTTCGATATGTTCTGTTGGAGGTAGCATTGTCAAAAGTTATAGCCGGCTGCTTGGAAACTTCCACGTAACTCTCACAGAATAAAATATACCAGTATACCAGAGTACAGGTAGATACATTTCCGTGGTTTTTATAGCTGAGCATCAATTCCCGAGTGAAGCCACTTCCAAAATAACGCAGAACCTACTACGTGAAATACCGTTAGAGAAAGCATCACGAAGTCCACTGATTTGAGTTCTTAAGAAGGCATAATAGGTCAGTATATTTCGCAACCTTTGAGTGGAGTTTTATTACCTAACCCAGTGGTTAAATTCCAGTGACAATAAATCATCAAACTCAGTGGTTGTCGGAATTCCGAATAAAATTCTGAGGCACGGCCATTTTAGAAATTTAGAATTAGAAATTGAGGCCATCATAGATCCCCAAATCAAGCAAAAAATTTGATCCCAGGCAACAATTCAAACTTCGCGATTAGGTACTCCTTTGTTCCTTTTCAAGGCTTTCAAGGCTAACGAATGTAGTAATTCATAACCAGTAACCTCCGGAGATCGACCTAAGAATGAAAATAAACAAACGGCACAAAGGCCTATAAATTTTAGCTTTATTGATAGTAAAATGCAAAATAAAAAAATTCTTTTCAGCAGAGCCGAACGGCGAATGTAGGTTTCCATGTTTATTTTCACACACATCTTAAAAGATTTTCAGAGAACTCCCATCACTTCCAGCCACTTCAACAGGTATACTAAGGGTGGGTCCCACCATGCCCAGTTAAAATTAAACTGGAGATTTACCATGTTAAATTTAACTTAAAAGTTAAATTTAACATGGTAAACATAGGACAAAATCTCCAGTTTAATTTTAACTGGGCATGGTGGGACGCACCCTTAGTATTTCTTCAAAATCGACCTAAAAGCGGTTGTTGATGCTCTGTGAGAGCCTACATATATACATACGTAGGCGCCGAAATCACCCACAGTGAACAACAGTGGATCATCCAGTATATAGGCTACAGTGAGCAGTCACGATAAATTGGCGTCAGCCTGGTTTGGCTGAGACTGGGAGCTTCAGTTTTCTGTCGAAGCATTCAAATGATTCATTCAAAAATCAGATCTTTTATGACCTAGACTTGCTCGTCTATGATTTAGGTCATGTATTGTCCCCAGTCTACAGGAATTAATCAACTACAGCTGTGTGAACAGCACGCAATAACGCCATTGACGATGTGTTGAGAGTGGAAAGTCGTAAAGTCGGCAATAAAGACGGACTATAGCGAGTACAGCGCGACAGCTGCAAACACTGTCATTCTGTTTATGTTTTTTTCACTTCAAACGCTTACACCAACGGGATAATTTTTTCAATGGAAAACACCTGGTGTGACTCTGGTCATTAAAGCGGAATTGACTTGAAAATTGAAAAGGGGGTTCAGAATTTTCCAACAATACGCAGCAGACAAAAATTCTTATCCTCGAATGCAATCAAGGAGGAGCCAAGAAGCTAAGGCATTTTCTCTTCTCTTTCGAAGCTATGTAAAAATCTAATAGAAATCGGTTCGGGGAACAAATGGATTCTGAATGGGGTTCAAAAACGATTCTGTAACATTTATTTATTCTTAAGTTGAACCTAAAGAGATGCGAAAATAGTTTACAGGAAGTAGAAGTCGGATATCTCTATTTTAAGTGAAAGTGCATGATAACAACTTCTTTCACTTTGAGAAATGAACTCTACGTTAACCCCCATGAGTGTAGGTCCAACTATCTTCAGTGTAGTGATCGAGTCTAAACGCTGCATTACATTAAGGGCCACCATACATTCTCGACGAACTCCGCCAAAACCACTGTGCGAAAGTAAATATTCGACAAAAGTAATGTTTACATTTTAGTACCACCGGAGACTGGTAATTGCAATATCGTATCGGTTGTGTCTACTCTAAAAGCTAAACATAGTGTGCTATTTGAACGCGAAACGAACGAGTGAAAGTATGACACTATGTTTAGCTTTTACAGGAGAAAAAGTAGAGAAATGGTGTTGCAATTACGAACTTCCGTAAGTGAAATAAAAATTGTCAACATGTAACATGGCGGCGGTAAAAATTACAAACATTTATCAAGCTTTTCTACTAAATGTGACGATAAAATCATACTGTTTTAATCCGAAAATTTTCAAAAAAATATTCCGCATGAGGTAGTGTTGTGTTTTCGCGATCTGTCAAAAAAACATGTGGACTGGTAGTTGACTGTTTAAAATCGCTCCTGTGGGCTTATTACTCCATTTCATGCAAAAATACAACACTACCTCACGACAAAGAGTCTCAGGTTTACATCCCCCTATAAACACTTTTCACTCGCCCTGTAACTTCGGAGTAGGGCTTGAAGTACGTAGCATTGCGAACCAAATGGGTATATTTCCCCTTAACCTTCAAATAAACTGAACCCTTCCTTCATCATTTTAATAACTGACCAGTAGATAATACATCAGAATGGAATGAACAGTGGTGATCCAAGCCCTGAATCTGTCCTCAACTTACGAAGGGGTAGCGAGTGGAAACTGGAGTAAGAGAGAGAGCGCCCTCCAAAAGTCAAAAACCATCCCGTCGCGGGGCGGCACGGCAGCGTCCCCAGCCCCCTCATAAACGTCCAGAACCTCCCCAACCACAATCATTATTCCCATTTCTATCAAAGGCATATGCGGATTCCGGAATTGTGTTGACTGAAAGGGAGTTACCATTTTTTTCACTTTCACCAAGACGGAAAACAGACTATAGGTAGGAAAATTAATTTTTTTAGCAAGCAAAAAATTTGACCGCTTAATTAATCTGTAGAGTAGCCAAATTGAACTTCCCATGTTATCTTTCGGGGGAAAAAAATACCTACACTGATTAGTACTCACCCCATCAGGTCGCAATCGGACATCCTTGCCAGCAGTATTGAGTAGCAACCTGAGGATACTGGTAGCAGTACCTGTCTGCCTACTCGCCACCATGTGGACAGCTGTTTGCTCGCGAGCGCCGCCGGTCGCATACACGTCCGACCCCTTCTTGTTGACCAAGAGTTTGACCACATCCTCGCGCGAGTGCATCGCTGCGATATGTAAAGCATTGTAGTTGTCCTGAAATAACAAACCGATTTGTCAAACATCGTCGCATTGGTTCAGAATGCCCGGAAACTGGGATAAAAGTTGAAGAGTACTTTAGTTCATTTGTGGCTGTGAATCGAAACGCCACCACCACAAAAATTAATATATTTCCTTTCTATTTTCAAAATACAACGAGGAACCGTCATTCTTGCCCCCCTCCCTTTTGTCATCAGCAGCATAAACTACTGGGGAAATTGTAGAAAGATTAACTGCATTCAGTACAACTGAATTCAGTTTCCTAAGCCTTTCTAAAAAAGAACTTACATTTACTTCAATTCAATTATTATTCATAACACTTTTACGTTCAATGAATAATCACGAGAGACTGCTCCAAAGTTGTGAAGGCAGGTATTGCGGTCACAAGCCCATGAATTTCAAGTTTCTGTTGGGCCTATCGCGGTAATAAATAGCGGATGTATGGGGGACTCGGGGAGACCTAAAGGCGCATGAGGAATAGGTCCGACCTCGGCCGCCCTGGTCGGAGTTGGGAACCGTGCATAGCGTGTTCGCCAACCAGGAGTATGTCACTAAGCGACACAAGTGAGAATACAGTCGTAGCTCTGATTCAGACCCACAGTTTAACGCCATGAAAAACTCATTCTTTGTAATGTGAGAAGAGTATTATAGTAAGTACTTGCCGGGCCGAAGTAATGTCACCTTAGCGGGGGGCGAACCTGACAGTAGGTATTTCGTTAACAAGAAGTTATAAAACGCTCTCACACAGTAACTAAAAGACAACATGCATACTCAGTTAAAATGTGTAGGCGAAAACATTTGCAGATTTTCCAGCCTTCACCGCGTAGTAGAATGTTTACTGAGCAAGTGACTCAGATTATTTTTGTTGTCCTTGAACCATGTAAGACCATTATGAGGGCAGTAGTTGGAAATTGAGGCGGAAATGGACTGAGGGCACGCTGCTCACCTATATTTCACTCCCACTCGGCACTCACCGCAGCACGGCTGAGTTTAGCTCAAAGAAAAGCTCAGTCGATGAAAGCAAAACGAAGCAAAGACCTGCGGCAGTCAATTAAGATGGCCTCGATAACACGACACGGACACGGCATTGCTTTGTTTTGAGGAAGACGGCACAAGAGACTAGGTATCCTGAAAAACCCATTCCAGGGTAGATTGTACTGCAAATTTAAAATTAAATGACTGTCTTGATAACCAAGTACAACTAAAGACAATTCAGAGCGCTATACTTTTAGTCCTACTCCTGCAAGTTTAACCGAACTTTACCGACTACAATACTGGAGAAAAAAAAATTCTCTGAAATTTTCAGACGACGCAGACGTTTAACGATATACTGTGGCCTTTTCCCTCCCTATATTTCCACCAATCCAAAGCACTAATAGTCAAATAGTCCGACATGAAAAACACCAGTATAAGTCGTCGGCACCGGGAGAAATAAGACTAGGCATGGTCTAAAACTCAACCTGGAACCTGTCAATCTGTCTCTATTATCCGAAGAAGACACACTTCGTTTGAGAAAGATACAGTGTTCTTGTCTTAACAGGCTAAGAACAACTACATTTATAATAATAGCAATGTAATACAAGGGATGTAAACTCTTCCCCATCCAAATAACAACAGCAAAGTGCGTGTTGAGGGTAACCACGTGACGGTGCCGGTGACGTGACTCGACGTGACTGCTGGCTCAGCCTGCTGTTCCGGTTGGCACTCCGTCACCCCCAGCCACCCCACGCAGAAGCCCCCGCGCTTCCATCCCGATCACCGCTAATTACCCACCCGATATGTCACTCCAATCACGCTACTCCCGCTCAGTGCCAATACACGAGATAACACGCTTTCCGACAGACTGGAGGTGTTGGGTGGAAACCGAATCTATCGCTCTTCACTTTTCTTTTCTTTTTCATTTCTCAGTATCGAAGCAATGAATGAAAAAATTCTCAGAAGTTTCATTTCATCGAAGTTCACGGTCCGGGTTTGAAGAAAATTAGAAGAAAATTTGTGAAAAAACAAAGAAAGTGACATTTTTGAATCATGGCAAACCACTCACAAACCAAATTTAAATTTTTTTGTAGTTCCCAGTAAAATAATACCAGTCCATCGTATGTTTCTGACCGAATGCCCCCTAGACTGTTTAACCAATTTTGATTAAGTTTGCGTACACATGCATCCTATGTAGTTGTGTCCATCGGCGGTGAGGTAGGTACTTACTTACTACTGGTAAAAAAAAACAATTTAATGACTATTATTTAATTTGTTATTTATTAAGAAGAAAAAACTCATAACTCTTTGTCATAACTTTAATAAGGGGTATTGCCTTATAAAATACTTTCCCAGTATGAGTATTTTAAGCCTGTGTGTAAGAGAGAAACATCAGCGCGCGCGGCACCACCCAGACAGTTTCATTAAAAAGCAAAGTTAGTAATGGCTGTTTTATTTGAATAGTTGAGAATCGCTTCGCTCAGTTCCTAATGACTCTCTGTTTATAACGGAGTAGTGGCTAATTAATGGTGTCGTACCGCAGGAGGTATCATCATGAACAGCAAGAGTGCAGCATGATTCATGACAGTGATCGATAACTCTGGTTTTAGGTATCCAATTCAAAAACATGCGAGCTGAAACATTTCAGCGGTGAATTCATAAAGCCTTCATCGTTAATCACCACCCACACAATGCTGACCATCCCCCCCCCTCCCCCCAAATCCTGCAGAACCCTCGTAGAAAGGCGACCTTAAAAATGTTCGCCTCACTGCCGCTCGCGGTAGCCCCAGAGTCTCATTAAAATTACTCTACATACACATGCTATCTTTCCATCAGTCCCCATTTATATTCATAAATCTTAATTTTTGGTTTTGACACATAACATTGGAAAACTGGGACAGGCCCCTAGAGTAAAATTTAGCTAATTCTGGAGAAATTAACGAACGCACAATCAAGCCTCACACAGCTGGGCTATTCTCGCACTCTTAACACGTTAACACCAAACAGCACAACGAATCAGCAACTTCCAATGCCCAGTCCCCTATCCAATACCTATCCAGTTCCGTGTCTTCCGTGTTAACTTGGAATATTACACTCGTGAAATGGAATAGGAATAGACCTCCAGGATAACAGGCGCAAAGGGAGCTACAACTAACTACCGAATCATTTTTTTCTTGCCCCAATTTATGAGAGCCATTATCCAATGATAAGTCTTTAGGTATTTCTATCTTACCAGGTCTATAGTTTGAAATAGTAAATTTGAAAAAATCCTATCTGCTAAAAGGGCCACACCCTGCACAATATGCCCATATCTGAAAATTAGGACATTAATCTTGCAAATCACCGTGATCTTCCTCAATTCATCAAAATACGCCTGAAGCTCAGCTAGGTTCCGCCTTACTGGCCCCATAACTTATGGTTAGCAAATTTTGCTTACTATACAGGGAGGGATTATTCTAAACCAGTCAACTCACAAATTCACTATTCGTAATTGATAAACCTTGCTAACTAACATTAATTGGTGAATAATGAAGTACACCCACCATGGTTCCCCTAGCCAAAATAATTTTAATTAAATTTCAAAATATGGAAATGACGCTGAACTAGAAGGAAGTTCCACATACCTGATGGTGGGAAAGTTTTTTTAACAGAAAATTCAGAAAAATTAATATCTGAAAATCAAATGAGAAGCTAGCTAATAGCTACTAGCTATGCAGAATTCAATTAGTGTGGATAAACTTACATAATTACGTGCGGTGATATCGGTGCCCAGATCTATCATCCTGTCAATGAAGGTCGACCTGTTGTCCTTGACGGCGTACATTAAAGGTGTCATGCCTGTCACCTGAAGTAAAGACAAATATTACATTAATTATAAGAAGTTATCTAGTGCAAAAAATAAGCACGATCGAGGGCATTCTCTTCAAGGATAGGCCAGTGACAGCCCGTGGAAATTTGATTATGGCCGGCTCTGTTAACCCTGACAATGCAGTGCAATTTTCTGATGAATGGATTGATCGAAATGAGCGGGAAACAACATTTTTCACGAGACCGAGAAGCAAGTATAAGAGTAACCCAATTAACCAACTACGTATTTGTAGAATATTCACTTATAATGTTGATTATTTGGTATGATGAAGTCAGAGAAATACTTACGCTTGTTTCAATACCGTGCTTTGTTCGTGTATAAATTATAATTACATCAAGCTTAAATGGAAAACGTTGTTTCCTAGATGCCATGCCATTGGCTATTAATGGGACAACCGTGTCGGAAAACGTTATAAAGATACATATTGAGGACACTGTAAGTAGAATATACTTACTGGATGCGTGCTGAAATAATGACTCACCCTTTGCAAATGTCACATTAACAGGGGATAGGGGACATAACGTAGGCACGGGGCAATAGAGGACAACACGATTTTTGCCGAAGTGGCGCAACGGAAGCAAGATTTAATAAACAATTTCGCTTTTAGATAAACAGAACAACTTTTGATTCTCTAGAAGTGGGTAAAAATGAAGGGTATACAACAATGGTCGCACTTGTATACACGTACAAATAAGTGCAATGGTTTAATGCCTTTTTGGGGGAAGGTATCTTATTTATCAAACTGCACTGAAATTGGTCGAGGAAACTTTTCAATTGTAACTATTTTTTACATGACTATAGTTTTTACTTTTATCTCTATAGGTACCTAGTTATTTGGAGACTTTTGTTTAATATCATCAGAGTGATATGAACCGATTGTAGCTTAATGATTCCACCACATAACACATTAGTTTCAACGGAAAGGTTCGAATCTCCACACGTTACGGATTTTTTCATCACTTTTTGGTCAGTAAATTTTTAATTACCGCCCCAAGGAAATCTCCTTCCCGAGTTGCTTTTAAAAGCCTTTGCTCCCCTGATCACGGGACATAAAAAATCTCAAAATCGGATATCTGTACAAAATACTTTTTCACCATTATGGCTAGCGAGAAAGTAAAAAAAAAAAATGTTTTCAGCCACACATTACCTATGCACAAAAATCACGTAAATATACCCTGTATTCACATGATCCCATTCTCTCTTATCATATGTATAGGTAAGAACTCAGCAACACAACGGTACAATCAATACAAACTATACTTGTTGGCAATAAATCCCTGTCAACGAGAATAAGTGCACGGCAGCTGTCTTTCGACGGCAAGTTTACGGTTATGGCACAAAGAAACCATCGGAAAGGCGCTTCCCAAAATTCTATGGTGTCTCAGTGAATAGACAGGACACAGGGATTTGGGTATGAATTTTGATCGTCAATATACTTAGGTTATCTGAATCTGAACTACCACCCTCTCTGAGATGTGTTCTATATAAACTCTTATGCTGGACTGATTCTCAATAAGTTGTCTCCTGTCTCCACATCCTGCATAAGCCAAATCGCTAGCCACAGGCGAATGTTTCGCTGGCATTTGGACTGGAGGCTCATGGAATGGACTCCTCCATGGATGGAAAGGTGAGTCACTGAAATTTGGGTTTTCCTCCAAAATATAAAAGTGGGAAATATGAATGGCATGACTAAGAGTAGAGCACAGGGTGACCGAGATTTTACTTTAATATCGGGGGGTCAGTTAAGCGGGCGTGACTCGGAGTGGGTCGATAATGTAAATCTTAGTTAGCACGAACGCCATCGTCCCGTAGCCGGCCAAGGCGGAAGAAGGGAACTAGGAAGGAGGGGCGGCTACCGATGAGCCAGACCTGCCAGTCTGAGGCAGAAACCCAAAAGAAAGTAGAATAAGCAATGCAATTCAAGTTACAAGTCCTGCACAACTTGAACAACACAATTTAAATAAAACTGGTTTTCAATATTGATGTCAAAAACAAAGGGCCCAACCTTAAAATGGGTTACCAAGAATGCCAAAGTGAATAAGGCAAACTGGAGAGCTAACTGCCACAATAAGGGTGCAAACGGGTACAAAATTAACTAGCGGAAAACCCGTAAAATAAGGCTATTGAAAATCAATAATTTCGGTATAATCTCTGTAACGAAAACTGACAACAATGATACCCTATTTAACCAGCTACTTCTTGTATATCCTCAGCAAAAACGGCGTGGCATTTGTAAAATGGTCGAACGGGGAAACCTTTTGCATAGCATGCGGCAATAGCAATCTGCCATGCAATATCGTTGCATAATAAGTGGGCTACCGTCTAACTATGCTGTAGGTGCCGACTTTTCGTTTACTTCTATGCACACAAAGATGGAGTCACTCTCATACTGGTTCTGGAACCACCAACACACTTATTAAATCGCTAACCCAATCAAGCTGAAATTTTCTACACATACTGCATATACATATAGTCCAAGTCAGGCTAGGAGCGTACCGATTGCTCATAATTTCTTGCAAATCTAGGGCTGATCAAAACTTCTTCTTTATCAGGGAAATATCTGCTCAGGGTCGGATTGGCATTTTTAGCGTATGGTAGGATATGGAACGCAAATCCGGATCGGCGTCAACTGAAAATCTTCAAAAAATTATGAAAAATCGGTACGCTCCCAGCCTGACTTGGACTATACCTCCCATCATGATTATGATTTCTACGTATGACCTGCTTACCGGATCGCTAACGCCAGACAATGGGGCTTGGGGTGGGTCCTCAGGGTTGGCAGCCGCAGCGGCCGCCACAGCCTTCTCCAAAACTTTGAGCAGCTGGTCCACAGGGGGCCACTCCCCCTTCATCGTCAGGAGGAGCAGCTTCTGCGCCCCATCTCTGAGGGATGCCCCTGCACTCGCGGGCTTCGGCCCGGGGGCTCCGCCTAAAACAAATCCGTATTTGGTGTAACACTAGAAAATATATCCTCTTTTCCGTCAGCATCTACATAAAATACTAAAAAGTAAAATTACATTAAACGGTTTTAACGATTTGTTCGTTAGCCAATACAACCGCAGAAGTTTAGATACATACTTCAACAATGATTACTAGAAAGGTAAGCACACAATAAAACGTCCACTAAAAAGTAGCGATTTTAAAAATCCAATAGAGTTGTTAGCTAAAACCGCCTGATAAAAATTTAAATAACAATTCAGGACAATTCAGGCCTACATAGTGCAGCAGCTGAGGTACAAAAAGAGGACGAAAAAAAAATCATGGTCCAAGAAAACACTGCAGAAAAAATATGCCTAAATAAAGGCTCGTTTGTCAGTGGTGATTTTTTCGGTTCAAAGATGGCAATAGAGATGTAGCGTATTTTAACAGTACTTAATCGCACTGACCTCAACGTGCCTGCGAGTATTTACAGCCATATTAGTGCTGGAGTATAGTGAGTATGGTGACCCCTTGTAGGCATAACAGTCACATCACTGACTTGAGCAGAGCAGGAGTATGTCTAGAACAGCTACAGTGGTGATGACTGCTTAAAGTGCTGGTGAGAGTCAAGCAACTGTCATAATAAGGTACAACACTTTGCGGCGCCGGATGAATCGGCCGACAAGTTCGTGCCACTGTGTCGGATCTGGCGTCAGAAAAGCCGCAAAGCGGGCAACACGTCCGTTTCCTTTCAAAACACAATTATGACTAAGTTGATTTCTCAACGATATTACAAAACTTAACGAGGGGTCGTGGTGAGGAAGGTATTATCGGGGAGATATATCACTGGGAACAGAGGTACCTTCAGGCAATCTGACAAGAAAAAGTGAAAAAAATGCAGCTCTCGTCATTGATAAATCTTACCACACTGCATCTCTCAGACGATATGATTTAGCTACCTGTCTCCGCAGGTGATACTAAAGGTAATACAATCGTTAATCTACAAGTATATATATTGACACAAGGCTCAAAATTCCATTGATGAGACCCTTCAGATACAGATAGGTACGAAAATATAAGTATCTCCAAATATATCGAGTCTGTACTTGCCGTTCACAAGACATGTTATAATTTTAAGATGGTGATTAATTAACATTTTCAAACAGAAACGGAGATCACCTAGCGACTACTACGTCGACAATTAGGGGGGGAAAAATAGGTCAATACCTTACTAGGGTCGCTTCGTAGCTCTGAGAGCTTAGGACAATCTCTTCGATAGAAATCCAGACTAGAACACAATTCCATCTCACAATTTTCTGGAAAAAAAAAGTTCCTAAGTAGGGAGCTAGATAAAAAAAATACCTTCAGCAGCAGCACCGCGCTCGGACTTGGGGCTGGCCTCCTTGCGGTCCCCATTGGCGGAGGTTTCGTCGGAGCCATTGGGGGCGGCGTCCCGAGGGGCGTCCGCCTTGCGGGGCGCCTTCTTGCCCGCCGGGTTCATCGCGCGGGCATCGCGGATCGCGACTCACGCGCACTCGAGGTAGTCGCGTCTTACTCCGCACCCTCGTGACTGGTACAAACGAATAGCCGAATAGAAGCAGGCAGCGCTCCACTGCTTACCTACCCTCCCGGCTCCCCACTCCGCGACGACAGCGCACCTGCTCCGTTGCCGTTGGACTAGAAAGGCATGGCTCTTAGGTGAACTGTCTGCAGATATCGGAGGCGTCACATGCTTTCTTATGATACGTCTTTCAGCAACCTATATTTGCACCTCTGACAGTAATCTTAGGTCTATAGCTTGAAGCCAAAGGGAACGACTAAATTATGCGTATTCTACTCTTTGGTACTACAAGTATCAAAATAAAAAAGATAATTTCCTGAGAGTAGACTTATACTGAGACTTATACCTAGGTACTGGATGCAGAACAGAGAAGAACTGAGCAAACCCCTTGCTGACTAATACAACGGTAGGAACTTACGCAAATGAAGATGAAGCCAAAAATCATCGCAGCCATCAAGTAGGCGTATGTAAAAGCTGACCAATGAAAGAGATTTTTCCCCGAAACCGCACGCTGACTCCACGGTGGAACGAACAACGCTTTAAAAAAAATGAAGTGAACAGTGAATTTTTAGTATGACGCAGAAGAAGCAGGAATATAATAGAAGAGAACTGAAGAGCAAATTCTCTTTCAGTAATTGTCATTCTTTTTCGTCTTAAATCTAAAAAATAAATAAAATGATTAGGGCACAGTTAAATTTGGCAGAGCATTTGTCAAAGTGCCTAACCAGCGAAAAAGCAAAATATGTAGGGCCTAAAGGAATATGAATAATACTTTTTCCACTCCTGGGTCCCCACTCGAACACATATCTACTTAAATTTGTGAAGTGGCTTACAGTGATTAATGCCAGGTAAAAAGGGTACAGACTCACCTGCTGATTAGAGATCCAGATATTCTGAGCCGAAGTAAATTCACGTAATCCGAAGGGGGTATCTGGTGTAATCTAGATGGACATATACAATACTCGATCCTACTCACATCACTTAAAATAAATCAGCGATATCACAACTGATCACTCGAGTATAAGGATATAATTGAAGACAAGAGTAATAGGAGTAGGTACCGTCTAAGAATCATTAGAAAAAATAATAAACTTGCCAGAGAACCTGTCGATTTCAATTGAGAAATAAGAAAAAAAGTAAGTAATAATGTTGGGCATTGGAGTAGGACAAAATCATTATTCCACTCCTTGGTCCCCACTCGAACATGTACCTATTTAAAATTGTAAAAGGGTAAAGAGACTGACCTGCTGCTACAGATTCCACAGGACGTTCCGATGAGCCGCACCAAGTCCTCGTAATCCGAAGGGGGTATCCAGTGTAATCTACTCCCATCATCATAAATAAAAATATGACAACTGATTACTGGAGTACAGAAATATAATAGAAAACAAGTCGTGTAATAGGGTTAAGTATACCTGAAATTTTCCAAAAACTAGTTAAATTTGAATTTGACAGAAAACCTGCAATTATAGGAAATAAATTTCAAATAAAAAATGTAGGGCCTCGGAGTAGGGCAAAATAATTATTTCACTCCTTATTGGTCCCCACTAGAACATGTACAGGGATGGGATCTACTTAAATTTGTCTCATGGTCGATAATAATAAATGTAAAAAGGAAAAGAGACTCACCTGCTGCTATACAGCCACAAGCTATTCCGAGCCATAATCGATCCATGTAATGCGAACTGAGTATCCTACTATCCGAAAAGGTACCCAAACTAAATCAGAAACCAAAAATTTCATAATTTGTCACACAAGTACGAATATATCGAACAGAATGCGAGAATGTACTCTCATAAGAGTATGTACTTAGATACTGAGAATTTCAAAAAAATACTCTGTCTAGATACTTTCAGATAATACTTTTTCGTCCAAAACTACAGGAAAAAATAAAATAGTTGGAGATATTGAATCTGACTGCAGAGCATCTGCCAGCAATACCTACTGACTGGGGAAAAAGTAATAAACGCAAGGGCCTAGGAGCTGGACAAAATTAATTATTCCACTCCTTATTCACCCTACTTATCTGTCACTTAAGTAGTTAATAGTGAAAAATGCCAAAAAAAAATAGACTCACCTGCTGCAACGGATCCACAGGACATTAGAAGCCGCTGTTAATCCACGTAATCCAAAAGGGAAATCCAGTGTAATCCGAAGGGGATATCCAGTATAATCCAGCGGGAATATCCGATGTAATCCAAATGGAGAATCCGATGTAATCCAAATGGATAACTGAAACACTCACTCCACGCAGTACAGTACGGTGCGGTTTGCTGTGGACCAGCAAACGGATGAGGAGGACGACAGTAGGTATGAGTGACCCCGGTTAATGGGAAGTAGAGTATGCTACAAAGCCCCGAAAAAATCACTAGCACCTCTTGAGGACCAGACAACTGTGGAACTGTTTAAGAAAGGGGAAGAACAGGTCAATAGGGTCGTGCATAAAGCCAGAAGGTAGAAGGCAGAAAAAAAGTGCAGCAGAATAGAGGCAAAACTGTCTTAGATAATCTATACTTCCTTATCATCTACACCTAAGAAGTAGAAGTAAAAGAAATTTCTTTCAAATTTGTGCGTGGTGTTTCCAAACCTATCTAGAGCTGCAGCCTCCACTCCAACAGCGAGCTCGCTCGTCCTAAGCCACCGGCAGCAAATGGTAAGTCTGGTTACCCCCACGCAACCCTCTGAGCTATATTTAGTAAGTCCAAAAACCAGAAAGCTTCTGTATTGACCGGGTAGCCGTAGAGGAACTCTCTTGCTAGGTATAATAGGTACCTATCTCCCGCACAGGGCAGCAGCAGCAGCACTTCCTAAACTCTAACAAGAATCTTACCTAGACGCACTGAGAGATATATGATTTTATTATCAGGCCCAAAACTGTTTGAAAAGCGACTATAGGTGCCGGTACCGGGAAATGCTAAAACGGTAGCAACAGATGAGTAGGTAATGGCGAAATGGCGAAAATTCGTTTACCCAACGGAAAATAGTACCATCCTATCTTATCGTTCCTTGCAATTTCTGTTAACAATTTCAAATCTAACATATTGAGGAACACCCATTTTAAACGCACTTTGGAATCTACAAGGAAACGGCACACAAAATTCTTTAAAAAAGTATTTATAAAAGATTTTAGGTACTGGGAAGGTATCCGACAAAACAAACACTTCTCACCATTATCACACCACGTGCGAATTAATTGCTATGAAAATCATCCAATGAGATTCGTCAAATCATTTTCTTTCTGAACGCACTTTCTAATTCATTTTTTGATTGGCTCACAACTACCGCGCTTTTATTCCCGCTAAAACTAAAACTTTTAAAAGTGATAACGGGTTCTAGAGTAAGGCTGAATTTCACCAGTTTAACGTGAAGACTATCGTTTACACGATAGCGCTATCGTTTCGGTAAAAAATGTTAACGGCTTTCACCATGCACCGTTACCGTTTCGTTAGCTTCCGAGTGGATTTTCCGTGCGTTAGCGAAAACGATAATTTTCATACCTGCGACTCATTTGGTGTGTTGTCTAATGTAGTCTAATCAACATTTTAACTTCTTTCTCCGAAAAAAATAGGGGGTTTTTCACGTTTATTTCCACTTTTAGATTGAAATTGTTGAAATAAATTTGACGTAAACAAAGCAGGCGAATTCTATTGACACAACAAAACCTAACGAGAGGGTGTCTGCTTTTTCGAATCGATATCTAGGTACCTACCTATTCGAACGTTAAAAGGCACTAAATATCGTGAGGTGGTGAAATTCAGCCTTTGAATCCATTTCGTAATTATTATTAAGTCCAGCCACGATAGCCGTCTTAAGATACTTTTTTCGAGCAAGAAACAATTTTCGGGTTTTCTAAAACTCTATAAAATAGATAACATAAGAAGAAAAGAAAATATTTTTAGGGTGTAAGTAAAATATCTCTCAAATAGTAGGTACTTATTTAGGTAGGTACCTAGGTACTTAGGTAATCTTACAAAGTTTAACAGTATTTTTTTTTTTTTTTTCGTACGGTGACCCAAGAAGGATTCTCTCCAATTTATTTTGAGTTTTACAAGACGAAAAAAATTTCTTTCTCAAATACAGCGCCTGTCTCCTTTAGACATTAAAAGAGAGACGTCCCTACGTTTACGGTTAGCATGGCTAGACCGCAGATCTGTAAGTGCAACGGTAGGTATACGTTCATCAACAGTGAGTGATTTAATTACTACCTGCCTATCATAGCTGTGAGACCCTGAAAATCTTCAAGAACTTACTTGTGTTTGTGTTTCCGATAAACCTAGGTGTAATAATCACTCGAAATAGACACCTGCCATCAGCGATACTGGGGAGAAGAAAAAACAGATGATGTGCAAATAAAACGTGTAATATCTCGGCATGTAATACCTATCAGTTGCAAATCTATTCCAGAAGCTTGATGTCAACATTAAAGATTACGCTATAGAAGAAAAAATCAAATGCAAGAATGTTTCGATTTCACAAGACACAATCTAGGTGCAGTAAAGAACATGGGTGGGACCGAGATGATCGAGAGTGAACACTTCGTTTAGGACTAATAATCATTGTGCTCTCTCCTATCTCCTCATACAAGTTATTGTTCCTGCAACAAGGTAGGTATAAGTGCCTTTGTATAGGTACTTAAACCATTTTATACTGTTTCAGTCAATTTTGGAGATTACAGTAAATGCACAGTGGTAGACGGATAACAGGACATAAGCAGTCTCGAAACGTTGATTATTTCTGAAGCTGCACTTGGTCAGTAGAAGAAATACCACCCACAAAGGGGGATATTATTTGCAGCTGCCAGAATGTGATATTAAAATAATAAAACGGATTTAAAAAATAGTAAACTTTTCCATTAACTTCCTTTGACACCACAGTGAACTGATCCCTTCAGTGAAATAACTTATTATAATAACTATAATATAAATTTCTAGATACACGCGAAAAAGGCAGATTTAGGAATCAAAACTTTTGGAATCCGAATTTTTGTGTCCTAAACCTGCACTGATTTGGTTGAGCCATAATTAAAACTATAAAGAATAGCTAATTTACAAATACGGCTAAACTGTACATTAAACTCAAGAAGTGCTGATAAGAGCACGCAGTCAAGAGCTTGCACTTAGCAATGGAGAACTGGGTAGGTAGGTACATTGCATAGGGCTATCAACATTAACTTCTAGTTACATATATTACAAATGAAAAAAATCCTCATTAGAAGCATAGGAGAAGTCAAGTATAGAAAGGCGAGAGTTCAAAAGAGTTATCACTCGATCGCCACGTCACTTGGCTCAAATTGTTACTGTAAAATCTGTGACAAATGAACACGAGCTATATCACTGTGTCCTTCTCCCAGGAATGGATTGAGAGGCAAGATTAATATCAATGTTGTAGAGAAGCACCAGACCTACAGTTTTTATAGTCTGTGCTGCACACTTTGCCACTTCCTCTTAGACAGGGTTCTACGGGTTATGTTTACTGGTGATTTCTCGCTTAACAGATAGGTTTCATACCAATCTCGTAGTTTTAAAGTTATCTGCCACAGGCCGGTTGTTTAAGAAGCGCCTGCTTGTTATAAGGATAACCTTAATTTTTTGAAGCCAGCTTTTCAGCTGAGTAAATCTAATCTTCATCACTGGATACCATGGCCTCGCCTGCAGCCACAAGGGGTGTATGGAACGGTAGAGTATCATCGTGTTCATCTTGTCCCTCAGTAGCTCCCAGAGCTGTATCTTGCCCCTCCGGGTCCATGCGCTTCTCTGCCAAGATGGCGTCCCGTGGAAACCGCATTACGGGTGACTCAGCATACACCTGGAATGAGAAGAACCACAACCGTTGAACTAAGTTAGATAGATAGATAGATAGATAGATAGATAGATAGATACTGCTCAGAATTACTTCTACTTTTATAATTCTACTGTTACAATTTACACCATTATACCGTAGTATACCTCAGATTCGATGTCGAAGTTGCTGGATGAGTTTGAGCTTGTGCTACAGCTCATGTCAGGTTCTGCTCGATCGAAACTTCCGCTGATCTCAATGACTTCGCAATCGGCCTCGCGCGGCAGCTCAATGGAGTCAGTAGTGAAGTCCGAGTGGAGGAGCCGCACGCAGGCGCGCGACCGGGCGGGGCGGCGGGGTGTCACGCTGGGCGAGCCTGAGGGTGAGTCCGAGCACGAATAGTACTCCGAAGCAGGGGTATCCGCACTGCCCAAGGTGCGGGCGCGTTTCTTTTTTGGCAGCGTTTGTGACCGTACGCTCTCTGCACGCCGCACCATGTTCGACACTAACTCAGCCGTGTCCTCTCCCATATCCAGCATATAAGATACTGAGTCACTCTTTTGAACCACGCCTACCATCTGGGGCCTGTCTTCGAACCTCCTGAAAGAAACAGGGAAATTATCACTTCCATTGAACCGAGGAGTGAGCGAACGAGTAGAAGGGACTAAATTGTAATGACTTATTAGGACACATACGCACTGAGTAGTGGAGCAACATGGCCTCGTGGTTACACCAAATTTGAACACATAATAGAGATCGAAAAATGTATCTCGGCGATTGGCGCGGAAGGCACAATGGGGTGGACAGAGATCGCACAACAGATGTTGCAGGTCGCAGTGACATGACTAGGTACTGCTCACGTCAAAATACCCCCCCACCCCTTCCACAACAACAGAGAGCGGGGGAACATAGTAAGCAGTTTCTTTTTTGCCCAGTTAATTTTCGATAAAAAAGAATGTATACTGACCTGGGAGAGCTGCCGATGGAAGAACACTCGAGGCTGCGCTCATCGGCCATGTTACGGTTGACAAGCTGCCACATGGCTTCGCTGTTGACCCGCAGTTTGTACTGCAGCTCCTCATTTTTGTGCGACAGTCTCGTTTTCTGCGCTGTTTCAGACTTCAACTCATCTTGCAAAGTTTCCCTTATTTTGGTGAGGTTTCTGTAAATCAAATGTTAGTGTAAGAAAGTATTTTTTTTTTTGCTTTTTCAAATTTCCGGTCAGCCGATATGTCACTGCAGTTTGGATAAATAAATAATAACGCAAAGGATAGACAATCTGACTCTGAATATCGCAATTCAATGTAACTATGCATTCGGCTGACAAAATTATTCAAATATATACCTGACAACTTCGAGCTGACTAGAGAGCTGTGACTGGAGGTCCTCAACTTTTGCCTCCAGCGTTGTGACGAGGGAGAGCAGCTTGGGCACGCGATCAGCCTCCACGCGCAGGTGAAGGTCCAGTCTCCGCAACTCTGACACTTCCTCCGTCTTCAGAGCGAGCACTTGCCTCAGTGACTCCACCTCGCTCAGAAGGGTGTGCTCGGACCGGTCACCGGGGGATAAAACCCTCTCAGGTGATGAGCGTGATTCACTAAAACTTAGTCTTTGGTTAACGCACAGCCTGTCTTTCACAGCATTATCCTCCTGTGCAAATGACTCAACAGTTCCATTCCTCCCATCTCGCAGACTCTCCAACTCCGCTTTAACAACCCGCAGTTGGTCGTTCTCGGCAGCGAGGCGCGCCACTTTTTCCCTGAGTTTAACATTGTCTGCAGTCAGCATTTTTACTTCATTCTCTCGATCCTGAAGAGTTTCAATGAGGGTAGTATTCTGTTTGCGGGACTCCCACAATGACTCATCCGACTCCCGCTTCAGATTGAGAACTTTGTCGAACTGAGAGGATAAATCAGTCAGGGCCTGGAGCTTGACCCTGTAGCCCGCCTCGTCCGCCCTCAGCTGCTGCACCGTCCCGCACGCTGCCTGGACCTCTCCTTCCAGACGGTGGCATTCAGCACGTGCCGCGTCCAGGTCTCCCTGCACAGCGAGAGTTCTAAGCTGCTCCGCCTGCAGTTCCAAGCGAACACCCTCCTCGCCAGCGCGAAGCTGGTCCATGGTGCCGTGAGCAGCCTGGAGCTGGTCTTCGAGACGACGGCAAGTGGCGCGTGACTCCTCCAAGTCGGCCTCCGTTGCCAACATCCTGCATCGCGCTGATTCCAGCTGACGTTTCAAGGTAGGAGTTTGAAATGCATCCAGCTGAAAAAGTGAAATGTTATTTTCTTGATGAAGTGAAATACCAAAATTTGTAATTATCACCTGACCTTCGACAAAAAAATTACAAATTGAGAGAACATATAATTCTGACAATAACAAGGAAAACGAGGGAAATAAGCATTGCGACGAAAATCATGAATGTTTAGAGCAGTTTGCACGAGTGCTGTTGGCAACAGGGCATCAAGTATTGAAGCTATAGCAACCTTTCTCCACAGTTTACACAGCTTTTTCGGACTCAAAATCAGTCTTGTCTTGTAGAGTGAACACGTTTGCAATTTTCCTCGAGTGTTTTTTTTAAAAAAATAGTAGTAAAAGTGCCCTCCGATTCCTAAGTCAGAGTGAAGGACTGCGGGTAAGGATGGAGTATGTTTTCTGATGACTGAACTATTCGTAAAGTTTGACAATTTTGTGAAATTACGATAAGAAGAGAACGAAGCTGACGAGGCGTCATTCAACTAATTAGTTGTGGCTACCAATCACAAACTTTAAGTGTGCTGTGGACGAAGCAAATGGTCAAGGCTCTCATTAGCTCAGTTGGATAAGTGACTACCAAGTGTGATGATGACTCAAGATCAAACCCAGCTGGAAGAAATTTTTTTTTCCATCTCTGGTGATAGTCCCCCTGATCCAATCGAGATGGGATCTGAAGAGGAACTCACTCAGCTAAAACATGAAAGAGACAAGTTAAGGACCAGACTGCAGCTGTTCGAATCGGAAAGTGACGATAGAGAAACTGAATTCAAGGAAGAAATTAGACAAATGAAAGAATCGCACAAAAGAGAATTGGTAGAAGGCAAAAAATCTATAAATGCCCTATTGGACCACAACCAGAGCCTAAAAATTGCAGTGGATAGACTGGAGAAAGAGGTGGCTTCTTTACGTAAGCAAAGATCTTGTGCTGAGATTGCTGTTCAGACTGAAACTGAAATATTATCGAAGGATATCACTGGAACCGTGACAAGGAACTCGTTGTCATTGTATGATGAATTGATTTCAACCCCAGGGGAAACACTATTTGCTTCTTTGCCGCTTATCAACTTAACTTCCCCTGATCCTGATTACCCAAAGAATGCAGACCACAAGGAAGTGCAGGTGACGTCACCGGAGAGGGAGGCAGACGAGGACAGAGACGGCAATACTGGAAGAAGGCGGAAGCACAAGCGACGTCGGAGGACCAGCGACACCTTTCAACCGAAAGACCCGGAGAAGAAGAAACTGGACTGCACCCACACCTTGGAATGCCGTGACTGCACTAACGTCATAGATAAGTTAATTGATAAGATAATTGAGAATACTGTGACAATCGACCAAACCGAACCTAATCGTGAAAAAAATGAAATCTCACCCCAGCCCCGTTCTCAGCCTAAACATTGTATAAAAATTTTCGGTAGCAGTATGGTACGAAATATTGCGGAAGAATTGAATTCTATGTTACCTAGAGACTATGCGGTTACCGGCACGTGTTTGCCCAACGCTAAGTTTGAGGAGATAATTCTGGCAGCTGAACGTGCCAGTTATCGCATGGGAGATAATGATTGTCTTGTAATAATGGGTGGTTTAAATAATGTACTGGATGGCCAAGGTTCACGCCTATTCTCCCTCGAGAAAGTGAATGAAATGGGTCAAAGGACAAATGTCATTTTAAGTGAGCTTCGTCATCTTTATCGCAAATCCCCAGAAAAACGTAAAAATGAATCTATTTACTTCCAGAATGCTAACATTTTTAAGTCGGCTATCTCCTACAATGTACTCGAAATTAGTGACATGGGAGCTGAATTTTGCGGTAAGGACGGCATTCATCCAAACAAATATGGTAAAACTGAGATTGCCTATCGGATCAAAACTCTCCTGCTTAGGGGAAGCGGGGTTGTAAAGTCACACGAAATCATGTCTGATGAGGTAATTGGAAAAGCTATCCCTGTATTGTGTTCAAACCGAATGGATCAGCAGCTGGTCACATCACAACGTAATTTTTTAGAAGAAATTTGGCCCAGATCCATCTACAGAAAATAGAGGAGGATACTTATATTACGACGATCCCCATGGAATCTAAAAGCCAAAAATCAAATAGGCCTAATTTGAAAAATAGTGACAGGGCACGTAACGAATGCCGCCACCCTAATGAAAAATTTCTTGCTCAAAATGTAAGATTTGAAGGTAGCAAAAGAGAATTTACTGTCTTTCACCAAAATGTGAACAGGGCTGAAAATAAGAAAGATAATGATGTTATAGAACCCAAAAACCAGAAATCGGAAAATTCAACTAAAATGTTTGGAGATGTTAATGTGAGTAGGTCTTATAAAATGCCTTTCACCATATTTCATCAAAATGTTAGATTTTCTGCTAACAAGACTGAGCTCATCGAAGATACTATTGAAACCTATAAACCGTCGATCTTTTGTATGACTGAGACAGCCCTTTTTGAAGATGAAGCTCCTTACTATATGCTAGAAAATTTCACTCTGATTAGTAGCTATAGCAGAAAATCTAAACACAGAGGAGGAGGATGTGCGATTTATTGTTGTACCTCTATTAAAGATGTGGTCAGACAGATAGATGTCACATCATACTGTAAGCATGGAATATTAGAGGCTACTTGCGCAGCAGTAACAATAGGCAAATTGAAATGTGTTGTAGTGTGTGTGTACAGAAGACCTTCTACTCTCCACAATGATGTTGACGAATTTATATTTCTACTTACTGAGCTCCTTGAGAAAATGGCATCATTGTCTGAAACCCCTGTAATAGTTATAGGTGATACTAATATTTGCATGAACACTGATGATTACAGGAGGCAAGCGCTCACTGAGTGTATGTCACTTTTCAACCTTGTTTCACTAATTAACACACCGACTAGAGTCACAACTAACTCTCAAACGTCAATTGACAATATTCTTACAAATTTTCCGTCTGACAAATGTTTTGCAAGGGTTCATAAAACATTAGTAAGTGACCACTGGGGCATTAGTGTTGAAATACAAAGTACAGAACAGCATAAAGCTGATCCCAAAGTGGCTACTTGCAGAAATTTTCGCTCTGAAGAAAATCAAAATAATTTTATCAACTTCTTGGAAAGTGAGACGTGGAACAAAGTGTTTGAGGCAGGACCATTAGATTGCTTTGATGTCTTTCACAGCATGTTCCTATGCTACTTCCAACTTTCTTTCCCGCTTAAGACAAAGAAATTAAGTAACTTTAGAAAAAAGCAAAATCACGTAAAAAGTGAAAAAACCCTTAAGCTAAAAAATGAACTAACCATCATACACGAACTATATCTTGAACATAGAACTGATGGGTTAAAAGAGAGGTTAAATTTAAAAAAGTCAGAGTACCAAAAATACCTAAGGCAGGAAAAGTCTGAAAATTTCTCAAATAGACTGATGAAGGCAGATAATCTAAGCAATGAGGCATGGAAGATTATAAACCAGTCCACAGGTAGGGTAGCTGAAAAAAAGAAGGGTATAAGTAAACTCTTGGTAAATGACAACAAACCAATCAGTGATACCCTACAGATTGCAAATGCGTTAAATGAGTTTAACATAGCCGCTCCACTAAACGTTGCAAAAAAAGCTGAATCATAGAAGAGGAAATTTTAGCCCTGGGCAAGAAAATGAAAAACTCTTATTCCTCTGGACCTGATGAGATCCCTTGTATACTACTTAAAAAAGTTATCCCATACATCATCATCCCTCTGGTTTATGTTCTGAATATGTCTCTAAGCATGGGAATATTTCCTAGCATGTTAAAAAAATCCAAAGTGTTACCGATTTATAAGAATAAGGGGGAAAAAACAGATGCAGCATCGTATAGAGGTTTAGTCATTACTTCATGTTTTTCCACACTTTTTGAAAAAGTTTATATGAACCGACTTTTGGAATTTTTGGAGTATAACACTATAATTTCTACCAATCAGTATGGGTACAAGAGAGGAGTATCAACCAAGGATGCCATAGTTAGTATGGTTGAACATGTACTGAAAGGTTTTGAACAAGGTCAACAGACAATTGGTACTTTCCTTGACCTTTCCCTCGCTTTTAATTGTGTAAATCACGACTTACTGCTGAATAAGCTACAGGAAATAGGCATAATAGACGAATCCCTTAGGTGGATTAAGACTTTTCTCAGTGACAGAACACAGTACGTTGAACTTGAAGATAATAGTGTAAACGTAATAAAAAAGGTAAAGTCAGCAATGCTGATCGGAAACTGTGGGGTACCACAAGGGACGTGTATGGGTCCCATTTTATATGTCTTATATGTAAATGATTTACTGCTGAGTGAACCTGATCATAAAGTGATAATGTATGCTGATGATACGAGCTGTCTAACCTCCATGAAGCATCTTGAAGAGACAGAAATTAAAGCCAATGTTAAGGTCAATGTTCTTTGTCAAAAGTTTGCCGAATTGAATCTTCTTACCAACCCTAGGAAAACTAATGTGCTTGTTTTTAAGAGTAATGCGGCCAGGCTTGGCTTTGCCCCGTCGATAACGATTGATGATTGCACTATACAAGAAGAGAGACAGACAAAATTCTTGGGCGTCACTTTAGACAATAACCTTTCATGGCAGCCACATGTTGATGAGCTGAGTAAGAAACTAAATAGCTGTCTCTTTATTATTCGCAAACTTGCTAAAATTTGTCCAAAACGGATTGTTTTCCTGGCATACCACGCGTTGATAGTAAGCAAAATGACATACGGGCTTATTGCCTGGGGTGCTACCTCAAAAACCAATTTTGATCGTATTTTCAGACTTCAGAAGAGAGCTATCAGGTACATTTTTAGCCTAAAAAGAACAGATTCGTGTAAGCCTTTCTTTAGAGAATACCAATTATTAACCTTGCCTGCTCACTATATGTTGATGGTTATTACCAATGTCAGAAAGAACTTTGATACCGTTGCAACGCTTGGTAAAACTCACACGTACAGCACTAGGCACAGAAATGATTTTACCGTGGATAGACACCGAACCAACTACTTTGACCAGATGCCGTGCAATAGAGGTGCAAAATTATACAATAGGCTCCCGGAAGATATCAAGACGGCAGTAACTGACAGAATTTTTTATAATAGACTTAAAAAATATCTTATTGAATTGTGTCCGTATGATCGTATGATGTGAATGTACTCCTCAGTTAAGCAATAGGTATGTGTGATTGACTGTTTGTGCTGATTTTTACCTTATTACTTATTGGTTTGTTTTGTTTTGTGTGTAATTGACTGACGCGTTGTTACAAATGTTGCATTTGAACAATTATATTTATCTTATCTTATCTTATCTTATCTTATCTCTTTTAGGTTTCTGTAGCAAATCCTTGTTTCTACTACAATGGGCTTGTGCGGCGGGTACCCAAGTGTTTTTATCAGTGGAAATAAGTTACTACACGTTTCTTAAGTATCTTTGTTATCGTTACACTGAAAATAGGAGTCAGCAAGACTTAGGTACCACTTACGTCGTGGGCGGCGTAGTTCAAGAGTGCCGCGAGTGCCTCTACAGCGCGCTGGCTGTCCGCAAGATGACGTCTTAGTGCGGGAGCGGCGTCCCGAGGGGCGCGCGAGGTCGCTGACCGCAGGAGGGGCGGCGACTTCCCCAAGCGCCCCGCTACCTTTGCCTTGCAGTTGCTATTGTTGTTGTTGTTATGTGTAGTGCTGGATATGGAGTTGGTCGAAGTTGACTTGGTGACCACTCCATTCTGGTTGATATCTAAGGAAAAAATGAAACATAATGGAAATTGCCAGAAGAGGCGAAATCAAAACAAGGCAGAGGATAAAAATAATACGTATTTTACATATGATATATATGACATATATGATTATGTCTGAAATGGGTTGTTGTCAGTTATCACTCCTGCCACGTTTTGTACCTTTCATAACTGTTGCACGTACAATATGATGTTAAAGACAAGTTTGGAAGACCCGCTGAATTACCCAACCCTGTACTCTCTAACGGAACTATTATTTTTTAATACAACCCCCATTTGTTCATTAAATCCATTCAGTAGGAGTCCTGTAGGTGTCTATTGAATGAATTAGGTGGTAAATAATGTCGAGACTGCCCTAGGTACCACCTCGACACGGTCGTATAAAAGCCTTGTCTATTTATTGCACTTGTGCGACAGAGCACTGAACTAATTAGTGTGTGGTGGTTTATGCTGTGCCTTACTTGTACCATACTTATACCTGTGCTTATACAAAATACACAGTTGAGTGTGGGGAATTTAGAAGCACCAAAATTTACACAATAAGAAGACTTATGTAGTCACTTAGCTAATCCTGAAGTAAAGCCAACAAGCATTTTCAAGGTTATGGAATCGAGTACCTATAGTAGAATAGGTATTGCCTTCGTGAGTCCCATTTTCAGATCATTTTGAACAGGTATAAATGTTTACAACAGGTAAGTAACTACCTAAATCACCTCAACCGATGAAACATTCACACTAGTTGAGAGGATAACAACCACGGACAACGAACAACGAATACATCACTCAGGGAGCAGAACTTACGATTATTTGCTTTGACGCCGAAACTACGGCCTTTCTTTCTCATAGTGTCTTTAAACCAAAACACCATCACGAACACTGCAAGTTCTGATCGCACATTTTAACTGTCTTTCAGTAAGTCCTTGGAAGCATCCTGTGGAGGTGCTAAAATCTTCTTCCTGCCACAGAGGTCGTAGTACTCGTTCACACTATACCTGATCTGAGCCTGTGATGGATTTACAGTGTAGGAAATTAAGGCAAAACTGACTGACAGTGAAACGTTTACTATATTTTTAAGGCTATAAAGAGAAAGAGGGAACTGTGGAAACAGTTGGCCTGGAGTAGAAGAAATCTTTTAACTCTCGAAATGGTATAAACTAAACCAACTGCTTATAACTCCTATAAGATCGAAGTTTACAGCGTTACAGTGATTTCTTAAAGGCACACAAGAGCACTTCATTTCTAAAAAGCAAAAGCAAAAACGGACTTTTTATTTTTCTCGAAAAACGACAGCGGTCAGCGGACAAGACTCACCCACCAGTAATGGAAGCTTACAACAACAACGATCAGCAGTCAGCAAGAGACTGTGAAGACAAGGGAAGCCAGCAGTTGTTAATGGATCCAAGGGGCTCTCACTGTGTAATTGCGACAGGAAACGACTACTTAGCCCGAAAACCAGTCAGAATCACGTCTGGATTAAACTCAGCTGGTGGCAAGCCGCTCTGCAGTCTACACCAACACAAACACCATTTGTGCCTCTCAGTGGCCATAAGTGGTCAAGGGGTCCGCTTTGTGTCCTGAGAGGTCCGGGTTCGAATCCCGGCGGAACGGAAAAATTTTCCGCTTCCGACATGGATGTATTGGCTTCGGCCCACTCATATTCGGCTTCGGCCACATCGTCTTCGGCTTCGGCCAAAAAATATATATAACAACCAACTTATCGGCGCATATGTTCTCTGAACGTCGTGCGTTTTACAGATTACTAGTTTCAGGCACAAGTTGTTTTCTACAAAACCGTTCGACTGTTCGTTGTTCGTTGTTGCTATCCCTAAAATTATTCTAAAACTGGTTCGAACTTTTACCACGGGAAATAGGTAAGTAGATTCTAATGAATTATAAACTTTCGCTTTGGAGAACCAACAACAGGGATTAATAAAGGACACCTTGAATGCTCCACAGTGCACAGCAGTCGCAACACTTGTTTCTATAGCGAGCGATCAACCAAGCAAAACAAATCAGGTGAAACTGGGGCAAAACCAACTGCAGTAGGTCGTAAGCAAAGCAGATGCAGACAAAAACCTGACTCACATACTACGAGGACTACCGTCCACTCTTAACTGGCGGTCAAGTCTCTCGCAAACAAATTGCGGTCCCGAAATAAATTTAGCAACCTCAATGAGCGAGCTTACAATTTCGATGGCACTTGGCGCCAATCGCCAATATTGAAAGTCCTCTGGGTTAGACATCGAAGAAACCGTAGCAGTATAGAACCAAATTAGATTACTTCAAAAGCTTACCTTACTAAGGCTAAGTCTCCCAAAGTCTCAGGGCACAAGTACTCGTATTGTTTATTTATTGTACCTAATAACTGTGACGCAATCAGCTGTAGATTCCCTGTTCTATTCTTCATTAGGAGGGAATATTACCTCATTACATAACTACACGCATGAAGGAGAGTGAGAAGAAAACCTAAAACTCAGTCTACCCAACAATAACCACACGCACCATATCTTAACACCCGCTAAAACATTGCCTATTTTCTAAATTATGGCAGCAGCTGTCAAATTGATCAAATTTATATTTTCAACCCCCCCCCCCCCCCCCCCCCCTCATTTCGATGCCTTCTGATTCCATTTCCTCCATTAACAAAGAGCTATATTTTATACCCTTGTACCTTTTATTCATCAGTCAGAAACAAATTTCGTCCACACAAAAAAATTTATCTAAAATCCAAAAGAGATGTAAGAATCATGGCTGAAGTACCACCGTATTTTTCTTGCAGGCCACTTTTTCAGACATTATATTTTATTCTCTAGCCCCTTATTAATTTTTTCGAAAAATAAAATAATAAGATATGTCTTCGGATAGAGTTACATTATGCCAATTATTAGAAAAAACTGCAGACAAAAATGAATCAAGAAAAATGATAACTTGTGACTGCCTCCTTCTCACAAAAAATTCACAACAAAGTCAGAAAAGCTGATGCCAGAAAATCTGCATCAAGAAAAACATAAGTGCGTAATACTGACTAACAAATGGTTAACGTTTCAGCCAAAAATAACCCAGCAAAATTGCTTTAGCTGCTCTATTCAGAAATTTGGCGCTTAGGTTGAGAACAGCTGGGCCGCTAATTTCTGCAAGAAAACGATTGACCTTTGCGTTGCGAAAAATATACAAATATGCGTCATCACTTCAGCACTGCACGTCTCTCGCAGGCTTTTCTAAAACTGTATCTTCACACTTTCACTCAAAGGTAAACGGTCACTCAAGTATACCTCGTATGCGGAAGGACAGATTCCGAAAGGAATGGCGCACAAAAGGCTCGACACTGTCAGATCTTTGAAGGGGGTGATGATGGTGGTGGTGGTACCTCTGCTGGCCCCATGTGTGCCAACCTCTACCCACTGCATCCATCCCGACACCGGACAACTGAGAACTGACTGCCTTCAGGCTGGTGTGGACACGCTGCTAATTCATTCAGGACCGACGGCGCAGAACGTGGTGCAGCAACGGTCCATCCAACGACCACAGAGGAAAAATCGAGGAAAAAATACATTACCATGGAATCTCTTGAAGTTTAGAAGGGAGAGACAGGGGTTTGATTTTTAAAATTACTGGAGCAGAAGGGTTAAAACACCACGGGCTTTTACTACCTGCGCCTGCACTATATTTCTATGCTTTTACTCTTCCACAGGAAAACCACGTTTTGACTTATTGCTGCATTTCCAGAAACACAATCTGTAATAAAGTTCCAAAAGGCCAATAACTGGCTGTGCCGCAGTAAAGAAAAAGACCCAGTTCCCAGATCCAACAGGCATCAAAATAGCAGGGAACAGGAAAGTCATGAATTGGAACAGGAGATGGTGCGTTATGATTTAGAGCTGGTCCAAGCTGTCCATCGCTGAAGAAGAGACCGTGTCGAGGAACCTCCTTAGAGTCTTCAAGCACGAACGCTTCGCACTCGCAAATCTGAGCGAGCCAGCACACCTTACTGGCCACCACTTACTTTCTCAATTTCTCATACCCAGGACAAATAAGCACATGCAGAATTTTTCCTTTCATCTCAATTTAAGAAGCTACGACAGACACCAAAACAGTCACACCTGATTTTCCAACTCTTTTTACGAGAGTTAAGGCAACGAAGATTCTGAAGACTTAAAATGTGGATAAACTGTCAGGCAGATGAGGAGGAGAAAAACAAGTCGGTACTGAAAAAGTGGATGATCGAGCCTTCTAAGACAAACCAATGGAGGCAAAGCCTGCAAGCCCTGACCGCACCTGCTCTATAAGGCCCATCAATGCCTGTTTCCATAAGAGCCGATCCTACATATATGCGCCAACCCATGCAGAGCAAAGGTGAACAAAATGACCAATTTCTACTGATTATCTAAAGTGTATAGTTTTCCGCACATCCTGTAATTTTCCAGTTTCCTAAAGGAGCTATATCAGATACTGAGACGGGACGAGTATGATCACGGTCGACCAAATCTAGCTAACAAAAGAAAGTCGAAGACTGTACCTAATAGGTTTCTGGCGATTCCGTAATTTTCCTGTTTCTTTATGAGACTTCGTCGTTGACCGAATCTGGCAAAGGAAGGAAACTCGAAGTATAAAATCACTATTTACTACACCCATCGATAATTGACAAATACCAAACACGTATAAGAATGATGGTAATACGAGGGAAAGTGAAGTGGAGCAAAAGGTACGCAACAGTGCAACAATCAATGGACACAATTTAGTAAACTTCTTCGAGCTGTCTACATTTGGTGAGACTGCTGAAAAGTATACCAGTCTTCTATGCCGCTGAAGTAGACTTTAAGATTGACAATAGAGTTCCGATGAAAAACTGCTAAGTAGTCAATCTTTACAATAACAATAGCAAATTATACTACGAAATTTCATGTGCATGAACTCCGGAGTATAGTCAGGTGCCTAGTGGGAAACAAGATTTCTGCGTCAATTATTTCTATATGATGACTTTGTATATTCAAAGAGTTTTTAATATTATAGGCGTCAACTGACCTTTCAGTGGTGGATTAAGAGAGCGAGGGGTGGTAGGGCGCCTCCCTACTGGGCCCTTCATTGTCCCATGACTGACGGCAGCAGGTCCTTTGCTGGCCCCAACGTCTGAAAAAATAATGACGTGTTAACCGAGCTCGTATTCTCTGGGAAGCCTTCAGCAGTCCTGTTAATTTCAATAAGAGATTTTAGAATCTAATCCCTTAAACAGATTCGAAGTTGCCAATGGTGGAGCACTGAGAGAATGCATCTGTATCACATGCAATAGCGCCAACCGAGGAGAAAGGGCATATTCATCATAAACAGAGGAGAAACGCTGCGACAAATTACCATTAACGATCCACTGGAAAATTGCAGTTACGATGCGAGTAGCAACTGCTTGTCCCAATCGAGGTCACAGATAACACGATGCACAGAGTGAATGATGCTGGAAAATTATGCTAAGCTACACTGTAGATGTAAGATCGCAACTATCAAGGGGTTGGTCAGAAGTCGTATAGACTTGCCTTTCCCAAATGGGCCATCATATACCCAACACCCCCCCCCCCCCCCTAAATATACTGCATGGCGCTGCAGCCCCCGATGAAGGTCAGCAGCCCCATCTGAATACTGAATAAAGAATATTTATAAAAATCAATGAGAAGGAACGACTTATTCCCCTTCCCCACAACACTTTCAATGATGCCATTAGGTACCTCCAACAAATAACAAATAACAATCGTAATGGTTGCCAATATGAAAATATTGAATGAATCAATGAATGAATCAAACGCATTGTGGCCCTCCAACTGCCAAATCGTTTTCCCATACATATCATTATGGTATTTTTACACACCATAAAGACTGTTAACCCCAAAAAACTTAATCCTGAAAAATTGTGTAAAATCGAGGCTTCACTCCGTGGACATTAGAGAAAACAATATATACAAAGAAATCGTGTCTGTATTTTATAACTTCATAGATATAGTTTCATCTCCTATACCTATCAAAATGAATTATGTCCGGTTTGTAACTACGACAAGTACTAAATTGGGCCGCCCACAATTTTACGATTAGCATTTGAATCTCTCAGGCATTTTTATTTCCTGGACAGGATCCATCCTCTAGTCCACCCGTACACACGCCAATAAAATGTTAAAAAGAATGTTTGGACGTAGGAAGTACTTACACCATTATGATGCAGTACTATAAAAAATGAAATATTAATGCTACTGGTTTCACAACAATTTGTTATAATGGCACTCTCCACTCTCCGACAGTGTATTCCTTGACAAATTCTCTTCAACACATAAAGCATTTTCAATACATGTACATTTTATGTGTATAGAGTGGCATAACATTTTTAGGTACATCAAGGCTGGCGGGAAAAATATAACGTGCGTAATGCCCAATGCGTAACCAAATGTGTCGCTCTAGTTGCAATCTCATTATGGCCACAACAACTGCACGGCCTGCAGGCCAAAGCAGATCGATGTGGATCTCAGATGATAAAATACCCGTCCATCTACCATTTTCCAGACCCACACAGCATAATAATCAGGAACTCGGGAAATAAATACCACAGAAATTACGAGACGGTATACCTACTAAGAAAGAGGAAATAACCTAACCTAACTGCAGGTAACATCGATTGGGATGGGGATGTAGGAATACACTGTCGAATGGTATTCTCCTCTTTTGAATGACTCTTCAATTATTTTGCGTTACTTTTCTTCGATGGGAACTGCTGGATATAAGTATGTACGAGATTAAGCCAGGATACAAATCTTACCTTTAGCTGTCGCAAAAATGGTAGCGCGCATTCTGGTTCGACTCAAGAAGGACTAAACAGTCAAGCTATAGTAAGAAAATGTGTGAATCTTTAGACTAAATAACATGATCCCAACTAACATAGATATTTTAATTTTCTACGCTCAGAAGTCCACGCCAACAGTACTTCAGAAACACCAGAAGAAATCTGAGATTTTTAAATGTCTTGTCCCAGAACCAGTCCTTACTAGGAACAATTAAATACGGCTAGCACACCAAGTGCAATTCTCAGTGGAGCAGAACTGATTAAAACCAGATAGCGGGAAAGATGGACAGATAATGGCGTAATGAACAAAGAGTGGAGGACTGTCGGCTGGTTCGGGAGGTCATCGCAGGAGAGTGAAAGTTGCTGAAGTCGCTCTGACGCTCTCTTCGCCATGTGCGGCCCAGCAAGGTACCCTAAGAACTTCCCGAATAACCAGCTGGTGCACAAGAAAGTAATCACAGTTTTCCAACACCATAAGCCGCTACCACAAACGTCGTTTACGACAAAATCATAGAACGACACCCAACTACTTGTACAAACTGACCTGCTGACCTGGCCTCTCTTAAAAAGGTGAGACTAAAGTATGAAACGTCTGCTGTCGAAAAAAGGAGATACTGGAAACGTCAGTCACGACATGCATCTAAACGTAATGGCTAAAAACCTAATTCAGGGAGTAATGGAGGAATTTCTGATCAGAAAAAAAATTATGGCTGTTACTGCTAAACAGTGGAAATAATTCAAAATGAATTTTTGAATGGAGGTACCAGTCAACCAACTCCTCTTTGATTTTGGCCAAAAAATACGTTTGTGGTGTTTTGCCCCACCACAATAGAACAGTTCTGTTTTTCATTACGACAGTGCGTTGCAGTAGCTTACCATATTACGAGAAACAGAAGGATGAATCAATGACAAGACTGTCAGAAAAAAGATTGGCTTGATGGTAACCAAGCACGATCAGCCCGTTAAAAGGGTTTAACTATGTATATGTATTATTGTTATTAAATGTATACGCAACGGCCAGCTGCCAAATGGGCTGCAGATGTTGCACGTTTTCCTGAGTAAGACGTGTATATCTCAAATGTTGAAAGTAGGTATATATTTTTTTTTAAACCGTGCCAATGCCCGTTAGGACTTTAGGACTATATGCACGGGGGGGGGGGGGGGGGGGGGGGGCTGGCGCATTGGGCCTTGCGGTAGGGTCCCCATCCTATACTTTAGCCATCAGGTCGGCCCGAGTTAGGTATGTAATGTAATGATTAATGATATTGTTGGCTGCCCTTTCATCATCCCCTAGAGCCTCAGAGAGGGTGGAGGGTAGTGTGAGGGCAGTCCTTAAGACCGAATGAGTAGGTGTGTATATACGTATCTACATGGGGTGTTTTACTAAGAGTGGACCGGACGATTTTTTCGATAAAGATTTATCCCAAATGACAACATGTCCACCCCTATTTTTAGTTCCATTTTTAGATTAAATAACGTATACGAAACATAGAAATGTTAGCGCGGAAAGATAATTTTTTTTTAGTAAAAGTAGAAAGGAGTAATGATTCTTACATCGAACAACGCCAACACCAACACGGGTCATTGCCCTCAGGGGGAGGGACGAACCAGGGGGTTTCAACCCTCGGGTGCTGAAGACGTCAACAGCAGCCATATCAAAACTGAAAACACCAATCACTACATGCAGTTCTGCAGGTGGAAACTCAGAAAACACAAGAATTTGTAAGGCAGCCCGTTTTTAGCTAGAATTAAAAAAAAACACCGGGAAGTTACGAAGTGTCGCCTACAGCCACCAAACTAATTGGAATGACGGCACCAACAACACGCGCGGTCATCCACAACGGTAACCACACTCTGGAGTCAAGATCTCCCGAAGCCGGCTGGAGAGCGACTAGACTCATCATAACTCAGCACACCAACAGAACAGTAATTGGCTACATCATACGTCACAACATTTACTCGGCACACGTCACAGGATGTCAAATACAAAACATCACGTGGAGTACTGGAAGCAGTGTACAACTGCCGGGACCAACGCAGAAACGCAACTGCTGCCCAGTCATCTGGAGAAATTTCCCTTCTCCAGCGCGAGCCTCCAGTTACATGCTACACACTGTCTGGCGTCTGGCGGTCTACACGGTCCAGTGCCCTCACAATTGCTGATGACTACGTGTTCATCGGTAACGTCTGAGGCACGTAAGAAGAAACTGTGATCAATTTATCATAATAACGTATTGGAAAATTTTTTTTATGTTCGTCCAACACTCCTTTCCTTTTCGTAAAGATAACGTAAATCTTCCGTAGCCTTTTTGGATTCTACAAAATTCTCTTGGAAAATAACCGCAATATGCGCACAACAAAATACTGAACCACAGGCAATGTGAAATAAATGGAGTGCCTGACATGGGGCAGCGAGCCATGAAATTGCAGGCGCGTTGAATACTCTGATTGATCGGTTCAGGGCGGAGAATAGTGATGGACTGATGGAAATAGGTTATGTACCAAAAGCCTTGCCCAGTTTGTGTACCAAAAGCCTTGCCCAGGTCAATTTGTAGCACATTTCACCTTTCCTACTTCATTTACAATACTACAATCCACTAAGTAAATCGTGACTCAACTTCACAAAGAGATTTTCAGCAAATTTTCGAGAAAGAACGCCCAGACTTGACTTAGACGTAATTTTGCAATGTTTCGCTTTAGAGATATTGTTATTTGCGCTTACAGCCCACACCGTTGCCATGGAGGCGTAGACTGATTGTTGGTCGAAGTCAAAGGAATATTTGGTATGACATCCATGCTACCAACAGATAAATTGTTGGGACCGGGATTCGAACCCAGGACCTCGGAAGTGCGAGTCTAGTGTTTCCCCACTAGACCACTGTGAGGCCGCTAGATATATTGCTGTTTACTTTAGAATAAATGCTAATGACGAGGGGTTAACCACTCGTTGGGAATCTCGTTGGAAATCTTTATGAAATCTCAGGGAATCTTGGAATTTTTTTTGGAGTGGTTACCCCTTCGGGGTCATCTTTCAATGAATATCGTTGGTATCACAAGGAATCTCTGGAGTGGTTACCCCCTCGGCTAATGATGTGCAGGAGAAGGAGTTAAATTTGATTCTCACAGTAACTTCTCCAACTGCACGACCAGCGCCCTCATTCTCAACTTCCTGAGCAAGAATGCCAAAATACTGATACAGTTGGTTCTCGTTCAGGCTCAGAAAGCATGACTGAACCGAGAAAAGGGGAATGAAGCATTGACTGAGGAGAGGTGAAGGATAGATGGAAAGGAGAGAAAGGAGCGTACGCACGAGGCAGGTGAGTGGGATGATATTACCCGCAGATACGTGGGTTGCCATACGATAATAACTTCTACAATACAGGTATACAGGCAGGGATGGGCAGCAACTGAGTTACGTGGTTGTGATTACTTTTCGTAATCAGTACGTAATTTGCAATTGCTAGATATTTTGAAAGTAACTGGTAATTCATTATTAAATATACTTTTTCACGTAATAATGTACCTAAATAATTACCACTTTTAAGTTTTTAATTTTTGAAACTTTATCAAATTGTAAAAGTTGTGCCTGAAGACTCGGCAGTAGAAACATAGCCTAGGATCAGCGAGAAATATTACTTTATCTGCCCCTTTTGAAATATTAATATCTAGATTATTTTCCTTCGCAGATGTGATAAATTAAATCCAACAGCAGCGTGACAAATATTCTTAATTACCTAGGTACTCCCTCTAAGAATAATGGGAAAAATTGTTGTGACGTAAGCTTTGGCAACTTCTGCTGAACTCCACATCTCACCTATTCCATCTCCTATCCCACCTATCTCACTGTAAGATAACTGAATGAACCATCAAATAAAGAAATCGATATAAATATCGATATATCACAGGTGACGTAAGTGTGACAAAGACACAGCTACTCAACTGTCTCAATTATGATACCGGAACATTTTCAAAGAAACTGTACAACTTCAAATGCGTCTGGTTTTCTGGCTAGAGAGGAAGTACTTACTGGAGGGGCGGGCGTTGCTTCGGGCGACTGAGCTGGTGGCTGTATGGTCCCGAGCTGCTGCTGCACACGGTCCATCACGCTTCTTACCGGTCCCTGCAACCAAAAATGATAAGAAATGAAGTAACAGGGTAGGCTCGTTTAGTATTCAGATCGTCGTGGCCACCGGTGCTGACCTCTGACATTTCCAATTTGTTCAACAGCTTTACCCTCCCAAAGCAAGTGCCACAGGAGATAGCGAGAGCTTTACTCCTGCTATCCAAATCCTCACAGTAGGACTCAGATTGTGGGGAGGCAGCTCGATCTAATGTCAGAGCTCAGAACTCGGGTTGGCTCCGCGTTACCAGATGGCAGCACCGCACGACTTTCACTCCAGTCTGGAACGATCAACAATAGGTACAAGTAAAATACTTCATGACTTATTGACTTTTAATTGCTACTGATGTTGTAGATAACTTCATCGGCACGGAGCTGGAGTAAACATTTGAAACAGGTAGATACTAACTGGTGATCCACATTAGACTCTATACCCTTTGAATGATTCTGACTGATGCCTCTGCTCAGCTTTAGCATTCGGAGCACTATGATGTTAATGTTCCCATGTAGGGATTAAAGCCGATCAGGCCACTAGCCAGCCATTGAGCCCTAGGGGCCAGTAACGGCTTGCGCCGCAACGTGCAGGACTTGACCTCGGCGGATGCGACAACTGCCTATACTCTGTCTATACTATGCCTGACTGCCTGTCAGTCTTCCTTCAAAAAGAAGGAGGAATGAGCTGGTCTTTTTCAAATTAAATAACCGATAGACACATTTGATAAGCAGTAGGTATGCTTCAGCTTATAGAACTTCAGAGTCTAGAGCTGTTGAGAATTGAGAAAGGCAAGTGGATATTTTATTATCTATTCGTATACCCAGATCAGACAACAGACAGTCAAGAATAATTGTTGTGATGATAGGGAATTGTCTCGTCTCGTCCCACTTCTCGCTACCAAAACATGAGAATTCACCATGTCGGGTACTCCTCTAATCATCCAGAGCAGTCTGAAAAACTCACAAAAAGCTCCTTGCATGAGGTTCTCGTAAAATCAGCTCACACAGCATTAAAACTTATTATAACTGCCAAGAAATGCTCCAAGCTGGAGAAACCAAAAAATACCCTGCCAACCCTCGATCAGAGGGGTTGTAGTTCACACGAGGAGGCCCTAAATCTCTTTTATATATAAGTGCTTGCAACATATTTCAGTCCACAGCAACAGGGCATGGAACAGACAGTAACAGCGCTGCCGTTGCCGCCGTTCATCGTCACGCTCCGTATGCAAGACGTACAGCCCATCGTCACACCTCAACAGCATTTCTATGGGAGGGAGTGTTGTGTGTGTCTAAAGCTTTATTTTAAGTTCAAAACCCAAGGCTGTATTTTAGCCTGAGTTTAAGGACATATAGTCAACTTTAAGACGCACGCCACAATGGACTTTCCAGTTGAACGTCAAAGGATGAAAGGAGGGATTTTCCTCCATGAGCCCTAGCCCCCTCTCCCAAGTTTCGTCTATAATGTCTTTAAGTGGCTTGAGGGGTTTCGACCAAGTTACGTATTTTCATGTCTTCAAAAGCAGCATATACCTAATGTGTGACCATGCCGTACTCCTAGTGAAATAGGCTATCACAGCAATCGGTACAATTATAAACTGGTGGTGGGTGAGTATTCTGGCAGGGCAAGTCAACCTTGGCCCAACCTAGTATACCTATACCGATATGGATGACGTTAAAAACAGCAGTAGGTGTATCCATTCTTGGATTTTAGTCTCACTCACCGCCAAAAATGGGTTTCTCGCAAGATACCAAATTTTGGAAATCTATATCAGTCACGAACTGAAACTTATGATGTCAACTGGAGGTAACAACTTACCACTTTTTTCTGACTTCAGAGACTTGATAAGAATAGAAAATTCTGAGTTACAAAAACATAGGTCAGTCTATAAAAAATACAAATGCCACGATTTTCAGTCCACTTTGGGTAGAGGTGTTTCTTCTGGAATGCTTTTACCAGGGTTTCTGGGTCTGAAAGCTAAGAGTGATAAGGGACATCCAGACAGATGCTATAGAGAGGAAGTGGTGGGATAGTATAAATGGTATAACTGCAGGGGTCATGATTTATACGACATAATGATCATAGCGTTCACTAACATGCAATCATTACTTAACATGAATTCTACGCTATAATAGGACTGATCTCATTTTATTGGCAAGGAGATGAAAATACTGAAATGAACTTGAGGACTAACCATACCAAATTTTTCTGCAGGCAACTGGCAAATAACATTTTTTTTTTCAAGTTTTGGCCCATGTCACTTCTTTAAAAATCTCAGAATTTTCGATAATAACGTATCTACGAGAAGGTACTCGTACTATTTCCTAACAAAGCTCAAAGCGGCTTGTCTAAGGAATTATCGCAGAAGCAAAGAAACTACCAACACTCACGCCTTTTAGTAGTCAAAAGAAAGGAAGTAAACTTGTTCCATTAAAATAAAAAATTCAGTGAACATCCGCCAAGGCCGCGTGTCCCCACAGTAGCCGCAAAGGCCTGTAAAGGAACACCCCCTGTAAACAGTGCGAGCGTGCGGTATGATGACTGTATGGCCCTCGTGTTGACATTGGCTTTCTTCCAAAGGCAGCCAGCCTCCCAGTCAGACACAACGGCGGACAGGAAGCGGGCATACACCGAGCCACTTAACTATCGACCGATAATCCTCACAGAGGGTGAACTGAGGCACTGAGGGCAGTGAGAGTCACATGTTCCATTCAAAATAATACTTCATGTTTCATGAGATTCCTGGAGTCATGTCATGACTCATGACTCTCATGAGACATGAGGACTGACTGAGGGGGCGCGAACATTAGGAGACACAACTGAACATCTGGACTAAAGGAGTCCGAATCAGATGACGATGACGGTAATCCTAATATTTAGGAGAAGAATGTGTTGTCGCCCTTACTAGTGAGTGTACTTCAACCTGCTGATCACAATGAATTTGACTAGTTGGGAGGCAATACAGTTTAATGAAGATTGACGCAGATTCTAACCAGAGCCTCCTCGCCACTAGTACCTACTGGATAGAAATGGACAAGTATTTAGACTCAAAACACGTGTAAACAGAGAATCAGTAACGGTTTAGGAGAAAGTTAGACATGTTCTTCAACCTTCAGAGATCAGGCTCATGTAAACGGACAAGAAAGACGAAACGAAACGTTTGGCCAGCACTAGCACTATACTACATTCTCGACCGGTACCTTGGTGCAGGCTAAATCAACCTGTTGCTGAGTGGCGCCAGCCAAACCAATCCAAGGCTCAGTCAGGCAGGTACACAGGTACAGGTAGCCTGCGATCTGTTCTCAGGTTTGGTAATTGCCTCTCATCAACCTCTTGTGGTTTTCCAAGACAACTTGTGGTTTCATCTTGAACTTTTTGCATTACATACATTTGAAATTATTATTTCCAGTTCAGAACACATACATGGGCAGGACCAGGAAATTCCCCAAGGAGAGCAAAAAAATCTCGGTAGAAAAAAACAGCTGACAGAAATATAAAACAGAGTCGTTCGTTCGGCAGGGTTCCAGCTATCCTCACCAACGAAGAATATCTACGTACGGTCTTCTTAGTTTGATTTTAATTGAGTTTAGCGTAGTTTTGAGTAGTTTCTAAAAATTTGAAATGTTTAAAAGACCGAAGATTTGAGTTTTGACAAGCAAGTACCTTTTTTGAAGCTGCCGAGACGCATGCCTGCATCGGGATTGCGGCGAGAAGGGCCTCCATCTGGGCCCTTGCTCCCGTGAGCTCCCATGTGCAAAGCCCTCTGAAAGCTCGCAAAGTACAATCCACGCACAAAGCATCACTATCTGCTCAAAAAGAGGAACCTATAGGCTAACCAACCAAAAATGGCACTCATGTCGACACCAAGACAAAGCCAGCAGCGGTTATCATAACTACCCACTGTAAATTTGAAGCTTCACGTCTTATTTATAGCACTTTTCATAGCTTTCTTCACTTGGAATACCAAGACTCCACATCGAAACACAGTTGACTAAATGGAGGTAAAACGCAGAGCAAGTATGGTTGCACTCGAACCGCTCGGATACTCGTGAGAAGTTACCGACTCAACGGAACATTTGTCCTGCCGCTCGTCGAGGGGCCACAACTACAACTAGCGCGTCGGTTAAAAATATGCAGAGAGCGGCGAGTCGTGCGGCAAGTGGCAGAGGCAAGGCGGACGCCTCTAGTCCCTGTGCGAAGCATTCTCATGGCTTCCGAGTTCCGAGGCTTCCTCAAGGTCTGCCGTAAGCCGGCAAGGATCAACAAGGACTAAAAGATGTGGACCACTGAGGTCACGCTCGAGAAGAGCGAGACTGGGGCAAAGAAAGGCCACGCGGCCCATGGGGATAGTCAAAGGGCAGCGATGGTGGAAAGTTCAACTAATATTGATTTTCAACAAGACGTTAATAAGGGAGGAAATACTCGTAGTTCATTGCCCTGCACTACAAAGGTTGATTTAGTAAGGTATAGGTTCCTTTTGGCTCCACCCAAGCGCGAATAAGGACGTACCTTTTAATGTGTCTCAATTTTTTGGAACAGAGGTCAGCTAGATATGACAACAGCAACAGCCATTCTTATAAAGCTCACAAAAATCTGAAACGCGAATAATTGTAAAAAGCCGACCGAACTCTTGATCATCTTGATAAAAAACTACCACTAGCAAAAGGCAATTTGACAGTTCAAACTGTTTGGAAAAGGGGAATGTGACCCCAATGGGTGACCTCTGGCCCACATTAGCACGTGCGGAAGTCGTAACCGCTCACAGCGTGGTGCGTGTGTGCCGTGTCACGGACTAGAGAAGTGAGTATGAGATGTCGAGAGTTGTTACTACGCGTAGCGATATTTCGGGACTCCTTGCGGTCAGATATTACTGGCCACCGTCCTTACATCTCACAGACACGGCAGGAAAGAAATTAACGAAGCCCTATACAATAAACTGGGACAAGAAAATAGTTTAATTTCAGGCCCGTCTAACGATACCTCAGAAAAATGGTTAAATGGTCACTGTCACTGGTCACCTTTTTAGGAGGGACAAGGTCAACGAAGCGTACAGGTATAAAACGAAAAAATGGAAAATAATTCCGATAGGGGTGAAAAAGAAATTTAATAATGACAACCCCAAGTAGTAAGCTTGACGTAATCTTCAATAGGATCTCACCGAGAGCCTGTGTCATTCATCAGTTTTCCCCATAAAATAGCCTGACCAAGGAAAGGTCATGGACAAAGAGTAGAGGGGTTCATAAAACCATCATAAAGCTTGTAAGGCTTTCAGTGACTCAGTGAGTCAATCAAGGAAGAAACGACGGGGCCGACAGTCTGGCGCCTGCAGTTTCTATGGATACCCAGCCTCTTTCCTCTGTGCATTTCTTGCATACATTCGTAAAAGTATCGTGAAGTATCAGAATTCTAATTTTTAGCCTCACTTTGGCTGCAGTGACAAGACCTAGCAATAGTAACTAGTGAGCCCCAACATTAATCTGGTAACGTAAGCAGTGAAAATAAACACAGAAACCAAAGGCAACTACGCTCGAAGCTACTACTCGTAGAATATCGACTAGTGAGATATTTGAGTAAACTACGGCAAATTCCCAAGTGGCACCAGACTAGTAATGTCTGGCCTAAATAAAAGTTTTGATTTAAACAAACTGAAAAGGGAGAAATCCTTGCTCTGCAGTTTACTACTTTTTACATCCTTATTTTGTAAATACCTTTTTCTAGTTTTAATTCAACAAAATGAATAACAATATGAAAGCTAAACTGCAATCTTGCATAGTTTTATTACCCTATCATATTCAGGATATCAACTTACGTGATGCAGCAGACGCAGGGAGGGAACTAGAAACGCTGAGATCACTAATGGAGCTGTGAGGGGAGCTGTTGGCTGATGTGCGCGACTGCTTACTTTTTGGAGACACGAGGGAGGATTCCGAGCTGCGCACCCGTGTACTCCGCCTGCTGAAATCACAAATTATGTCAGCAGTTGGAAACAACTCACTGCCGCTTAATTAAAAAAGATGAAGTAAAGTGAATATGTTGGGTATAGGAAGGCCAGAAAGGCCACCATTGCAAAACTACCATTACATTGAGTTCATCTGAAAAACTGAACTAGAAAATATCTTAGAATCTTAGGAAATAATATAACTATAAATAGTCGTATGTAGGTATCAGCCTGGGGCATCGGCGAGAGTGACCCACCTCACAAATTCAGTAGCAGGGGATCCGGGTTTTATAGACCGACCCTCCTTTAAAAACAGCATTAAGTTAGGGTGGGTTCGACGTTTAAATTTAAGTAACTCAGCTAAAGTAAACTTAACCGAAGGACCTGATAACCCGGGAAAGTCAACTGACACTACTGAGGATCTGAGGATCATCGAATCTATTAATTCGAATTTAATCGAGCACATTAAGATTCTACCCTAAAAAAATTAACAAAATTATTAGGTCTATCCCAGAGAGAATCATTTCACTAGAATCAATAGACTAGAGGTTGTACTTAGCGATAAGAATAAATTGCGAGAAATGAAGGTATATTATCGTATGTACACTTTTCTTAAATGACTTATCGTATTTAACTGAGTAGAAACACAAAGACTTTTGCCTTCAGTCCATAGAATTTGTGCGGCATCTTTAAGGCACAGATGAATGGTGGATAGCCACCATCTCAACGGAACCATTACTGGCATAGCTTCATTCTTGCGGCTAAGTTAGGAGAGGATTCACACCCGAGCACATGGGTGCCTAGTAGGTACCGTCACCGTCACTGGCAGTTCCCACAGGCTTCAAGGCAAGGTCCAATTATGCCTTAGTTCACGCCTCATAGGTCGCGACCATCCAGATAGAAACTACCAGCAGAATCACATAAGAAATTCAGAATTTTGTGATCGTTTTCACAGGTGTATGATGGTTTAATAGCTATTTCTTATCACTTGTGGTGGGGAGCTAATGTTTCTGACTGCGTCTTGTTAACACCAGTTTACGCAGTCTGCCGCATGCCGGTCCAAGACTAGCAGTCAAGGAGGACTGGTAGGGAGTACAAGGATGAGTTTACAAACGTGTGCACCTGCGGGCCCGCATACTTTAAGTGAGCATACGGCCCACAACCTAACCTAGGCTTGTTTCCAATAATAAACGAAGAGGTGTCTCGTTCAGTTGACTGCCAGTCACCTCCTCGTAGCACTGATATTTCGGTTACTACTTTTATCGACCGACACTAACTTTTAACAGACAATTGTTGTGTTTTGAACTCGGCACTACATTCATTTTTTGTAAAAGGTAACGAACAACTGTTGGACACAAAATTTATTTAAACCAGTTGCTAGGGAAATTTAAAAAATATATATACTATATCTTCGCTGTTGATGTAGGGGATAAAATACCTAGTGGGGAAAGATACCGTAGCCAACGATCAAGCATCATATTATATGTATGCTTCACAGCCAGCAGGTATATCCAGACTCCTCACCCAAGTCTCTATCGAAACTTCATTTTTTGACCAAAGTATTGTATTGGGAGGATATTGGTTTGGGTTGAAAATGTTTACTCGCGACGACATAGGAACTTTTTTATCGGAAGAGCTAGCATGTGTAAAACATTTAAAAAGGTCACAATCCTTCTAACTGTGAGTTTCCCACAAGAAAAGGTCAGTGGGAGTCAATGGTGGGACTGTTGAGTGTTGAGAGACACTTCGTGTAAGGGCCAAACAATAGCGTGATGCCGACAACATTCAACGACGGTGTACACTCTACAGGCTATGCACCATCCATTGCTCGACGCATACTATTTCAGCCCAGCAATACTGACTAGTCTTTCTCTTAGAAGAATCAAGCCCTGAGCCTCCTGGAAATACAATATGTAGGGGTCCCACACAAACTACCAATTTCTCTCTGACTGGCCGAAAACATATATTTTAATTAGGAAGATAAGGACAAACAGCCAACCTAGCGTAGCAAGTTTGCTCAGTTTATTCCACTAGAAGGGGCCCTCACCAAAAGTTCTCAGCTCTAAATTTTCCTTTCTGACGTTAACTGCGCCCTTTATCGCTTACCTCCTCGTTTTTCCTGAATCAAGTGGTGGTGTAGCGCCCCCTGAGGATCCTCTTGGGTTCTGAACGGCTTGGAAAACTTTGCTTTTGACTTCTCTCAACCGGGAGATGGGGAGTTGCTTGTCCCGCCCGGCCGCGATCTTGTCCATGACGGCATCCCATTTGCCCCGCTTTGGTGGCCGCGGCTTCACCTCCGTCTTCACCTCCATGGTCATCAAAGTTTTTACCTTCGACTCCACATTCCGGTTGGGCATCTTATTCTTACGCACAGTTTCCTTCTTCACTGATCCCGCTGGAGAAACCTGTAAATGGTCATAGTACTCGATAAAAGATCTTGTTATTTCACTATGAGCTTCAACAAAAGATTTGAAACAAAAATATCTCTTTGAGAGTTCCTTCTCTTCTTCGCAGTTGCTTACTTGAAACTGACAGTGGAACTAGGAGCCTTAGATAAGTTGGTAGGTAACTTTCAGTACTACGAGGCCTTTTTCTTGTTCCTACGATATTTCTACAGGAAATCAAACGTTTTCGAATTATTCTATGGCAATGCACTTTTGTGAGTACCTTGACCGTGGGAGTCTCCTGGATGGTGCTGGACGAGTCACCACTGCTTGACTTGACCATGCCTGTCTCAGCACTGGCTGGCTCTCTGCTGCACAGCACAATGCTTTGAATGGTGCGTATTTGCTGAGAAATGAGCTCATGGTAAGCTGGAGGTTCAGGTTTCCTCTCCAAGTCTGAGTAAATCCCGCTGGACTCCATGTCTTCTGCTTGAGATGGTTCTGAGGGTCCGCCATACAGAGTCCCATCGATCACCTAAAAGGTTAAATATAACACATTCAGGAAGGGAACGACTCAGTCTGCTTGTGTAAGCGAGCCCTTCCGGTAGGGCACTTCAGCAGTCTATCCCTAGGCATTTACTATAGATATAAATGATCAAGTACCTGAGCTTTCCGATCGCCTCGCTTGCTAAGCCCCGCTTCATCATGACCGTCAGCATCACTCTCCGTGAAAAAGTCAGAATCTGTCATTGTTTTCATATCATCGTGCACCTAAAAACAAAAAGAAACGGTATTAAAATCAATAACGACAACGCACTGGGGAGATTAATAAGGGTCGGCCTACTTTTTAGGACGCTGCGAAGCAGTGGCGGAAATTTCAGCGACCTTTAACTGCTTGACCCTAATTAAGTCAAATGAACGCCAGCCCAGCAACACACAATCGACCACGCGCTGGATTTGCCTCAGCCACGGAAAGTAAGCATCTGCACAGCAACGGGGCACTTTCATTCAGCTTTTTACATTCTTTGTTACTCCTCTGTCACCTCCAGTGTCAATATGTGTCTTAGTCGTTTTAATTATGTTTTGACTCCAAGACACCTGCACTCAGAGCAGACTGACTAAGTGGGAATTGTGCAAAGTACAATATTGCCATCTGGTAAAAAAAAAGTGCAACAGTCTAGTACGGTGCGCTACTGCAAACTAAATTACGCTTAAATTTATAAAAAATTAAATACAACAGAAAGTTATTTGAGTTGCTTCTTGCTGAGTATTTCTGTAACTGGCTTCTCACCTTCAACAGACGAACTTCAGACGACTCAGCATTTCGGCTCTCGGGGCGAGAGAGTTCTCCGTCTCCCTGATAGCCCGTGTCTAGCGACATTACACTGGTGACAGCGCCAGGAGTCGTGGCCTCGCACTCCATCGGCAGGTCTTCCACACTTGGGGTGCGGTCCGCCACCTCGCTGGTCCCTGCACACAACACATGGGGAACATGTTCAACTGCGTGTTCGTTTCAGATTGCTATGGTAGTAGCTTTCTTGCTGACATAATAAATCTTATCAGAGAGAGCAGAAGAAAATTGCAAACAACTCGCAATGTAAATTAGAAGACTGGGTCGGATTTAAGGGGAAAAACACATTTGACACAATAAAAGTTTTTATGGCTCAATATGTACTAGAAAAACCTATTAAAAATTGGTTAAAAACGCAAGTAATAAATAAATCATTCTAACATCCAAAACTAGAAAAATATTTTTGTGTGCCTTTATGCAAACTGGAATATTTTTTAAGATTAGGTCATGGCAACAAAATCAATACTTTCTATACTTGGGTAAAATGTGATGAAATTGCTTTCTGGTGATTCTTAGCAAAATAGTGAAGTCTGAAATATCCGTGTCTAGGTACCTTAAGACCCCACCTACCAACAAAACCATGAGACAAATTTCTTACCCGATGCAACACTAATATCAAGGCGAACGTCAAGCAAATCCGTTTGCTCTGACAGGAAAGAAGCGACGGAATCATCGAACTCGCTTGAGTTGCGTGCTGCCTTGGCGTGAAGCGTCTGTAGAACCTTCTCACAATCAGCCATTACGACTGTCGCCAAAAGCTGCGGGCGTACAGTACCCGGGAACCCCGTTGTTATCATCGCATTAGACGCCGATTTGAAGCCATAATCCCCAGAACCCTCTGCATCCATTTTGGCCATGAGTTTAGCATGAGAGGTGCCAGGGCTATCAGTCTCCATTACAGCGACATCATCTAATTTCGGCCGGGACGCTTCAGGATATTCTGCCTCTGCGGCCTCAAACTTTCTTTTTATTTCCAATGGGAGTGGTTTTAAGCAATGAAAAGATGCAGTTTTCCGAACGCACGTAGTCTCTCCCGCCAAACCCGCCAGGTCCTGCACCGATTTAACGTCCCTCGCAAGTCCTGACAACTTCAGGGTCTCTTTGACAGGGCGGCTCAGCGAGCCCCGACGGCTCGCGAATGGCGGCACGATGGTGACAGAAGCGGCGGCTGCGGGGGTAGGCGGCGCCGCCATGGGGCGACAGCGCTCCCCTATCCGCACGGGCAGCCCTGTCGGCCGTGGCGGTTTCCGAGTCTGAAAAAAGGTTCACGAGAAGGATAAATTAATGAAACCAAGAAAATGACACTAAAAGTCTTGCTGCATTTTATTATAATCATATGTAGGGTGTCACAGTGGCTAAGTGGATAAGGTATTCGACTTGGGAAGCCGTAGTTATTTGTATTGTAGTAGGTTGGAAAACCAGTACCTTGGCTTTTCTGGGCACTAATGAACGAAAGTAGGCACCAGTTACATAAAAAAAAAGTAGATAAATGTATAGGTACCAACAACATAGGTATAAGAACAGTGGACATCGATTCCTATACCTGAAGGTATGTGTAGAAGAAATGCACTGAATACCCTTGAAGCTCTTTCAAGATTTGTGTCCTTGAAAGACAAGAAAGAATCACGACGTCTCCATGTAATTAATTTTTTTCGTGACGACAGCTCACGATTATGACACAGCAAACAAAGTATTTGGAGAGTGCAGACTAAAGAGCCAGCCCTCAACACAAAAAGGAAAGAAGAAGCGACGTGGCCACCAAAACAAAGCATGGTAAGAGTCCGACACTTTAGGCGAGTTGTTTCCTCTTCAATCCGCACAGAAAAGCATTCCGTGAACTTGAATCTTGAATGGGCAAAGAGCAAGACTCCATATATGGAACCTAGTACTGAAGCTGAATGCACGACCAATTCACACAACATTCTCTAAAACAATACATTGTTGACGTAACACTTCTTCAAACCTACCTTCTATATTTGCGAGTGAAGTTACGGAAAGAAATAGCAAGCTGGAAGCGAAACCTCCTGAGTTCTCTCCAGGTACCCTGTTTGCTGTAGCGTCGGAAAAAATTCTTCCATAAATGGGCTCCTATAAATCCAACAGAAAGTATCCTAATGACCCAAGGCAGCAGTTGTACCACTAGTAGCCAAGAAACGAATATCAGTTTCCACTGAAGACACGTCTCTTCCGCATGATATTTACTCACTTTCGGAAAAACAACTGGCGATTGAGGTAGAGCGTACCTAATCCTCGCGTAATGATTTTTAAGTGAGCCAGTGGATATAGGTATATCCCCCTGGAGTTGTTCCAAGCGATGGAACCAAACATTAATGCTAATGAGGGAATCACTAATCAGCATTCCAGAGTTGAGGCCGCAAAAGGGGCTAATTGGTCTCGAAGAGATGACCACTCGTGGTCTTCATCATCCCAATACAAATGTTGGCGTGGCCACACGTACAAGCGCCCACTACAACCCACGCAACCTCAACATCAACAAAGTCGAAAAAAGCATCACTTTCCAGGACTCAGCGACCTGAGAGATAGGAGACAGTTTGATACTTAGACTTGGAGACTCATGTGCCGAAAATTTCGATGTCGGTATACCAATACTTTAGGGGGTCGTCAGTGCTACACTCTGAAGAAGAGTATAACAAATCCTCCTCTTTTCTAGAGGTAATCTTACGAAGAAATCGAACCTATAATCGCATGTGACCTATATGGTCGCATCGCCGTTAGTATCCAAAGTTACTAATTTCATATCGCTTTATTCATTGCTAAAAGCCAAACAGGCAAGGCATTTTATGACTTTGCTCATAGATTTTTGCCAAGGTGAAAAAATAATAATAATAAAAACTAAGGCAAAGCAAGGCCAAGGGACATTCTAACTAAATATTGAATGCTGTTACGAATCTGTGGCGCCCGGCAAAACTGAAAACAAAATCCGTGCCAACAGAAACTTCAAGTCAAAACAACTCGAGCAACTCAAGCAGTGCGTAAAGCGACGTCTGAAAGATACAGAAATAATGTGATGGTATTTTTGGTTGCTTTCAATTTTAACTGACCCAGGTTTAACAGAACCAGAAGAAGAACCGGTAAATCTCCAGTACCGCAAACTACAGACAGATAGACTGACAAGCAAGGAAAAGAAAAGTGCAAATCAACTGACAGAAGGAAAGTCGTCCGGACGGAAGTCTTGGCGCTTATTAAAGGGAGAACTACGAACATCTAACTAATAATTAATATAACAGTACCATTGCTGGACTACACGGTTTTGATCAATATCTAACGCGATATCAACAACCAACACCAAAGATACCACTCGAGACCACCTCATTCGCCATCCGCATCCAAGTAAGTTATTGACAGGCATAAACGCAGATATTAGACCCTCAGCCATGCTCACACTCTGACTTACTGTATTTCAACCAAACAAGTATTAGTTTAGTAATATAGAAATCGGCAATACTCGGGGTCAAATATGCCTACATAAGGGCGGTTGGCAGGAAAAAAAAATTAGTAAAAAAAAACATCTGAATTGTGGATTAGTACTGATTAGTGATTACCTACTCCCAACTTAGGTCTGAAATGAACTCACTAATGGACACGGAAAAATGTACTGCAGAAATTAAATTTTCCCGGGTCGCAGCTTTCCCGGAGAAGGGAAGGGGGAGAATGGAAATCAAGGGTGCTTGACTTTCCGCGGATGAAAGTGAAGGAAGGATCTAAATCAAATGCCACGGGTGGCTGTCTATGCCTAACCTCACAGCTGGAGAGCTGGGTGGCATTTCAAGTCTCCAGTGAGCGGTGAGCCGTGAGAGGCTGTCGTAAGCGCACTACAGGTGTCACTCGTGACTCTGAAGTAAGTGGAAACACGAACATACACCCTGGCATCGGCCTTGGTTTGGGTTTTAGCGGTCGGATGGTCCGGACTCCAGACTGTCTCAGTACGGCTCATTGGAACGTACCTGCCAGCTAACTACCAGCAGTACCAGTTAATCCTACAATACTCCACTGAGCACGCGGTGCGAGTATTAGGTTCCAAGGTTTTGCCTGGGTTTTACAAGGAGGTAGGTAAAGTGCAAGTGGCTTTTCAATACTGAACGGTGCAACACCTATAGAAGGTCTTGAATAGGCGAATAATATATAGATTTATTGATGACATAAGTACGAAATCTACCTAAAACAGTGTGGATCCTTATTCTCCGACTTCTGGCTTTGGGTAAAAAAATTATTTTCAGCTTATTCAGTGCAGCCGCCATTATATTGTACAAACCCTAAACACGGCAAAAATTATCACTGTTTCTCTGTGACAATATCTGAACCGCGTTCTTACGGCTGGGACCCAAAGCTCACCGCTTATATATTTCCATCACAGCTTTTCTAAGCAATCGACCATGCGTTTCGTCATTGCGAAACACACACGCCAACATGGGTCAACCCGATTTATTTTTACGGAGTTCAACGCGCCGTTGCTTAATCTCAAACCCAACAAGAAATAACATTTGGAACCAATGTAAAGCACAGAGGTCGTGGAACAGTCAACAGATACTGAAACTACAAACCCAAGCTAATATGACCAAGATCGATAAAGCAATGGAAAGAAAGAGGCAACGACCATTAAATTAGTAAAGCTCATATCAGAAACGCGACCTTGGATAACACGACCACTCTGAGGCGCTTTATAGCAATAATTTATCAGGAGCATACTGCTGAGGTGCAACTCGTGCAATTTAAGTTTCAACTGCATAGATGGGGCACAGGACAGGACACACAAGTGGCACTGGCTGAATTCATGGAAGGACTTCAGCATTACTATCACCAAACCAACCCAATTCATCTGTTCCCATCCAACTCAATAATTGAGTGACTATAGGGCTGTACATTATTAATAATCGTTGCGCTTCATGATCTATAAGAACAGTTCGACGCGAACATTTTATAGGTGAGCAATACCTAGTTTAGTTTAGTTGGTGGCTAACTCACAACTCAACTGTTTGTTTTTCCTTCCTAAAATGTATTTTTACGGCAGCTGAGTGCGTGATAAAAACTGATAGTACTGGGTGAGATAATGGTAGGTCCCATACCAACAATGCCACTAAAGGCCCGGCTCTGATCGATGCATTCATGAATATTCAACTTGCTCGCTCGCCGTGAATCCATAACCATACAGCCATTCACTTCCAGCTTCCAGATACAATATTGCGATGAAATCTAGGGTCGGCACACACGGGGGAATATCAAGATTCTGTCGTTCTCTGAGAAGAATGGCATAACCTAGAATAGAAAGGGGGGGGGGGGGGCGAAGCCTGTAGGAATCACATCGGCAAATAAGGGGCAATTGCAACAAAATAAGGATGCTCGGCTGGCCTAGAGACCCGGATGTTCGCACTGAGAAAAATATCCTTTTCAATCAATTGAGATTTTCTATTACTGGTCGGACAATGAACAGGGGGTATTTACGGTAACTAACCAGATTTCATTAACGATTAATCATTGAATTAATGAGCGTGTTTTCGTTCATTACGGTAGCCGGATAAAGTCGGACAATAGAAAAAATCAATGACGGTAATGAATGAAAAAATCATTTTTTCAATAAACACGTTTGTTTAATTAATGAACGTCGGTCAATACACTAATAAACTCAACTGTGTTACTGTAATGAACGCTAGCGTGGGCCAGTTATTGAAATGGACGCAATTCCTTAACTGTAATAAACGTATATATTTACACTAATGAACTTGGCTCCTTTACTGAAATGATCACCTCAGGCCCTGTCGGTTCCACCAATAGCCTTTGTTTCATTACTTTAGCAGACGAAGGTGACTACTGTAATGGTCCGGTCTAGTACCGTAACCATCCCAATCCTATTCTTTCTATAGACTCTATTCATTCTTCCTATAACCTCTGTTCATTGGTGGAATCCACTCCAGATGATTGCTCCAAAAGACCCTGCACCCTGCGCTACCCCCACCCCCTCCCCCGGGGGGGGGGGGGGGGGGGTTGCGCCAGTGAGGGTTGCGGGCCATGGAGCAACCAGCCTGGAGCGGAGTTCCTCGGTACAGTTAACTGATGGCTATAGATCCGACCGCGGTCATCGACGAATTAACTATTACATCGCGGGAATCAAGATCTTTAGCCAGAGCCAACTGCACCAGTGAAGGAATCTGTAAACATATAAGAGACACAAGTTATACGGAAATTTACAACAAGTTTATTGAGATGAAAGTCAATGAATAGCACTTATCACTATGGGTAGTCAATATTAATATCTAAATGACACGAAACATGTACCTACATATAAGTGATGTTTGCTATTGTATAACCCCAGCTCACACGATGGACTCGCCAGGTGAACATATATGAACTAAGGTATAAGTATATATAAGTATATACAAACGGCAAAAAGTGTTATGGGCAAACGGCTGGAAGTAAAATTACTTATGCCGTGTTTTGCATTTTGAAGAACAGAATTATTTTAAAATTAGGAATTTTTCAAATTAATAAACAAAAGTAAAAATTCAAATTTTCATCATTTTTCATCATCACATCAGCTGAAACTGTCACAGGGTCTATTGTTAGAAGCTCCTGCTTCAACTCCTCGGCTTTGTGGTCAACTTCGTCAAATTTTGATGACAGTTTAAAAAGTGTACTCTGGAGTACTCTCCAAATGCTGACTCCTTCAACGGGGTATTCCACCACCAGAGCCCAAATGCATTCAAAGAGTACGGCCAGGGCCAGTCTAAAGTTTTCGAATTTGTAGTGAACACTCTCACATACGACGACTTCGAAAGAGGTCACGTGTTCGAGGGACCCGTATGCTATGATAAAGGGTTGGAACACAACCCCGTGCTGCCGGTGTAACTCCTGTCGTCGGCGGTGTATCTCTGACCATGAAGTGTGTTCTTCTGCTAATGTAACTATCGCCTCGAATGACTCCACGCGGGTGGGACGCCACACTTTCACGTCCTTTTCGCTGACTACCCGGACCGTGGAGGCATAGTTGAGAAGGAACGTCAGTAGGTTGAGGGTCGCAATATCCCCGGAATCGGAAGAGTCTGAAATTAAAAGAATGTATATAAGATTTGGGTTTTGGTTGTTGTTGGTGTACAGATGCCAGGTTCTAAAAACTTAGAATCAACTTTTCTCAGTGGTTTGTAATTTCTCATTAATTCTCTTGAATAACACCAGATGGCGGATGTCATTGAAAATTGATAACTAAGGGGTTTCAGGCATGCAGAAAAGGAGTCATGAAACTATTTAAAAATATGACCCCTGAAACCCCCTAGTTACCAATTTTCAATGAAGAACATCATAACTCGATTAGGGAAGTAATATACCTGCCTTTCGCAACGGCAAGGAGCCTCCCGCGGATATCTTTGCACTCCCCGTAGTCGAGCCTCCTTTGTGCGACGAGGAGGCATGCACCTCCTTTTCAACTCCGGGAAGTTGAGCTCCACCGCGTCCCCCCTATCCGGGTACAAGTTATTGAAGTCGATTCGCATCTGTTAAGAAACAAAAGTAACAATATATCTCTCAATTGATAGTAAATAAAGGTTAGGTTCGACAACAGTCGCACTTAACTTTCTCACACCATGTTTTTTTATTTTTTTGCGGGCGTAATCTTTAAGAAAGCCAAAATCGGTTGAAAAAATACCCACGAGCATCTGAGATCACTCCTAACGAATCTCATGACTGTCACTCATTTACTATATATATTGGTCACACTAAGTTAAGTCAACAAGTTACTTTTCAACTTACCAACTTCCCAGACGTGGTCAGTTTGGGGTCGTTTTTGAGGTAGCCCTGGCGGGCCTGGGTTGACGCCAGCCACTGCTTCTCTAAACTATTCACATGTTCACCTGTCGAGTCCATCGTGTCAACTGCAAACATGTAGTGACGGGCGAAAAGATAGAGATTCACCCAAAGGAGCCGACTCCTACCGAGGAGCTGGAGCCGTGCGGTTCCTTTTCCCAGTCTTCACGGTTCCAGCTCCTTTTAAAAGAATTCTTTAGCAATTCGACCGGCCTGAATGATACACTAACAATCTCTCCATCTTAGCCTGAGCGTAAACTTTTATTTTTTGGAAAGGATAGGGTTCCCGACTAAAGAGACACTTGCCGATCCGCCATCTTAGCCTGCGCCCGGAGCCGGCTCCCTGAGTCTTCACGGTTACACTGTAAGAAAAGGGTTACGCTTATAGAAATATAGAGGTAGTGTCGTTCTTACAATTAATCGCACGACTCGAGAGTCGACTCCCCAGGGAGCCGGCTCCGGGCGCAGGCTAAGATGGCGGATCGGCAAGTGTCTCTTTAGTCGGGAACCCTATCCTTTCCAAAAAATAAAAGTTTACGCTCAGGCTAAGATGGAGAGATTGTTAGTGTATCATTCGGTACTTCAGCAGACTATCAACAATTTAAGGCCGGCCGCTCAGGGAGTCCCTGAGGTATCAGATGGTGTCGGTGCCGGTACCGCGGTACCGGAGCCGACGGTGCCGGAGCCGACGGTGCCGGAGCCGACGGTGCCGGTGCCGGTACCGGAATAACAACAAAATATTTTTTTTTTTTTACTTTTTTTTAATAAATAAGACCTAGCACTTTATTTCCTTTATATTATTTCAAAAATCGTAGGTAGGTAGTTACATTTCTCTCAATTAAAAAAAAACTTACGATAAATTAGGTAGATATTTGCAGTAAGTATTTGTAATAATTATGTCATTATGTCCCCCCCCCCCCCCCCGGTCATCAATTATCCACTTGGGTGAGTCGGAGCCGACTCCCGGAGCCGACTCTTTCTAGTGAAAAGGAGTCATGGAGCCGGCTCACTCAAATGAGTCATTTAGAACGTCACTACAAACATGGCCGCTCTGTAACCTCGCCTCCACTTCCATTCTGTTTATAACACTAATAGACAACGGTTCAGAGTTCATTACCGTGATGCAAATTGTTATTCCACCAATGGAAATTTCCCAGTTCATTGGTACAAAGACCACACATTCCATTCCATCAATAGCTTCCTCAACATCATTTCACTAGTGGACTACACTAATGGAGTCTATTGTAGTTATTACTTAGAAACTATTCCTTTATTCCTATTTCTTTACAGTAATGAAGTACAAATTTGTCACGTGACCACCTGCATTATATGCGCGTCTTTTGCATTTTGGGGTGTACTTTGGGTTGCCTTAGGGATGGCTTTATCACGTATAACAAATACCAAAATTAACCAACGGTTACTACTAACCATGGGTTAGCAATCCCTATGTTGGCTTTCACAATCACACAGCAAGGATAAGAAATAAACGGTTATGTTATAACGCACTGGTTTATATAGCGAACGCCATCGTACCCTATTATATTATGTGAAAGTGGCTTTCACAATCTCGCCCTATACAGTACTAACCCTTGCTTAGGGAACGCTTAGGCATAATGCTTTTAACATTGCGGTGGCGTTCGCTAAAGCAATGGTTATAGTTATATATAACCGTTGGTTAGTACTAACCAACGGTTACTAGAACTAACCGTTAGTTAGCCCTATACTAACTGTTGGTTACCGAACGCCATTGCAACGTTAACAGCAAATGCCTGGTCCCTATAACCAAAGGTTACTGTTATCTCTTACCTATAGTGAGATTCTGAAAGCCACCGTATAGTGAACATAAATATACGCCTATATATCGCGTTCGCTAACCAGTGGTTAGTGCTATAGTGACATTGTGAAAGCCACCCGATCGTTAATACTGGTTACCTCTTCTCCTTCCAAAAATACTCCATCATAAAAACGCCTTTTACGAAAAGAATAACGATCACCAGATGAATCCATCAAGCTTTGTACGATTAACATAGGGATATATGGGTGGCGCTTTGCACCTGCATTTTGTGTTTGCACCTTATACGAGTATAATTCGCTATTTTAATTTTTGCACGTCAAATATCACTGGAAATATAGGTCAGCCGACCATTTTCATAACTGGTAATAATACCAGCATCAACTGATGTGACTCGATTTAGCTTAAACTAAGTTTATAAAATAAATTATTATTATTGACTTTGTCACACACCCAAATCTATTTGAATTTCCCGCGCGGATATGCACATTGCCGTAATAGCCATCATTCCATGAATTCCACGACACAGTCGTAATGACATCTGTAGGTATTGCAGTAATTGCAAATAAGTTCATTACTTTCTGTTTTCATTACGGAAATTCCCCCATATTCTATTAAAGTCGAGTTCATTAATTTTTAATAGAATCCACTTCATTCCTGTAATCGGCGTCTATTATAGCAATAGGATTGTCTATATATATGTCGTTAATGAAATTTGGTTCATACCAGTAACCGATCTGAGTTCATTCCTTCAATACACCGCTTATTGATTCAATGGACTCAAAATTAATGAACAGATTCTATTACTCGATTTTTCTCAGTGCGAGAAGGCCAAATGGGGCCAAAGCAGTTGAGCAGAATGCTTTGTAGAATAAATTTTGGATTAATTTGAGATTAGATATACATACTTAGAGAAGCTTGAGGCTAAGCCAGTGCCTTGGCAGTGATCGAGATCTTGGAAGTGCGATGTGCACTTTTTCACAGGTCCTATTGTAGTGCCACGGTTCACAATGGATTTTCCATGAAGGCAACGACTCTTCAAACAGCAAAGATAGAAAGGTGGAACTAACAATGCAGGATTTTCTAGTGAATGCACCAGTGGTCGCGACCTGTACGCAAGATGCGCCAAACCATACCATCCTGACTACCGTCATGCCTCAGGAAGGTATCCACCCACAATAAAAGAGTCACCTGCCACCTGCCGTCGAGGTACAAGCCAGCCTGACAGGTTTCACCGTCAGTGAACTTTGATACCTACTTGCAATTACTTGTTGCAGAAGTTGTTTCAAAATTTCACTGTCACAATGGGAATGTGCACGACTCCTTTATTTTTACCTACAGAAAATGAGATAGTGCTGCTACTTCCAGTTCTCTTTTTACAAAATAAAATGAAGTGGCCAACGTTGACAAAGATTTCTTTTTTAACAGATTGGAATGAACCTTCTGGGGAAAGAAGCAGACACACAGGCGGTCAACCTGTATTTACTTCTGTATACAACAGAAACGGTAGACAGGTACTATCTCTTTCTAACGCCAGAGAAGGATAGTATTTGACGCTGGCCTTATATATGGGCTGAATGAATATTTGTTTTCACCATGGTATGTTTCACCTGTTAGTAGGTACCAACAGCATTAGGCTGCTGACCGCCGCCGGAACAAATGCGTATTTGACAGCCCCAGTAGCTATCTCCATTTGGATAAGACCCAGTACCTACCTACTTACCTACATCATATCCAGACAAACACCACACCATCAGCTACTCAAAACTTTAAATTAGTGAAACTTAAAAGGATATGAAGATATGTTGGCAAAGGCGCATAAGCCTACACTCAGCCCTCACCTGGCAATGACTGTCATAGCACACAAATCAGTAAATAATTCACGCAACACTAAATTTAGTTCACTGATAGGAACGACCGACCGACCACCGCGGCGGAGCTCTGAATACTGCTCGCCAACAAGAAGGATGGCCAGTGTACCGCATCGCAATACTCAGTCAGGTCCCGCTCGTTTAGTGCCTGGCTTTACAACGCAGGTCGACAGGTATTTCCTGCCCTTGATTCCTAATTAAAGAATCTATGACTACGGGAACAAGGGTAACTGTATTAGGTGGTTGAAACACGTTCCGTCCTTACCTCAAAGATTGTACCTGTGATCAGTTTGAGGACTAGAATTCACAAACGCGGCTAAATCCACATCCACAGCTGCAGTGACCAACCATTAAATCAATACAGTAAGGAGAAACCTATTTCGGCAGTTTTTGATAGCCCTAATATCAGCTTCAATCCTGGTGTTAAATACCCATAACAGGCACCCGCATTTTCTCTTCTGTCGAGCTTATCACAGAACTGCCGAAATATGCTCCAACTTGTATCCACGGTTTACCTAGATAGAACCTACTGAACTAGATGACTGACTCAAAGTATTAAAGCCAGACTTACCTGTGACATTTCAGCTATAGCTCATTGATAACCGTACTGTAGACAACTTCTAACCCCATCCTTTCTAAAAAATCAATAAAACGTTTCAACTCGCAGGTCATGCGCCAATACGAGACATCAAAATAATGGCGGGATTTCCCAATTTTACCCCGTAAGTCATTTGTAAATACTTACAGCAAGTTACACTGCCATTTTAGTATTTCAAAATTACTCATAATTTTTATATTTTACTTTCAAAATAAAATCCAAAACGAAAACAGCTACAGTTTTGTTGCACACTACAGAAAAATAGTTATTGTGCGGTGTGCTTAAAGTTGTGTCAACTTTTAAATATATTTTTTCTTTTTTTTTAATCTTTCGCTTATGGTCTTTTTAAAATAATTTTTGAGTATACTTTTCAATAGCGTCAATGTGGCGTCAGAGAAAATTTGTTGTTTTGTTGATGTGTGTGTACAATTTTAAAATTTTCTATTTATTCTTTAAATTGTATTGCTTTTAAATACCTAATAATCTTATCCCTAAAGATTACTTGCAGGCGGGCCTAAAACACAATTTGGCCATTTTATCATTGAAATGTAGAGAAATTAAACGCATGGTATTGAAGGTCAATGATCGTCAAACGTGTTTGACGTTTGAAGCGTTAGACGATGTTTTCATTATTTGCGGAAGTGAGATTTTGGACACAAAAGAATGATGTTCAGATAAGAGACACAGACTTCGGGGCATTTAGGTAAGCACCTATTCCTTCGTGACATTATTACCTACCTATCTAATTGTACCTACAAGTTGGTAGGTATTGATCCCAAGGTATGATAGGTAAATCTTACCTAGGTACTTCTGCTTCTATCCTACGTAACTTGTGGAGGTACGGAGGTATAATTAAGTTACTGGAGAATAATATTGGTATGGATGGATTCAACAAAATGCTTCCAAAATCTTTTCACTGTGTTGCCAAATTCTCTGGTCTTAATCCTTCCGTAACAGTGAAAGTTCTCTTCTATTCAGTAATTCATGCCCACAATATTATACAGACTAAGGGCACCTGAGGATCCATGAACCCACCACCCACCCTTATTGGTTCTATTTAGGAGGTAGGTTGTAATGTCGATTTTTATCTTTAGGTTTCAAGAAAAGAAGGACGCATCTAAGAATGATCTCTACGGATTGGGAAAGGAAGGTTACGCAGAAAACCGTGGTAACCCTACCGTCGTAAGAAATCGCCGACCTGAGCGTCTGCGAAAAAGGCTGCATGAATTAGAACAAACGCTACAGACGCAGAGAGTGGTTTGGTGCGAATGGCGGTCCGAAGGATTTCTACAAATCGTCACCACAACGGGATTGGTTGTCAACATAAAGACTCACGTTCTCACCTGCGCTTTACTGACCATCGGCTTCGATCGCTTCTTGGTTGGCAAAGTTGCTGAAATCACTGATGGTAATTTGTGCCTTCTTATTTAACGGGTTCGGGATCTTAGCCACAGATCGTCCGATCTTTCGGTTGGTTCGCAACCGTTCTTGTTTAACCTAATCTAGATAACTGTCATTATGATTCATTGGCCCTAAGGTGAAGCCGAACAGAAGGGAGAACTCATGGTACCTACAGAAAAAAAAAGACAGTACTTCCGTTGAACTCCAACAGTTCAGTTCTTTGATCTCTACACAATGGAAAGTCGCGCAGATACCTAACAGTTCTTTCTCTCGTTTCAGTTGCCCGCACCCGAACTCATTTCATTTTTTCCCATGCGGAGAACCAACTTACTCTCGTCTACTTTGTCAAACCCCCATCTTCACTGGGAGCACCAGGAAAACTTCAAAAGTTGGACCCTAAGGTGCAAGTGGTGGAGTTGGCTGGGCCAGCAGGTCGGCGCCTTCATCGCCACGTGTCAGTAAGCGCGGGCGGTGATCTAGTGTTGACGTGGTGGCAGACATCGCGCCATGAAGTCTACCCATGGGCACCAAACGTCAAGGATCGTGACCGAGCCAACGTTCACGTTTACACTATCACAGCGACGCATCTTGATCTGCTTGCTTACTTCCGGACTGAATCGGAACCTGTAGCTGTCCGCTTTAGCAGGACAAGGCCAAACATCTTATGGGCAGTTGAGCAAAAGGTGAAGAATTCGATATGATGGACGCTAGATACGATAGACAAGCTTCATGTAAGCTCGGTTTCTTAAGCTAATAATTGTTTACTTGTCTTTCAAGCAAGTTTTCATGCAGTGAAAAGGGTGAGATGAGACGAATGACCAGCCCAGTGTTGTATCGATCAGACATAAATTGCGTCTATTTTAGATGGTTTCTAAAAGCCAATTTATTGATTGTTTAGATGGATTTCTCAAGATTTTATTTTACTGGAAAGCCAGGCGTTTTTTACTTTAACTCCCCACCTCTTTTGGAGGGACATTTAAGAAATGCCTCGTTATTAATTAATATTAATTAATCGTTATTTATCTGCATGAGCGTTGGAACTCAGAAATTGAAAAAAGTAGTACTTTGGTATAAGAGATTCGACTAAGTGCGTCAGATAGGCAACTAACCAATAATTTGTTTATAGTTGGAGGCGTTGAAAACTTTTTGTCCCTGCAGGTGTCGCGGAAAGGGGACGTGACGGTCGAAAGCAGTTGCTACCACGTAGTTAAACGTCAGCTGGTGAAGAAAACGGTCACATCCATTCCTCTGCAAACTCACGTTTCCTGCCATGCATTCAGCCCGGATGAAGACCGGCTTGTCTTCGGTACCTACATAACTCAAATCTTAATCATAGGATTCTCATAGTTGAGGCTGGAGATATAGTGCTGTTTATATTTTCATTTTTTTTATAATAAAATCGCCAGATTATTAACTTGTTAACTCGTTTCCGACGTTAAAAAATATAGGTTGTATTTCAGAAGAATTAGATATCCAAAAAGTTTATTCATAAAAATTTCATTGAGAAACGCGACTACAGACGCAAACTTTTTAGCCACATAACACTTTTATGTTTCAAGGTTGCATTGATGGTTCACTGGTGCTGTTGGACGAAGGCCGAGGCGTGACTCGGCAAGTGCGGGCAGCTTTCATCCCCACCCTGCTGCGATGGCATGGTGACGGCTCGCTTTTACTGGCTGCAAATGACCGTGCGCAACTACAGTGGTTCGACTTGGCGTTATCCTGCGTGCGCACGCAATTACTAAGTGAGGATGTCACCCCATCTAATTTGGTGGACCTGGGTGCCTATTTCTTGTAAGTATCGTAGTTCCCCTGCGGAGCTTCCCAGCGAATTGCAGTGTTGTGGTCCTAAAAATGTGTTATGATAATTTTTGAGATTAGGACTACAAAAGTATTGGTGAGCTACTTGGAATTTCGTTTCAAGACTCGTTGTTACGTTACGTTAAGGTGAAATACCAATGTAATGTTTGTTTATTAACCCCTAAAAATTTCGTTACCACCAACTATGTTATTGAAGATCACCTTCTTCGAGGGTACATTAGTGAAACTTCCTAAATTCCTTACGAAACAGATCGCAGCCAACCTTGCTGAAGATGGAGTGGAGTTACAAGGAGTCAGTGCCATATTTTGGGAGTAAGTACGTGCCCAGTGACAACTACTTGGTGTTGGTGTTTGAGAGCGGGCCTATCGCAGTGGTCAGCTTCGTCGGTGGAGGAGGGCTTGCGGGGGACATCCACTTATGTGGGCTCACACCCGACTCGCTCATCCGCATGTACCTCACTTGGCACCAGGTGCGTAAGATCTCATGTTTAGGGGTGTCGCTGTTAGTACATTAATGATCAATGATTTTGTCGGTTTGAAAACAGTAAAAATGACATTGTCCCTCTCGTAAAGCTAGGTAAGAACAACTTTTCACTTACCTCTTGCAAGTGGGCGTGACCGTCTAATGTCTAATACAATATGTATAACAAATTATTTGATACAGCTGGGTTATTCAAATGACGATAGGTACGACAGATTTTCCATTCCTCATTCACTTTTGATTTCAGTTAAAGCATTAGTGACTGCGTATAGGCTACATTCGACCCTTTTTGTTCATGAACCCGTAGTCGAACCTCCGGGGTACTAGAAGCAAATTTTCTTGTTTTCAAACCTTAATAAACTTTTTTTCTTAAATATAGGTGGACAAAGCAATAAGCCTTTTACTAAGCTTGGACTGGAACAAGCAAGGAGCGCAGTGCTTGGCTGGCCTGTATCATATCACCAACGCCATATTCCGCTCTCCTCTCACCCCAGAAAAAGAGATTCAGCTCGAGACGGCCTTGGGGTGTTTCCATTCTCCTCTCCGTCCGCTCTCTGCTGCTACTGTCGACGAATTCTCGGATCAGGTTAGTCACCAAACAAGTTGTAAGAATATTTGTCGAAACGCCATGGCCTGCGTTGCTTTCGGTTGGACCTGTAGTAATTTTGTAATGAAAATGAATGCCTCTGAATAAACACAATTATTTTTCGATCTTAAACGGATTAAGATTTGCAGTTATTTAAAACTAAAGATTTTGGTCAGTTTTCATTTTGACTTTGATGTGAAGGTGCACGATCTGACGCGGCGTTTCTTCCACCAATTGGTGCGATACGAGCTGCACGAGAAAGCGTTCTGCCTAGCTTTGGACCTCAATGACCGTGATTTGTACCTGGACCTGATCAGCTGTGCACGGCGTCTGGGTGACCGAGAGATGGCTCATGCCGTGAGGCAGCAGCTGCAGGCTCTGCACAGTGGCGGCTCCTCCTGCTCCTGCGATGGCTCCAGTGATGAGGGCGAGGAGAATTTGCCGCCTCTTCCCAGCGTCAAAAGACCTCCCCTACCTGAACTTTCGAGGTTTGTTAGGAATGATATTTAAAACCAATTCCTTTGCTTTTTTTCAAATAAAAAATTTCCTAGGGATCCGTTTCTCATTACTACGATGTGTGAAATTTCACTGGTCAGTGTTGTAGCATGGAGGCAGCGGGGCTTGCGGGAATAGCTTGCAAATCGTCGTGTCTTTACCCACCTTTCGTGCTCTTTTTCTGTATAGCTATTTTCGGTGACTTTTTTTTAACGTTGAGGTTGATCTAAGGGACCTCGTTGCGGCCTATGTCAACCCAAAGCCCCAGCGATTTTTACTACGACCTCTACTGCTACTACACCCCTTAAATGAACCCTACGCCACTGAGGAGATGGAGTTTGTTCACAGATTTGGTAAGCTGCGCGAATCAGCATTCTTTTCAAGAACTCAGCCAACTTTCAGCATGATACCGGAGGAGCCAGCGCAGGTGCTGACTCCTGACCTTGCTGTGGACAGCTCGCTTCCCAGTGTCATTGAGAAACTGTATGACCTTCCAGCACGGCCGAGGCTCCCTGACCGCCCACGGTACGGTGCAAACCCCAGTTTGCAGAAATAATCCTCGATCAGTCCATCCCTGTTAACTTAGCCTGCCGAGGGTAATGGATGAATGTTGGCTACGTATGAATAGATCAGCTAAGGCGTCAAAAATTTTCATTTTTCGCTTAGTACCCCCTTAAGGGGTAATTCGTTATACTGTCTCTAAATAAGTATAATTCGGCTTAAAAAAAATTAGAACCGTTTTCTCAGTCATGTACTTGCGCGGAAAAAAGTTTCTCCCCCACCTTTTTGGGGATTAGTTGTATTATTAACATTTATATCTTGTAGGTTATGAAAAGTTCTAGATGGTTTTTTCAGAGATGGTTCATATTATGGATGGTATCAAAAGTTTCTGGATAGTTACCTCAGTCAGTTTTACGTCGGAGAGGTTGTACCTCGGGGATGTTTTTACTTGTCATTGGCATGTGTAATTTTCTGTCTCATGGGGTTGTGCACATTAGAAGATTAATTCAGTTATCATATAAGTGAATTGACAATAAATTATTGTTTTCAGAGTGTTGAGCGCAACGCCCTCGAGAAATCTTATGCCAGAAATGGGGAAGTTTCCTTCTCTTTCCTCGCCCTCCAGCCTCCCCTTCATCCCCTCCCCAGCCCCACACTTCTCGTCCATTCTCGGGCCTTCTAGCTCAATGGCTCCTACGTCGCCCTCATGTGTTCGCAGTAGTGCTGCTACATCCGTATCTCCTTTCCTGCCTTCTCCATCTTTGACTCCCCTTACCCCTCCTGGGACATTGAGTACCCCTTTCAGCTTCTCCTCAACTTCTGAGTCCCTTCCCATCTACCCTGCCAATCCACTGTCGTCGCACCTATATGGAGCTGCGAGCAAAGCGTCTGAACTGAAGACTTCCACTACGCCAGGAAAGCAGAAAGTCAAGTTTTCTGATACGGTTACACAGATCGTTGTACCGGTAAGTTCTGATGAGTATAATTTTGGTATGACACCTATTCTTCTAGTTCATCTTCCACATTTTAAATGAATGCCCTTCTGAAATGACACCTGTCAGGCAGGGCTGGGTAAATTTCTTTCTTTACCTTCTGGTAAGTTCTAACAAAACCCGGCGACGTTGGAATGGGTAGGGATATCCTTATGTATACTTCGGGGAAGACAAACCGTTCTGCTTACCTCGTTCACATGTTCACAGGACATTTCACAGCTGAGTGGAGTGAAGCCTCGCCGTTTGAAGGGAGTGGATCCTGCTCAGGAGCTTGCGGACAGCCTTCCTCTCTGTCTTGGTAATAAGGACTATCTCAAGGACTTTGCAAAAGCCCGGGAAGAAGAGGAAGAGCTACATGGAGCCACTATTAAGGTCATTCACTTCGGAGTCGTGTAAAACGAAGCTAAATTCAAATCTGTTTTTCTTCATTTCTTCATTGAAATATGTGTAATTATTTTAAAGCCATTCTTATTCACTGATGGTAATGCCATGAATGGCTTAGTTCCCATACACTCGCGTTACTTTACATGGCATGCACCTGACTGCAGATAGAAGCTCATTGAGAGTTGGTTGGCGTACCCTCTAAGGACAAAACTAGTGCCATTTAAGAATCTCTGCGTTTTCGCGGAATTTTACCATTATTTTGTCGGAGTCTGTGTTCTGAAGACCACAAAAAATATATTGGAGTTTGTTTTCTGGTGAGAGGGACGCTAAGTATGTTAGTATTCACAACTTTCGTACCTACCTCTAGGAATTCTTTGCAAGTCAGCAGTTTTTCGAATCGCGTGAGTTTATCTGTCCCTCCTTGATAATTTATAGAATTAAGTACATTCTGTAGAGGTCCTATTACTCTGTGGAAAGAAAACTTGGTACAAAGGGATTGACAATGTACACTTTTTTACGTTGGGCACTTTTTTTTTTAAGGTGTCACTGCCATTGTATCTTTTATTCTTTAGGATCGTGCCAGTATTATCTCCTTCTAGAAACTGTGATACAAAATCAAGCTATTCCGTCCATTTATTTAGGTTTAAGGACCAACTGTAGGCATAGATATTTGCGTGCAAGGAAACTGAGTTTTATGAGAAGGGAGGAGTAAAAAGCCACAAATATATTTTGTATTTTCCAGTATTCCCCGTTGACTATTTTTTATTACGGTATGGCAGGTACCTAAGGGCTGTATTACACGTTCACGTCTTGGATTATTAATCAGAAATAAAGGAAATAATAACTTTGAAAAAATTTAACGTGTCAAATCAGATCAGATAGCGTATTATTAACTTGAATAAAATATAACGTTCATCTGTCGTCTGTTGCGTCCAGATCCTCTACATTCTACATTAATGAAGGGAACTATATGCATGGTCACGCCGACTGTCGCCATTTTGAAACTACGAGCTAACTGAAATCAGACAGATCGCGCAAGTTAGGCTTTCAAAGACCTTTCTTGCGGTGTATCACATGATATGTCTTTACATTTGAAAATTCCGAGATCACCCATGACACCTCTAAAACCCCCTTATAGGCGCGTATGGTCAATGCCACTAATCTTCAGAAGTAGATTAAACAACCTCAGTATAGGTTGCAAATTTTTTATTTCATCCATCTATCTTGTACACGGTTTCGTTGAAAAACTAGTGGGACGGGTGGTCTAAAACACCCTGTATATGCCAGTCAATAGAGGCTGTCAATATACCCAAAAATTGTTTCTTTCTTAAACAAAGTGCCTGTCTTCCTAGACATTTGTTGTAACTTACTCTATAGAGATAAGGACAACTCTGGGGATATCTTGGTTGGACCTGCTTCAGCCCTACAATAACCGCAACCAGGGAACGGACCGAGCGAAGGCTAACAGTCGCTAACCTGTGCTTCTTTTGCGATGAGCTGTGTAGCCACTATCACTATCACATGGCTACGAGAGAATAACGCAATCTGTTACAAGTACCGCCGGATCTGGATACTACACTTGACCTCTCCAGTATTTTAAAATACCTAAGTTTCGGTTTTCTACGTATATATTTTTTTATATCATATACGGTCTACAACTCTAGAAAGTGGAAAGTGGAAATTTTTCTCTGCTGAAAAAATAACCTAAGATTGAACTCTTATGGAAAATTAACTGGGTGGGTTGTTGCTTCAAAATTTCACCTTACCTCATAGTAGAAAACAAGTTTACGGAGTTTATAAACTGAGTCAATGGCTCAAGGGAAACGAGACACCGTGTTAAAAACACGGTGAAGTATCATTATCACGGAGACATAATCAGGCGTAATTGGGCGCAATTTGAATACCGATGAGGTTAGTAGTTACTTCTTGCGGGGGCCTCCCATCGCCGCCAGCGTCTCGCGTAGCTGTAGCAGCTCCAGATCAGGCACATAACGAACCTCATCGTGTTCGGGTGCGTGCTGGACTACTTGCAGTGTCACACCCGGTGGACAAGCTGTCGTGACCGCGTCCAAAAGAAGTGGAATCTGGTAACTCTTTGCGTCGGCCACTTGTACTACCCTCTCATACTTCCGCAGCTCAACCTCCATTTCTATCACGGCTGTGCCCTCCCGGAACCTCTTGACCTGAAGATGCTGCGCGGGAACAGCCCAGGCGTTGGCCACGTCCAGCCCGAACACTTCGGCCAACTGATGGATCACCTTTTGGAACCGCTCGAGCACTACGAAGTCGAACCCTCTGATTTGCAGGTTAATTTCATTATATTCTGGTGTCTTAGTTTTTGCTAACTGAAAAAAATAATGAAACATTACTTTCTGTGATTTAATCACACCCGGAAGGGTAGGATGGAGGCTCACAGTTTGGTTGACAGATTCAAATATACCATCTGGTACACCCCTGACAAAACAGACGAATATGGCCTTCCGGATTGTATCCCTACGACAACCAAACGATAGTGTGAAGTTTTCGTCCATTGGACATCGAACTGTTTAAAGTGGGTCCACTTGCGAATCTTCACCCATTTTATACTAATTTCCGTTACAGTTCAGTTGAATAATCGAACAATTTCAGGTGCAAGGTGCTCTGAAATGGACTGAGGGTTGTTATCTAGCTTACCAGGTAACTTTTCCCCACAAGGATTATCAAATTGATCCAATAAGTAGTTAAACTTCCCTGGGTCTTGTATAAAGTGTGATAAGATGACATTTAAATATCAGAATCTAATCCTTCTTCATTTAGGCATAGTCACTGAAACCGGGGCTTGAAAGGTATGCTCTTGAGGGAAAAAATTTGCCACCCCAGACTCTCATAAAATGCAGTTCCTCAGCCATTACATACCATGTCCCTGAATTATGATAAGTATAACCATTTTATCCACCGCATGGTGGAACTAAACTCCACACTCTACAGAAACTTTAGATGTAAGTACATAGGTTATTTTATAAATATTTTCCGGTGGCTGTGTAGGTAGGTTACATAGGTCTTTATAACTAAGTTTTCAAATGCGATAACAATGTGGCATAATTTAAGGGTATTTTCGGGGTTGGGTAATGCTTTTGTATCGGCGCGCGGCGTCTACGTAGTCGTGTTTGTTTAAGTTTTTTTCTGCATATTTTATGGGGAAATAACAAAATGTATGTTATCGGTCTAACTTACAATTAAATAATCTGGCTCCCATAAACTTGAAGATCTTGCAGGTTGAAATGAACGAGGAATTACGCATACGTTACGAAGTACTGCCAATCCCTGTAAGAAATACAAAAGAAATTGTGTTAGGTATAATTGCAACTAGCTAAATGTGGCTAAGTACCTGCCTACTGAGGCCTAAATCAGGTACCTAGGGTACAGGGACTTCTGATTGTAATCAAAAGAAAATGCTACAAAAGCTATATATATAATAAGTTAAGTTTATTACTTACTCTTCTCGCCAACATTTTCTCTCACAAACTCCACATTTGTTTACTACTAGCAGACGAAATTGTTATTTTTATTTCATGGCAAGCCCTCCGCGATTGCCTCCATTTTCAATCTCACAACAAAGCTTTTGCGAAGGTCTCGCGAGAAGAAGATTGTATTCATTCGCACATTAAAGCATTGTTTACAACGCTATGGACTAGAAATATTAGAATTGAAAGCTTCAAATTACTATTTTAAATATATTCATTATATAAAAATATATTTTGGGTATTTATGTGCGATGATATGGTTTGAAATGTTAGGATTATTTGTAGTCGGCGGGTGTTGCAGGTGCCGCCGTGATGCGGTTCCAGCCTGGCAGTCGCCAGTAAACAGAAGCCGTTCCTGTTGCTCTCAAGAAAATTGTTGTGATTCATATAATAGCGCTAATTTCTATCATTTAAGGCATCTGATGCGTCGGTATTGTTATCTAAGCAAAAATTTTACATTCTAAAAAGGTAAATTAGATGATTTAGATCGTAAAGAGTGCCAAAATCGTTGAAAATGGTTGCTGTAGACTGTTCGTCGCCTAGAATCTATGGATATTTGCCAATGTTTCTTTTGAAATGGTTCAAGAACGCTTCGTCTTGTAATATTTACAGAATCATTGTAATTAATGGTAAAGCTTGTTTCGTGTTGTGAACTGAGAAGCTATAAAATCAACGAGAGTTACTTGCCTGATTCTTGGAATAGGGGTCATATACACTGTCCGTATTAAGGGAGCGAATGACTCATTTCCCATTTTCTCCCCTCCTTGCTGTGTATTAACCGTGCGTGCTGACTCACAAAATAATGGGGGTTTGTTTCCAGTGCTCTAGACTCTAGAGTCATGACGTCGAATTTTATGAATCATCATAGCTGGAACTTCAGTGTTCACTGTGCTTTGTCTCATTGTAGTACCCACCTACCGTTGATTCTGTCGGAATGAGTTACGAACAAAGTTTGGTTCTGCAGGATTTAGAAGATTTAATCATGGACGGAGATGAAGGAGAGTCGAGCTCTTCGGGACCCATGTCATCACTGAACAGCCTCTTCTCATTCACTTCACCAGCGGTGAAGAAACTGCTTGGGTGGAAACAAGGAGATGAAGAAGAGAAGTGGGCGGAAAAAGCTGTCGACTCTTTGGTTAAGAAGTTGAAAAAACGGAAGGGCGCTCTTGAAGATCTGGAGCGAGCGCTTTGTTACCCTGGGCAGCCAAGCAAATGTGTCACTATACCTCGCAGCTTGGATGGACGGTTACAGGTGCGACACAATGCTGTTGTATTTTTTATTTACTCTTACCCACTCGAAACTGTAGGGTTGCGACAGAAATAAGTAATGCACTGCACTGCAATGTCGTTTAAAAAAACCGACTATATTTGCGTTTCCCCTTCAGTGAGTCAATTGGTTTTTCTTCAAAGATGATTACAAGTCGTTACGTTACTGAGAAGCTCACCTGGGTTTGGACAGAGACAAATCCTCCGCTTTTCTGACTTGGACAATTGACGTTTCCCACTGGGCTCGTAATTCGCTCACTGATCAACTTGAAGTAGGGTGGATGCATCCCAGCAGCGCAGAGGAAGTCCTTGTTTCCTGTTTTAAAATGAACTTTACCTATAAATTGCAGGTGTCTCATAGAAAAGGCCTACCCCACGTAATCTACTGCCGCGTATGGCGCTGGCCAGACCTCCAGTCACATCACGAATTGAAACCTTTGGAACTTTGTCAGTACCCGTTTTCGGCGAAGCAGAAGGAAGTTTGTATAAACCCTTACCATTACAAACGTGTAGAGTCGCCTGTCCTACCCCCTGTCCTCGTGCCGCGACATTCAGAGTTTGCGCCTGGACACAGCTTGCTGCCTTTTCAGCAGTTGTCCGAGCCTGCCATGCCGCACAATGTGTCCTATAACGCGGGTGGGAATTTCACGGGACCTGCCAGTCCCATGTCTAGCGTGGGTTCGGCGCCTAGCCCAGGTAGCGCTAGCCCACCTTCGCCTTACGGCAGTAATGGGCTCCCAGGGACTCCGCCCCCAGCGTACAGCCCTCCGGACGACGCTCCAGCCCCTGATGCCATGGACACACTCAACGTCAACGAAGTTGCCCCCGTGTCCTACCAAGAACCGCCGTTTTGGGCCAGCATTGCTTACTACGAGCTCAACTGCCGTGTAGGAGAGGTTAGTATGTTCGTACCGCTTGTTAGAGCGTGGTACCCAGAACTGCTAGGTTAAATTAGGATGTAATAATCGAGTCCAATATTTTGCTTCATTTCCTTTTTGTCAAGGAATCACCGTAGGTACACACTTGGTAACCGTACTCGTCACCAAATTATTAAATAAACTAGTTTCTTATTTAATGACATTTCACGACCAAGAATGTTCAATATTTATCTAAGGAAGGTGTCGGAAATAATTATTAAACATTGTGTTTCAATTGTCAGTCTTGCGAGTACTTTCCTAATATGCTGTAACAAGTACGAGGACGTTGAGCTAATTGGAATTTGACTTTTGCAGGTATTTCACTGCCAGAGCCACAGCGTGATCGTTGATGGATTCACGAATCCCAGTAACAATTCAGATCGGTTCTGTCTGGGGCAGCTTAGCAATGTCAACCGGAACTCCACCATTGAAAACACGAGGCGTCACATCGGCAAAGGTTTGTTACTGTTGTCGGTTTATGACGTGTTGGATACTAAACAAACAACTAGTAAACCATTGCAAGTATGTTTGTTCTGAAACATAGTAAGTATAGTGTGTCTTGATCAAGTTAAGATCCATAATGGAATGATTTTTATCAGATTTTTAGGGCGAATGTTCTTACTGTCTTTGGTCATTTGAACATAATATGAAACCACTGGGATCTATTGTATTTTTTACACTTCTATGTTTAGGGGTTCATCTGTACTATGTAGGCGGAGAAGTTTACGCCGAGTGCCTGTCGGACTCTGCAATCTTCGTTCAGTCGCGAAACTGCAATCATCACCACGGGTTCCACCCAAGCACTGTCTGCAAAATACCCTCCAGCTGCTCCCTGAAGATTTTTAACAACCAAGAGTTTGCCCAACTGCTATCCCAGTCCGTTAACCACGGTTTTGAAGCTGTGTACGAACTCACCAAGATGTGTACTATCAGGTATGATTTCTCAATCATGTTTTTTCCTTCCCAACCTTTAGCAGAAGAATTCCTTCCTATAAGTAAATATTTTTAGCCGCTGATGAACAGCTCAAATGTAAACAGTTGTCACACAGCATATGTTCACAATATCTTAATGCCTCTTTCGGAATTGAATTTTCAGAATGTCGTTCGTGAAGGGGTGGGGAGCTGAGTACCATCGGCAGGACGTGACAAGCACTCCGTGTTGGATTGAGATTCATTTACATGGGCCCCTTCAATGGTTGGACAAAGTGCTTACCCAAATGGGCTCCCCCCACAACGCCATTTCCTCTGTATCGTAATGCCCATCTGTCCAAACTCCCCTTACAGGTACTCGGCACTGCGGTTCGCCTCTCTGTTCGCCTTTCTAGAGTCCTGAATTTCTACCTTGGGGTTTTTAACTGAACTGACGTTATCGTTTCATGTTGTTTTACTTATTAATTAATTGGTCATAAGTAGCTGTGTCCTACCTTGACCAGTTGAGTTGTGACCAAATGAGAGCTCTGATTAAGGTTGATTAATCCAACCAAACGAGAATCCTGTTCAACTCACCGAAAACTCTGAATCTGTTGGATTTTTTTCCCACACCGTACCTTAGTAAATTCCTAGGTCTATTATCATTAACTAATTGATTTTATGTTTTTCGAGGAAACATGGAGATTTATCTGTTCTGAAATGTTTTACATAAGTCTTTTTAACGTCAGAACCCGAGTGACATTGACAAATAATTTGTCATTGAAAAGATATATTGTATTTCAGAACAAATGAATATCCAACAGTTTCCAAAAAAAAATGGTCGAAAGAAACGTCAGCAAACAGCTGTTTTCCGGCTGAAAACAGAATTTCCAAGCAAGAAATTAGGAGTGAACGACTGCCTAGCAGCCAAGCTGCCACTGCTCTTACACAGTTGTAATGGTCCAACTGGGAAGGCTGTTGTCAAGGGGTGAACCCGGCGGGTGACAAGCATCAAATGGCCCCTTCCCCTTAAAGTGGAATATGTGGAGAATATTTTACCCCTCCCTATTCTACCTCTAAGAAACTCGGTTGAAACGTTGGGAACTTTTGGCATTTCACTCAGCGTCATTACTCATTCAGTTACCTTGCCATAAATGAGGCTAAAAAAATCAGCTGTGTGAAATTTTAAACGTAAGTTTATAAGTATGATTGATTTGTCCATTTGGTTGTATGAAGTTGAAAAGAGTCGGTCATAAGCTAAATTTTTAACCATTTAGGCTGGATTTCACAATAACGATTTCAATAGGATTTCTGTTATCGTATGTTTAGCTTATGACAAGTGCCTTGCGATTGCACTTGTTTCTTTGCAATGTCACTTGTCGCCTTGCAATGTCACTTGTCGCAAGCTAAACATATATGATAACATAAATCCGGTGGCGCTATAGTGTACACTATAAGTGGTCCATGTTTAGTTAAACGTTAGTGGACCCAGCACCGCCTCAACCAGAGTTAGTATTAGGAACCACCACCGAAAAACTGTCAAAAAATAACTTAGTCAAAACCCACGAAAAAGTAATAATAAATCCTAAGCGCTTTCGACCTAGACGGTCATCATCAGAGGGGTACAAGAAAGGAAAGAGACGGATAAACCTACTTGGGTGTTAGCCGGCCCGAAGTAAGTTGATCTGTGCAGATCAGATCAGATCAACTTACTTCGGGCCGGCTAACACCCAAGTAGGTTTATCCGTCTCTTTCCTTTCTTGTACCCCTCTGATGATGACCGTCTAGGTCGAAAGCGCTTAGGATTTATTATTACTTTTTCGTGGGTTTTGACTAAGTTATTTTTTGACAGTTTTTCGGTGGTGGTTCCTAATACTAACTCTGGTTGAGGCGGTGCTGGGTCCACTAACGTTTAACTAAACATGGATTGCAGAAAATACCACAAAGTTACGAGTTACCTCTTAAATCATACTATAAGTGGTGAAATCCAGCCTTACAGTCGTGGACGGATATTGTTCCTTAGCAATTGAATGTATGTGCTGCTCCTGTAAAGCTGTCCAATATTCGCTGTTTAGTGCCACGTCTCAGGTCATGCAAGCATTGCCGCTAATTTTTTTGCCATAAGCCCACGTGTCAAATCTGGACCTTTGAAATTTTGACGGTTTACTGCTGCTTTTTTCCTATAAGTTGTTCATTGTGGGGGCGGAGAAACATTGTAGTTATAGAAAAATTTCAGTTTGTGGCGTGACCTGATTCGTCGAAAAAAAATGGCAGCAATGCTTGTTTGAGGCACTAGAAGCGAGTATTCGACCTACAGTTCAATTATTGCTTTAGTAAACAGTTCACATCATCATGGCTCCTCCTTGTTGTTAATGTGGGAAATTTGTTAACATTTTTTTTCTTTCAACAATCCTGCAGCTTTGACGGGATTAACTAGGATTGTTATTTACGTATAGAGTATAGAGTCAATTACATCAGCTTCTGTCATGTAGATGTAATATGTAAACGCATGATTCTACTTGACAACGCTGGGCGATATAATGATTTCAGTTCAAATACTTTGGAAAAGTATGATAATAATAATGAAGAAACTGACGAATTAGCAATAGACTGCTGTATTTTGAATTGCCTTTGGTGAGTGGCTTCTTATGTCATTTTGAATTTACCTTTTTTGCTGCCTTTATATATTCTAAAAAATAATAAGAATAAGAATCGCGCCTTTACAGAAACGTATTTTTTACTCCAAATAACAGAAACCTAATCCGTTCTTAAAGTCGTTCGTGTGAAAAATATTGATGTTTGAGTTGTGAAGAGTATTGTATTCGGTTAAGGGCCACCATACATTCTCGACGAACTCCACCAAAACCACTGTGCGAAAGTAAATATTCGACAAAACTAATGTTTACATTTTAGTACAGCCGGAGACTGGTAATTGCAATCTCGTAATGGTTGTGTCTACTCTAAAAGCTAAACATAGTGTGCTATTCGAACGCGAAACCAACGGGTGAAAGTAGGACACTATGTTTAGCTTTTACAGGAGAAAAGTAGAGAAATGCTGTTGAAATTACCCACTTCCGTAAGTGAAATAAAAATTGTCAACATGTAACATGGCGGCGGTAAATATTACAAACATTTATCAAGCTTTTCTACTAAATGTGACAATAAAATCATACTGTTTTAGTCCGAAACGTTACAAAAAAATATTTCGCGTGAGGTAGTGTTGTGTTTTCGCGATCTGTCAAAAAAACATGTGGACTGGTAGTTGACTGTTTAAAACCGCTCCTGTGGGCTTATTACTCCATTTCATGCAAAAATACAACACTACCTCACGACAAAGAGTCTCAGGTTTACATCCCCCTATAAACACTTTACACTCGCCCTGTAACTTCGGAATAGGGCTTGAAGTACTTAGCATTGCGAATCAAATGGGTGTATTCCGCCTTAAGTGCTACGTTGGCTTGAGCTGTGGATGAGAAATTTGTCGAGGTGATGGAATGTACTTACTATCCGAAAAGCTGATTGCCTTCAATAGTTCACATACATTTGGCTCTCTCTATAACGAACGACTGACTCCCTATAGCGAGCAAATTTACATGGCGGTCATTTAGAGAGAGACTACTGTATATAGAAATTAATCGTTTGAGGAGCCCTTTACCCGAGTTGCGGAATCAATGCGTACCCGATGACCGACGACAGTTGTAGAATATGTGACAAGTCATGCACCCCCTGCAGCTGAAGCCACCGTTACTGGCGAGATTTTAGCAACTAATATTATGCATTCATTTTCACATTTGACTGTGTTGCATTCGATCGAAATATTACCTGAATGGTTAAATGTATATCTACATTATCACCGTCTGCTGTTTTCAGCATTGCTGCCATTTTCTAAGAAATTGACACCTGCACATAAGCACAAACTATAAGAGAGAGTACAGTGTTATCGTTAGGTCTGTATATTACTTGAATGTGGTGCTTGAAGTGGTATTCTTACAAAAATTGGCCCTGGTTTATTGGACTAGTTGTGGCTACGGATTTACGGATAATTGGAGTGGTGAGGGACTTTTTACCCCGTTTTTATGTTTTTCACTGACCCCATTAAGTAAGTAAGTAAGGACGTTGAGAAATATTTGCAGTCATAGTGTGTTTTCAAGGACTTTTTGTTTGAACCGTCAGCTCATAGTGTCAAAATCATTTTTAGCCGGTAAGGCTGAATTTACAAAATAAACAAAACACGTATTTTCCTTAAGAAATCGCGAAAACTATCGGAATTTGGGTAGGAGTTATAGTAGTAAATTTTAAGCTAGGTACTTTATTTTTTAGACTATTATGAGTTGAGTTTATGTCTTTATCAGAGATCAAAAAATGTGAAAAAATCTCGTAATTTGCTAGATCATGATGATTTTATTATACTTTAAAATGGGAGTATATTGTAATAATAGTTCTTGGGCTTTTGTGTTTCATAGGAGATTTTGTTGTTGTTTTATCCGCTAGACTGGCTGTCTGTTTGAGGTAAACAAGGGTGTCACTTGGCCCACCTACCATTCCGGTTTTGAGTGGAACTCGTACCCTTGCTGTGTATTTGACCTCTCCAGTCCAAGTTACTAATCTCAGGGTATGCTCTGCCGCAATGGAAATGTCTTGACGAGAACACAGGATGCTGAAATCACCAGAAGTATACAAAGTTCCTTTTGAACATCTGCCGGTTTGCGAGCCGGAGAGATCGTCAGGCAGTTTTTATAAACAACAAATCACGTACCTATGTTCTGTACCTCCAGTACCTATTACGAAATGGGGATTGAAAGGAAAAGCTTTCCATCACAAAATTCAGTCTTGCTTGTACCGCAGTGGAGTGGTTAAATAGTATTTTGTGTAGGTACTAGTGGTTATGTCTTTGTAACGACTGCTGTCTCCGATAGACAACTAACATCAATGCAAAGGGTTGATCCCTTATCATTATATTTAATATCTTATTAGGAAGTAAGTTTAATAGCCCTGCTTAAATTGCTCAACGCTGAAGCAGCTTCCACAAGGTCCTCTTCGTACACCGATTCACATTGGAACATTGAAAAAATGAAATTTTCAAGTGACAGCGTACACGGATTATTGTGGCATGTGGCTGCTTCAGGCATTCGAGAAAACTAGGTGGGCACCTAGCCTTAGCAAGTAGGTACGAATGATCTCTAGTTTTCTGTATGTTCCGCTGTTATTCTAACTCAGTTTCGGATCGATCAGTTTGTGTTAAATTTGATAACAGCCTGATTTGTCATCACCTCATTGTGTATAATAATTTTAAGTTTATGAAAGTCCTAGTAATATAAATTGTTCATTGTGACATAAAAATCTCATTGGAACCCATCGAGACGATAAACAGCACTGTATTCACCAGATGAATATACTATCTTGTGTAAATGTTTGAATTTTTTACTTGACTAGTGGAATTACGTTATTTTTTGGAAGTAATGAAATACCTACCCCCCTGCGCTTCTCACTCGTCTGTTGTTTCTTGTCAATTTATACTTCCAGCCTCACGGCGGAAAAAAAAAATACTGGACAGATTGTAGATGGGTCAGTTACCAATTAATACGTCATCCAGTAGGTAACCAGAAGGCTGCAAATACTACCTGCACTCAGCGCATATGTATCTTATACTGCGGAACTCATGCAGATTAAATGACTGACTAATAACACGCTCGATTAGGTACCTATTACAGGAATGTTGAAGTATCATAAGACGTCAATAAAAATATGAACTTCACTATTGATAAATAAATAAACAGGTGAGTATGAACGTATATGCAGACGTACAAAACCTACCTAGCAACCTAGCTAATCTACCCAGTGAATCCAGTAATTGTCTGGTATTCAAAAATTTAGATTACAAATTTCAATACTGTAAACTACCAATGCCTATCAAAGCTATAAATAAACTATACAAAAATATAGGTATCTCTTACCAGATTGTACTGATCTGGTATTGTAGTAATTGTAACTCGAACTAAAAATATTAAAAATATTAGAAATAAATAGATCATAAACAAGTTATCACTCTTCACCATATTTTCACATGCAATGGAAAAAATCTTAAAAAAAAAAAACTTCACACGCAGGTAATGAGTGACTTTTTCGTGATGAAAATTTGAGTATAAAATTATAGTGGTTGGTGGGTGAAAAGGCTTCACAGCTTTTGGGAGTTGTTACCTAGCAATTCAGGGCTGGCTTTAGTCAACCAGGATGCTTATCCCTGGAATAAACGGTCTAATTCGTGGGAATTACAAATCTCTGGAATGGCTTATTTGAAAATGCAGCCATACACGAAATATTTGCAAATACATCCTAGATATATGACAGCCAGTAAATACAACAACAACAAAATACTGAATATCATGGTTTCAGACCTGAGAACTGCAACAATGCATACAACAAACTAAAACAACTGAGAACTAACAGAAAATGTACACTGCTAAAGGTAGACCGAAACTTCGTGGTCCCAAGCAACTGTTTATCATTTCATGATATAAAGGACCGCTATGATAAAGGATTTTCATGTCATGGCGCTACCTCACTATGGTCAAATCTCACGTCACCCAAAACTAGGGCATATGTTTTGGTTATGCTAACCTAATAGCACAGACGCAGAGGGAACGAACCCCAAATATATTATGATTCGACCCTCGCCGCAAGTGGGGTAGCGCCTTAAAAGCACAAAATTCATATGTGAGTATATCACAGAGCATATAATGCCAAGAGGAATGAAATGGCTTGAGAAGTATTTCGAAGATAATCACACGTTTCATCCGTTTTATTTTTAATAACAAAAAATACACTGAAATTGGCGGATGATCAGTGAAAAAATTCAAGTGACGATTAAAAAAATAAATCTGAATTTCAAAACTTAGCTTCACACCAAATAAGAATATAATGGCGCTATCCCACTCGGGCAAAATGTCACTACCCACATAAGGACTTATTTACAGTTACTAACCTTACCTTCAGGAGTTATATTCCTCATAGCGCAGACGCAGAACCGTTACTTAAAGTAGACATAGGCGTAAATATCATGTCAAATTATTGTGAGGCGACACTTGCCACAAGTGGAGTAGTGCTGCGGTCATGGCTATGATTTACTCAATCATATTCTTTACTATCAATAGTCACGGCTACCTCCTCTACCTCCCAAAGCCATAAACAGCCGATGTATTGGAGGACAGTTACAAGTTGTGGAACAAGGGAGGTAAACACGATGAATCGAACCTCGTCATTAGCAGCCCGTGGGGCCTTCTTCCAGTTTTCGCCATACAACCTACAACAAATAGACGTACAGGAACAACCATTAATATAATTATTAGACTTCCCTACTATTTAATGACTCAATAACTCTATGCTACCGCTCTGAGCGGGTCCTAGCCCTAGCACCAGGCATACGGTTTCGATTTACACCTACGGCTCATCAACATTTGCACTGCTACCAGAAGCGATTTGTGTGGATATATTAGTTAGATTAGGTAGGGGTACCTAGTTTATATTCTTAGATTCCTTAAATAAAAAATACTTCTTAGAACTTATGAAAAATATTTGGTAGTTTCAAAACGTCTTCCGACTTATACTACCACTTACTCAGCCTAGCTTTTACTATAATTACTCCTCTGCATCCAACAACTGTGTCACCCTCATACTCCTCCCCCGACATGTTTGACGAACACTTACGTTGCACATCTCTCGAACAAGCGCAGACTCGCCAGCATCGACCTCAGCATCAGCCTTGTCAAGCTCTTCTCGCACCTCCAACACTTGCAAGGCTCGGACCACGGCTTCAGGACGCGAAAGTATTTCCTAGGACAAATATAGAAAATTCATTAAAATGAGATCCTCCTCCAAAAATAATTCACAATTCACATTCATAACGCTCACTGATGTTGTTTTCGGGAGTCTGAGATTCACAAGGAAATCTCTCAGCAAGCCGGGACTAAAACCTGGCTCCTCCGACTTGATATGCACAGATTTCCCTGCACTGTGCTCATACAACCCATATTTGTAATTCTAACATAAGGAAAAAACCTAAGTAACAGAATAAAAAATTTGAAATTCACACACCCCTTCAGGGAGGCAACTGCGCAGGCAGTCTTCCTCGCGGACACCCATTTGTATAAGGCGCTGAATGAGTCCGTGGCGATCACGTTCCAACGCGTTAAGCCTGGCCTCTAGTCCCCGGACGTACTCTGCGACCTGCGCTGTGACGCCCCGTCGAGCGTCATCAGCCGCTGCACTTCTCGGGCTGGGATAAGCAGGGTCGTCCGCGTTTGTACTCGAACTGGAGCCGTCACCTTCATCTCTCGTTACTGGCCTCCCACCCTAGAGAATTAATAATTGATTAGCACCACCTCGGCCGGTCAGGCACCTTCAATATCACGAACAGGTTGGCTAGGTATGGTATAGTAACTTCGTAACTTCTCCAGGAAGTTTTAACTTCAGGGTGGATCATCAATTATTATAAGTAACTTGTAAATTAAACATGGAACTTTTGGAAGTCCAAACACACAATAACTACAGCTGGTCAAACTTACTTGTGTGAAATCTACCTAAAAAACTTACCTGTTGTCTCTCTTCATCTAAATAAAGACAAAGCTCCTTTAATTCTAAATTGTCTTTAATAAGCTCTTGTTGGCGCCGTTCCAGCTGCCTCAGTTTGGTCTGGTAAGCAGAAACTTCTTGTCTCATCACGCTAGCTGTGTATCGGCCAAAGCGTTGCCACTCCCTCGCCAATTTTCGTCCTTTTTGTCTGTCGTCATCTAGAAAACAGCAAAGGTCCCGCAGCTCTTGGTTGTCGTCACTCAGGCGCATATTGGCTTCCTTTAGGCCTCGGATTTCAGCCAGACACGCTTGCATGCGAAGGTCACGGCGACCTATAGCGGGCTCAGGGGTGACCGCGTGGACCTCAGCTTCTGTCTTCCCACGCACGAACTTTAGCATCTCCGAATCTTCTGAAGGAAGGTCAGTCGGCGTGCTTGGCTTGCTCACAGGCTTCACCGCTGGAGGAGGTACTGGGTACTGCGGTGGACCTATTGTCTTGGAAGCCACGCTCTCAGTGTACGGGAAAGCATTACGGTGATACTTGAGGATCCCTGGTGGTTGGGGAGGTGGCTGATAGCGGGGAGGCACCCCAGGCTCGGGCTTGTTTAGTGGGATTATTGCGGGGTGGGGGGTCCCTTTCTTCGCATTGGACATGACTTAACATTTACCACTTGGCACGAAAGAAACACACAAAATAGTTGTTGTGTACCATTTCAACATAATGCCTGTTAGGGACCCATAACGATGTGGGTCACCATCATTACCGTCAGCGAATACTTCAGAAACAATATCAGCCAGTTTGTATAAGTTATTTTTACAGTGAATAATTAAACAGTCTTGAAATTTTCAGGTACAGGAATGAACTAAAAGTGAAATTTTAAATTAGCGCGACAGATAGTAAACAGTTTACACAATACGCCATTTTGATACGTGCCACATGCACATCCTGGCGGCACTTATGGAAACTAACATTTTGCCGCCTTTTTTTCAAATTCAGTGAGTCTTTTTAAAATTTGAACAGATTTCAGCCAGTAGGTAGGTAAGTAGCTATTTTGACCACTGCCATCTGCCATTTTTTTATTGAACGGTATTCTAGAAAAGAGCAAAGAAAAATAATTATTTCAGAGTTCTTGGACATTTTAACTTCCTACTTCGTACTTCCTAAGTAAGTAGGTAGGTAGTTGTCGTAAATCAGACACATCTCAACTGAAAAATCTAGCACAACGATATTCTTTGTTTTCTTTCCATCCTTTCATAAATTGCAACAGACACAAGCAATTTATAACCAGAACATAGAACATGTCGGTACTAAAGAGGATAAATGTGACATGGCTCTTCTAAAAATGCTAAAAATTAGACCTAAGTTTATGTTTTCGTACCAATCAATCAACATTCAAGCGTACGTACCTATAAGTTTATACGGTGGAATGTGGAAGTAGTTGAAAATCTGATAAAACTGAGTAGAATCTACCTATTCACTGTGACAGAGTAAGAAGTTAAGTATAGCAACCTATAAGTAGGTACCTACCTATCTATAGGTGGGCAGGCAGGTGATATTAGCACACAAAAAATGGTAGACAAGGTTGATACGGCAAAGAATGAGTTTCTATTTCATACGTGCAACTTTGAACGATAAATAAAAATACAGAACATTACAAATTAGAACACAAAAACCTCGGTCATCATCACTACAAAGTTAAATGAAAAAATATCAAAATAATTTAGACAGACTGCTATACTAACCACCGACTTAGATAAAAAGCGATATTATGGCTAGTAGGATGTAGCGTAACAATAATGAGCAGTACCTAATCGAAGTCAGACGTTGCCGTATTCAATGCTTGAATCAGAGTCTGAATCAGACGGCCTCCGACGCCCCATAGGGCTTCGATGTAGAGAGGGGAATGCGCCAGGATATCCTCTGCTGGACACTGGGCTGTAGAACTCGTCGCTGTCCTCTCCTGAAGCTGGTGAAGGAGGCGAAGTTTCCTGAATTTGACGCCACTCCTGAATAGCTTCATTCAGGGCCCACAGCTGGTTCAGCAGTGAAAGGTCCATCTGTCTCAGAGAAAACTGGAAAGAAGACAACACATCTCAGGTTACATCTACTCGTAACTTATGTCCTGAGATACTGACCCAAATTTCCAGCCAGTGCATTCTTTTTACTTTCTCGCTAGCCATATATGGCGAGAAAGTATTGTTTTCGTGCAAAATTTCGAAATTGAGATTTTGGGTTTCCCATGATCCTGGGGGTCCCCTGAGTCCAAAAAAGTGGTTTCTGGAAAAAGTCTGTCCGTCCGTCAGTCCGTCCGTCAGTCCGTCAGTCCGTCCGTCAGTCCGTCAGTCCGTCCGTCAGTCCGTGCAGTGCTCTAGCGCCTATACCGTTCATCCGATTTTGATGAAATTTGGTATGGACCTGTCTAAAATTACTGCCGAGGGGCATTTTCAAGGATTTTTTGATTGGTCAAAAATTGCGGCCGCTATTGTCAAAAAACCGCCAAAATAATTCAAAAATCGTGTTTTTGGTTACTTAGACAAGCGCCGACGGTACACTTTTCAATCTATAACACTTAAAATTGGTATGTGTGTTGACAAATAGATGCTTCGAGGTCATTTTCAACTAAAATTGAATTGGTTGAAAATTACGGCCGTTCTGGACCAAAGTTCGATCGTTTCGGCGCCATTCACATTTATTGACCGATTGTCATGAAATTTGGTAAATTTGTGTAGAACCATGTAACTTAAACATCTGTCGAACATAATTTTGTTATCTTCAAAATTACGGCCGTTGTAGTCAAAAAAGTGTCGAAAATGAGTTGAGAATGAGAAACCACGTTTTTGAATGGTCGGAACGCATTTGGGACTACAGTAATAGAATGACAGCCATGAAACTTGGTGGGAGTGATCTCAGATAGATGCTCTTGGGTCATTTTCAACCGATTTTGGATTGCTTAAAAATTACGCCCGCAAAAAAATCTCAAAGAAATCCAAAAAAAAAAAAAAAAAAAAAAATCACATGGGGCGAGAAAGTTTAGTGCGACTGTTGTCGGACCCTTTATTTGGTTTAGTCTTCCAGTTCATCGCGTTAACCTTGACATACCACCTCGATTTCTACAGTGGAATTCGGAAAAATATCATAGGGTGAGAGAAAAAAAATCGGTTGCTCAGTAATTATTTAAGTATACATATAGGTATCAAGAACTGTAAAAACCTTCAGCTTCTTCAAAGTATCTTACGGTTTTAAAATCAAAAAAATTTTAATATGCAGGTAGCTAATTCTCCGCTGATGCTGTTAACCTCATAAGCGGGAGTGGCCAAGCCAAGCATTTGTTTAGTCTAATGTCCCTACCCTCTATACTCTATAGGGTAAGGCACTAAACCTGTCACAGTGACTTAAATTAATTTATTGTCTAGAATACTCACCATCTCCTTTCTAAGGACAGCCAGCTGTGAGTCGAGGGTGAAGAGGCGCCCCCTTGGGGGCTCATGACGATGCCTCGGAGGTGGGGGAGGGGGGCGGGTGACAGGGCTGGCACGCGCTGACCGAGAAAAACTGCTACTGGGCGTCAAATCCCTAGGGGTAGAGCGACTGCTCCGAGCGGATGCAAAATGTCCGCTTTCTGAGCTCAAGGAGCAACTCCGCGGAGACCCATGCTGCTGAAGAGTCTGGTACTCTTGCAAATTCAACCCACTTAGGCTTTTTGGTAAAGGTGGCAAACCGTCCAGAGAAGCCATACTTAATTTGCTTACTAAGCTTTAAACTTCCAGTCCTGACGGCACATGGGACACTGGTGATGCACATGCTGTGAGTTGAGCCATTTCATAATACAGTGGATATGGAAACAGTGGGAGCATTCCCCCCAAACCAGCGGGCAGTCGTCACCAGGCAGCTTACACTCAGTGCAACACGCGTCAAATGGCATACGGCATATCCCGCAGTTGTCGTCATTGGCTACCCAACGCCAAGTTGCTACACCGCTCCAATCTGGAAAATTGCAACATGTAACAGGAGGTTATCGGTAGGTAGGTACGACAGTTACCGCACATGACTTCTTCCCGTCAGTCAAACCTAGATAAATAAACGTTTATCCATATTTAATGGCCTTCAAAACGCGTTCAATTCTGTTTAACATTGTGTTCGGTAGGTAGGTACTTCGTCAAAAGCTTTGAATGGCCAAAGGAAGAGGCACTCCAATTAACCATCTTCAAAAAAATAAAATGCTAAAGGTGCAGTAGCTAAAGAACACAAATAATAGACTTACCTTTTATTGTAATCTTCATTTTAAAGAAAAAATCATTATAACGTAAAGATTTTCTTGATTTTCGCCATTTTGAAAACAAAGTTGAGGGCCCTGAAGAAACGTCGTCTGCGTATCCGGCCACGTCCAAGATGGTGAAGTTTTCAAAACAAATATAGTAAAACCTGGATTTGATAGAAACATTTCAAGTTAGCTTGATTTATTTTAATGTATGAAGGAATTAGAGACTTGAGCATGTGGTGGATAAATCAATTTTGTCTTGTACTAGCCATAGGCATTGTTGCCGTGTGTGGGGTCGAACTTACTTTTGAACTGCCCGATAACGCCAAGGAGTGCTTTTATGAAGAAATCAGGCAAAATACAACTGCTACATTAGAATTTCAGGTACGTATGCTGAGAATAATTTCTTCTAACTCCCAAGAAGTTGATTATTTTGCAATAAATTGAGGGGATTTATCATTTTGAATTTGCCGACACGGTAGATGTTTTTTATGCTAGTAGGTAGGTACCTACTTGGGTACTTGGTCATTACACTAAAGGTAATTAATAGAAGAGTTTTCCTCACTACAACTCTGACTCGTCAGCGTGTTAGAGAGCTTGGTGACGAACCGCTCTGATGTATTGCCGCCATCGTCTTGATCTATTTCACGAACTGACAGAAGCTCGGAAATTCAGCTAAAATACTTATAACCTAATCGTATCACTTATATGACCCTCGGTTGAGCTCAGGGTAGTTTCGTAACACTTTACATTGAGAGTTTAGCCAACTCTGGTTGTGGAGCAGTTGTTAGGTATCTCAGAATAACTACTTACTTAGTTGAAAAAATATGATGGCATTAACGACCTAGTGTTGGAACTACCATTCCGAGGAGGTCTGTAAAATTATCGTCTTCCTTTATATATCAGGACCTCCAAATAAAACTTGTTGTTGACTCTGCCATCAAATAATGCTTAAGAATCCATAATATTAAGCACAGCAGCTGTCGGATTGGTCACATTATTCTAAATTCAAAAGAGACTCCTAACTCAAACCTAATTTTTAATTTTCAGGTTGTCACCGGTGGCCAATATGACGTGGACATTCAACTTTTAGCTCCAAATAAGGAAGTTATATACAAACAAATTAAAACGCAATTTGACAGCCACACATTCGTCGCAAAATTAACAGGCACATATGCGGCATGCTTTAGCAATGAATTTAGTACATTTTCACATAAACTTGTGTACATGGACTTCCAAGTTGGAGATGAGCCTGCTCTGCCTGGAACCAGTGATCATGATACTGTGATGACCCAGGTAGACATTGTTCATATTATCATTCTCAAAAAGAAAACAAGTTTTCACAATGTCTATTTCAGTATACTTAGGTATCTACGAAGGCCTCCTATCACTTGCCACTGAAACGCAAACAACCGCCTGGTATGAAGGACCAAAAGCCTATAGATCCATCTAGGTAGTTACAATGCTGGCGATTTTTTTTATTTTTAATAAGCATGTTTGCGACGCTCTTTAGGGGAAAAACGCAAGTACTTTGATCTAGATTTTTTTCTTGCGTATTTCAAAGAAAATTTTTGGCAGTATTTTGTTCTGACATCCGTCTTTTATCATGAGAAACTTATTGACATTTTTTGCCTTATTTTTTTTCTTTAGATGGAGTCTAGTGCTGCTGAGATTCACAAGCACCTGAATAGTATAGTCGACGCGCAGACCCATCACCGGCTGCGGGAGGCACAGGGTCGTAAGCGTGCCGAAGATCTCAATGAGACGGTCATGCTGTGGAGTATCGTCGAGACTCTGTCCATTCTCATAGTCACCATCGGGCAGGTGTTCGTGCTCAAACAGTTCTTCTCCGACAAAAAGACCATCAGTGTCAGTCGGTCAGGCTACTAGTGAGTCGTCTTCTCAAGGTATTTAAGGAAACCCCTTTCAATTGTCGAACTAGACTGGGTGCAGGTCTGGTTATTGGGTGAATTCGAATAAGAATTGCTATTGAAATTCGAAAATAGTTTAATGTGATTGGTTTAGGTTTCGAATGTTTAAAGTTGTTTCAGCCATTCACAGAATGGAATAATAATCATAAGACAGTAAAATAATTGTGATTTTGAGACGGGTAGAAGCCAATTGGTGTAAAATACATAGGGAAATAATGCACACCCTCTGGTACGTTGGAATCTCAATACTAATTTGAATTCGTCCTTTAACCGGACCTCGATAATGTGTAAAATTAAGCAGGTGCTCGTATATTATTCTTTTTTTTTGCCCCACACTTAAGGTATGCCCTCTTATGGCTCTCTTCTTCCATCCGTCTTCAATTTAAATGTATTTGAAAAGTAAAATTTCGAGTGATTAATTAAAACGTACCTACTACATATAAATAATGCAAAACCACCGCCAATAGCTTGTGGGAGCAATGGATCTCACAGAAGATATCGCACTGGAGTAACCACCTGAATACTGAGTAATGAGTTAGAATTAAATAAAAAAATAAAAATGAAATACCTAATAAGGTTTGTGTTAGTGTTTTTCATAACGCTGTCGACATAAGACATTTTACATTCCAAAGACATTGAAAACAGGTGGATCAGGGGAAAAATTAGAAGAAGTGTTAGAAACGGCATTACGAGGATACCTACGTGTACCTACTTAAGTATGTTAAAAATGTTTAATTTTATCCATACCAACCCTAACATTATGGGCTGTTCGGACTCGCCTTTTGCAATTACACTAGTCCTGGTAAGATGCTAAGGTTTATTGATGAATCAGCAGAATAGTATCATCATCTCACCCAGAAAACAACCCGGTATTCTGTAATTTTTCCTCTTGAGGACGCCGCCGCTTCCTGTTGAGGTAATGAGATGTTCCTAAAGCCAGTATTTGTGCAACTGCGAGTACTTAGGATATCTTCTGAACATTCATATTTTTCGCTACACAGTCACAGTAGCTATTTTTTCACTACGACATACTAGATACAGTTGTCACTCTCTGTAGCGTACTCTCTCTATAGCGTGCTCTCTTTATAGCGTGCAAATTTACAAGGTCGCTTGACGGTCGTTATAGAGAGATACTGTATTTGTATTCAGCCTGGTTACTTTTGTTTCACACCACATTTCTTCAGATAGCAATAAGTAACAGGAAACTTGGAGGGAATATTGTGGAGCGTAAAATAAGATGGACTTCGTCTTAATATTATAAACTAGCGCTTTATATTGAGGTTTGGCTTGAGACTTTGGAACAACTAAAGCGCTGATTCATGATATCAAGACAATTTCATATATTCCAGAGTAGAGCATGTTCCCATGGTTCCATTCGATCCCTTTTGAAAAAAAAGAGATATCCTTAATACCCCACTCATCTCACCTCTATGTGTATAGATATGTAGGTGTTATAAGTGTATTCGTTGAAGCTGTGCTGGTATCGGCTGGCTGATGTTCACCCATGTCCATCTACGTTGGCTTGAGTTAGGTTCGTTTTTAGAGGGGGATTAGTGAAGTGACCGCGGAAACGCAAGCAAACAGCTCTTGAGGGAGGTGAGCTAAGCGGTTCACAAAAGCGGATAGATAACTGTTGCTCGCAAGTTGTTCCTGTACAAGTATTCTTATCAACTATGTTTATTTAATAGCGGAACATTTGTATTTTCTCTGGTTGTATCTGCCAGTGGCGAAAGACAATTTTACTTTGGGATGTGGGTGGGGGGTGCTGGGGGGGAGGGGGAATGAAATTATTTTCTTCTGCTTTTGCAGAAACTTTAGTCTGTTGGAAGACCTGCTATACCGGCTTGACCCTAGCTAAATATCCCAATTTCAGATAAAATATATAGGGGATAGTTATAAGGACTTCGTTGAGGGGATTTCGCGCTTCGCCGCTAATGCGCCATTTCTTCTCGGTTTCTCATTCTTCATCTCGTCATAATTCATTTAAACCTGCAAGTTAGAAAAGACTCTGCGACATCCTTTTCGTATCTCTGGCAGAACGTTCATGTACAAAGTAAACATGTGAGGCAGATCGTGATAAATTTTTTTTTAGTTTTGTCTGAATCATGTTCAAGTTGTTTTTTGGTGATTGAGTGATTAAATAAATTATTTCTTTTTGTGAAAATAATTGTGAAACATCATTTCTGTATTTTCTTTAATGGGATTAGCCAGACTTCTTTCTGTTGTTGCTACAGGGAGACTTCTAGTAAGTAGTCTAATACACATTTAATCGCGGATACCAAAGTCCTAATAGGCAACTATAATTGAAATGAGCGCTCTGGTAATGCAAAGGCTGGATTTAACATTACAAAGCCGCTTGATTCGATTGAGGCTTCCGATATCCTGCCTAGTGCCTAGTACTTAGTGCCTAGTGCATTCATCGGCTTTACTCCACATACTGTTAAAGGTAGATTTTATGCACGGATGAGGATTATGAAAGGTAATGTCGGTTTTAAACTCCCACTGGGTCGCTATGGTTACTCGACGCTGTGATCGTTTTCAGGGATTGACGCGGAAACGAGAAAAACTTTCGGCCCTTGCCTACCGTCGCGTTTTATTATGTCAGTATGCTGTATACTAATTCAACTCTTGTCTCATTACTGTCCTCCGCTTTAACCTTTTGAATTTTAAAACATTGATTATAATTGCTATTAGTGCGCGAGTGGTCGTCACTTGTTGACGTAATGGGCACTCTATTTGTCCTTGCGCTGATCAGCTTGACGCTAGCTGCTAGAGCTTTTCAGTGCTACTGTCATGATTGGTCAGCGTCATTGCGTTGACGTTGTTGTATCTAATACATTGTAATGGTTGGCGAAAGAGGGGTGACGACGAAAGAATAATTGATATTCTTGTATTTACAGGAAGAAACCCAGAGGGTTATTCCTATTCCCTTCTTATTTGTGCTGAGGGTTTTTATACTTTCTTCCGCTTAGGACCCCTCACCATTATGTTTTATCATTACTAAGCCTACACAGGTAGTGGGAGCTCTTACAGAAGACAGTCAAGGACTCAATAGTATATTCTTGGGATGGGGAAGTGGTGGTGATAAAATATTTTCTGTTCGGAACTGTCTGCGATTTCTCGAAAGAATTCTTGTTTTCACAATATCAATCTTGTTCTTATTTTTGCTGCCCAAAGTATTTTCTTTATCATTAGAGAAGGCATTTAAGATGATAGGATAAATCTTCTAAACCCTGGTCATTATTCTGTGGCTTTTGTGTGAGATAATCGAGGTGGGATTGAAAGCATCTGTCATCATTTCGGATTATCGGAATGTTTGCTCCTGTCCTGTCTAACCCCCGCTCCCCTCGCTCCCAAGAGAAGGATTTGGTCCGCGTTAAAGTTGTAGCCTAAAGCTAAAGCCTGGGGTCCCCATTTGCAACGTCTCTGAGTTTAAATCAATAGGTACTCGTGTTCTTTGAGTCCTGAACGAAAAGTTTCACATATTTTCTCTTTCCCGAATGACGAATTGCTTACCGTTATTTAGTTTGGTGCTGCCTTTTCAGATGAATGGTATTTATCAATCACCTGCCAATATCGGTGAATTGAGGTTCGGAGGAAGCAAAACCTATCGTCGATTTAATCTGACTGTCAATCAGACGCGACCTTTGGAAATTCTGCTGCCACGCGAACATTCACAGTACAATAGACTTTTATAAAAGCTTACATTACGCTCTTTGATGGCGCGGAGCAGAAATAAGGGGGATTGTACCTCAACAATGGCGCCAGTGTTGGCCAAAGGCAAAACCAGAGATTGAAATTAACTATTGACAACCCCTGCCGGCAATGCGATTCTTATTATCATGTTTCATTTAATATTTGGACATTTCACTTGGCTGAGTTGGTTTCGTCGGATGGAAAATTCATAATTGAACGTCTTTACTTTAGGCATCAAAGTAGGTGAAATGTCAGGACTCAGTTCAGGAAGTTATCAATAGTAAGGTTCAGCGCTTTGGTTTCTAGTTATAAGTTCATTTTTCTTATTAAACGAGATTTTAAGTGTGTACCTATCGACATCGTAGTGAGTTGTAGTTGTCAATTTTGGTATGGGGTCTTAAGCCACAAAACGAGGAAAGATAACTTGCTTCTCCTGTGTGGCTTAGGCTGTGTCTGATTACCAGGTACCAGGCTAGTGATGTGTTGGCACTAACCCCAAATATTTGGTAAGAAGATAGGATTAGAAAGAACATTGATTTATACTAAAAGTTTTCATGCGTATACATGGTGAAGAATGTCGATGGTACGACGTGAAAGTTATAAGGAATCTGAATGAGTATCTATTGACCGGAAGGGTTATCACTCGCTCCCTTTTCTTGGATCGCTAGAGGGCTTTTGAGACTTGAATCTGTGGCGGACGAAGCCAGGGGGAATGAGAAAAACCCGGAAAGTGTTTCGAAGTGAGTGACTGATGAGCAGAAGCGACTGTGATGAGCGAGGGATTAGAACCCCTTTGTGACTGTCTCCTTCCTCGGCTGCCACTCCTGCCGCTGCCGCTACTGCTACTGCTGCTGCATATTTCATATAAAAACGTCTATGGCTCGAGCTTCCCTGTTTTACGTCAATTTTGTTTTGTTTAGAATCAGCGCCAAATGTCAAACAACCCTCTTCTGAGAGACGGACTGACCGACTGACGGACTGACCGACTGACGGACTGACCGACTGACGGACTGACCGACTGACGGACTGACCGACTGACGGACTGACCGACGCGACGGAGAGACGGACTTTTTCCAGAAACCAGTTTTGTTTTCTAAGCAAAATGCAAATTTCGCACGATAGCAACTAGTAGTTTCTCGTTTTGGCTAGTGAGAAAGTAAAAGGTAGATGCCGTGATTTCTTTACTTTTTTCACCCATTTCGCCTTAAGATGAAGACAAAATGGATGGGAGGATTGTTGGGGTAATTTGTCAGTGGGTATTCCTTGCTGAATGGTATTACAGAATCATGTTGGGGTTGTTACCTCAGAATTTTTTAACTCTTTTTTTCCTACAAAAGAAATTCGAATTTAGATTAGTATAAAGGCAGAGTTTTACGCAATACAAAATCCTATGAATCCTGAAAATGTTTCGAAAATGCCCCCTTTGCGCTTCGAGTAACTTTTCCAAAGTCGGTGGTTTTGTTTCTTGATTCAAAAGGCAGAGGATAAATTTGTGAAATACGAAGAGAACGTGACTTCAGAAGCCGCAGAGGAACTCGAAACTCTGGCCAGTCAACTTGTTGTCATTGTTTCCGATCGTTTTTTGACACGGGTCTGATCCTTTTGCTTACCGTTAAGAACTGTCCTTTATTGCGACTCTATAGGAATGATTCTCAAACCGATCCTTGAGGAAAATCATAAGTATCCTTTCCTTATGATAACTCCACTGTAATTATGAATAAAAATGACTTAGCACTTGTATCACGAAAGTCAAAGTATCACAAAGTTAGTGTGGAGACCCTCAATTTTGTTTTAACTCCACTATTTTCACCTCTAAAACATTTTATTGTTTCCGATCCATACTGTGTCCCCTGACTCCCCTGGGCGGAAGTGTATTCAGACCTGTGGAAGTGCCTTCAACTGACATATTCCACGTTGTCTTGCATGTCCCTGACTATACTTGTTATATGGTGGATAGCTCAGCCGAGGTTGAAGCTACATAGAAACTCCACTGGCCTCTAGTGAGCTGGCAATTTAGCTGACAGGCGATGTGACGTAAATCGATTTCCAAGGCAATGGCTTGTAAAGTTGTGAACCCCCTCGCGTCCAGAAACGGTCTGTTTATGTTATCAAGGTTGCAAGCTTTGAGCAAAATGAGCCTGAGTAAAACTTCTTTTGTCAGTATAGGGAAGATCTACTGTTCTTTTTTGAACGTGCACCTATACGTACATTCACTGGCCTACCGAAGGCAGAGGAGCCTGACCAAAACATTAAAACGGAACAACCCGAGGGGTTAACCACTCGTTGGGAATCATTGGAAATCTTTATGAAATCTCAGGGAATCTTGAATTTTTTTGGAGTGGAAACCCGTTCGGGGTTCAGCTTTCTATGAATATCGCTGGGAATCTTTGTAAATCTTTATGGAATCTCAGTGGAATCTCAAGGAATCTCTGGAGTGGTTACCCCCTCGGAACAACCCTAGAAAATGTTAAATTGTTATGCTCATTTTCAAGATTGAAAAATAGATGTATACCACATTCTTAACTGTATAATCATAAAACTACAGGCGTTATCCTTCGCGTCAGTGATTCATGTATTTGTATAGGTACCTATCCCCGCCTGGCTATTCTACTCCTGAAATTTCAGGCGTTACCAACAGCTCATAAATTTCAGTTGTACAATATTACCTTACCTGCTGGGATGTCGCAAGACGCTTTTACTTTCCCGGTTGTAAAATATGGGGAGAGAATGTTGTTTCCCTGCGTAAAATACAAATGCCCCGTCCATTAAAAATAGTAATACCTAACCAGAATAATAAGAAAAACGGTCGATTCTTGAAAAGAGTTTTTGATTTTAGTTTAATTTTTCACCTTCTTGGCAACAGTAGACTACCTTTTCGTCATCTGTGGTGAAAATAGGAACAATGTGTTGGTGTGACTTATTGGTATCGCGGTTGTCATCTGAAAGTCGTAGGCGCTGCTCACAAAGGCGAGCAAAAGCTCGGCTGCGATAAGGTTTCCTATTATTCCACAGACACAGCCTCGCAGCGCCGACTCCCGTTATTGTTTCCACGATCAAACTCTGTTTACTGTTACAAATAAGTTAATTTTATTAGCTGGTTCACGAGGTGGTGACATTACTGTTCAGGCGCTAATCAGGCGTTAGTCAGGCGCTAGTTGGAAACTTCAGACATGTAGATTTTTAGAGGTTACACGCCTGCGTTCTGTCACCACCACGTACTTACGTAGCCACTTGTTTAGCACTAATCTTTTTTCAATTTGTTTTCCTCCCTGATTGTTCTTCTGGTCTCTAACGTCTCGTAAAACAAACTATCCTTGATAGTGGCTTGATGATATGATATTACAATAGATATTTATGTATGCACCGAACAGATGAGTTAAGAGGACTCGAGGTATGACGAAGTGAACTGTGCATGACTATAGGCTCTGACTAGGTCTTCTTGTGCTCAACGTTTTGTCCACTATTTGCGGTTATTGAAACATTCTTTGGAATTGGATTTGAATTTTCTAAGCCATAGCCTACATCCAATCGGTGAAGTTGGTAAATTTCTCTTTATTTTCCTTCTATTTTATGCTGTCGAAATGGCCTACTTTTCTGCATTAACCTTCTTCCTTATGCCACATTATGCCACCTTAGTCTTCTATTTTTCTTCTCTGAGTCTTTTATTTTTCTTCTCTGTAGTCTCGTGACGTGATAAACCAATGGGAGTGACTGTGATGATGGTAAAGCAAGTGGCAGGTGGCTTTATCATTGACTACTACGACATTTTTCAATGTCATTTAGATATTATTTCGGATAGGGATTTCTTACCATAGAGGAGGGAAAAAGAAAGAGGCGTGAAATAAACGAATGTACAATTAAGTTTTATTTATATTAGTTAAAGCTGTCACTAACCAACCCAACCTCAGCGGTCTTGGGGCGAATGCTAACTCAACGGAAAATACAACATAATATCGTATGCTAAAATATTCGTAAACTATTGTATTTTCATTCAAGCCTTTGCCTAGCCTACAGACATTCAAGCATGCATGCACAAAAACAGTTGAAATCTCGTAAATCGTCTTCATTGATTTACTTACCAGTTTTGACCTAGAAATTCTGCAGTACGGTTCAGTATCCACCGTATGTGACAACCTAGAAGCTACATTCATAATGTTCCATGTCATAATAACTTGTGATGGAAAGAAAATGGATATATCAACTTATACTTGTTCGTTCTATGTATGAGTACATCTGACTGGCTCATAGCATTTGCTCTTTGCACAGAAATCTTCCCGTTATGACTCATTCGTTATAAGCAACGAACTATTCTTCTGACTTCACCCCGCTTTTTTTGGGGTTTGGATTTTTGTATCCTCGGTTTCGGCCTACCGCTGGCTGTACATTCCCAGATAGTTCCACGCAAAAAAAGTGAATGGTTGGTCGCCTGAAGGAACTCTTCACTTTGTCCTTTCTTTGGCGTGTGTCATGCCAGTGAGAAATTTCAAAACGGCTTTACCTCAGGTTTCCCTGGAGAGAGGGAAGGTGAGGGGGAGGGGGAACGGTGCTCCCGACAGTGGTGAAGTAGAAATCTAAAATTGTGAGATACAAAGACAATATTCGTATACCTATTTTCAGGAATGCTGGGAAAAGCGATTTTAAAATTTTTACTGGCACATATCGTACATACAAAAACCCACTTAACTTCGTCAACATCACTGGCCTCAAACAATCTTAATATTAGTAGGTCTCGATAACTGTGTTTTCTCGATAAAAGTCCGGAATGATGAGATGTAGAGCTGTTTTTGATTTGTCCCTGAGCGCGGTCGCAACACGCCTCCTTGTGGGCCGTTCTTTCATACTGAATACGTCACCCTTTCACTTTCAGCGAATGCATTGTTTCAAAGCATTAGAGCTGTCGTTAGGTTGAAGTGGACGTCATGTAAAAGAAGTTGGAGCTTTCACAGCCATCACCAACTATAAGCTTGATGCAGTCAGCAATCACCCTCGTTTTCTATTTGCTTTTATCCACTTATTCCTCTCCCACCACTAAAAGGATGGTGTGGCTGTATCATTATTATTCCTTATTTATTGTTGGATAATTTTTTATTTCTCCTTAAAACTAATGAGATTTAACTGGAGTGCAGTTGTGGATTCCCGTTTGCTGCTGTCCTAACATTTTCGGGAAATGATGAACGACTTATAAGTACTAGTACAATATGTGATTATAACCTAACGCCAGTGGGTTTTCATTTTAAATTATTTTTTTTCATGTCAATTGTGTACATAAAATAAATTAGCAATCAAGATGCTTCATACATTCCAACAACGTGTGGGAAAGCTGCTTAACTATTCTCATCATTTTTTTCTCGCACTGCGTTTTCGGTACTGTTTCGTGCGTAGGTGATATTTAATATATATATATTTTTTTTCAGTATTTTTCAAGTTGAAACCTATACCTATAACGCTTGGGGGGATTATAAGGAGAAAAGGAGTGCTGCGAAGGAAGGGGAAGAGAAGGGCAAGCTGTTTAGGTTCATCACTCAACAGTTGTGAGAGAAGGGCAAGCTGTTTAGGTTCATCACTCAACAGTTGTGAGAGAAGGGCAAGCTGTTTAGGTTCATCACTCAACAGTTGTGAGAGAAGGGCAAGCTGTTTAGGTTCATCACTCAACAGTTGTGAGAGAAGGGCAAGCTGTTTAGGTTCATCACTCAACAGTTGTGAGAGAAGAGGTAGGGAGGGGAGAGGAGGACGACTATTACTGTAGATGTTCATCATCAAATTAACTAGATCAGAGCAGTTCGATCTGCCTGATAATAAGAATGACATGACTACTGATAGTAATGTGGTTAATCTACTATTGTCTTTGCGCATTTGCTACAGGCGGTGAAAAGTGTCTAGTAACATACAGGGAAGCTATAGAGACAACCAACCGAAAATTTGACTTGTTGCGTGGCTTCTTTTTCCAGAAACCACTTTTTTTTTATTCAGGCGACCTCCTGGATCATGGGAAACCTAAAACGTCGGTTGCAAAAATTTGCACGATTTGCACTTTCTCGCCATTTTGGGTAGCGAGAAAGTAAAAAAAGATCTACATGATCCAATTGGGAAACTAGTTTATACACGTACATCGAACCCCGGTCTCTCAAGGTACGAGTCAGCCTATACAGCCTATACGCTGCGAGGTGGCAACTTAAAATAAACAATTTAAGAAAAAATACATCCAATTAAGTTATACTTACGACAGTTTTACTTACAACAGTTTTCTTAGAAAGGTGTTAGGATTAGTAATTACTCGTATAGTTACCCAGTTTGGATACAATAGGCCCCAAATTGATGGCTGACCTTTTTTTATTTTTATTTTCGGTTGGTTCTCAAAGCTTTCCCCTTCACCGATCGAAATCGTCTGGAAGGGGCTCAGACCTCCAGGCAATTTGACGGATGACCTATATAACAAATTTTACAACAACTTCTTAAATATCGCACTAAAAGCCACCATTCAAACAGCTATAATTTCAGTTCTTTGGCAGACTATTCTAAATATGAAGTTTTAAGTATTGTCAGTTTCTTACCCTATGCCTTTTATAGTTAAACTTATCTACGTAGAACTAGTTATTGAATTAACTGACAGGCTTTGGACACAGCGCTTCGCTTTGAGTCCGACCAGCAGCTCAGCTCAACCAGATGACTGACCAAAGTATTATAAGACGACTTTTAATCAAATATAAAAATTATTAGAACTATAACGGAAGGATTCGGAACAGGCACTATCAACTACTGAAGTAGAAGAGCCCTTTGCTCCATCACTCGGCTATGCTGGCCTTGGCAAGTCATTCTTCTGGGGTTAAACATCAATGCTTGCCATGCACGATAACAATCTACAATTGATCGCTGATCACCTAGTTAACCCGCTAACTAATCTTTCATGAATAATGTTAAAGTGATGAAATTTACCATAACAATTCAAAGCTACTTAAGTAAGCAGTTAAAAACCATTGATCAGTGAATTCACGTGGTACGCGCTGCACCATTTTGATGATTGTGGTAGAAGCATCATTGTGACCCTGTATGGTGAAACTTTCAAAACACGAAGCGTTTGATTTTGGATGAGCCTTATATACGTTCAAATTTCTTGGCAGCATTTAAGTCTTATGTCAGGTGAAGATCTCCCTTCAGGATCCGCGTAAAAGTTTTTTTAAACTGCTGATTGGCAAGAGCGTAGCAAAAGGGGTTCATGGGGCTATTCGCATAACACAAAAAGTAACTAAACATGTACCAGTTGTCATCGACACATGAACTTGAAGAGCAGAAGCCCTTGACAAGGGCCAGAATATGGTACGGAGTCCAACAAGCGACAAAGCACCCCAGAATGAAGGAAATTGTGCGAAAGGCTTTTCTCGCACGGTTCTCTGACTTGGACTTCTGCCTACCCACTTTCTTTTTCTTTTTGCCCTTAAGTCGTTTTCCTATAGACTTCACCAAGTCTCTTCGTGTGCTGGACGTCTCGCTTTTACTTTTTTTCACTGACTGTTTACGTACTGGCTCAATTTTATTCAGCTCAGTACTTGGGAGGGAAGGTAGATTGGTGTTACTGGCTGACCCGATGGTGTTGGCTGCAGGTGCTACTGACGAGTTTTCGATTACCGTCTCTTCAGATACTGAAAATTCGCAGGGAGAGACAATGTTGGTTACAATTTTCCTCTGATCGTCTGCCATCAGGGAGACGGCAGTCTGAAGCTTTGAGATGGCAGGAGGTGGCGCTGGTGGAGGGGGTGCGGATGGTGCTGGTGGAGGTGCCAGCTCCTGTTGGACCGTGGCGCGAATGAGTGCCGCGTGCAGCAGTGAGCTGTTGGGCCCGCCGTGACTGTGCGCTGGTGAACAAGGCCCAGTAGTTGGATTGAGCACGCTACTTCTCATAGAGCTGGGCGGACTCTCGAAAGCTGGACTAGGAACAATCACTGAGCTCTCGTCCATGTATCGCAAATCTGAGTTGTCCATACCAGTGAGAATGTCAAAAGTGTGTTGGGGATTGACTATGAGGCTTTTCGGGCGCGACGAAGCCGTGCTAATGGTAGACAGAGGCGAGTCTAGAGGTGAGCTCATAAACATACTAGGCGGAGGTATGATACTCTGTGTGGACGTGGTAGGTGATCCAACTAGGGTATGGGTGGATGAGTTATTTTCCTCGATGTCCACAAGGTGATTCTCTGGAATGAGGGGGAGTGGGTTTTCCACAACACTTGGTGACGTTTTCGGTGGGATCAAAATACCGTTCACGTTTACTTTGGTGTTTAGAATTCCTGCTTGAGCAACTATACCAGCTATGCTCTTTCTTCTGATAAGTGGAATAGTAGTCGTTGGTTGGGGGCCAGGATTAGAATCTTCGTCACTTTCAAAGGCTGGAGAGCTGGACCTTTCTGATTTTTCTGCCTCATTACTTCCACCATCCGAAACTTTGGTCTCGACTTGGAAAGTAACGGACGTCTCCGTTGTTACGACGGTCGTTGTTTTGTGGGAGGAAGGTTTCTGGCTAGAAGTCGAGTCCCCGCTCTGAGTGATGTTGGGCTTCTCAGTTGTGAGGGTGATTGAGGCCTTTGGCTTGTCTTGGCTGAGCAGTGTGCTTTGTGTCTTTGACATGCCGATGCCCGAGGCTCGGCCCGCCATGCCTGCCATGGCACCAGCGCTTAGGGCCACCATGCTTTGCATTTTCCGTTGCTTCGCCTCACTTTTCTTTTGCATATCGTATGCCGTTTTGTAGATTCCAGCATATAAAACAAACAAAACCACCAAGGTGGTCCAATAATATCCTATAATTAGTGCAGTATTAAAAACAGGGTCTTTTAGAAACTGAACTTCACAGTCTAGGGGCCCCAAGTCACGGTAACCGATAAAGTACTCCCAGCCAAAGATACTAATGAAAAAAAGCAGGGCGGGGATGATCCATGTGATAGTGACCATCCAGATGACGCGATTCTTGGTACGCCAGCTCCGGTATTTTGCTGCTATCTTGACGGAACAGAATCTGTCGATGGTGATGAGGAGGACAGTGTACTGCGACACGAGGCACACCGTGTAATCCACGGATAGCCACAGGTCGCACAGAATGGGGCCTAGATCCCAATACCCCATAAGAACGTACACCGCGAAGAATGGCATTGACACCGTCCCTGCAAGATGATTAATTCTTGTTTCGATTTGCTCCTCAAATTCAGAGGAACATAGATTATGCACCGTAGCTCAAACCCGTAGTTCTATCTACCTACAGGTAGTGTCTCTTTCTGAAAATCTAGCTCAGATCCTTTCTTCATAGAATGGAAATCCAAAAGTACTTACCAATGAGCATATCAGTGGCTGCGAGGCTGGCTATGAAGTAATTGCTCGGCTGTCGAATAGTTCTGTCGACTATAAAAGCAAGCAGCACCAGTATATTTCCACCAACTGTGAGAACGATGCAGATGCCCAATGCAATAGCTATCAGCACTGTCTGCCACAGTGCGAACGGCGGGTCAGGATATCTAAAACAAATTTATTTCAAAAATGGCCAGACGTGGACCAAGATATGTGATTTACGCCATAAAAAGGATCGAAGCCAGTACACAAACCGAGCTATTCCCTTTCCCTTGGGTTTCAAGTGCCTCTCTCACTGATAGAATACGAGGGCTAAATTGAAGTTGAAGTGCTGGTCGTAAAAGCATTGCATTGACGTGAATATATCCGCTGATAACAGACGTTCAGAAGGAATCCGGGGGACGGCACGCTTTATGTTATTTTACTTTGTTCATACTATTTTTTGTGAAGATAAATTTAACCACTGAGGAAACTGAAAAAATAACTTATTGTGGCGCAAAGTTTTGGAAATTTTTTAGATACCTACCTACTGGGAAATGAATGAATAAACACACTGCATGGGCTGCGGTTTGACGAGCCTGTGATTGTGACAACAAACATTTCGTGACTTATTTTTAGTCATGTCAGAATTATGAATAGAAGTGTTAGCTCTCTCAAAAAGTGAAGAAATACTTGATTAACGCATTGAATAACAAACTGAACACCTTACACTGGATAACATTTTTTCAATAACCACGCAGTAGGGTAAGGGATAACGGAGGCCAAGATCATGCAAGGCCAGGTATGTACCAACGTCTTATCTTGGTCATTATAAAACAGGTCCGTGGTATGTATTGTACCTATAAACATTTTAAACTCTTACGTAAAATCAGAGGTGTTTGTATTGGTTGCATTGGTGAAGCCTTCGTAGCCCTCTGTGTAAGACTGGTCGCTGAGGACATTGTAGAAGTCGTCGGCTACACTCCATATGGAACGGCCGTCCAGACTGCTGTTGTACGATTGGCACTCCTTGTTGAACAGTCGCTGGTACACAAAACGACATTCACTCAGCCGAATTACTTCTTGCTTCCTGAAAAAAGGTTAAGTACCTATTGTTTTAATTGAAATTAATCCAACACCACCTGAGAAATTTGTCAGTTATATCGGACTGTCAAGTCGTGTCAGCTTGGTATAGGACCCAGCTGTTGGCGGTGCCGGGTCTTCAGTATTTGGGCGTAATGATGATATGTTTATTTTGGAGAGGCTTTCACCAGTGCAACTTAACTATAAGGTAAAGTGTATAGCATAGGTCTACGAATAGCTTATCGCAAGGTTTAAACTTTTAGAGGATGGTTTGCCTCTTCCCATAAGCTATAAGTACAACTGCTTGGAATATTTAGACAATTTATCTTATCGTTAAGTCGGACTGGTGAAATCAAACCTAAGTATGAAAATAACTTACAAAAATATAAAGCAAAATTCGAGTGGCACTGAAAAGCAGTTGAAGAACAGTGAGACATTTCTTTTTCAATATTTTTAACATTTAAACGAAAAACATCCATTCTCTCTTGTTTTCTTTTAATTCAAATAACAGAACCAAAAAGAATTGCTCATCTAAATTGTCTTCGGAGACAGTGGTCGAAGTGACTTTCTCGCTCTTTCAAGAGCACTGAAGTCTACTTATCGAGAGGTAAAAAAAATGAAATTAGCCTATTGTTGATACTTTGCCCATTATTTTCATATTTTCTGAAAGGTGTTTTAACCCCTCATTCCTGTATTATAGAAATAGAAATAACGATTCATGGAAATATCACATTTGTCCGTATTAGGAAGTCTTCGGCCACTTTTGAGAAAAAAAAATAACAACGTGTTGTATGGTTTTCATGGGGGGACTACTGAAGACAGACCGATTCACAGACAGCTTTCATAAACCACTTTTTTGTACTTGAGGGACTTGGAGGATCGTGAGAAACTCGAAATTTCAAAATTGAAACATGACACGGTGAAATTACTTTCACAGACTGTGTATTTCCAAACATAACGAGAAAGTAAAAACAGCAGCTTATCTGAATTTCCCTTTGAGCCGGGGGCCTTCCGAAATGCCAAGAAAAAAGATTATCTAAATTTTTTTTATTCTGTTTTGGTGGACTCGGGTCAGAAAATCAGGGAGTGGAGAAAATTCGTGACCGTCTGAGATGTCAGCATTGGAATTCCGGTTGGTTTTTTTCAGCTAGAAAAAACAAGGGACAAGGCGTGGTGACGCCATTAACAGCGGTGCCTTGACCCTTTCCATGTGGTTTTTTGTTTTACTTCTCTTTCTACTTTTCGACTTTCGCTTTTTTCCCATACCGATTATCTCCTTCAAACCGAAAGGCTACTTAACGACGCAACTGTCGACAGTTGTTGTCTTGCTATTTACTTCGTTCTAAAGCCGTCGGGTAGAAAATACACGCTCCCCACTCTCCAGGCGCCTTTACGATTTGTGAAATCTGCTTCATTTGATTACTATTTTACCGGGGTCACTTTTTAGCTCTATCTTCGATCTCAGATCTCAGTGATTATTATTATTTTTTATTTATTATTTTTTAGTTTCTGGCCTATTCATTGAGTTTCTATACTTCATATACTTCTCGAAATAAGGGCAGGTACCCATGTTTCGAAAGTGAGAACTTGTCCACCGAACGGCTACACTTGTAGCATAGGTAGGTATGGGATGATAACGCTGAGAGCTATAGTGGGTGTTTGGGCGGAAGTTGGAAGTGTCTGCGTCAGATACAGCTACATTTTGAGCACAAGTTAGATTCCGCTTCAACAAATATTTTATAATGAAGATTGAGACTGAGACCGAGAGCTTGATTTGAGCTGTAAACCACAACCAAGCCAACTTTCTGTCACTATTCATGTGCCCCATCTATGTGAACGAACTTAATATGAATAACTTGTTGCGCTTTTGATGAATATTTCCAATTCATCTGCCGATATTATTATTTAATCCACCTACGTAGAATAGTCAATTCGTTATTTCTTTATTACCATTTTTTGAATTATTTGTTTGTTGACTTTGTACCACTCAAAAACGATAGGACTAAAGTAAGTAGTACCTACTAAGTAGTATCACCCCTAATTTTTCAGTAATCACATATTGAGAAATTCATCTAAACTAAGTACAAATTTTTTTTCGACTTTTCTTTCTCTTTACCATATATTTTGAATCCAGCTTTTGTTTGTTGGCCGCAAGGGGGAGAGCAGGTATTGATTCAAATTCAGATCTCGTCAGGTTGATCGCTGTCTCGGGAATGGTAGCAGTAGTGGAGAGAGGGTATATGTATGCAAGTAACCTCGTTACACCCCCCGCTTCTCTCACCCGCACTTCCCTAGACAGGCAGCAGTGTCTTGATGCACTGATTGGATTGGTACAGAGGGGATGGCTTGTGCTTCAGACGGGGAGTAGCCACCCCTTCACTTTGCAGATTTCATCTACTAATGCCAGGGCCAGATCCAGGGGAGAAGGGGAATTCCCCTCTTCCCAAATCCAATTGGTCCTAATTAAAATTCTTCTTGCTCAATTCGCTAGCTCGAAAAGAAGAGGGTTCCGTCAGCATAGTCATTTTCTGTTCACATACCTATCACAACTTTCCACCTCGCCTAGTTCCCTCGATTCTCCTTTTATTTTTCGGAAAAGTTAAAAGTTTACCTACTCAAAATCTTGGTCTGGATCCGCCCTCGACTGCGTCTATACTCGTTATGGAGGTTCCAAAGGAAAGGTTGCATTTTGGATTCGATACAAATATGCTGCCGGTCCACTAGTTCGGTAGCTCGACGTGTCATCGTGCAGGGCAAGGAATAATATCCAGAATCATGTGTGTGAATCTGAGTTGTTCGGCAATTTGAGAATTCATTTCCCAGTCAGCTGGCACAGAAAAACCTTTCGTTGAGCTGTGGTTGAGCTGAGGGTCCTAACAGAAATCACTTCCCCTCGGGTACCTTTTCAAAATAATGGGTAAGGCTGATGGTAACCTGTCGCTTCTGCACTGAAGCGCCAGATACTACAGAACATGTCTCCCCATAATGCGAGGCCATTTCCCGCAAAAGGTGCAGCGCCTCAAATTAAGGTTTTTTTGAGCGTAACGAGGTGTGGAAAGCACACAAAGGCAGCGAACTAACTACATAGTGCCCGAGTGGACATAATTATGGTGATACAAGGTTGATGAAGACCTACTGCGAATCCTCGAAACAGGTCGCAGTGATAAAAGATTTTATTTTGTTGCTGAAAGCTCAAAAGTAATAAATTAAATTTAGTGTTGATTTCACCACTTCTTAAAGTATACTTAGTGCGATTGCACTTGTCATAAGCTAAAAATATGATCATAAAAATCTGTTCGTTAAATCTGTTCAATTTGAGGCACTATACGTAGTATCTAAACTTTAGAGAGTTTAGAGTATGGTGAATTCCAGCCTAAGTGGGATCTTTGGTCGATGCTTCATTAAAAATTAAGACCGTTTTATAATCTTTCTACTACTTGGAGAACAGTAGTCTAAAGTCACTTCCGGTAAGACAAGAAAAAGGGTCAAAGAAAGAAATGGAAAATTTGACTTAGGGATAGAAAGCGAAGTAACTTATTGCCGATGTCTTGCTCTTCTATTCTCTGTTCTCAAATTGAATGATGAAAGTCACTACAAAGGTTTTGAAAAACATTGTGCTAGAACATCTTGTTATAGAGTTTATTTGTAGGAGTGTAAAATGTAGGTAATAGTAGTGTATGTGTAAAAACCATTCGTGCAACTTCATGAAAACGCAAGAACCAAGTACTTAACAACTTATCGATTTAAAATTAAAACTTGAGGCGTTATTAGTTAGCGTCCAGATTTAGGGTTATTACCAACACAAGATTATGGGAGCCGGGGAAAGTGGCTGGAATGGAAGGCTATGGAGGGGTGGGGGGGAGGGGGAGGAAGGGGGCGCGATATCGCAGTGTAACGAGCTGCGTCGTTACCCTCCTACGACCCTTGTTACTTTATGGCGGCCTCCAATCAAGATCCAGAAGAAGTCAGCACGTTCGGAAGACTTCGGTGATATAGGATAATTTGTACCCTTTTCAGAGAAAAGGAAGACGTGAAATGGAGACGTGGACATGCTGGCAGAGGCATCGTCAACCAAATCGATCCATTGTCCTAGACATCTGAAGCTTCTTATGTGAAATAAAAATTTACGGTCCGTTTTTTTCCACGTATATTATATATTGGTGCTTGCAGCCCATATACGGATGGCCCGAAGGCGCAGATGTCAATTAATGTAAATAAACCAATTGTTGGCCGAAGCGGAATGAATATTTGGGATGACATCCTTGCTCGAGGGGTTAACCACTCGTTGGGAATCATTGGAAATCTTTATGAAATCTCAGGGAATCTCGGAATTTTTTTGGAGTGGTCACCCCTTCGGGGTTCATCTTTCTATGAATATCGTTGGGAATCTTTGGAAATCTTTATGGAATCTCATTGGAATCTCAAGGAATCTCTGGAGTGGTTACCCCCTCGTCCTTGATATACCAACAGAAAACTGTTGGTACCGGGGTGAGTGTTTTCCCCCTAGATCACGGGGAGGCCAAATTTACGGTAATATTTTTGGGTGACGTGCCCAGGTGTAATAATGGTGATTTAATATGTGTGTTTTAATTCGAGATTTAAGTAGTGTTAAGTTTATTCGATATGTGTCTTCGTCTAGAAAAGGGAAAGTTTGTTGACGCCACTGCAAGCCCGAGGACGGTGTGGATGTTTATTTTCAATCAGTGCTCTGCCATTTCAAAGCTTTTTTATTGCATGCTCAGATCATCTTGTGTTTTTGATTAAATCCCAAAATAACCAGTCCCCTTAAGTCTCTTTTTTCCTTCCACTGTCCGCTCTCTCTCTCTCTCTCTCTCTCTCGCTGTTCTGGTGATCCCCTGCATCCCCTCTCTATTCTGATGATCTCCACACATGCAGAAGCTATAGCTACCTGTACACTTGGTATTAGGTATACTTAGTAGGTACAGGTGTACCTGGTACAGAAAATGAAGGAGCCAACATAATGAAAGTTTGGGATCAAAGGCAGTTCAAAGCTGACTGTCGAAAATCGGTTCGTGCAGGACTTTATCCGCGAACTAATTATATGGGGTTTGGGGTTATTTTTTACGATTTCTGCAAATAAGTAAATTGTACCCCTGCGGTAGCATCAGCATTTTAAAGTTCTTTATCAGCTTCTGAAGGTTTTTGCAAACAGGACAATTACCGAGACTCGCAAATAAAAACGGTTGACCTGTTGATGCCGCCATGCATTATGCATCAACCTTAGCTGGTGAACGTGATCAATACCCAACCCTCTCTCCATTAGTGGTCCAGCTTCAGCTTTGGAGGCGTCAAACGTCAAGCAGTAACTATAGCTCCAATACTGATTGATTATATTTTAAATTACCCAGGGCGTATCGATCATGAACTTTCAACTTTTCTTCGGGGATCGAGGAGTCCGATTCTGGAGGAGGGATAACTCCAGCAGACAATGAGGTAAACTCGGGAAAACCTCGAGGTTAAGAACATTTGACGAGTCTGTTTTAGGTTAAGAAGACTCGCTGTTCTGTGGGACACTGGATGAAGCCTCGCGCTATTTACAGTGCCAACTTATTAATCGTAAATCACTGATGGGAACAAGAGGTGACGGAGGGAAAAATAAAATACCCACATTTTACGGTCGATTGCCCTGTCAGCTTATGCTTTCGCCCGTCAACAGGTAGAATTTTCCATTTATGTTGCTCCCCGTCATGAGAAAACTTCCCGGTGCCCATCTGACTGTTCAACAATAAGACCTCCCCTTACTCTCTTCATGGTTTCATGTCAGTGTTCACCTTTCAGTCGTATTCCAGTTTGACTTGCTTGTTATCCAAGCAAGCGTTTTCCAATTTTTGTAGTACCTCATGATACTTCTTCATTTTAACCTGTGTATGTATAAATCAGATTTATTTTCTCATTATTCATTATTTGAACCGGGCAGAGAACATAAGGTACCTGCCCCTGGACCCCAAACCTATAAAAAACCACAATTTTGTAAATACCTACTCTAAGTGCCGTAGGAATTTAGGTCATATTTGTAAATAGGATAAAGTGGAGGAAAAGAGTGAAGGTGAGAGTTTTTTCGAAAATCGAACTGTGAAAATTTCTCCTTTAGTAAATAAAACAACGAATATTTTTCGTTCTTGTAGCCAAGCTAATCCTACTGGGTTTTATCAAAAAAATTTTATTACACCCTACATGGCGTAAAAGGGTTTGAAAAACGGGGGTTGCAGAACAAGAAATTCATAACTTGCTTAACAGGGACAATATCGGATCCATTCTTTTTTGCTTTGAATTTGCCTTAATTTCTCAGCGCAGAGAAGGGTAGTTTTGTGCAACTTTCGTTATTTCCTCATTCCAGGAATTCTCGATATCTTTAAGGTACCTACTTTCGTAATGGTGACCTTTATGAATCAAGTTGGTACTTATATGTAAAAAAAAGATGGCTGGGAATCCCACACCATGTTGAGTTTTTAAAGGCAGACACTGGGAACATCCAGTACTGGACCCACTAGAACTGCATGACATTATTTTTAGTTCCCCGTCTTATACAAACAAATCAAACCTCTGAAAGCAGAAGACATGAACCGAGTTAAGAAGTTTATTAGTGCTTCCTCTCAAAGATGCTAAACATCCTGACTCCCAGCCAGATTTTTACGAAATCACCGTACTATAGAGACCATCTAGATCTGTAGAATCTAGGCTTCACTTAGAGAGCCAATAATTTCTGACTTCAAGAAGGCATATGCTATTTAAAAACATTTAACAGTGTCCACAAAAAATGGTAGGAAAAAAGAAGCAAATAGCAAATGTGTACTCGTATTATTATTATTATTTAAACAGGCCTTACAATCATACTCGTACAACCATTTTTTTCACAGTCTCACATTCGATATTCGATAATCTCCAGAAGCTTATAGGGTTCTGATAGTTATTTAATTTCTCTAGCTTTGAGTGTGGGTGAGAAGTCAACAGCAAAAATTAAAAATCAGTGAAACACGAGAAATTTCATTGCGAAAACATCGTTCCGGAAACTTTTTTTTTTTTTTCAAAATTAGTGAAGTTTTCAATTTGATTTAAGTTATGAACGAGAACTTTCTTTCAGCTACAGCCGGTGCTGCTTGTGAAGGAAACTGTTCGAAACGTCGAAAAGAATTTCCAGTAGTTTGCCAAGTTAGAGTGCCTGTCCACCTTGGATAGGTTGGTAGTCTGGTAGGTATGGGTACGTAGGTATTGCCTACATAGCCCCGCAGACAAGGTATAGGTGCTTAACAGCCTTGCCTTACCTGAAAATAGCAAGTGAGAACCCCCCCCCCCCCCCCCCCCAAACCAACGAATGACTACTGGCTATGTCTCATATTGTAGACTACCTAGATAGTCGATCTCCCCGTGCAACAAAAAATCGCTTTCAACTATAACTTCGACGAATAGGTAATTTTAAGCCGGAAAAGTTGGCGAAACACAGGCGCAATATTTTTTTTCAAATTTTAGAATAATTGTTTTTAAACTTCCCCATTTTTTGTTTCTAAAGCAAAACAAGGGAATAAGTGATGTGGGAATGCGGGTGCATGGATTGGTGATTGCCACTGAGAACGGTTGGAGGCGTCGCGTCGCGGCTGACATGCACGTTGGCATGCCGGCATGGAAATCACCCTCTTGATGACAGATATTAAACCCAACGTTTCCATTTTGCTATCCAAACCAAAACATTGCCGGCCTGCTTCAAAATTCCCGCTCTTGATGTACCTATTGGTGATACAGGGAAAGTTTTGCGATCCTGTGGAGAAATTTTTGACAATCGTCGACTTCATGCACCTTTCTGTTTCTGATGCCTCCAAAGCGTCTGAAATCGTATATGAAAGTATTTTCGCTCAGTAAGTCATCTAGCCATATTTTGTTCACATTCACAAATGTTAATTAAGGAAGCTGATTGTTGGCCGAAGCAATTTAATTAATATTTGGTCGTCCATGCTACCACCGGAAAATGGTTGGTACCAGCAATTGAACCCGGAACTTCAATCCTGCGAGTCTAGTGTTTTCCGACTAGACCGGCCGGGTAAATGTATTTCCATAATGGTTCACCCATGGATGTAACTTTTATAGGCAGCTGGTCAACGGTAGCACCTCATGCATCGAAAGAATTGAAATATAAATAACAGCGAGATTAAAAGCTGAGGTCAGAAAGGTGGTTTCCCCCAGCGTGACCCTGAATATAATATTTTTTCTTAACTTCGCGTGTTTTGAATTTAGCTGCGACCCTCAAGCGATTATTCGTTTCTAATATTTAAAATTTTCTTGACTGTAGTCGTTTTATCAGCAAATCATGCTCCTTACGTCAATACTTAGGGGCTATTAAAATTCAGTTATGAAAATTATTTACCGTTCGCTGAAGGCCTTCGATTATACATGAAGCTGTAGGAGCATGAACGTGAGTGGCGTTAGAGAGACGATTTTTTCCGAGGAATTTTTTTTACATAAGAAACCGACCAACATTTCAACGTGAAATGGGAGTAGTGACGTTTCTTCTTATATCATTAAAAAAATTGACCCTCTTGAACGAAGTTAAAACCATTTTGATCTTTTCGTCTAAACTTTAAAGAATGAAAAATGAATACCAATTCGTTGAAATGGTTTCTGATTGTTTCGCAATTTTTGAAGTATAAAGTTTAATCAAAATTTCCCCCCCACTAGGTATATCGAGCCTGTTTGTTGAAGTTTCGCCATTGAAAAACTGTGAACTAACCGCTAGCCGGTTCAATGACTTTGGGTTCATTTTTGCTCTTAAAAGAAGGGCTTAATAAGGATGAACACAATTTTGCTATTCAAAACATAGAATACTTTCACTGTTGAAAGTTCAGCTCCTGTCGTTTATTTCTCCTTCAAACTTGAAGTGGATGATAAGAGAGCAGTCTCCGTTCTTTTTTCTCATGCTCATCCCAGTTTGGTCATCAAGTGTGTCCAGTGACGCCCGCGATTTCGATTAGGTACTCATGTTTTCGGCTTGGCCCCATACTTGAACACATACCTATAATTATGTAATTCTGCCTTTCTTTCTGTTGAAAGTTCGATTGGGGCAGCTTTCCATTATTAAAACCCAAGGCATTGTCTATATTAAACTGAGATCAGAATTGGCCGATTCAGCTGAGTGAGAGTGGTCCCAGACAAAAGTTTCGGGGTAATGCTGTTTGGTCCGTAACATGACAACAACAATTCTTATCATTCATATTATTCATCGAAAAATACACACCACACACCACACACACACACCACTTTAAGGTATTGTGCATGTAGGTAGTAAGGTAGTTTGGTACAGTGCGCTCCGCCCGCAAACACATAAAATTGTTGCAGACGGAGTAGGAAACCTTCGTGGGTCTTTGTAGAAGTATTACTTTCAAGAGTAAAGCGTTGAAATGTTTTCTACGTTTACATCGGGATTTTGAGGGAAATCACGGACATGTTTGAAAATTCCGCAAACACCGCAAGTTCCTTTCAGTTTCAGCGGGTGTAAACAGGTCTTGTTTACTCGATCCATGTCCCTCCACCTTCTATATCTATACATCTTCCTTCAGCTTTCTACCAAGAGGCAAATCCTGAGCTCCAGCTTGTATTCCTGTATTTTCCAACTTTACAAAGTGAGCTATTTCTCCTCATTTTGGCTGAGTATAGACATCTTTCGTCCGTCAGTATGCTTTCATTGTTTTGATCTGATGTGAAAATACGGCCATACCCAGTCATCGGCGTAGGGGTAGAGGTAAAGTGGCGTTTTTATAATATACTTCTCTTGCGTTGCATCATTTTTAGAAAATATCAGTTCCTGTGGGCCGTGAGGATCGCTAGTTTGATATGCTCTAGAGTTCGAAATTATTCTCGTCCAATTTTTGGATTGAATTGGAAAGGTTACTAATGATGTGGGGGTACTATATGTCGGCAAAGAGGGTAGGCTCTTATAACATCCACAAAAATGACAAATGTTGAGGGACGAAGTTGCCGGAAGATCGTTGCAGAAATTTGAATCAGGAAGGACGACCACAGTGACTGAAAGAAGAGCGCAATCAGACGACCATCCCCCCTAGGGGGTTGATGGGAGAATGATGTCCTTTGTCAAGACGTTCTCTGCCTCAGATGTGGAGACCGCAACGCTCATTTCCAATTTTCCCTCCATGAGGCAAAGGCCGCAAATTTCCCTTCTCTACCACATTTTCTCTACCAGACCCCAGTTTACCCACTGCTCATTTAAGGTGTCTTGAACGATGAATAGTTGTTTCCCTCCAAGCCCATATACCAAGCACACACGCTTTATTACACAGTAATTTATGAGCAACTGCTGTTTCTGTAAAATCAATTCTTAGAGTGAAGTTATAGTCAATTTCACTGGGAATTTTACTGCCATTTAGGTAGCTATAGGTGTGGGGTAGTAGAATAGGTAAGTGTATAGAGAAGGATTGTTGTCTAGCAGAGTTAGTATAGTACTTTTAATAGATAGGCTACTTTTTCTGAATATATTATTCTGAAAAGTTATTGCGATTTTTCATACTATGGAATCGCGCGGTGTGTTCGGGGTGGCCAGAGGGGAAGAAGAAAATCCTTTTTCCTCTCTAAAAACTCGTAGAACACTTGAAAAGTAGCGAACCTTGCGATAGCCCTACTACATTGTGTACTGGTAGTTCGATAGACAGCTGGGAGGAACTTTATTGGAATAAGAGGCGAAACTTTCCATGCTCTTTTTCATACTTGAAAGTACTATCTACTGTCGTATAACCCATGGGTTTAAACTGATAGTTACTCTGTCTCAAAATATAGTAGCCAACACCGATGTTGGGTAAGAACGAGGGGTTAACCACTCGTTGGGAATCTGGGAATCATTGGAAATCTTTATGAAATCTCAGGGAATCTTGGAATTTTTTGGAGTGGTTACCCCTTCGGGGTTCATCTTTCTATGAATATCGTTGGGAATCTTTGGAAATCGTTATGGAATCTCAGTGGAATCTCAAGGAATCTCTGGAGTGATTACCCCCTCGGGTAAGTATCTACTTACGCGTATGTTACTCAGGAACCTGTAGAGGAGCTGACATTACTGAATGACAAAAAAGTACCTAAGTCTAAGAATTGAGAGCAGTTGATTTTGTGTGATTGCACGCTCAGAAAACTAAAATGTTGTTATATTGTGTATTTAGCAAGTTTTCGATAGTTAAGAACATGTAACTGACAAGAGCACAACTTTACATTATTAAATTAAGCTTTGCCGTAAGCTGTCTAAGCTCGGGGAGGAAAGGTTTGACTTGGACTATAGATAGCTATGGGAAAAGCAAATACAGTCAGTGTACACATAAACTCTATAGCAAGTACCTAAATAATTTGATAACTATGGTGACTCAACGACTTTACTGAAAAACGGCTTGGGAAAAGATTGAAGGCACCTACTGAAAATTCTATCCTGTAAGAAAGGGGTGGTATATACCTATTCGTGTAACTAATTATTATTATTATTAATATTATTAATCGGCCGAAGCCGAATATGAGTGGGCCGAAAGCGAGTTTAGTAGTGGGCCGAAGCCAATACATCCATGTCGGAAGCCGAAAATTTTTCCGTTCAGCCGGGATTCGAACCCGGACCTCTCAGGACATAAAGAGGACCCCTTGACCACTCGGCCACTGAGAGGCACTATTATTAATTTCTTTTATTTGTTTCTTAATGTCATGTTTCTGTTGGTCTCTTTTCTAAAATGGATTGCCCTTCATACTTGACGTTACATCGTGAACAGCAAGCGCAATTACAGTGTCAATATTCAACAGATGCATGCTTGACTAGGACTAGGCTGCTCTCATTGACATCCCACAAATATTTGCTCTCACTACCTCCACTGCCTCCACTACCAGTCAAACTGACTCACCAAATCTGGCGGGAGTGAACGAGAGCAGCTGCCAGCAACTCATATGCTAGTAGGTAATATCTATCTTTGTTCCCTATAGTCAACTTCAACTATAAATCAAATCCCTTATATACCTATTGCGGGAGAGGGAGCATATAAAATATTTCACTGACGTCTGTGAAAATGGTCCTAACTGTCAGAAAAAAAGATACATTTTCTTATTAGACGTTTTCAAACATTATGTTTTTTAGGATCACTATTTTTTACCTATTTTTACTACTGGCTATCTTTATGAGACGTGCTGGTTCCACTGCCAGTTAAATAAGATTTGTTGTACCTATATTTTGCAACATTCTAAGAAGATCCCATTATTAACGTCTGAAAGGCTTCCATTTTCAAAGAGTGTACAAGAAACGGAGAGAATAATATCATCTAATATTTTTACTTGAGATGCGCTCAAAGCCTGAAAATTCCATCTCTCCTGTGTTTGGCCGTCCGTAAATTGCTTTGAAGGAAAAGAAAACGGTTGTGTTGCGATGGTCAAACAGAACTTAATTAAGGAACATTGGTGAGTAATTTGTTGTCCTTTGTGTCGCCCCTATTGAATTCCTGTTATTATACGGTCCTTGTTATGACCCCAGATCACCAAAAGTTGCACAAGGGACACCCGAAGGATATGAAACTCGCTTTTTCTCGGACGTTATAAGTTAGGATGATATACGTTAGGTATAGTTGGATCCTCCGTTCGTAATATTATTATCTTATGTGGTCTTTCATGGTGCAGGTTACTGGTTCGAATCCAACTAGCGGCGATTTTTTTAACTTCTTCGGGGAACCTCATTGCCCCAGGAACATGTTGGATAATTTTTAGCATATTTTTCCCTTTTAAAATTTTTTATATTCCTATTTAGGGATTAGGGAGTACAAAACTCAACACCTTTCGGTTATATAGGTACCTACCTACATTATATGGAGGTCTGGTATGCTGAAATTTTGCAGTCGAAGTGACGCAGAGAACCCGTCATTGTACCTAGTTACATATTAACTTGTTGAGTCAAAAAGAATTATAAAAAAAGAAATATCTTTAATAGTTTTTAAAAACTTTTTTTAGCTGGTTATGCTCCTGTTGTAAGTGGAAATCAAAGGAAAATGAAAGTAAAAATGGCCGTGGAACTACCTGCTATCGAGCGTCTCCACCTTAAAGTCCATTTGTATTGGAAAACTTTTCAACGTTTGGAGGTGAAAATTGAAAACTTTAGTAAAACTTGGATTCTTCAGTTTCACAATATTTGAACGATATCTTTGCTTCTCACTCTCTATTGCAAAGCTATTTTATTCCAGTTTTACCCACCATACAACTACACTGGGCCAAAAAAACTGCCATCTACTTCACCTACTTTAAGTTTGTAGATTATTTTAGATATACTGCTGCATATGGTTTTCCGTATCTCAGCGATACTTTTTTTGAGGAAAACGTTGCGAACCGAACTGTTCCTTAGGATTTTTCGGTAAAGAATGAATTTGGCCTTATTAAGAGAGCAATCTTTTTTTCATTCACTGACAAAAATCAGGTCTCCGTTGTCGTTGGTTCCTCTTCAAAGATGTTTAGAAAAAAGTCTTAATCCCGGAGAAGCAAGAAGGTCAACAGAAAGTATTAAAAGAAAGTACCTACTTAATTTTTTCTTTCATTCGAAAATTCTGAAGTGACAAAAGCCACGAAATCGCAATTAGGTACTGAGTTCCAGTATTTGAGGAACATCTGCACAGGGTACGTTGTCTTTTCATTAATTAACCACACGACTGTAAGTACATTTTCTTTTTCCTCGTTACCGGAACAATGTAGAACCTTCAGATCTTCTTCGTGATTTGGAACTTTATCGTTTTCTTCTTCCCTAGGAATAAGCCACTACAAAGTCCAAACCCTGATTATGTAGGTGAACCTATAAATTGGATTCATCGTCGGGGTCGTTTTTTGTTAATAAGAGGGGTTTCTTTTATGCTGGTTTACAAGAAATGAAGAAAACCATGCTAATTACTGCTAAAGCTTTTTAGGTGTAAGTGAAGGTGAGGGAGCCCAAGCAGACTTTTCTAATGGCCTTCATAACACATTTTTGGCTGATACATTTACCAATAGGCCAATAGGTATTATTTAGAACTCGTTAAATAATGTAAATAAATAAGTTTTACGACTCGACGCTTTGCATATGTTTTGATAGCACGAGGATTTAAATAAAGTAGCCACCCTATTCAGTCTTACCATTTGTGGAGGAAATCAGGTGTTATGGAGTAGATGGGCGATGTCCTGTTGTAGGGGTCTGTCGTGTTATCAGAAGGAGCAACAGTCGTACTGGCTTCGTTATAGTCGTAGTGGTCGTCGTATAGCAGTGGAGTTGTGCCCACTTCCCCCAGGTCGTAATATACATCGTTGCTCTCCATGCCGCGGATTCACCTGTAACCACAGAGGGAGCAGACCAATTAGGGACCGAAACGTTCAGATATGTTGTCATTTTCTCTTTATTTTATTTATAGTCGCTTGTGAGTAGCTTCAAAATTCATACTTCTCCTGGGTAGATAAATGACAGAGCAGTAAAACGCGGTTATATCTCAAGCGGATTGTGCTCGAATGTAGTGTCGACTTTAGAGTGACTACACGGTGAAATCGTAAAATCTAGTGGAAACTTTTCCCTCAAAACTGAGCAAAGACTTCTTGAAAAGTTTGCTTTAGCATTACCTCAAATAGCCTCACATACTTGCGTCACTGGAACTTCCCCCAAAAAAAATCTGGTTTCGGGTTGAGAAGCCCCCAAAGTGGTAAACACTGTATGTGCCGTGATTGGAGCCTGCCAAACCTGGAGATCTCGCCTGGACTCAGAGAGACGCATTTTATGTGACTCATTTTCATGCAAGGTTCACTTCACCCAAGGGTTCACATACAACTTGACAGACAAGGCTTATTCTGACATGTATTTGCACTTGGGGCACATCGGTCCCTCACGAAGAGGGGAGAGGTTAGCAGCAAAAGGACGTCAAGCGGAGGGTCCACTCTCCTCTCGAAGCCTTTACATGAACCCACTTTATATTTTAAATGGTGTCCAACCAAATAGGGAACATATTCCTGCACCAGATTTTTTAGGAAACACAGTCGGAAAGTGAAACTCCGTATGGGCTCATAGTTGTACTCTGTGGTTGTACTAAGTGGGCTCCGTAGACTGATTAAGACTGAATAAGAAGTAATAGTACTCTGTGAGACTCTCTTGGTCCAAAGTCCGACTTATTAAGCTGCCCGTCCACTGGTCGGACGGCACCGCCGGCACCACCGGCACCACCGGCACCGTCGGCAACGAACGAATCGAAGTTTCCTAATCACCGGACGGGCCCGAAGCGTCCGCGGCGGCCGGGTATGTATCTCACTATTCTCCGGCCGCTTTGTTCGGTGCCGGCGGTGCCGGTGGTGCCGGGGGTGCCGTCCGGGCAGTGGACGGGCAGCTTAGCCGTCATTCAGATAAATCTGCGCAACTCCAAATAATCCCTTTCGGCAGCCCCGAAAGGCGTAGGTAGATTTCGAAGATTACTTCCATCCACTAAAAGCAGTCTAAAATCATTTAGAAAGACGGTTAAGAAGATTTTCAGTTGACCCAAATGCATTATCTACAATAACAACGGAGGAATTGAGTTTTGAAATTTCACCCCCCCCCCCCCCCCTTAACAAGAAAATGAAAGTGATTTTACAAAAAACTTTTTCAGACAAAAGTTGTAGAAATTATTAATAGAAACTCATAGCAAAAAGAATAAACTCAATATCTCACTAAATAAGTGAGTTATGACGTTTTGAAAATTCAACCCCCCACCCCCTGCCTAAACGGTGCGTCGGACGAAAAACTTTTTCAGACAAAAGTTGTAGGTAATATTGAGGCAAATGCATTACAAAACAAAAGAACTCGATAACACCCTTAGGACACAAGTTATGAATTTTTTGTGCGCAAAACCCTCTTTTTCCACCCTTACTCAACCATTAAGGGTGGGATCAAAAAACGTTACCAAGAAAAGTTGTAGGTAGTACCGTTAGACGACCCTCAAAGAAAACTACGTTTCATTAGTTGCAATATTAAGGGAGTTATGGCCAAAAAGCCAGATTTCGAAAAAGTCCCCCCATTTCCCCCCCCCCCCCCTCCTTCGTCCGATTTCCCCCATTAACGAACTCGACCGAGATTTTAGACCCTAATATTTTATTAAATAGTCAAAACCAATTATTTTTAAAAAATACGGCTGCTAGCGTGTTCACAAGGAAGTGAAAATGATATACTTAGATATATAGATATTATATATATATATATATATAAACTTTTGAACTGATGGTGGTTTTGGGATCCAGGGGTCATAAAAAGAAGAACTGTGGAGAAATTTTTCAAAAGTGAGACTACTGGTACGACTACAATAGGTAGATTTTTCTTCGAAATCTACCTAAAAAGCCTATAGAACGAAGTTTACTTAAAAATACTATCTATTACATAAGCTCGTCCCCTTTGTCAGCGAAAGAAGAGCAATTTCAAGCTTCGTAATCTGATAAAGGGCGCAGGATGTTAAAAATTATGAGGATAAATTCAATAGAGCCCTCAAGAAACGCTTTTGGACTCTTTCAACCAAAGCAACCTGTATTAACACCAAACTTCTGCGTACTGGATCCGAGACGTCTCAGTGTCAGGAATCCCCGAACATTCTGCGATACAAACCCCCACATTTTAAAACTGTTCGACATAGTGTTCATTATAATAGGGATGTCCTGAGAAATGACAATTATTACCTTCACTGATATCCCCAATTAACAATTACTCTTAGAGGTGATGGCGTGATCCATCTAAAGTAGAGGCTACTAAGCACCTGTAATTTTATGCTGGCAATGAACCCAGCATAGCCTCTCCCAATGGGGAAGGGGAGGGGAGATGGAGGGGGAAGAGGTCTCCAGCTCCCCACGGCCTCCACCCCCAGGTGAGGTTAGTGGTTTTGCGTCCCTCCGACTACCTATAATAGGAGCTCTAGGCCAGGGGTTCCCAATCTATTATACGTTCCTCGGAACCTTGGGGTTCCTAAAAGCTGTCCCAGGGGCCCAGAGGTCTCACAAATGATTCGAAAACTATTACACAATTATTCATATTTATAATAAAATATAAAGAACTACAAGTACCTAGTCGTAGTTTGTTCAGAACGTTATCTGCTCAGCCGTCGCTGCCTTTATCACGAGCAGTGAAATTATATGTACACCGACTTTCGAATTACATAATCATAGTTTTGGCAGGCGCACTGAAACAATTACACATAATTTGCTTTCAAAACCTGCGAAAAGGTTTGAAAGCCGCTACTCTGAGCCACGCCGCCCGTGGCACCGAGCAGGAACAGGTCATCCATAGAGGAGTGAAACCATTCCTTTAATCAAAATACACAAAATCACAGTGTTGCCTTCATGCCCTACGCCTAAGGCAATTTCTTGTTTCAAGAATAATTATTGTTCGAGCGTGACAAGTGACAACCACCCTTATTATGTAGAGCTGAGTATATTCCAAATAGAGGTGCGAATATTAGGTATGTCCAATAATTGTGCCCTTGCAAATAGGTAGTTGTCTCGCTTGCACCCTATATCAAATTTGTCAAATAAAACCTGCCTCGTTAACATATTCTAACTATTTGAAGTCATTTTGGATTTTGAGAAACAAGAAAATTTCAAAAAATACGAGATTTGTTTATGCACCATACTTATTGTTTCAGATTTTTGAGACATTTCTTCACTCATGTTTTATGGCACTGAAACTCTGAACTGGAAGTCACCAAACAGAAAGGAAATTGGAGAAGAGACGACGCCCTGTCGGGCCTCTCGACCTGATGGTGACCCATGCTGTTGTCTTAACCATCAACCATCCCCCCCATCATCGGCAAACACCCTGACAACCATGTTTTCCAATCAAACTCATTTTAGATATAAGTACGTCACAGAGGGCACCTGCCTAAACGGCTACCACATCTAAGTGTTTAGACTTTATAGGTAGGTATAGGATACGATCGATGCAAATCAAAATTCACTTTTCAATTCATGCTGTAAATAAAATTAATTAAATTTATGCAGGATATTATTAAAATTTCAAATCTAATTCACGACCTTATTTCTCACAAATATCTTCCGTTTTTTTTTAAATAATAATTTCGTCTGCCTGTCGCAAGACTCATTATACCGATGCTGAAGAAAATGTCCGAAGCTGGAGGAATTCATCTCGTTTGAGAATTTTTACATCTCCCATTTTAAGGCATTTCATTCTCTGAAATCAGGACCGAAAATGTAGATACCTATGGATGATTTCCACTCTTTCACTTTCACTTTTACTTTCCCTACATAATAGCATTCTGGTACCTAAGACGTGATTTGCTCTTTTTCATATATATACCTATATGTTCGACATCAAACCATAGAGTGTGCATGGCGTTATGAGGATAAGGATAGTAATTGCATGGGATATAGCTGCTTGAATTATTGCGGATCCCCATTCCCCATTAGCACCCATTTCCGTGGAGGTAGAGCTCTCCTCTGTAGCGAATATGATATCCATCACAATCCTCCTGCGCTCATCCTCACACAATGCATCCTCATTTCACTGCCATTATGAGGACACAATTTTAAGTATTCTGTGCGTAGGTATATGGGCTTAAAATAAACTCAGCGTAACTCATAAGTTACGGTCATAGCTGGGTAGTTCATTCCGCTGACAAGTTGCCCTATATACGAACCCACCTCCATATTACTATACACGTTCTCCACATTTGAGCCGAACATTTTATTCACGTTTCCTTTTCACACACTTTGAGTGTGTTGTATCCCCTATAAGGTAAAGAGAGGCGCCACAATTTCACCGCATGTTCGCCCAAAACGATGGGGGTTCATCTGAAATGTGCAGGCACTTTTAGTTTTTTATTCTCATCCAACACTCAGTCACCCTTATATAACTTGGAAATAATCTTTCTAAAATGAACCTCTTACCTCAGATCTTACAAGCTGGGTTATTTGCTGTTTTGGTTTTAATCTGTACATTACCTACCAAATAATATATAATAAGTAGATGTATAGGATGTTAGGTTACATACTTAAGTGATAATTGTAGTGAAGGTTAGGTATGCGACCCAACATACACTTGTGGCTGAAATAGGCTTTCTATTTTTCGTAGTCCGTCTTTGATCTCAGCTCGCAAGGTCGAGCAATTCTAGTGAGTTGGTAATATTATTCATATTGCTATAAAATTGAAAATGCATACTTAATCGAGCTCTCTCTTTGAAGGCACGTAGTCTAGCTTCGTCGGTTACGTTCTCAATATGCATGCTTATATGCTTTTATAATCCTATGTAGGATCGACAGTTACTGAGTAAAACTCACTCGTAGAAGTATATTCGTGGGAGAATTAAGGGACCAGGAACCAGAACCAATAATAAAAGTTCAAAGTATTTGCAAAGTATCCATACTTACATACCGTTGAACCATAGCTACGTAAGATAAATCCCAATTCAATATTATATAGAAGGAACAATTTTTATGTCACACTGATTCAAAGTTTTACAGGACACGCTTTCTGATTGTTTTTCCTGGTCTGTATACTCGTTAATTATAGGTACCTAGGTACTTGCGCGGGAGTGAGCAGGTTTTAGCCGCGTGTTAATGTGGCTGCCTTGAGTGGTTGACTGCCGTGAACGCAAATAGAAGGTTGCTGTTGGGAAAAGTAACGGCGATCGATGGGAGAGAATTTTCCGGCTGACTGGACCTGAAATGTTTGAAACGGCGCGGGGAGCACCTGAGGCAGGGTCGGATGGCGGAACTGTCTGTCTTCCCCGTGACCGAATGACACAAATTTCACTTTTGATGGCTCAGTTTGACGACCATCCATATCCATGGTTTAACGATTTTATTTTTATTTGCACTGCCCGTAACTCACTCATTAACGATTCTGGTACCCTGGGGTGATTCAGTAAATGGAAAAACTAACATAAGGGCAAGGAAGGGTGATCAAGGTTGCACGGGTATAATCGAGGGGTTAACCACTCTTTGGAAATCTCGTTGGTAATCATTGGAAATCTTTATGAAATCTCAGGGAATCTTGGAATTTTTTGGAGTGGTTACCCCTTCGGGGTTCATCTTTCTATGAATACCGTTGGAATCTTTGGAAATATTTTTGGAATCTCAGTGGAATCTCGAGGAATCTCTGGAGTGGTTACCCCCTCGGGTATAATATAGGTATTATTATATATTTTTCTCTGGAACTGTTTTTAGCTTTCATTTAGTTCAGGAAAGATTAGTTCCTATATATACCTATGCATTTGTTCTAAAGTTTAAATTTTAGACTTAGAATTTTGCCATGAACCTTGCTTCCATCATGGTTAGGCATCTCATTTCCACTTAAAATTAAAAAATACATAGGTATGCTGTAGGTATACAGACCTAATGTACGAGTGTATGTAAGGTAATGAATGTAGAAATGTTAGTTGGTAACTCTATTTTCCTCAAGACAATACTTGTTGCATGTGCACAATATGGCCTCAACGGATTTATTGATTTTTTGAGTGGTCTGAGCTGTTATACGTGAGCACTTCCTTCTAAAGACCATGTTATAGATTTTTCAGGTAGTTAAGTGGGCAGGCGTGGAGACATTTGGAGATTTTTAGTTTCCCATGATCTTGTATATACCTATAGCGCGTAAATAGATAATATCTACTACGAAAGAGAGAAAAGAGTAGTTTTTGAAAAATGTCTTGTAATCTGTCAACCAGTCACACATGCTCAGCACAGACTACTGCTGGTCACAATCCCGACTTTAAACGTTACGCCTCAACCGATTGGTTATGAAAGTTTTTTTGTTCAGTTGATCCCATTTTCTCAAATACTAGATCAGAATTCAGAATTTTATGTATACTTAATAGTCTTTTTGGAGAGTGATGATACTTCGTACTATACGTTAAGGGCAGTGAAAGCCATTTTCGGGCGATGCACTCGTATAGGGCAGGGGTTGTACACCTATACGTCATGTACCTATACGTTGTCTAGCATTTCACATTTTACACCGTACCTATAGAATAGTTCGACCAAAATTTTCAAAATGTGCCAGATATGTGAGCTATATGAATAGTTTTTGATTAAATGGTGGGAGGGGTAGAGCAGGTGCAATATTGAGATGAGAGATAGAACGACGGAGACATGGATGTCGGACGTCCGTACACGTCGGACAGAATCATAAGGAACTGCGAGATAGTTTTTGAATATACATCTTAAAGATGGATTCGTCTCAACCTATGCTACAATATACGTATAATAACAAATAAGAAATAAAGGGAGTTTGAAAAGCTACATCTGCTGTAGGTGCGATTGCATGTAGCCAGTCAGGTGGCATTCCCGACTGTTTTTGGTGGCCATTTAGTTGCTATCGACATGTACGGCTTTCGATAATGACTCGAATGTGTGCGTTCCCAAAGCACTCATCGCTCTATTTATATCCACTGAGCTAATATCGATCACTTGACAAATCCGTTCTTGGTCGAGCTCGCGGAGCCTTTTGAAAGCAAGGCTACAAGTCTGACTTATCCCTAACTTTTACGTTAGGAAGTAACGGGAAGACAAGGTACCTACCGATTTCTGATGGCCCTGACTGTTGAACTTTTCCTGAATGTTTCCTGAATTATCTGAGGATTATCCGAGGGGGTAACCACTCCAGAGATTCCTTGAGATTCCACTGAGATTCCATAAAGATTTTCAAAGATTCCAAACGATATTCATAGAAAGATGAACCCCGAAGTGGTAACCACAACCACTCCCAAAAAAATTCCTAGATTCCCTGAGATTTCATAAAGATTTCCAATGATTCCCAACGAGATTCCCAACGAGTGGTTAACCTCTCGGAATTATCTTTCCACCACTATGCTATACTCATTGGCTCCACCCAACCCTTGGGAGACTTGGAGTCTTGGAGTGAGCAGTGGGATGTTGTGGCAGTGGGATAAATTCTGTTTAGTTTTCTACGGACAATGGAGAAAAGGTGGGTTGGGTTGGCTCACAAACCGGTGGGTTTATAGGCTCTTAGGAATTATCTGTGACCAATTCCTGCGATAATTCCTTACAATCTTAGACAAGAGCGGTTCAAGCACCGATTCTCTAGGTCAAAAATCGTATCAACAAACTTATCAGTTGGTAGGTACCTACCACGATATTATAATCTATTTTTTTTTATTTTTTAAAAGTATTGGGTATTTTTTATTTGACAGAAAGTGACTTGTAAGTATAGAGTGACTGCATGCTCAGTAGGTATTCGGTCATCTGATGGGAGTCAGTGCAACTGTGCCAGTGTCATGTTGGAAGGGGAAACTCAAATCGGAAATACGTCTCCCCGTCTGCGGGGGTGTATGGTGACCTGCATTAAGCATTAGGCCTAGGGGAGGGGCGTTTTGCCGACCAAAATTACTTACGAGGTTACGATAAAGTTGTTTCCCCAGTACAGTCGGTTGGTATTGGGCCTTTGCATATATGACAATAATAGGTAGCAGTTCACATTATCATATCATACAAAATCATTAAAAAAAAGTTCTGAATTTTTACTCTTTGTTTATCTTCATACCTTGTGAAGAAGAATAAGTTCTGCTGTGCTGCAGGACAGGAAACATTGGAGGAATAGCTGAGGGTCTGATTACGGTTGCTAAAGGTATGAATTTTAATTGCACGTCTCAGCACTCCCCCCCCCCCCCCCCCCCCATCTTCCTATCCAACCTTTCCATTGGCCCCCTTCAGCTGTGTCCTTTCCTTCTTCTATGCTCTCACACAATACCTAACTAGAGGCTACATCGTATCTTGAAAGTAAGGAACAATATCGGTGGTACGTAATTACTATCTTTCTCTCATGCCTGAAAAGGTGGGGTAAGTACTGGGGTTTCTATAGCAGAAACAGTGAGAGTATATATACAGCAACGGGAATTATGTTCTGCATGGGGATTGCCCAATGTTGCACTCGGCCCCTTATCTTGTATTTTTCGATAAATACATTTTATTGTAGTGTACCCATTGTATGAACCGATAGAACAGAAATCTCGGTTGTATATCCAGTCTGTAGCGCGCCACCCTATATACGGTGGCTTAAATAGCCCAAACTTATTCATTAATAATAAATCTGAAAATATTTTAACACTGGGCCATCCGCATGGTTCAGAAGAAGCTATTCCTTGTAATGCAGACAGTTTACTAACCAACAGTTGGATATCACCCATATTTTACTCGTTGAGCGGAAAAGCTACTAGATAACAGAAACAACAATAATCGTTTTCACTTATTAATTGAAGGTGAGCTCAAATAAATCACTCAAAATCGTGTGATAACATTATGTTACTTTTTATGTTTCCGTACTTTCTTAATCTATGAGAGAATTTAAAAAATTGAAAAGGAAGGACGGTGAATTCGTTGACCTCTGCATGTAAGGGAGCTTCCTGCCCTTTTGGGTTGTGTCATGTTTATAGAGCACATGTCAAGTCCATGGGGCCATCCATCATCTGGGTTTGCATCTTGGCCCAAACATAACCGTCTCAATATTTCCTAGCCTCACAGCTTTTATATATGTTTAAGATTTGGTAGCATTATAGCTATACCTATGTTGTACCTATATTGTATGTACCTTGGCCTGTAGTACTTGAGGTCAACTTGTCTTGTTTTTATTTTCATGTTCAAGAATAATTAATTGATAGCTAATTTGAAAATAGCATGTCTTACAAGAAGTGCAGTTAAGATAAAATCTGGGGGGGGGGGGTTGAATAGGGATTCTGAGCGAAGCCTTTTTTCACCCAATTGTTTCTGAAAATAATTACTAAAAACCTATTTATTCCGATAGAGCATTTTATAGCTTAGATCAGGGGCCTATACCACAGGCCAGCAATGGCCTGCGAGCGCCAGTAAGCCGGCCCGCGGTAGTGCCGGTCATTCTGTTGATTTAGATTCAAAATTAGTGCGTTGATATGACGACCTACATAAGTCTTGGCTCTTCAGACTTGGTGGAGAAGTCAGCGGCGACCCTCATGCTAAAAACCAGGCCCCTGGTTTAGGAATGAAAGCTTGGCGTTTTATACTTTGGTCCAACACATTTTTAGGAGGGACACGAGGAAGTCATTGCTTGTACCGAGATTTGAGCCCAGACCTCTAACAACACTGATACACTGATAACCACTGGCAGATTTTTTTTTTTTGGGGGGGGAGGGGACAAGCCCAGCAAATTGACCGTTTTCAAGAACTATCCATTGTGCTCAGCTGGCAGCACTACCAAATACCAGCTCCCCAGACTGGCAGATAGGTAGATACTTTATCTTACCACCTAATTTCAGGTTAATGATTCTGTTGTATATTATTCGGATATTTAGATACTATATCGCTTCCGGGCATTTATTTTAAGTTAGACTAGTTAGAGTTACAGACACTTTTGACCGAGGGGGTAACCACTCCAGACATTCCTTGAGATTCCACTGGGATTCCTTAAAGATTTCCAAAGATTCCCTACGATGCTCATAGAAAGATAAACCCCGAAGGGGTAGCCATTCCAAAAAAATTCCAAGATTGCCTGAGATTTTCTAAAAATTTCCAATGATTCCCAACGAGATTCCCAACGAGTGGTTAACCCCTCGCTTTTGACGTTGGTTCGATCCTGTCACTCATAGTTGGATCCGATTACGATAACTTTATCTAAGTAGGTAGGTATTTACATCAATCTGGGTAATCAGGTGAGTGATGCGCTCATTCTTTTGAAGGAAAAATAATTTGGAATGGATAGCACATGTCTAGACGTACACGACTGCTGGTGGCGAGACATTACACATTGTTTAGCTTACTGGCGTCTGGAAAGCCTCAGTCGCAGAAACAATGGCCACCATATGAATACAGGGACTCACATTGTCCGCACCTCCCCAACCGTGCTGTTGGCTATTGGGAAATGGACTCGGCGAATGCCCTACACAGTTACGCTCCACTGCTGTTCGGTTGCTGATGATGCTTTGTTTTCTTCAGGCAGTTCGTCGTTGCAGAGCATTAAATTTGTCTATAAATTCAGGCATGTTTTCCGATAGGTATACCTATTAAATTGAAATAAAACGCGTTGAAATCTATAAAAGGGTAACCTTTACCTATAGCTTGAAAGTCTGACGAGACGAGACGAGGGATAAAATCTATTAATATTGCTCCATTAGAACTCGTATCTTGTGCGATGTAGCCTGTAACCCGCTTCGGGGATTAGGCTTAAGCTGAGTTCAAAAGGAAGATGAGGATATAGGAAGAGAAGAGGTGGAGCGAATTTCAAGATACCTGCCAAGTCTTTCGTCAATAGGGAGAAGATTGGGAGCCCTTGACAAGTATAGCATATGAAACCACACCAAAGGCAAAGAATTGAGTGAGATCCACAGGATGTGCCTCAGAAAAATGTGAGACGTGAGGCGGGAATGGACCCCTATACCCAACCTATCTCAGTTTACTGCCCATTCATGGGCTCTATGAATTATAAATCCCAAGATGGCCACCGCGTCAAGCACCTCAGTCTTTTATCTCAGTGTTTATTTTTAGCGGACATAATTGACCCAAGCGAAGGGATGTTTTTATAAAAAGAGATTTTTCAATGCTACATGCAGAGTCGTTTCTCAGTATGCTTGCTTGTAGCTTTTAGAATTACAATTCTCACTCTTGCTATACCTACTCCTACTCTTATGACGGTGACGATTCAGATTATAAAGTAGATCGTCCATCTAGCCGCACCGCACTACCGTTATCGATTGTTTGGGTATGATAAAACAGTGCGCTTGCACCGCCCCAACCGGCCTAGCTGATGTCTTTCCTTCTATAACCCGAGGTATCAAAAACTTCGGTACTCATGCAACCGTCAAACTGAGTCTGAGTTTATCCTATATATAGGTACTTAGGTATTAGGTGACGTTAAATAGTGCCAACAGGCACATTCGCCATTTCAATTTCCTTGTGATCTTTCCTAATAATCTGACTTGGATGGCCGTCTCTTCGAAAGTGGTCTCTTACCTCTATATATTTTACATATACTATCAAAACTATAACACCAAGATTCCTCTTACTGTAAACACATTATTCGTATTTGAATTGAACATAAGTTGAAGCAGTATTATCTGCGAATGCAATAAATCTGTTTCACCATGGAACTGACGCTGTGTGAATGTCGTGATAAAAATCTCTATACATTTCCGCCCTCTATGGCTAGATTAGTTTCTGTCCATCGCTTGTCAGAGATTTATAACCTCCGTATGAGTCTTTAAATTTTGTCAAAATGAGCAAAAGATAAAATTGGGTTTAAATGGAAACAATGCAAACATCAATAAAATTAGCACACCTTGAAAAGAGTTGAAAGCTCGAAGTTACCGTAACTAAAGTTTTCTTTGAAATCATATTTCATTTTATTGTTTAATGGACGGTACTTTTTGCATGTGCAGTTATGCCGGTCAGGGTGATGTATGTGACGTACGTAACATGACGGATCCAACTGATCAAAGCAGATGAAAGCATTGAAAGCTGTAGGTATCAGTCTGTGCTTGACCTATATAGCATTTATAAAGTCTGGGTCTCAATGTAATGTACCTGGGAACCTGGGTTACATTCAAAGTTAAGATAATTTGAGCTTTGATGACGGATGCATGGGTATTATTTTAGTACCTTATATTTATGAAGTTAGGGTTAAGCATGAAAGGGTATAGGTAGGTACCTACCTATACCTACCTACCTACAGTTTTCACCCTTTTTATTTTTCTAATTGTTCATTTGCAATATTTGTGTGTAAAATGATTTTCTCGTTTTGGTGTAAAATAAATGGATGAGTAGGTACGAGTGTAGGTATCTAATCGAGAAGTTGCTGGACCTCATCCTGTTCTATTCCTATACCGTAGCGATACCTTACCTTTATTACATGGCTTAACCAAGAATGCAGTAAATATGTAGAGTTAATGTCCGAGTCCAGCAACAAGTGGAAAAAGGGTTTGTTCATTTCCTTCTTTGAAGGAACTTACTCCCTCAGGATGGTTTTATAGAAACAAAATAAAATTAAAAAAAAAAAAAAATGGAAGGTTACCAAGAAGCTAGCAGTGTCAAACGTACCTGTACATCTTCAAGTTGGAACTCATGACGCACCCCGCAGGTGTTCCTGTTGGCAGTGTGGCGCGCGGCGAACGGACGGAACGCTCCCCGGGCCCGTTCCCCGACAACAGCGGGCACCTTCCCAACGGCAGCCGTGGCCTCGCCGCAGCCCTAACGCAGTCGCTGTGCGACCTCAACCTGGTGTATTACCATGCACCCTGTATGTCTTCAAAATCCTCCAGAAAAATGTGATAGTTTTTTTGAACTTCCTGCTGGTTCCTACTGACTTCAGATATACGCTTAGGGAGTCAATTCTTGTCGACTTTTCCCGACAGTTTTGGTCACTCAACCAGTCACTGAAGATTTGGTACCTATCAGGGCTATACCTAAGTCTCAAAATGTCCGGACCAGAGCATGATGAACGCACCGAACACTTCAAGATGCCCAGCCAGATACGAGATGCGATCTATCAGCCAGTGGCAAGCACTAGAGCAATTTGGCCTTTTTATCTGGCTCCATTTAACTATCTACTAAGTTTGTAAGGTCTTGAGACTAGACTAGTCTCAGCTTTCTAGAAAATAATGATGACTTCTTGTTCCATCCGAGCAGGAGTGCCCATGCAGCATGCAGTGGGCAGTGGGCTATTATAAAAATATGAAATATTATACGATAGTTATATATCACATTATGACATGCAGATACAGGCGTATCACAAAAAAAAAAACAGAAACTAGCGCAGTTTTCAGTGTGTCCTCGCAGCGTTCTATTGTCAAACACAACACTCGCTGGGTTCCAGCAATGTTCTGTTGGTATAGGGATCACGCATGACATACCTAGTGGTTCACTTGGCTTCGGCCAGCTATCAGCTTTTCAAAATCACCTATTTAAAATCAATTTGGAGAGTGTCAAAACTTTTCGCTAAGTTATCATGGAGTTGAAAATCTAAGGTGGATTATGAAGTTATCGTAACATAATTTTTGAGAGGCAAGTACGTGGAAATAGGAAATTATAGGGGAAAACTTTTGAAACGTTCTCCTTCTCACGTACATCGCAAAGTTATCACCAACACTCCATTCTAATTTGAAACGTCTTATCCCTATACTGACTTGCCCCTCTTTTTACTTTACCTGTATACGGAGTATACGTAAGGTAATAGACCGGGGGCTGAGGGGGTCTGTTCTTGACGAAGGGCAGGAAAAGGTTTGAGCCTGTGGAGCGATGGAGAGGCTTTGGTAGTTTCAGGAAACCTGAGTCTTACTGTCCGCCGTTGGGGCTTTTGGGGGCTACAAATTTTTTAAAACGTGAAATTTTCGGAAAAATCTGTCGAACGGGAGGACGAAAAATTTCCCCTTCAGAAGATAGGGGGCATGCCCCAGTATATAAAAACCAGGAAATAAGACACTTCGGTTGGGGCTTTCTACCCTTAAGACGCAATCCAAAATCGGTGGAGACCGAAAAAATCTGTCGAACGAGTGGATAAAAAATTTCACCTGCAAACGATAGGGGCCGCGCCCTAGTATAGAAAAATCAAAAAATAAGACACTTTGGTTGGGGCTTTCATCCCTTAAGACGGGGTTGAAAATTTCGAAAAATTCGTCAGGACGAACGAGGGGACGATAAATTTCACCTGTGAACGATAGGGGGCATACCCTAGTATATGAAAATCAAGAAATAAGGCACTTCGGTTGGGGCTTTCTACCCTTAAGACGCAATCAAAAATTTGGCAAGTATCTCAAATTGTGCCGAAAATCAGCCCAAAAGGTACAAACACCAATCAGAGTAAAAATTCACCGTTAAACTCCAAATCTTATAGTAAGGCACCAAATTGGGGGGCTTCTGGGCCTTAAATCACCCCTCAAATTTTGAAATGGGCGAAAAGTTACCCCAGAACTTGCTTAGTAAGTATGATATTGAGTTTTTTCTTGTTGCTATGAATTTGTCTTAATATTATCTACAACTTTTGTCTTGTAAAGTTTTTCGTCCGAAGTAACCTTTATCGCAGGGGGTGGAGGGTTGTAATTTCAAAACGCCGTAACTCCCTCAGTTGGTAAGATATCAATTTATTTCTTTTTGTTTTAAAATTGAGTTATTATTGTCTATAACTTTTGTCTAAAAAAGTTGTTCGTGAAATCACTTTCTGTCAAGGGTGGGGGTTGAAATTCCAGATCGCAATATCTCCGTTATTATTGGAGGGAATGAGTCGGAAACAACTGAAAATGGTCTTATTCTACATTCTTAATGATTTTGCACTGCACTTGATGGATCAATATAAATTTAGTAAAAATCCTATGGCTATCGGGCATACCGAAAGGAATTTCTTCAAATTTTGGTATTTTCATCTATATAAACACTACTACTGTTCCGTAAATGGGATGAATCAGTGGTACAAAACGTAATAAAAGCGTCCAGAACGCTAACTTGACCGAAAATTACAATCCTGTACTCCCCTACCAGTCTACCGCTTCTCCTTTGGCAGGGTGTGTGACCTTATACTACTCTCCAGGGCAGAAACATAGCCTAAACTGGCCCTTAAGGAGCAATATCAGGTTCACTAATGCTCTTAACTAATGCTCTTAAGAGCATTAAGTCTGACCCTAGCTTAGGAAAGCACTGAAAGGTTTCACCCAGGCACTGGAAAGCAGTGACAGATCTTATTTCGGCTCCTGAGAGCACTGTCAGGTCCCCCTATGGCCTCGGAAATGTATAGCAGGTCGCCGGCGAGGTATGTCTGGTCTCATCTTGGCTCTGGAGAGCCCTGTCAGGTTATACTGTGGCTCTGGAAAGCCATGCCAGGTCTTATTTCGGCTCTACAGAGCGATGGCAGGCTGCACTGTGCCTCTGAAAAGCCATGCCAGGTCTCATTTCGGCTCTGGAGATTGATGACACGTTGCACAGTACCTCTGGAGAGCCCTGTCAGGTGTTACTGCGGCTGTGAAGCTGTATGACATGTCTTGTTCTGGCTCGTAAGTGACCTTAAAGTGACCTCTAGAGCCAAATTGAGACCAGGCATTGCTTTCCAGAGGCCCAGTGCAGCCTGACAGTGCTCTCAAGAGCCACAGTAAACCTGTTATAGGTCTCCAAAGCCACTGTGAGACCTGATATAGCTTTCCGGAGCC